>JARGXW010000019.1:0-670860 GCA_029204085.1 Mycena sp. CBHHK59/15
CTCGGGCTCCTCCGTGAACTCGGCCCTCGTCCAAGCGGGTTTGCCAGCGGAAACGGACGGCGCCTTGAAGCTGCTTTGAGAGGTTTGGAGCGCAACGGGAAAGACACTGCGGGACGGTGCTCCGCCTGCACTGGGGGTGAACTGGCATCTGCGCGTGTCTGCGCTGTCGGAGCGCGGTGGATCGAAGCGGAGGTCGGTGCGGCTGGAGCGTGTGGGCTGATCGGCGAGGCGCCCGCATAAGAGGGCGTCGGGTCGGCGCCGGCTTCCCCACTCTTGCACCGGCGCTGCGTTTGCCTGCGACGGTGGCTGCGAGAACGGCGTGCCACTGAACGACGACGACGGTCCGGCAGAGAATGCACGGGATCCGGCGACACGCCATCGGGGGAATGCAGCGCCGCCGCGCGACCTTGAACGTGCTCGACGTCGCTGGCGGCGCCCTCTCTTGTGCCGGCATGGGCCATGCCTGCGGGGACGGTGGAAGGCGAGTGCCGTTGTAAAATGGCGAGGATCCGGAGGGGGGTATGCGCGGGTCCGTCGACGGGCCATTGAGAGACTGTGGCGCCGTGGCGTCCCTCGATGGCTCCTGGGATGACGACGTAGGCAGAGGTGACCGGGGTGGGGCATCACGGTTCGACGTCGAGGGCGACGATGCACTGGCGGGCGGGTTTCTCGATGCAGGCCCAGTTTCTGGTGGCGCCCCCCTCGGGAAAGACTCCTGGGCCACATTCGCAGCCCTGTGAGGGCGACGACGAGGACGCAGAGGGACTACCCGTCTGCGCTGGCCCTCCCTGATTCTTCCGATCCCGCTGTATTTGCTCCAAGATGGCGGCTTGCTCCTCGACCAAACCCCCTTTCACCTCAGAATTAATCACCCCCCGCCCTCGTCAGACGTCGCGTCACCCGTTCGCGTCCCAAATTGTGCTCGAACTCCTCCTTGGCTAGGGATTTGATGAAGGACGTTTCCAGCTGGAACGCCTCCACGAGGGCCGCTTTCTTTTCTGGCGAGAACGTACCATCCTTGTGCAACTCCTGGAGTGCATTCTCCAGACGGTCTTTCGCCTCCTGGATCAAACCCTTGAACCCGCTTTCGATGTTGCTCCGCTCGTTCGCTTTCCATGCTTCGTCCGGCTCGTCGTCCGCCACGGGCGACACTGTGGGCCGTGGAGGCGTGTATGGGAGATGGGCGCTTGTGGACGCAGATCGCTGGACAGTGTGGGGTTGACATCGAGCGTGACTGTAATCACGGAACCCGGGGCTGGATTCTACCGCCCAGGGGGTACGCCGATGGTGAAAAGAGGCGACTTCGATGCAGTCTGTGGCGAACGGGAACTTGTGCAGCCAGGCGATATCACGTAAAGTTCATTCGGCTACCCTGAGCGGAGAACTGATCGTGGCGGGCTGAGTACGCGTGTTCTAGAACCACCGCAGCGGACTTACACTTATGAAAATGACGATGATGCTGCCCGCACCGCCCAATGCGCCCAATGGTGGTCCAAGGCCACGATGCAACGACGCGTAAGTTTGTTGTGGCTTGTTGAAATCAGTCAGTCTTCTGCGCAGAATTTCCACGGACGCCGATACCTATCTCGTCCATCTCAGTTGTGGGTCCCGGTCATCTGCCTGCGCTGCTTGGGAGCGAACGCGATATTAGCGGGAGAGTCGGGAGTCGCGAATAGTGCTGTGGATAGAAAACTGCTGTTACTCCGAGTTTCTCACGCGCTACTGACACCTCGCCAGGGTCTACTCCAAACTTGTCCCAGCCTCAGATAACGGCTGTATGGTGTGGACGGTGTACAGTAGGCTGCAAGGGCAGGAGGAGAGTGTCTCGCGCTTGCTGCTTGACGAGCGAGCGCGAAATTGAACATGGAGCTGTTTCTTGATGTTACTTGATGTTCTTCCAATTTCAGGAAAATCTCGAGCTATCTGCATAGCTAGGGCATACGCGCGCACCTCCAAACTTGACGTCGGTATGGCGCGTTTGACGCGTTTTTGAGAGTCAAGGACGCATTTCTTCGCCGAATATTCACAGTCGTCGCGGAGAAATGACTCAAGGGTGGAACGGACAATAATATCACGGAGTACTCGAGCGCTTTTGTGGACGGCAGACGCGCCGTTTCCACCCGAATCAAACGAATCTGGCTGATGAGGTGTTAGGGCAGAGGGCATACCGACGTCCTCGTGTTTTCATCTCAAAGAAGATCACGTGGAGCCACTCATCTTATCGCAGCCCTCGCGTACCAGCAACTTTCCCTTCTCCTCGCCCTCCACCCGGACCCAACTCCCAGCTTCACTAATAACAGGCCCCCTACCACCAGATCGGCCAGGATCTGCGCGAAAATACACCGGCGACTTGGTTCACCACCCACGCGACATCCACGGACTTCATTCGGCTCGGCAAAGACACGAGGCGTCCTCCAATTCGATTCCCATCTGCTTTTCATTTCTCAAGGCTGTAAACGAAAAATAATAATCGTAAATTGCGTGCACCGAGTCATCTTTATAAACCCTGAGCCCTGTTTATTAGATGTTCCCTTCCACCACGTCCTACATGCAGCCCGCCCAGCGCGTTCGACGGCAATGGCACGCCTTTGAGCAGTGGATCGAAAACGTGCCTCGTGTCGCGATGGAGAGGGAGCGCACCGACGCTTTCCGGGACATGGAAGCCAAGTGGAACGTGACGCCCGCGAAAATGCGCCCTTCGAAGCAGGACCACGAGAAGAACAAAGCGACACTGCGCCGTGAGCTAGAGGAGGGTCTGATCACGCTCGCACGAGAAGAATGGCAGCGGAGGCTGGAGGAGGCTGGATTGAGGGATGAAGACTGGGGTGAGATGACTTTTAAAGAGACCCTCGCCGTCGAGAGATTGCTTGGTGGGGACCTGGACGAGGAAGGCATGGCGATAATGGAGAGCGTCGCGCGAGCAGAGGAAGCCGAAGCCAGCGACGCACCAGGACCCGCCTTGTCGGGCACGATACGCGCCTCCAATTTCTCTGCCTACTCCTTCGTCAGCCCTATGACACTGGGCATCGAAGACGACCCGGACGACGACACGGACGCTTTCGAATCCATTTTCTCATTCGACATGGTGAGTGCTCCACACATAATCCCGCATCTTGGCAAAAATTGACGCTCAAACCTTCTAGGCGGCCACTTCTGGTCCCGGCAATATACCGGACGACTTTGAGGCGCCGACGTCGATTCCGTGGGGATGGAACGCCGACTCATCGTCTCCCTACGGTGTCTGGTCCGCCGACACCAGCCGCTCCTCCGCGCAAAGCTCCCAAACAGGCTCGCCCGAACGCCCGACGCCCCGCACGATCCCCGCCGAGCACCCCTTCTTCCCGCGCGCCACCGAGCCGGCGTCGCGCCCCCGCGCCGAGCAAAGCGCGCATCCGCGGTCCCGCGCTACATCGGGCCGCACCTCGCCGACGCAAACGAGGTGTTCGACGACGAGGCGGAGTTTGAGCGGTTCAAGATGGAGGCGCGCGTGATCAAGATCCGCGAGTTCCACGACGAGGCCGCGCGCGCAGACATCCAGCTCGCGCAGAGTATATACAGCGCGCAGAAGGCGGGCGGGCGGGGCGCGACGACGGCGACCTGATCGCGGAGCACGAGCGGCGCATGGTGGAGCTAAGGCGCGCGAAGGAGGAGGAGCGGAAGGAAATCGTAAGGGCGGAGCGGAAGAAACGGAGGGAAGAGATCCGGCAGCGGCAGCTTCGCAACGCGACGGCGACGGCGACGGCGGGGTGGGGCGGAGCGGAGAGCCCGCGCCAGCGGTTGACGCAAGAGGTGGAATCGCAGCTCAAACTGGGCGGTGGGTTCATCGTCGCGCCCGACCCAGTCGTTCCTCTCCCGAAGACTTCTCGTGAACGGCGGCAGTCGGCGTCGCAGCCCCCACTCACGCGGACGGCGGCCAAGATACCCGCCGCCGAGGTCGAGCGGCTCGCAGCCAGCGTGTCCGATCTGCTGGACGCGCCCCCGTCCATCGCGTCGGCGTCGTCATCCATCGCATCCGCGTCTTCGTCCACGTCCACGATCTCGTCCACGTCCACGTCCACGTCCTCGTCGTCCACGGAATCCCGCCCAGCTGCCCGCCCACAGGTTTGGCTCCCTCCTAAAGTCGACGCGAAGCCTGCGCCGCCGACGGTGAAGCCAGCCAAGAAGCGGACTGCGGCTCCCGCTGTTGGTCCCGATGTCCAGGCCTCCACGCCGTCAGCTAAGGCACAGCCTGTAGGGCGCACCTCGTCGGAGACCCCCGTGGGCAAGCCTGCCAAATCCGCATCTGCTTCTGTATCTGCATCTGCATCTGCATCTGCGTCTGCATCGGCTTCAGCTTCTGCGTTCACTAGTGCCCATTTCCCGTACACGCCTCCAGGGTCCGCAGCGTCGCCCGTGGCGAACGACGACCCGGATGAGGCATGGAAAGCGAACGAGCGGAGCAACATCGAAAGCGGGTTCAAGGGTTTGATCCAGGAGGCGAAAGACCGTCTGGAGAATGCACTCCAGGAGTTGCACAAGGATGGTACGTTCTCGCCAGAAAAGAAAGCGGCCCTCGTGGAGGCGTTCCAGCTGGAAACGACCTTCATCAAATCCCTAGTCAAGGAGGAGTTCGAGCACAATTTGGGACGCGAGCGGGTGACGCGACGTCTGACGAGGGGCGGGATGATTAATTCTGAGGTGAAAGGGGGTTTGGTCGAGAAGCCCGTAGAGTCGATGCTGCCCAAGACCACATCACCGCCAACGGCATCGAAGACGCCGCTCCCACCGTCTCCGCCCTCCACTGCGAAGCCCTTTATCTCCAGTGCCAGTTCGTCCGCGACCACTTCACCACCGTCGGCGTCGAAGACGCCGCTCCCACCGTCCCCGCCCTCCGTCGCAAAGCCCTTCCTCTCCAGTGCCAGCTCGTCCACGACCATTTCACCGCCGACAGCGTCGAAGCCACCGTCCCCGCCCTCCGTTGCGAAGCCCTTCATCTCCAGGGCCAGTTCGTCTACAACCACCTCACCACCGACAGCAGCATCGAAGAAGCCCTTCATCTCGGCCAGTGCTTCCTCCAAGTCACAATATCCTCCCGCGCCTCCCGCCGAAACTCCCAAACCCGCCGCACCAGCCCCAGCTCCTGTCGCTCCCCCAAAGAAGGTCCAGGTTCGGACTCAGGTGACGGAGATGCAGACGCCTGGAGCCAGTTCGTCGCGGACCACTCTGGAACAAGTACACCGGCCGTTCATTCACAGATCGCTGGGATCCGAGGTATGGACGCCGCCTCAGATTGCCACTGCCCGCCCACCGCCAGCGCCGCCTGTGCGACCAGCGGACCATGCGTTCGGGACGCCAAGCGCTGCGGAGGTGAAGAAGGCCGATCCGTCTACCACCACCAAGTCCCGCTCTGGGCAGATCGAGAAGTCATCGTCCCTGACGCCCCCAAGCCTTCCGCTCGTCGTCGAGACCACTCGCCCGCGCCGAATGTCGGATCCAGTGTCCCCGAGCCCGCGAAGCTTTGCCTTCGCCGATAACGTGCAGACGGAGCTGAAGAAGGCGCCGGACGCGCTTCCGAGCATTCTGAAGAAGTCCAAGGCGCCGAAAACGGCGAAATCCAAACGTGTCACCATCGAGGAGGTGTCCGACGAGGAGGATGCGGAGATGAGCACCTTCGAGCGACTGCCCGTTGATTCCAGATTCATCTTCGAGCCGAAGCCCAGCGTGCCGCCAGCGATGTTTTCCCAGATCATCGATTTCAGCGCGGAGGCTGCCATGCCGCCGACGCCTGCTCCCCGTGTCCCTCTCCCTCCCACAACTACAACGGCAACGCACTTGTCGGAGAATCCTCCAGCGATCTCGAGGGGTGGGTTCGCGGGTAACGATGAAAAGGCGGCGAAGGACAAGCATGTCAGATGGACACCGAGTGCCCTTGGCGGTGCCGATCCCAGCCCACGCTCCTCTCTGGTAGAGAGCGATGAGCTTCGTGCCGCGCTGGAAGCACTTGAGACCAACATACTCGCGCCGCAGTCTGCGACGTCCAGAAAAGGCCCTCGAAGTCGGACTGGCAGTCTGGTGCAGCCGGGGACAGTCGGCCGGAAGGGCAAAGGAAAAGAAAAGGCTGTGGAACAGGAGATGGGCGAAGACGAGCTCGCCCGGTTTATGATGGGGGCGGTCGCGGATTTAAAACGAGGTAACACTTCGTAGGAGACATACCGTAGACATGGACGAAAGTAATCTGTAGTAGTATCGTAGATTCATACAGCCATTTGGGCCTGTAGTTAATAACACATACCTTGTAGCACACTGATGAATATACCAGAGTCCGGAGTCTTCGAAGACAAGCCTTGTGAACAGTGTGCTTCCGAGGCGAAAACAACCAGAGGCGCTGCGTAGATGTGACTATATGCGGTATTGGTTTCTTCCAAAAGACGGGAAACAGAGGCGGTGGTCGACATATCCCAGTGTACATTAGTCTTAAGTATCCCGTGGGTTCATCAAAGGGGGTATCGGAATTCCGAGTCGAAGATTTCGGCAGCAGTCTGGCCCAAGGAATGTGCCTCGCCGGAGCAAGACTCTCCAGGCACTTTATAGAGCTGATAAGAACACGAGGAGGAAGCGAGTCGACTCTGGGACGCCGTGGTTATCAGCGATAGCTTGTTTGAGGAAATCGCAGATGATCGCGTCCACTTGGGAGTTGCGACCGTGACCAAGCCCAAAGCTATGAGACGCGTCGCGACCACGTGACTCGTTTAGGGAAGGTTCTCATCATGGGTACTGGCAACCAGCCTAAATAAGTGTCTGTTTGCATATGTTTGGTCCTCCTGCCAAACGACTGATTTCGATGGCAAATCCACTCGTCGCGTCCGCCCCGCTGGTCACAATGCACCCAGACACAATCCGAACCACCCAAATCATTATCCATATGTATAGTAAGGTATCTACAGTAGCTAAGAATGTATTAGTGATTAAACAGCTATAGAAAATTCCGATTAATTTTGATCTCCATAACCTCCTCCTCTTCCGGCTCAACGATTTTTTCCTCGAGTTCTAATGGTTCGGGAACTTGATGTCCTAGCTGAGGAACCTCTCCGCTCTCCACTCGAGGCAACCAACGTCCCAAAACGGCCACTATAACTTCGGCCTTCTGTGTCTTGTTAAGCTTGGATAGTGCCGCTCTTTTTGTCGGTCTCAAGCTCTCGGAGACGGTGCCATTTCAACTGGAGGTCGATTTGGGGCATGTGGATGTCCTTCAGCCCCGGGGAGTCCGTGAACTGCAAGATATAGCGCTAGAGGTTGGCCTATCGGGGCTTGTCGCAATGTGGGAGGAAGCCGGGGACACAGGAGTATTCTCTTTTCCCCGAGCAGGAGTACGCGACGTGGGACCAGAAAAGCGCGTATTGGACCCGAAGCAGTTGGCCAATTGGGCCTCGGATCTCCCTTTAGAACGCTTCCATCGTTTCCCCTCATTGGCCGTCCGCACAGGTGGCATGCAGAGATCAGGAAGCCGCAGGACGCGAGACGGACGTGAGACGCGACGCGTTTGATGGGTTATGTAATCGTGACACCGCTGTTTTCACAGGCATTTCTTTGGTCCGCTATAACACACTCAATATCCGCTCGTTTGGGGTAAACTAAAATGGAGGGTCCCTTTCAAGTCAATCTACAGGGAATGTCCCGGCCACATTTTGCGTCCTCGCCTCCAAAATCCTCATACAATTTGACACAAAAAACTGAAATATTACTGAGGGCAAAAACAAAAATTCGGCCCGGGACATTCCCTTCATAATTCATTTCTAGGAGCATCTTTCATACAAAGTTTGGTCAAACCCTTCCTAGATGGACCGCTAGGGCGGACGGAAGGAATGTGGCATCATTTCTGCGTTTAGACACATTACATAAGCGCCGCCCAAATACGGACCATTGCCAGTACCCACGAGTCATCAAGACCTCAGAGTCTTGGTCTTGGTAGCGGAATTTTAGTTTGGTCCTTATCGCGAGAGCTGGGCGGCTATCGGGACTGGGAAGAACACGAAATAAAATTACAAAAGCTTAGACTGTCTTTGTACTGATCATATAGATGAAGGCAGCTTTGCGCGAGTCCATCGTTACGGGTGTTTATTTTCCCATCTGCGTCGAACTGCTTCTCACCAAAACACTAGGAGAACCACACCACCCAGGACAGTTCCCGCAATTACGCCGACATTGTGATCCATCGAGACAGCACCGCCCGATTTCGTAGATGCAGCGCCTGACGACGATACTGTAGAATCCGCTACAGAAGTCGCGGCTCCTGCGGCCGACCCGCTATAACAGTACACGTTTTGGCCGTTGGATATTAATTAAAAGCAGGAGCGTCATACGTTGTGGTGACCCCCTGTATTGTGGTAGGTGGAACGCGCTGTTGCTTTCCGCTCCTGTGAATACGCTTGCTAACACTTTAGCTGAGGAACCCAACCTGCAAGAAGAGTACATTAAGTTGAATGGATGAAGTTTAACGAAGCAGATTGGCATACACCGGGGCGTTAGCACATCGGCTAGCAAGTATAAGACTTGTGTGAGCTTGCGAATCCAGAGGGAAGAAATGGTCGACACGCACCATGAACTGTCCACAGCGATGGAGCCGGCAGTTATGTTTTCTGAAGTAGAACGACTCGTAGAGAAAAGACTGCGGTCTTGTATTATGATGTTGCTGGCCATTCATAATAAATTACTGCCTAACATGTAGGAATTGATACTCACAAGGAAATGGGAACTTCCGCAGTGGCACCGACGCCGTTCACTGGTGTCCATGTAACGCTGGTACTATTCACGCTTGCCGAAAACAACTAGAGGAAGATCAAGTTAACCCTCAGTGGAACTATGAGATATTACACTGAACAAACGTTAGTGCCATCTCTACATTCAATCTTTGCGTCAATGTTGCTACAATACGAGGAGGTAAAAGCTTCTACTCACTCTGCATAAACGGACACGTCGTACGCAGGCGTACCGCCTGTCCACTTGAAGGTGTACGGGACTAGATATTTTCAGAACCGACTGATACGAAAACTGAGAAGTAAGACTTACGGCACTGGACAACTCCCACTGGATCGGCGATCGTTGCCATTGTTCGGCGTGGACAAGCGGGACAACCGCAGCCATTACAGTAAGAAGGATGGCATGCATTGAGAAGTATTAATGGGGGGATCCGACGAAGCAGGGCGAGGGAAGATGAGGGACGAGAAACAGAGTGGAAATTTCGACTTTCAAGTTGCGATGATGATGAGTGAACCCTATCCCTGTAAACCTGTCACTGCGTGACAACAGCCGTTTCACCTAGACAACGTATGGCGTGACGAGAAAACATGTCGCCAGAAGAGTACATGAAATTTCCAGAATACACCGACAGTTACTGTAACTCGACCAAGACTTTGACTCGACGATTGGGTTGGGGCAGCAACCGTTTTTAGGCATAGGTCAAACAACTGTAAATAAATCCCGTCGTCTTCCTCTTTTGATCCTCCTTTCTCTCTCCCTCAATTCTGAAGTCGTTTGCGCTTTAATAGACTTGTGCTATCAAGCATCTGGCCAAATTCTAACCTGACAAAAAAGAATCGATTAATCCCAATCTACTCTAAGCGCCATTCCCGTGACTAGGCTTGCACAAGTTTTCAAGTTAAAAACCGTGACGTCTTGTCAACAACTTTACAGGATGCCTGCAAGAGGTTAACGTCTAGGCCTCATGTAAACCTCGATACTCTTAGGACAGAAAAATCACGCGCAATGAAGAAAAAAAATGCTTGGGTCTCTGCTTGGGCGCTAAGCATAATTTTTGCGGCTTTTGTGCGGGCAGCCCTGAGATCTAGTACTTGACGTTGACTTGACGTGGCTCTGTGTACTAGACTATGGACAACGCTTTCAATAACGCTTAATATGGAACACTCTGGCTCTTGATGAATCTAGCAAGTAGCAAAGCGAAAAATAAAGGTGAATATTCCCTTTCGCACTGCGCCGCTACCCACTTACGTGCGACTGACTCGGATTCGCCCGCGTCCTTGGGCCCGTATCGAACTCTCAAACTTCCAGCGTTCTAAACCTAATCGACTTCCTAGGCGCTTCGCTCTCATTCCGACGTAAATAGCTGTTAAATGGACAATACGGTACGGTGCGTCCCGATTACGGCCGCATGGGACAGTTTGCACGAAACCGTCAATCCTCGATGGTCATCTGATTATCTCAGAAGCCTCCCAGGTACAGCATGCAGAGTCACATCCAATCATTAATCAGACGCCCACAACTTTGTCGGTACCACCATCCATATGCTACCCATGGCCGACGCCCATCCCGCCCCCGACTGGCACACATTGGAACGCCGCCTGCGTCCTTGGTACATGGAGAAGAAGCTTGAACTGGACATCCAGTTCGATAATATGAAGCGCGAAATTAACGCGCGCTTAGGGCAGGAGCTCCGAGAGGCCCTGCGCCAAAACCCGAACGATCACCAGGCCGTTGTCAAGCTCTGTAGAGCAGCCGATACGGAGGAGGTCAAGCTCGGAAGGGCCTTACGCGAGGGTTTACAAGAGGAGGCAAACCGGCGCCAGGAGGAGCTCTTGTCTTTTGCTCTCATCCATCCAAACCAATCGGCGAGTCTCGCCCTCTATTTATAAAGTTTAAGCTGGTATTAATGCTGTATTTGATTCGGGAGATATAGGATCCCACCGAGGAAATTTTAGCGCGCATCTCCCGCGACCCACAAGCTGCATCGCCGTACTGCAGTCCGGTCCTACTAGAAACATTGTTTCACGAAGGAAGCGATCATTTGCCGAATGCTCACCGCAAATGGATGGAGTTGGACTTTCCACAGCGAATTGAATCGCTACTGGATTTCCACTGCATCGCATTCCATACAGATGTTGACGTTCTGAAAAAAATATACAACGACGAAATCATCTCCGATAAAGAGAAGCGGAAGGAAGTCCTTCGAAAGCACAAGGCGGAAATGGAGAAAAAAATGAGGGGGTTTTCCAAGGAGATGAAACAGAGCTGGACTGAAGAAAAAGAGCGGCTGCGCTTGCAAAGGGAACAAAGCCTTGGCCCGAGGTTCTCTGAATGGCAGGGAGACTGGATGGATCGCGCCGCCGTTTCTCGCCGGATGAATGACGGAGTAGATGGGACATCGAACCTTGCTCACCTCGGGGAGTCTCATCACAAATCCGTTCCTACAGCCAGAATGCGTGCGTCGAAGAAGGCGACACAAGTGCCCCGGAGCATTCTCAAAAATCGACATATAGGCACATCAGTCAACCTCCACAACGAGGACAAGAAGGCGGAGAGCGGCTTACCCATCTCTGATGAATTCTACGAGAGCGACTCGCCTCCTTCATTTTGGCTGGCCGAGACTATGGATGCTGAAGATGCGAGGGGGCTGTTGGACAAATTGAGCAGGGATCGCTTGGAGAATGAGGGAGCGGCCGCCATTCGTCAGCGTCAGCGCGCCACGACTCCACGATCATTCTGGCAGCCACCACCACACACCATGCTCGACTCCGAGGACGAGTCGGAGACGCTTTGTTCAAACCCTCGCGATTTCCCAACACATCCGACGCTGGATATTACCGACGATGGTAGCAGAATCAGTAGTCTGAAGAAGAAAGGCAAATACAGGTTGAACCAGCATTGACGGAGCCCTGAGGTTGCTTTTTGGGATCGGACGGCGGATTAGTGTAAGATATTATGTAGGGTATGAAGTTCAAGAGACCGAAGCCGAATTGCAAGATGAAGAGCAATGATAAGGAGTTGAGCTGGAGTTCGCCAAGTTTCACGTTGTAGCAACGTGCACAACTTCGAATCCATGTAATGTGTCTGACCGCGTCACAGCCCAGACTAAACACGTGCCTTGTGACATCCGTGTGATTCATATCCGGTCTTATCAACAGCTTCGGCATGCGACCATGTTGTTCGCGGCTCTGGGCTGTGGGATCCAACTCGATTGAAACGTCAGTTAGCAGCTCTGTCTCCCTTGCGCGCTTATCCGCCCATCGGCAGGTCATTCACAAACCTTGACAACACCGACCTTGTATCGAATGAGTCGTACTCCCGATTATAGTTCAATGTAGGTGTTCCGCCCGGACTTGTGGACCTTTGTGGACAGATTGAGGCGTTTCCAACCAGGGCGTTACCAATCAGGAACGCCTAAACAAAGTTTGTGGCAGCCTGATTTAGCAGCTGATTTGGCGCCTTAACGGTCATGCCACCTTTTCGTCAGATACACGAGGCAAGATTCTCCGGCACCGATTCATGACCACACTTCGCTGAATCCTTAGTGGGGCTGCGCTTTCTTTCCACGATCACCTTGCCGACCCTGCAAGTTCCACTTCTATGCAAGCGGCGTACTCCACGACGGCGGACGTGAAGGCACAGAAGGCCGTCCGCCGGGAATGGGCTTCCTACCAAGTGTGGCTGTTCGATCACTACAGGAGCCTGGAAAACCGCGAGCACGAAATATCCAATGCCACTCTACGGAAAAAGGCGAAAATGGACAAGGCAGATAAACAGCTGATCCTCGGCTTGCATGAGGAGTTTCTGACGGTAGCGCGGAGCGAGTGGCTGAACCGAATTCGACATGGCCAGCTGCAGATTCAGAAATGGATAATGACGCCGGACGAAAAGCATGTTCTGCAGCAGACACTGCACTGGAGTCAGAAGGATATGCTTGAAGCGTATGCTAGAGAGCAAGCACAGATTGGGATGAAATACCGACGAGTCGACCCGAACACCTTGGGGACGAAGGAACCGACCGGGAGACCCATGCCTTCGGTCTGCACACATCTCTCGTCGTTTCAAAAATTTGCTGACCATGATCGATAGCTTCCGAAAGAAGACCGACCCGCGTACGCGAAGTGGGCTTCAGAGCTCTCGAAGATGTCCACCGCACCTCAGCAGAGGCCGCAACCGTCCGTAAAACCCCCAGAATTGCCCTCTTTACCACTGTACTACATCGGTGCTTTATTACAAGGCACGGACCTGGATACAGTCGCCGCCTCCGATTTGGAGGCATTCGCGTTGCATGCGAGCGAAGAAAAGATCCGGGAGTATTACACGGAGGCGTGCGAGGCCTCTGTGCACTTCCAGAGATTGCTTCCGACCCTGGACGCCTCCGAGAGAACGGGAGCTCAGGAAAACTTTGACCGCCGTATGCGCGATCTCGCGATCGGGAAAGAGAGGGATTGGAAGGTGATGACAGTGAAGGAATTACGCAAGTACCAGGCTCTCGAAATGGAGCGACGACAAGCGCAACAACGTGCGATGCGTCCCTCTCCGCGACCGCAGATACGGCGGGATGTCCGTGATTGGGATTATGGCGATGTCCCTCGACGCCGCGGCGTCAGACGACGACCTGAGCAGGAGCCGGAGCCGGAATATGAAGTGAGCACACCACCCGATGCCCTCCCTCGATTAAGACGCAAGAACGCACTGTACAGAAGGGAGGTGTATTATCCACCGTCACCGGAAATCCCCTTCGAAACGAAACCTCCACCAGAGCCGCGGGAGATTGGTCTTCGGTCCTTGTGGACGAAATGGATTTCTTACTTGGGGTCAGTCTGTGCACGTACCTTCAGAACACAGTTGACATATCTTTTCCAGGGCCTGGCTACCGGAAAGGCACGCCACGCAGGAGGTGGAAACGGAAACGGAAGCAACGTCCTCCGTCGACGGGACGGACCCAAGGATAAATCAAGGCTGGCCAGCCGAGAGAAAATCACCCACCAGAAGAACGAGAGCGCCCACAAGCAGCAGAAGGTTGCGGAAATCACAGCCAAACAAACTGAGCCTTGGCTGGGACGACGGAGAGGAGTTTCCGATGAGGACGGGCAGATCCCGGCTGAAGGAGAAATTCACCGCAGGCTGGGGACTGCGCAAGCGAATGAGGCGAACTCACAGCATCGACAGCTCAATAGGCTGGGCACAAGATTCGGAATAGAGCGATATGCGGGTAGTGGAGAGAACCCGACCAAATTTGGGGCGAAGGGAGGTGGCGTCGGGTTTGGTACTGAACGTCGGCCGAAGAATGTCGCCAGCGTCATCAAGCGCGTACGATTTACGCCAAGTGCAGCTTCTACATCTAGTTCGGATAAACCCAAGTACCGTGCGCTTCACAAAACGAATTTTAACGAAAGTCGGTCCAGATTTTACGAGGGATTAACTTCTTGACGGGGGAAACTTCATTTTCCATGTACGGCTCATATGCGCAAGCGCAATTTCAGCGCCAACCGAGAGAAAAGAGGAACTGGCCGTCTACAAAGCTTTCCTGGACTTGGTCACACGGATGATTCGAGACGTTACTAATATAAAGAGGTTCTGCTGGAGCAAAGAAATGTGCGGAGGCAGAACGCGATGAGTGGCAGTGTGATCGGAATGCATCCGATCACACGGAAGATGAAATCCTCATTTTCTTATCTACGCTTGTCTAACACAGAGGCCGGCTCGCAAGCTCGCCTTGCCGCTGCTAACATGAAGATTAACTCACAGCCACTGATTTGTACTTAAATTGATCTGCCGAGCACGTGCAATGACGTCAGTCAGTCTCGATACTTAAAAGGCTGGAGCTTGTCAGAGCCCTGCTTCCAACTTACGACCCACTATCACCCTACTATGTCTGACAAGGCATCATCCAACTGGAACGTATTTCTCTACCTCCTTGCCATGTATGTTGCCCTGTCGACAGAAACCTCGCTTGCTGACCATCCCGTCTAGAATCTTTCCCCCGATATCTGTTTTCTTGAGTGAGTTCCCAGTCTGAATGCAAAACTTGGCACGTTTCATATATCTTCCTCAGAACGTGGTATCGCTGCAGGTTAGAAATCCTTCGGCTCGGATATTTCACAAACTCGAACCCACGCCATCGTTCTCTAGATTTCTGGATTAACATCTGTCTTACGGTCTTGGGATGGATACCCGGGGTGATTCACGCGTGGTAAGTTTTTCTTCTTCCATCCCAGAAAACCCCCGTAATCTTGGTTTTCAGGTATATCATCTCGAAACATGAACACATCGTGAAAGTCGAGTAAACCGACAACATGACTCGGAGCACCTCATATGTCATTTCGCCTGGCTATATGACATCCTCATAGTCATCTGTATCACCAGTGGTTATTCGTCAATAAATTCATGGAAAACTGGATGTTCGAGATAATAGGACGGACCTCGGGCTATACACTCCGTCCGATTCGATCTCTTCCACGCAAACCTCGCCAGACCTGATTACAATTTTATTATATGGCTTGTACAGATAGTGTTATCGAGGCAAGTGTACTCGCTCCCATACCTTGATACAGTTCGCGGGAACCTAGCATAACAAGCCAAAGAAAATTACGGCGGCGTTCTCCACCACTGAACGCGCGATGAGCGGGGATAGAGGCCGTAGCCCGAAGGAACCCAAAGTGATCAGTCAAAAAGTTGCGGGAAGCGCTGTGCGCCGGCGGGATTCGGGATAATTAGTAACTTGCAAGATGTTGAGCGCGGGGGCTGAAACGTTGAAGCCCCGACGGGGAGAAAAGTCTAACAAACAACGTAGAAAAAATCAAGGGCGGCGCTGCGCCGCACCGCGAGACTTGAGAGAGTGCTGCGGGTTCAGACGCGTCGCATAAGCGTTCCCGCGTCTGGGTTTCCGTGACTCTCGGCAATTGATGCTAACATTCACTTAGGAGCGTGGACCACGTGGTGCTCCGACTTTCCATAGTTCCACGATTCGCGCTGAGTTGGATTGTAAGATGAAGGTGCTAGTAGACACGGTTGTGTATTTGCGGTCCTCGGCTGAAGACCACGCGCTTGGATGGCGATTCTTCAACCGAGTTGAGGATCCCGTCCTGCAGCGGCGTTGACCATTGCTCATGTCGAGCCCGTGGGGTCCAGACATGAGCTGTGGCTGGCTGGTTGAATTCTGGATTCACGGAGAGCCGTTCAAATTGTGTGGTTGAAACGTAATCAACTGGGGATGTTCAGAGTGATTGTGGCCGTCGGCGATGTGAGTTTACCTCCCACTTGTAGAGATAGAGGTAAGCACAAAACTCAATTGCAACAGGTGCTACCCCAGCACCCAAAGCGAACTACAGCAAAGTGTAACAGACCCAAAAATGCCGAGATCCAGAGTCCGTCAAACCATGTATCGACCACACCTAAGCAGAAAAGCACAGACAACAGAACTGACGGTGGACGACCAACAGGGCACAGCGACAAAACGCTGAGGATCTGCCCCAAAACTTAGCGTGCCTGGGCCAATGACAGGGGGCCACGCACCTTCGCAATGACGACGCATGTTTTGAGAGTTCTGATCCAGAGCACTTGCGGCTCTGGCAGAGGCAGAAATCGCGCAGTCAGTATAGCCCATGGCGTGAGGTTTTCAATCGGCGCCGGAAAACTAAGTAGCAGCGGCTTTGTTTCTTCCTCCCATTGATTACTGCCATCAACACCAGGCACGCTCTCGTGCTGCATATCCGGCTCTTCTTGTTGGTCGGCCGCGACATGCAAGTCGTGTTCGTCTGCATTGGATGGCCGCCGGGGCGCTGGGATGAGAGAGTTACGGTCCGGCTCGCGTCTGTTGTCAAACAGTACTGGGTCGAGCTGTGACACCGTGACATTTAAGACAAGACGAGAGGATACATAAAGGTGCTCACCCTACCCTCACGGATAGCGGTCAACACCCTCTCGCATGATGGCCGCCCTGAAGGCACGACATGCAAGAGGCCCTCCAACAGAACGAGAAACGCTCTCGGAAGACATCGAGCCTCGAACTGCAAGGCCAGAGTCTGCGTAGACTTGAACCTATCGACTAGCGTGAGCATCCGAAGGCGGCCGAGAGGAGGTCCTATACAAACCCAGGATAATTCAAGACCTCGTTTTCCAGCCGATCCATTTTGTCCGCTTCGCGGACTTTGCTGCCGTGCACATCGCCGTCTGAAGCGTATCGGTAAGGCAGTTTGAAAAATAGAAGCTTGTGCAATATCATTCCGAGGGACCACATGTCCGCTTTGGAATCGACTTGCTGGAGTAGCCCTGTCCTTGGAGAGGGCAAGGATTCGGGCGAGGTGTATTCGAGCCTGTTGGCTCCAAGATTAATGTTCATTGCCGATATGAGAATGGAAATGGTCGCACGTTCCGGTATTGCCAGAACGAGAGCGCGAGGGATGGATCATGTCGCGCGAGGTGCCAAAATCGGACAACATCGCTCGTGGGCTGCGTGCAGAATGTTTCAAATTTGAATCGATGCCGTAAAATATCAACGTACATCAGTTTTCCCTCATCCCACGTTAACAGCACGTTTCCGGGCTTCAAATCGAGATGGAGTATCGACTTGTCGTGCTAAAAATCGGCGGACATTGCAGAATCGAACCATATAGGCTATAAAACACTCACTAGAAACGCCAATCCTTCGACAACGTCACGAAATAGACCCTTTACCTCCTCAGCGCTAAGCAGGTGGATCGCAGTCCACGTAGCAGGCTGGTCTCCGCTCGCACGGACCATCTCCTCGCGTATCCGCTCTCGCTCCTCCGGCGTGGCGTGCTGGAACTCTCGGAACGCACGAATACGGGCGGAGCGGGATAGATCTACTCCGCGGGGACTTTCAAGGTTGGGCTGTCTTTGGTCAGCTGCGGGAGTCCCAGAAAGAGAAGCACTGCTCAGGCGAGCGAACGGATGGATGTGGACGTGCTGCGATCCCCGTCCGAGTCGTACATCGATGAAATCATCGAGACTGATAGGACTTTAATATATAAGTTTAAGCGCGATATAAACGGCCAACCTTCCTCCTTCCGCCCATTGCATCAGCACACTGGAAAAGGAAAAGATCAACTTTAAGCGTGTACACCAAAATTATTGACCTGACTGTAGAGTAGGAACCTTAGGTCCGAAACTGGAAAATTGGCAGGACTCAAGCCAAGCATGGCTAGAAGGCGATCAAGACGGTGTTGCAGTGTTATAGACGAATAACGCACTGATAGGTCACGATGTTGGGATGGTGTAATTGTTCAAGTAGGCGGACCTGGTACGGCATCAACGAACTGTATGAAGGCGAGATCTGCGCAGTCTTGCCTCCTTCAAGATGTTCAATAGATATGAGTGAGATTCTCCAACTGCGATTTTCTTGACAGCAAAATGGCCTGAGTAGATGGTTTAGAGAAATTACTCCTAGACGAGAAATGACCAGCGCTGACCTAGAGGGTTTCCATCCAATACGTGCTACGTGTTTCTCAGAGCGCATTAGACGTGGACGTGGAGGATCGCAAACCTGGCATAGAAAAACGCTTCCGTTTGCACCCATCCCTAGCCTAGACTCCTCCTGGAAGAATGCTTTGAAATATCCTTCGGCCATTGCCTCAGCAGGAAACGCGCTTCTCCTCGAATGCGTTTCGTTGGCAATTGGAGGTGTGGATGGTCGGGAAGATGTCTCGTTGGCAACAGCCAAGAGCTGGAAATAATTTGAGGCCCTGAAACTAGCCTCCGAATCCATGGCTTCGTCATCCAACTCCGATTCAGGCCGAAAGTCAGCGGGCAGCGTTTGTTTACAGTAAGGACACGGTCGTCGCGCTCTGGGAGGAAAGTTGGAAGAGTGCCGAATGGAAAGGGCGTGCGAGGTAGGATTGTATAGCACAACCTGGTTTGAAACATGAAAAATAGGCTGCCAGTCGTGCTCCGAGGGCACGGCGAGGGCCACTAATGCGCCACGCGGCGATGGAGGCTGGCTGCCCTCCGACATGCTTCCCCTTGCGTGCTGTTGCTTTCAGAGAATAGCGACAGCCAAGTTTTGAGTCGTCCAGATTGCCTCCGGCAAGTGTCCAGCGCTCACCCGTCGCGCCACTGGTTGGCCACTGGAGAGGTGATTAGATGTGTGGGCGTATTTGGCCGCTGCCATAAAGGTCTCAGCCATGTGATCAGATCTTGGAAAGCGTTCCCACGACCACCCACCCCCCCAGAAAAGGAAAATATTTGGTTCGCACAAATAACGGCCAGCTCATTCACTCTGCCCAAACCTCGAAGGATATTGCAACTAAAGTGATACCTGAGGAATTCTGAGGTTCATACAATATTTCATACATCCTAGACGTCGCTCAAGGAATTGTTGAGCGTTGTCCATCGCCGATTGATCGCATCAGCTTAACTAATCGGCTTCCACGATCCAGAGATCGCGCACCTCTTGGAGTGGCCAGAGTCCAAGATGGCAGACGACTTTATAGCTTCATTACACCTTCCGGAATCATTTAGCGATGAAGTGCGGTGACTCTTCGCTCAGAAATTCTTATCTCATATGTACTTGTTCACAGGATGTTTCAGAGGCCGTCGCCGCACTCATTTTGTCCGCTACTGACGACGAGAATCCCGCTATTTCCTTGGAGCAGATCTATCGAGGCCTGTGTCAATCTCGGATAGAATCTCTGGTCAGATTGAGAATATCCTGGACCTTCTTTCCCCGTTCATGCTTAATATTCACAGGACCCATTGAGCACTTTGCCGCATCTGCTACCATCTCGCGCTGATGCCGCTAAGGAGCTCATTTCGTATATCGGGGAGCATGGCAGCCCCAAGGAGATTGTCATTGCTGTCCAAGAAGTACTTGAGCGCGTTGAAAGTGCATTTAATGTTGAGGCAGGGGACGGCGAGGAGGCAAACACCGCATCCCCGCCTGACCAACTAATCTCCTTGATTCTTCTATACAACTTAGGCATAACCATATTTCTTCCCATTTACATCTTTCTCACTGATTTCTAGCAATTCCTCGTCTCAAATTACGCAAAAAGTCGCCTTCCGAAACCATCCGACCACTTCTCTCGCAATTAGAATCAACGATCCAGCTCGCCGGCCCACAGTTGGATCGCGATCAGGGCCGTGAAATCATAAGTGCTACAGCAAAGCTCACCTTCAATTTTTTCTCTTGGGCTACAGGCGTGAATCCCGATGATGCGGTTCCATGTAAAGTCAGTTTTCAAGGTCCACATGTTTAGAAATACTCAGTCCTTGTAGGAAATTTTGTCGAGACTGCTTGACTGTTCTATCACGGCCTTCAGTCACTGTATCAGGTCATCCCTCGCCCAGAGGTCGTTTGAAACGCTATTCCCTCGGTTGACTATTCGATCTACTGTTGAACCCGGCTGGGAAGCTGGAGAAAAGGCCGTCTCTGATGCTCTTGTATGGAGCTTTTTCTTTATATAGATAAGATGTCTAATACAACTCTATGTAGGCAGCATATTCTTCCTTGGGACGAACTTTCGAACTCGACTCTTTACCCCCAGTCCCTTCTACTAGTTACCTGATCTTATTATCGCACTCGAAAATCCTTCCCTCGGATACAGGTCGTCTGCTATCTTTCATGCTTCCTATTCTCATGGCTTCCATTCAAACTAACTCTGCTCTGGACGAGTCGATGTCGTTGCTTCTCCAGGCATTGCATGCGGCGCACTTCAAGGCGGGTCAGCAACTATCACCTGACATATCGGTCCCTCTTTGTGTCCTGCTTCCTTCTTTGGCCAGCACACACCCAGATAGTGACATTCGTCACCAAGCCTTTCGTATCCTCTCTCGGGTCCTTTCTCTAACACCCGCCGAACTGCGGCTCCAGATCCTCAAGGACCTTACATGTGATACCGACTTGCCACAGATGCGGGTTGCAGCTATCGGCCTCGTGAAAGAGGCTTCTTTAGAATTTCTCTCACATGAAGGTACACCCAGTATCTTTGCCTCACCGATGTTCTTGCAGGTCTTGGGCCCAGTCCTGCTTCGGCCCGATCCCGTCGACCTATTTCACTCCAACCTGTCTTTGAGCGAGATTCAGGATTCATCAGAGCCAGCCCGTCTAGTGGAGTGTCTCGCACTTTACTACATTCTGCTGCTACGAGATCAACTCAATAAGGCTAGTAGTTTTCTCTTCGCGTCTTTCGTCCTTCAAGCTCAACGTTACGAACTTCTAGACGGGTATACGAGACCGAGACCAAATATCCAACGTTGAAAAAACTCTCTTGAGTCCATTGCGATCCACTATCTCTCGATGGATGGAGGATCCAAATCTAGAAAACAGTATGTGTCCTCCGAATCGTGCTCTTGTGTCTTCTCATGCGGAACAGACCACATACATGCAATCATGCCCCTTGTCTCGTTGAAGACAAGCTTGGAGCGGGTAGACGCTGCTATCGCGGGCTTGCGATCAGAGTCAGCAATCTAGTTCCAACTTTTACATTTACATAGTGCATACTGCACCATTTCGACCGTAAGTTCATCATGGGTCACAAGCCGGGCGAAATTGAACTTGAAAAATAAGGGTCACAGATTATTGACCTTTTGGGTTCATGTTTTGGCATGAAGTGGGTCGGAAAAGACCGAAAAATCGCCCAATATGGCAACTTTTCACACTTTGAACATCTGATACCATTGCCCTCTGGGCAGACTTGGTTCCTCCATCATGGCCTAGTCCAATCTATTCTGTCTACTTGGACTGGAGGCCAGTGCTCTTCAGTCACTTTCTCAATCTACTGTGAGAAAGAGTTCTGGTTTATGACATTCTGACTTGGTGCAAAATTGAAGGAGCAACTGAGGGGCCCGATTGTGATCAACCAAGCTGGGAGTGGAAAACAATATATCAAGGGGGAGCATGTCGCAGCTTGTGTAGTGACTAGATGCAGGCACAAGATATTCGGGATGTGAGGCCCGGTCACTGCAGGCAAAAGTCTCAGTAGCGGCTTGTAGCCTAGGTGGTTTTCACAGGTGGGTCAGGCCTATGGCAGTATGAATGTCCTGCAAGGCCTCAGGGAGTGTTACATCTTTTTTCCAGATGTTGTCCGAGACTTCAGGTGTCGGTGGAAGCCCACGTGATCAGAATTATTCGATCAGGATACCCAATATGGGAATCAGTGAAACCTTCATAACTCAAGAACAGCTGCATTTAAGGCCTAGGGCAACAAAATTAATGTTTCCCATCATTATTCTAGTAGATTGACAGCTACGTTCCAAAATCCTCATTTCCGCACCCCCTTGTGAAACACCCTAATCAGAACAGACAGTTTCGCCCGTGTACAAAATCACAGAATTGCTTGACGAGTAGGAATCGCACAAGAAACAGGGCTTGAATTGGTCCCTAGACGTGGGAATATGACACGATAGGCCACTGAGCCAGTGATACCTGAAAGCAACTTGGAAGACGGTCACGGTGATCCGTGTCACTACTTTTCTTGTGGGGACGTCGGTGGTTTATCGACACCTTTTTTGTTACCAGAGTAAGAATCAACTTATGAAGTTGTGATTGGTAATTTTCTTGGCTTTGAAGAACGGCTCGGACCCATGAAAAAATTGTACGTGATGCGGAATCCAATTTGATGTTGAGCTGCTTGTCCTCGGCAACGGGAAACCGCAGCCTCAATCGAAAACAACCAAACAAACAAACGGTATCTTATGCTTGTGCTTTGCTTGAAAAATGGTAGAGTCAAAAGCCTGTATTTTTATTATCATAAAAACGATGGATGGAGAGTTGTCTCAGGCTGTGACTTTTTTATGAGAAGGATGGTCTTCGTGAATCGTATGCGATACGTATATTTCGAGTGATTATCCTAAGGAGGGTAGGAAAATGTGTAATACACTGCGTTCCCACCCCCCGTAGACTAGTGCTGGGTCTGAAATGTTTTTGGCCTTGTATAATACACCGCCATCCTCTTGTCTGGAATGTAGGGCTCGTTTAATACATTAAATACATCCCTCGCTTGGCGTGAGAAATTACTATAAGGGGACATTGGCTGATTTGTTTAACAAATTTTTGGGTTAAATAGAAATCACCCAAACGAAATTTGTCCAGTTCTGGACAAGATCAGGACCATTCGCCACCCATCACCGGGAAATTTGGTCAACATGGTGCATACAAGCTGGATGGCAGCATTTGATGGATATAAATAGGGGATTTTATACACATTAAAATACATGGCCTTCAGGAGCCTTGGGGTATAGAATGTTTTATACCTTGTATAATACGTCTTGTATAATACAATTGTTTTATACAGCCTTTCAGACCCAGCACTACCGTAGACGCACCTTCGTCTACCTTATCCTACATGCGGCTACATGCGGCGATCTTCGGCTACGTCCGGCTACCTATGTGTACGCTATGACGTAGATGGACCTTATCCTACGTCTGTCCACGTCACGTAGACATGGCCCGTCTACCCGTCGGCTACGTATGTCTACGTGCGTCTAACGCTGTACACGCACGTAGACATACCTCGCTCAACTTCATAATGCAGATGTGGCCTCCATCAAGAGGTGTCAGATCTCTGGATCTGGCACACTGATGTGCTCGCGTGGCAACACAGCCACTCCAGATGGGGAACACATAACGTGCCATCGACGTGTCTTGTAAACAAACCGCGACTTGGTACGCACTCGCTCGTTGAGGTCAATTATAGGCCCACAGTGCCTCGGATAATCATCTACTGAGTTCTAGCACATATGTAACAGCACAGATTGTAAGTAAAACAGCAAATTAATGACCATGAAGTCGCGCAGTCTTGTTTCCAAGCAGTAGTCTCGGATCCTCGTTCTCCTTGTTCCGTCGGCGGGGAGACCTTTGCAGGTCCTCGCCTGGTCGTTTACTCCCTCGGGAATCATCGGAAGATGACTGGGACGTGGGAAGTTGGGAGTCCGGCCATTCGACAACTTTCTCTGTTGGAATACCCAGCGCCAACTCTTCGGCACGACCGATTCGAATACGCGAAACAAAATCAGGTGGAAGGAGTTGTTTCCACGATGGGTGTCGTTCAGAGAAGTGCTGAGGAAGGTTATACTTCCAATGAGTCTCGTTGCAATTGAGAGGGCACAGTATCGGGATGTTTGTGCATGGGCGACTATCCTGAAATATTGACGCGGCCTGAATCTGAAAGGAGTATGCATTCCGGCAGTCAGAATCTGCCTTTCCGCCCTTGATACGGATCTGGCAGGCACTGTGGGACGAGGGGCCGCCGCACATCCCACATGGATAACTGTTGGAAACCTTGAAGGCAGAAAATATTGAATGCTAGTACACTATAAATCTGAATTCAAACAACTTACTGGCACTTTGAGCGCTGGATCACTGACTCCGCGGAGGGCTTTGAGAATGTGGCGACCAGTATGGTTTTGCCGATCCGCATCTTTGACAGGTTTCTTGCAAAGACGGCAAGTGGTACGATCAGCGATGGACTGTGAAATGGCGGAGTTGGATATGGATAAAGAATATATAACACCTCTGTATCCTAAAGATACATTGATTAGCTCAGGAAAATCAGTGATCATGATAAAAATCCACGGCTCACAAGGAGCTTGATACGGAAACACTCCGTCAGCAACACCTGTAAAATTTGGAAACTTGACATGCAGACTAGGATCTGAGTTAACCCAGTTCCAGAGGCAGTTCCAAGCGGACAGGACATCCTGATTTGAAAACACCCAGGTTTTTTCCTGTTGGCACGCAAATGAGGGGAAAACAATATTTGAAGCTATCCTCTCGCCGGCCCGCATATGAAGCGAGTAGACTAAGCAACCGGAAACAGAAAATTGCAGGTTCTGCAACCGAGATACATTCCCCGTGTCAATGGTTGCCTTCTTCTTCAGTGAAAGTGACACAAAGTCTCCCGTCCATGCCCATGTCGATGCATCAGTCGTTATGGGACGGAGAGACAAGATCTGGCCGTAGACACTGTACGGTGATGTCGGCAAGCTGAGCTCTGCTAACGGCACTGCAGAAATGGAGGGGGATTTAGAATTAGGCGGGCCTCGTTTAATAAGGGTGCATTTTGCAATCCCAAGTCCAAGATGGGCAGCGTCATAGCAAATCAAAGTGGCGAAGATGTGTCCGAGCTGGAAATGGGTTGATGCCGACATCGCCTCTGTACGAGTATCTTCTCGGATCCAAGACTTGCCACCAACGGTGAATCCACGGACACGCAGCAGTCGATCAGTACTAGAGTGATTGTCGGGGGTCATGTCGAATAATGTGCGGCAAACAGACTTTTTGTGTGTAAGATGGCCGTCCTCGTCAATTTTAGCAAACACGGAATGAGAGGTCACTGCTGCGGCCTCGGCGCATTCAGCCTTTTCGCTGGCAAACATGGCATCAAAGTCGATATCACGAAGGAGGTGACCGGGTGACGGGTTGGCATCGAGGCCCATCGTCGGCATGTCCAAGGATGTCGGGGATGAAAGGGTGGTCATGGACCGATCAACTTCAGTTGATATCGCGGGATATTTCCCACCAAATGGTCGAAGAAGATCAGTATTCTTCCGCTTGAATAACTCGTGAAATGTGACCGCCGGCAATTTGACGCCATACCGCCGCAGAATAAATTCTGCCGATATGACACCAGCTACATAACACTGCTCAACATTGCAGCTGGAAGCCCGAAGTTCACGCCCAAAGTCCGGTGGGCGTAGATGGTCAACATCCCGGGCTCGAAGGAGTTTCAAGCGCTGTGGCTTTCGTTCGAGCTCTGGGTGCTTTTCATAAACGGAGTCGAGGTTCATAGCCGAGCCGAAGCGATCACGGAGCTTGCAAACACTACAATTCGGAGAATGCCCGCCTATCATCCGACACCGGCCAAATAAAGCCTCGAGAACATCATCTCCGAGAAGACAGAGGAAGACTTTGAGTTCCCCGTTGATTAGACACGTTTTCGGAACCATGAGGATCGCATTTTTGACCATGGTTTGGAGGTCAGCGTAGAGCTGGTTCGACATGAAAGAGGTGCCGTTTTGAAGGTATAGGCCGCAGAGTAGGTGGGAGAATTTAACCAATGACTCTATCTGCTCGGACAAAGAGAGATTGGTATTGATGAAGGGTTGGAGCATAGCATCGAACGTTTCCCTGAGGAGCTTTAACGCCTCAAGTTCGGCCTGCTCGCTTGGGTCAAACTCCTCGGGGTCCAGTTTTCCGATTTCAACAATGCACATGAGAAGTTGTATTGCGCGTGCGACATGTTGACTATCGCCGGGATCAAGGAGGACATGAATTGATGTTTCAGACCAGTCATGGTCCGACAAACGCTCCAGCCATAGGCTGAGAAGGTCGCGGTTAACGCAGACATCATTAACGGTGAGGCCTGCTTCCGAACAAAGGAGACCCCGTACACCTGTTATTTTTCAAGTTAGAATATTGTACTTCAAGACAAAAGGTCAAATTTACGTTTAAAATCATGTTTATAATCGGAATCCCCCGTCAAATTGTCCTTCCCGACACGAAGATTGAGTCCAGGGAGATTTTTGACCAGGTCATATATTGGGTTTCCCGGACGAATCTCGTCATGCATGCACAACATAAACAAGGCAGCCCGACGACCCGGATCTCCGTCGGTTGAAACGGAAAGGGCAGGGCCGTGTTTGGGTGCCCCATCGGGCGAACACTTCCAAGCTTCGAGTACAATTTGTATAGTGCGAAGGGTGTCCTGCCACGTCCCTTTCTTGCAGGTTGGCCCCATGAAAACTGGCTTCGCTCCGTAATTTGTCTCCGACAAGTGTGAGATTGCCCCAACACATGTCTCATGTGCGATATGCACCTTCCCCTCCTTTACTGCTGCAACAGCAGCCTCTACGACCTCTATACCACTGCCAACCTTCACCGTCTCCAGACCCGAGCTCTTGAGATGCTCGAGACAGAAGCCTGCCATTTGATCGGAAGTCGGCATATAGTCAATCCTCCGTTCAATAGCGATCTCGTCGAAAGACAAGGTGTGACCGCAAAACTGCGGAGTACGAGGAGCAGCTGCGTCAGCTGCATCCGAATCTTGTGCTATACGCCCGAACATGGCAGTTATGTTGTCGGAGATTTCGGTAATTTTTATCCCATCAATGCTTGGAGTTATCCTGTTTTGACGGCGATACAGTTGGATGGTGTTAAGGGAAGGGAGCGCGAAGATCGAATGATTCATTGCATGGGTTGCACCACTGCCACCCAGCTCATATAGGACTATCGAGAGGTCGATTTCATACTGAGAATAATTCCGAGCTGTGTACTTCCCGACTGCAGCTAGTCGGAGCTGTTCAAGAAGTTTTTTGGGGCCCCATCCTTCCTTTGCTGCATTAGGAAAAATCCGATGCAATGCAGGAACAGTATTGTGGCCGACGAATTGGATGATATCTGTGAAAACGGCCAAATGGGAATGCGTGCTAGCAAGCGAGGCCTCTAAATTACATTTCTATCAGGAAATGTCAGGCGATTATTCCGAGGATCACAAAATGAATGTGTACCTTGAGCTTCAGCTCATTGACTGTCTCTTTCGATGCAGCTAACTTGGCATGGAGTTGGGTATGAGTTAATTCTCCCTCTGTGCGAACACTCCCGAAACCGCGACGTGCTTTGTCCTTGACAACGTCAACCTCTACGTGCAGATCACTGCATCGAGAACATGGAAGCATGCCATTTGGGGTACCCCGACAGCGGACGGAGCAAATTCGGGGCGGATCAAGATTCACGACTCGGTAGCCCGGTTGAAATTTCGAGTTGTTGCTGTGAATATGGAATGGATAATCAATCCAGAAATCCTCTCCCTCCCATGGAAGACAGATGCCGGGGCACGGAGGGCCAAATGCGGATGAATAGCCCAACGCGACTGGTCCTGTTAACAAAGATCAGGGGCCGCCAATTAAAGTTGACGAAAAGGTTTACTTGAATCCACCAGTCGTTCTGCATGCACCTCGTGTGCACCCACCCCGAAGACCTGGTACGGTTGCGGACGTTGGCGCGGTGGGTCAAATGTAGCCGGTCGGCTCTCCGTTGCATGCCGTACGGAGTCTGGGGTTTCAGAAGGAAGAAAGGTTAAACCATTGGTATGAACAGTGGTGGTATTTGTTGGGCATTGCACTGTACAGGCCCCGTTCGAACGAAGACACGGTGTATGGACACTATTTACAGGATATCCTGCAGTGTTTTGATAGCTCGTAGTAGTGGGTTTGAGAGGGCAGTTGAGGTTGTGGAGCAGCCAGACTCAAAAATGAGCTGGCTGCAGGGTGTTGGGCTGAGCACCAGGAGCAACGAGCGAGTGGGGTAGCAAGTCGCGGTTTGTTTACAAGACGCGTCGATGGCACGTTATGCGTTCCCCATCTGGAGTGGCTGTGTTGCCACGCGAGCACATCAGTGTGCCAGATCCAGAGATCTGACACCTCTTGGCCTCCATGTGGCTGTTCTACTGGATAGGTCAGCTCATGGCCATCCTTTGTGCATCCCACTGTTTTATTGGTAAGCGCCAAATTTAGTGGCTCCGCATTTTCCCACATCTGTCTACATTGGTCTAAGTAGTCTATGTCGGTCTACGTACGTAAACCGACGTAGACATATGTAGACATATGTAGACCAGCTGTGTCTACATGATGTAGACATATGTAGACCAGCTGTGTCTACATGATGTAGACATAGGTAGACGAAGGGGTCCGTCTACCCTTTGTCTACGGGGGTACACAGACCCTCTGTCTACGAGGGGCCGGAACGCAGTGATAGAGTACGCCCCGTTAGCCCATATGAAGTCATGTTCCTAGATCATTCCCGACAACATGAAAACCTGAGTTTGTGGCGGTCAGAAGATTTCAGTCGGAGCTTTTCATACATGAAAGCCTGAAACGCACATGCTTCCTGCTGGTTGAGTGGAATACAACGGTTTTATTGAACATACACAACCATTACGTATACAAATATGACAAAGGTGTGTCAGAGTTTCGATTTACATTTCTTCATCCTGCTTTCGACCTCTTCAGCAATGAGTTTGGCGCGTTTCTTCATGAATCCGCCGCTATCATGACCACTTATGTCGATGTTCAATGAACCTTTGTAGCCTTTGAGAAGCCTTGACGCTGCATCAGAGAAATGCCAGTCTCTGCCCATCACCTTCCAAAACTCTGCATAGTGCCCCTGCTTGATTCGCTTGTCGACCACGTATGAAAACGGGGTTCCAGACAGCTCCTGCGGGGTAAACATGCGAATCTCGTCGTGGAATTGCGAAAGGCGTCGGGGAACATAGCTCTGGGAGCTGGTATGCACGATACCAGTGGTGCCGTGCACAAGATGTAGCAGGATGAGATTTGCCACCAAGTCAACAGGAATTTCGTCGATGATATTAGAGCCTGCTGTATTTCGAGAAGACACGTGAACGACGCCAGAGTCTGGCGACTCCATATAGGTGCGCATATATGTCGATACAGGGCATGAACCTGTAGGGCCGTAAAATGGATATGGTTGAGAGATTGCGGGTCCAATGTTTGTCGGGCGAATAATAAGTAATGGCAATTTGGGGTTTCTTGATAACAGAAGGCGCTCTGTCAAGTGTTTACCAAACGCGTACGACCACGGAAAGTTGGAAATCATTTCCTTCGAGATGGTTCCTGTCTCGAGGATCTCTCGAAGTTGCGTCTCCGCATCGCCGAAGTTATATATCTTCTCCTCCACAAGACCGTCGGGAAGATGTGAATTGGCGTATGCGGTGGATAGATGCACGAAACGGTATAGGTTCTTGAACGATGATGCCAGCTGTGATAGCTCGAGAGTCGGGATGCAGTTATCCGCGACGCTCTCCTTGATCGAATCCGTCAAGCTGATATTCCCGGCACTGTGGATAATAATCGTCACACAGTCCTCCATTTCTCTGAGGGTGGCAGGCTCGATCCCAAAATTTTCCATCGTCATGTCACCCACGACGAAATGAATCCGTCTCGTCGCCAGTATGCTGCCGATTTGCATCGGCATAGTTTCGTTCCATCGGGACCTTGCTCGTGCAGCTGATCCACGAACAAGAACGTATATCTTGGAGGTATTGACCTCCAACGCCAGTTTGAGGAGAAGACACCCCCCTAGGCCGCCAGTTCCCCCAGTAAGAAATACTGTCTGCCGTTCAAAGAACGCGGAAGGAGTACTGCTGATGAATGCTACAATGGAGTGTATGAGCCTTGGAAACCGTAAAGTCTAGAGATGGTTCACCGTGCGATTCAAGCTGCATGCAGAGAGACCTTGTGGGCGATGAAACTGCGGGTCCAATTTAGGTCTGCTGTTTTGAGGGTGCCGGCAAGTGCTGTGTTGTCGCATTTAGAGACAAGAAATCAAGGGCCATTAGAGCCCACTGATATCAAGGGGGGATACCATTGGCAGTATAGTCAGTCCGGCGTCTGTCTAGCTGCTGAATGTCATTCTAAAGTCAACATTGACGCTTCACCCGGAATTGTGGCTCTTAGGCCGAACGAATAGCATCCAACGCTTACAACTATGAGGCATTGATACATTTCCGATGTCGTTCATTTTCATGTGCCCCTGGCAGTTGCTACCTATTAGGGTAGTTTGGATTCAACGTTGACGCTTCACACGGAATTGCGGCTCTCGGGCCGAACGAATAGCATTCAACGCTTACAATTGTGAGGTATTGATAAATTTCCGATGTCGTTCGTTTTCGTGTGGCCCTGGCAGTTGTATCTATTCCGCCACTCAGGGTGAGTCAGAGCAGGCGGAATGGAGTGGCAGAACGTACCAGCTGCATAGCCACTAGGACCTAGACAAGGTAGTCCTAATAGCCTCTGGATCAAAGAAGAGCATCGGGAACAAAGGTGCAGCACACAGACGGGCCATTACATTGACGGTACACGCACGCTTTACAATAACAAGTTCTACTATTACGCGTCATCTTCCCAATCCTCCGGAACATCGGCGGGAGGGGCTGGCGTCGCCGCAGTCGGATTCGTCGACAGCGCTGTAGCCAGGTTCTTCGACAGTGACGGCGCTGCAGCGACACTGGGAGCGGGAGCGCGCACAGGCGGGCCGGTGGGCGAAGGTCCGTGCGTGCTCGGCGCCCCCCATGCACGCTGGCTCCCCGCCGCCGCAGGTGAAGACGGGGGCTTAGCCGACGGCCCAGCGCGCCAGGACGAAGCGGCGCCGGCAGTACTCGATCCCGTACGCAGGTCGGCCAACTTGCCGAGACTTGCCGGGGGGCCAACGGCAGCGAGGGCGGCAGACAGCAGGGGCGACGGGACCCGTGTGTCGAAGCGGCGCAGCAGTTGGACGCTGGTGGTATATTAGCACGGGTGGATGACAGCGGTAGACGGCGACATACCTCCGGTGTGGTTCCTGGTCGACCATCTGTGTGTCCATGCGATAGACCGCCGCGACCTTGAGCGATCGTCAGCTGCAAAGTAGAAGAATGCAGTACATGAGACTGACGTCGTGCACGAATTTCCGCCGCTCGGGCGGCATATGCGGCAACACCTGCATCTTCTTCTCACTCGCCACAAACCTGTACCACAATGAGGATCCGCTAGAGCACCACAACATTTTAAAAAACGCACTCCGCAAACGCCTTCTCCACAACGCCCAGAAACTTCGCGTTCGCGCGCGCGAAGGTGCGCACGTCGTCGGCCCACGCAGCCGGCGGCACCGCGCCGCGGGATTCCGCGCTAATCCCCAGCGCGTCCGCGAGCCGCGCGTTGCGTTTCGCAACGGCGCACTCGGCGGAGCAGCGCGGCTGTTGGCTCTCGCGCCCTGCGGGGCTGCTCGTGCTCTTCCCGCATTGCACGGGCTGCCGGATGCGCCCGCACGGGCACGCGACCGTGATCACCGCGGTGCACGGCGTGGTCTCGTCGCACGTCGCGGGCGCGTGGCACGGTTGCGTGCAGGGGTGATGCAGCGGAAGACTGTCGACGCAGAGAAGATCAGGTTTTGGATGTGAGGTATAACGGAGAGAAGGAGAACACACCACAGCTTCCGCAGCTTCCCACACGCCAACGCACACGCACCACATCCCTCCTCCTCTGTGTGGCACAGCCGCTCGCAGTGATGGAACCCGCAGCCGAGCAGCCGCCCGCACACGCTCCCACACGCGACGCGCTCCTGCGAGCAGCGCACGTTCCCCACGGCCTTCTTCCCGCACATGCACATCTTCGTCGTGAGGAACGGACACGGCGGACAGTCCACGTCGTCGTCGTGGCACGTGTGTGGCGTGCGCGGGTGCCCGCACGGCGGCGCGGGCCGCGGGCACTGGTACGTGCACTGAAGGCGCGTGCCGCAGGGTATGGGCGGCTCGAGGACCGTGCGGCCGCAGGGGCAGAACAGCTGTATTGCGGTGTTAGAATGAGTTGAGAAAGGGCAGAAAGCACTAGACCAACGCACCTCCTCGAACCGGCTCCGCAAACACCCCCCACACGCGCCCTTATGATCGCGCTCCTCGCACCGATGCTCCCCGCATCCCAGCATCTTCCCACACACCAGATCGCACTCATGCAGCCCCCCGCGCTCCTCGCCCAGCCCCACCTCCCCTTCCCCACCCACCTCCAGCGCAGCGCGTCGCTTGCCCTTGCGCTGCTGCAGCGCCGCGACGCTCGCAAGCGGGCAGCATACGCGCAGGCACCGGTGCCGCCCGCACGCGCGCAGCGCCGTGCACGCCTTCTCGCACAGCACCTCTTTATCGCCTTCTGTCCCGCATGCGACGGCGCGGGTGCTTGAACCGCAGCGGCACGGCCGCACGACGCGCGCGCTGCACGGCGGGCAGTCGTCGGCATGACAGCGTGCTGAGCACGGGTGTCCACACGGGAGATCGCGTCCGCACGTCGCACCGCATGTGGGGATCGGTGCGGTGCAGCTTGTGCGCGCAGGGAACGCGTCGACCGCGTCGGGCGCAGTGAACGGCGCAATCGGCCGCCGTCCGCATGGGCACGTTTTCACCCTCCCGGGCGCGCGGGGACACTCCGCCAGTGGCCCGTCCGCGGGGTGGCACGCCCGCGCGCAGCGGTGAGTCCCGCAACTGAACAGGCGACCGCACGACTCCTCGCACGCGAAGCGCCCGACCCAGTCCTTGCTCCTCCCGTCAGAGCACGGCGCGGCGTCACCCGCACCGCACGCGACCTCGCGCGTCTCCTTCCCGCACCAGCAGCGCGCGATCTCGCGCACGGCGCACGGCGCACACTGGTCCGTGTGGCACTCGCGTTGGCAGGCGTGGGAGCCGCACGCGAGGGGCCGGCCGCAGACGGCGCCGCAGCTGACGTCCGTCGCGCCGCAGCGCAGCGCGAGCACCGTTTCTTTTGGGCAGCCGCAGCGCACGTCGGTGGTGACGCGGCACGGCGGGCACGGGCCGGGGTGGCAGAGCAGCGGGCAGGGGTGCGCGCAAGCGGGCCGCACGCGTGTGCACGGGGACGCGCACGAGTGTGGCGTGTGGATGCGCGCGGGGGCGGGGGATGCGGTGTGGCCGCAGAAGCAGCGGTAGCCGGCGGGGACGGCGGCGCGGCGCACCTGGCAGCCGGGGCAGCGCCACTCGCCCCCACGGTGCGGCTCGCCACGCGCGGCCCAAGCGGCAGCGAGTTCTGTGACGCTCTTGGCGGCCCAGGAGCGGATGCACTTGAGATGGAAGGTTGTCCAGCAGTGCTGCTGCCCCTCGAGGACGGGGAAGAGCGGTGAGCAGGACCACGTCGGCTGCGCGGGGTGGACGGCGGAGAAGCAGATCGGGCAGTCTGGGTACGGCGGGGTGCTCAGCGCGGCGGTGAGGATGGACGTCAGGTCGTTGGCGACGGGCGCCGGTTTGGGCTTCGGCCTGGCATGCTTTGGGGCAGACGAAGGCGCATCGCCGGTCGTCAATCCGGTGTTGAACTTGGCACCGCGACCGCGCTTCGGAGTCGGAACAGACGAGGGGCCTCCTGGTTGGGCGCGCCAGCTCGGACTGTTGTGTGCCGCCGTCGATGGGCCCAAGTTCACGTCGGCACTGTCAGCTGCGCCGTTTTGAGGCCGCGGATTTCTGGACTGCCGCTCGCCTCTATCGCTACGAGGGCGCGGCAGACTTGGCGCGTTAGCATCTTGCGGGCCCTGACGGTTACGTCGGTTGTATTTCCGACCGGGTTTTGGCTCTGGAGCGGGACGTTCAGCGTTATTGGAGCTGGCCGGATTGTCGGGACCGTCCATGCAGAGGCTAGTTCCACTTGGTGTTACCAGAGCCAACTGTTCTATGATTCACAAAACGGGCCAAGAATCTCGTACATCACTTACCGGCGACAAGGTGCGTGTAAGGGTGGTAGTTTTGGGACCCGGAATCGAGGAGCGACTGGGAGAGCGTTAGTGAGAGCGTAACGACCTCATAGATGACGCTGGATAGCTGACCTTGGGTTCTATGTACGCTTTTGAGACGGTGTGCGCTGTAGTTCTGCTTGGCTGGTGCGTGAGAAGCGGGAAGCGACGCCCTAGGAGCACAGAGAATTGAAGAACGAAGAGGACTCGAAGCGCTGGATAGCAACTGGATAGAGTATTAGGATAAAGCTTTAAATCCTCGCTTACCAAGCTCACAGCCACCAAGTTCCGTTTTTCTCCCTGACTCCAACCATGACTCACTGGAAGTTGCTCGTCGGTTCGAGTCAGTTATTCTCTCGTATGGCCGTGGTCTTTGGGCGCAAATCCGATGGCCAACGACGAGAGATTGACGTGTGATAAAATATGAACTGCCAGAGTCGTTCAACCACTTCAATTCGCACCGCTGTCCAACCTGCGAGCCGAGGGCCGCGTAGGAGAGGCTTGAAGAGGCAAAGAAAATTTAGAGACTTTTAGTCTTGAGTAAATTTTTTAAATCTTATCTGAAGGCAAATATCTACCAGACTTTAATCCCGGGATAATCACTCTTTATGCTGCAAGAAACAACCACCTCCATCATCTTGTCATCAAATTCAACGTGAATTAAAACACCCCCACTGGCAAGTTCTTTTGGCTGATTATTTTGGGCCTCTATCCCCGCTCATCGTACCTTCAGCGGTGGAAAACGCCGCCTATAATTTCCTTTGGCTTCTTATTCTAGGCGAGCCGTATTCCCCGCCTCCATTGTGTGCATCGCCTCCGCCCTGCAAACTTCTGCTTGTTCTCCTAGCATCCCGCGGCTACACCACAACCTCGGTCATACCAATGCAACTGTGGGCACATCCTGTCACACGGTGACCCGATAGCTGCCGAAGCTGCTATCATACTAAGTACCAGGTGTGGTAGATCTTGATTTGGGATACGATGGAGACGGACCACACCCAATTCGGGGAATGCTTTCAATTCGACGGGACTTCTCTGCAGCGTCAGTGGTCTGACACAATACCCTAATTTTTATTTGCTATCCTCTTGAGCTATCTAGCCGAACCAGGTTCCTGGCAAATTCTGGGTGAAGAAATTTCCAGGCATACTTATCGCATTCGAAATGGGTCTTGACCAGATCGAATTTGGGGCGACTGGAGTACGGGGGAGGCAAAGGAGTGGGGCCACCTGGGAGATACCGTCCAGGAGCGAGGAAGTATGGTTTACGAAGGTCTGAGGCCTGAGATTTTTTCCGACTCCCATCTCAAAGAAAAATCAACACTGTCATAAGTAATCAAGAAATAAACACATGTCTTCGGCCACAGGCAACTCAATTGTCTCCGTCACTGCTTCCTCAATCTGGGGATCTTTCCACTCCCCATCCTCTGGATCCTCCTTGAGCTTGAGGGCTCAGACAGTAAGATAACCACCCAAGTTCCCTGTGGGACATAGTACGATAGTCCGGCAAATCTATTTGTGAAGGACCGGCTTAAGGAACTGGGTGTGGCCGGTGTGAGAGGAGAGAAGGCATTTTTGCGGTGTCTTGTTATCGAATTTCCTGAACATGTCTTCGCTGCAGTTGCAGTGGAGCTCCGGCAACTTTCAGATATCTGCGACCCATCCCTGTACGTGGATTTCATGCCTCGACGGAAGTTCAACGATCCACTGGGAGAGTTACGTGAGGCTGATGAGAAACGACGCTGTGGAATCATTGGGAGTGTTAGAAATGACTCGTGTTCTTTTACAACATAATGCGAACCGTTTTAGTAGCTGTGCTTCGCCTTGTGCCAGCTCTGGATTTGGTTGTATTCTAGAAATTATTTAAAGATCAGCGAAGACAACCAGAAATTTGGGGGAAGCTCTCACAAGAATCTCATCGTGGGCTTGGTTCAAAGACGTGGCTTATCACGTATTTCTGCTTCCCATTCTTCTTGTTTATCTGTGCATAGCGATCGTAGAACCTCCATCGCCTCAGAATCGAAATGTGCGCCAGATATCATTTCCCTCGAGGACCACGACGGAAGTTCCTGAAAATCCTCGACTAAGGGCTTGAATGGCATCAAGATAATCCATTGGTTGTGATGAAATTCCCGGCGTGGACACGAATGTACGTGGGCGCCCGATGGCGTCTTCCCGAGATTTGGATACACCGGGACCACAAACCTTCGGTAAAATTCAGGAAGACGCCCAGGGTCACGACCATCGAATGTACCCATGAGACAGACGAGTGAATTTTTGGCATCGTATACAATGCACGGCCGACGGGGTTTTCCGCATCTGCCTCCTCGCAATCGAGCGCAGACGGATAGGGTGTGTTTTGAGACTGACCGCAGTCTACTCACGACGCCTTCCAAAAGGGGAGATGGATAGAGGTGTAGCGTGCCGCCCGAACTTCTTCTCTTGGACCTGGTCGTTCCAGCGATGAGAGGTGGAGGAGGCTTCGGAATGACCGCACTTGCAGTGTACGTGTGAAGAAGACATGATGAGGTGATGAGATTAGTCTGAATTTCAGCCGCTTTTATAAGAAGTTGAACAACACAATAGATGTTGCTTTTGGTCTCTTCAAATTCGAGAGAACAAGGAACCGAACTTGCGATTCGTCCACCGTCAAGGCAACCGTGGGTCCAGGTTCAAGTTGATAAACTTCTAACACAGTCGTGGGCCCACTGCTAGCCTGGTCAGATACATACCAATTAGTCTGGAAGCCACATCTGAAGGCTTTATTTGGGATCGATAAAGTCTCTGAATCCTCCCCGTCGCGAGAAGCTCAGGCTGGAGTAAGTCCAAGGATGGGATTCACACACCCAATAAAGAAAAATCTCGACCTAGGTCGATAGGCTATCTAAGTTGGGATAAATCCGTAGTGAAATCAAATTAATGGGAAAGTTTTTGCTTCAATTAGGTTGGAAGGTCAGATGGAAAGAGCTGCATTCAGCAGCTCTTTCGAATGCTAGAGGTTTCTCCACTTTTTGAAAGCTATGAAAGGACTGCTGAAAGACGAAATTTCAGTTGTTCTTTCAGCCTTATTGAAACAAGGACTTTCAAATTTTTCCTTTGTTCGAACAAAGGAAAAATTTAAAATACCATCTTTCTTCTCATTGGAAATGGCTGCTGAAATTCCATCTTCCAGCATTCCTTTCATAGCTTGCAGAAAGTGGTTAAATCTCTAGTATTTGAAAGAGCTGCTGAACGCGGCTCTTTCCATCTGACTTTCCAACCCAATTGAAACAAAAACTTTCCCATTAATTTGATTTCACTAAGGATTTATCCCAACTCAGATAGCCTATCGACCTAGGTCGAGATTTTTCTTTATTGGGTGTGTCAACCAAGAGTTGACGTTTGATTGGCCCGGATTATGCCGGACTCCGTTGTGATGGCGATCGTACTCTAGCTGGACACCTTGTTCTCCTTGTCCTTGCTTGTGTAGTGACACCGACAAAACAATGGGCCCGGGAATGCTTTGTTCTTCCCGTTCTTCTTTAAAGAGCATACGCCCGATGTCGACTCGCTATCGACAACTACACACTCCCGGCATCCCCAATGTCGGTTCATCATTCAGTACCTCGTCCTGGCGCATGGGCCGTCCTTACCATCGACCCTATTGCTTCAGTGGAGTATCTAGACGACCGTGAAGCAACTTTGGCGGCCCAAAAGATCGTTACCCAGAAATATGTCGTATACGTGGAGAACGTGGGTGTCTTCCTTCGCAAAGCACATTAGCTCATTTCTTGGTACATAGAACTACCAGTTTTTCAACCCGACTATACCTTATCAAGAAAACCCTGTCTCATTTTTAATTCAAGGACAGCCCCTTGCATCGCCAGACGACTGCGTAGACTCGTCCATGTCAATTCCTGTCCTGCCTGCGGTCGAACACCCTTCATCCCGAGAGCCTCTGAAGCCATCGCAGCCATTGCCCTGGCCCAATTGCTATTTGTCTCCTTTCATCTCGGTAGAAGTCCGGAGTCCCACCCTCATCACCACGGGTCCTGTTGACTGCCGGCTTGATATACCTGAGCGATTGCGCCACGAGCGATTGATGAGAGAGGATTGGGAACGAAGAAAGGAGCTGCTGAGCTCAAAGGCTCAATCGTTAGTTCAGCGACGTGCATCACTATCTTCGAATCATGCATTTCCCGAGGAGGCACCCATCGATTCCGTCCTTCATCCTGAAGGGGCCACCTCAGTTGCGGAGCCCAACTTGTGTGCTGCTCCTTCCATGCTTGATTCAGATCTCGATGACCATGAAAGTGCCGACTCCGCCAGTATTTCCACCAGTGAAGCCGAGCACGAGCAACAACATGAAATCACTGTTGATCTGATCCACAGTATCTTATTCTCCAGGGTGCCTTCAGACAACCTCACGACCGTGAACTTCACTCACGACCTTTCCGGTGTGCACGAGTTGAATAACTGCCTGGGTTTTTTCGCGGAAGTTGAGCAGCTGGCTCGGTGATTTTCGGTTATCCCTTTCACAAGAGTGGGAACTAAACGTCTTGCAGCATTGCGGAAGAATCACGGATCCGACAGGAGATGGCCAAGAAAGAAGCCGAGCGCAGCAACGCTGAACGATACGATAAACAGACAGGTAAGAAGAGGATTGAGATGTGGGATGACGTGACTTTAATCTCTCACTTGCAGCCAAACTACTTGGACGCACGCGGGGCCGCGTATCTAGGATACTTTCTGGGATCAAGCGAGGTAGCAGCAAAGTGTTGCGTCGTATGTTCTTCCTTCAAGTTTCGCTGTAATTATTCACATGAATGACGGCCTCACTCGCATCCGGAGCCCAGTAAATTATTATCGTATGGACCCTCTACTTCTCTTCTTACATCGTTCCCACTTATTTATGCGACGAGTAATTTAACTACATGATGAGGACTCCGAGTCGCCGAATCCACAGCCCAGCAAATAATATGGTGCCCCAAGTTTTCTCTGTTCCTTCTGTTGCTTCTCCTCCTTCCTTTTATTTATTTTACTGTCTTTCCGCCTGTTTGTAACCGGTCAATTGACACCAGAACCTACATCCCATTTTTGAGTTTCACGTTGAATCGAAAGCGTGACGCGAAGGTGACCTGTCTTGTGATGGCCGCCGGCCGCCCAACTACAGCAGCCCCTCCACGCACCATGGGTCGCGTAATGTAGGGTTATGAAACCGCTTTCCTGCATGTATAACATGAACACCCTCGCTCAGTCCTCACTAAACCCTCGCCAACTACTGTGATCTACGTCCCAACGAAATGTACTTGCTAGGTACTCCACCTCCAAGTTCTAAGCACATCAACGGAATATCCACTCGCCCGCCTCAAATAGACTCATCGATGAGTTAAAGCCCCTCCGATGACCTCAAACACACCCATTTCCTCCACCCGCTGATTATTTATCCGCGCCCCGCTACCTCGTTCTTCCTCAGCGCGCAATGCACACCCTGCGCAAAAACGCGTAAATCCGCCCAGGTTCGCGCGCGGGGTGACTTCCCGCGGCTTCGCCACGTCTGGCAACTTCAGCGGCGCAAGTACCTGACAATACTCCTACCCCCACCCTTCCACCGCTCCATGTGCTCACCACGTCAGGCTGAGACGTAAGAGGTGCATATCAGACGAACTAGGCTAAGGTCACTAAGCCTCACATTCACCCCGCTCTATTAACTCGCTTCATCCGTACCACCATGGCGCGTAGGACACCAGGTCAACCGCACATTGTCATCATCGGCGCAGGGTATGCTTCAGCCTTCCATGCAGGTTCAACCCAGCCATTCATGGTCTCTACGTAGGGTCAGTGGCATGTCCATGGCCATCGCGTTAAAGGAGGACCTCGGATTTACAAATTTCACGGTATGTATTGGGTATTCTGCGTCTTGAGTTCTGGCGTTGACTATATTCAGATAATAGAGAAAGCCGCTGAGGTAGGTGGAACTTGGAGAGTGAGTACATTATTTCGTGCGCATAGGCGGGTGTTGTGCTAACTCGCTTCAGGATAATATATATCCAGTAAGTACCGTTGTTCACTTTCGCTGACACCATCTCAGTCCCATCAGGGAAGCTCATCCGACGTGGCCGTTCATTTCTATTCTCTATCTCGCGATTTGAAATCCGACTGGACACACTCGCATGCTTTCCAGCCCGAGCTGCAGGAATATTGGCTCAAGTTGGCACACAAATATGATTTGTATTCCAACATAATTTTCAACCGCACGGTGCTGTCGGCCCAATGGAACCCTAAAGAACAGAGATACAATATCGTCAGCGAAGATAGTGTGGGGGCACATCTCATTCTCAACGCAGACATCCTGGTGTCGGCCATTGGGCTTCTGGAAGTTCCCAAGTTCCCCGACATCCCCGGTATAACGCGCTTCAAAGGTGACAGCTTTCATTCCGCCCGGTGGATTAGCGATATTTCGCTGGCAGGGAAACATGTTGCGGTAATTGGGAGCGGTCCCTCCGCGTACGCATCATCCGGCTATTACTATACTCGCTGCACACGTTCTGACTACCTTCCAGGACACAATTCGTCCCAATCATCTCCAAAGATCCGAGTGTGAATGTCACACAATTCTGTCGTTCACGCAACTGGATTCTTCCCCCGGTAATTTGCTGCTTGATGCTGTTCCCTAACTAACTGTAATGCAGGTTCGGCGAGAGTACTCTGCCACACAGAAATGGCTTCTCGGACATGTGCCCTTCTATCTGAGGGCCTTCCGTAATTTTTCGTACATCTGGGTAGACAACCGCGTTCCTCTCCCACATCACTTACCATCAGGACTGATGACAGTTGGCTGACAGAGTGAAATCCTGTACTTCGCGATCTTCAGTAATACCACTACGCACTCGTTCGTTGAACGGGTATGTGGTAATTCTCAGCAATATAATGGACGCTGATGCGTGAGTTTATAGAACGCCAAGACGTACATGACCCAAACTACTCCGGCTGAGTACGTGAATCAAGTCGTTCCTGTGGCCCCTTCTCACAGTTCGTTAAATCTCTCTGTCTGATGCTATGTATTTTCCTGAGCTAAACTACAGAGGTCGGATGCAAACGGGTTGTCTATGACACCAACTACCTGCCATCGCTGGCCCGGCCCAACCTGTCCTTGGTATGGGACCCAATTGAATCCATTAGCGCAGACGGTATTCTCACGAGGGAAGGCACGCGCTCTTCCTGTTCTTTGTCGGCCGTATCAATGCCCAACTCTCCACAGGTTCCACTGAATTTGACGTGATCATTTATAGCACGGGCTACGTGACAGTACGAACGGCGATGTTTGCATCATCCAGTTCACGCTGATTGTTCTTGCCAGGATCAATATCCCATCTATGTCAAAGGGAGCCGTGGTCAGACGGTGGCCGAGTATTACGAGGCCTGTGGTGGGCCGACCGCGTACCTCGGAACAACTATCCCAGGGTTTCCCAATTTCTTCGTGGTCGATGGTACAAACGACCTTAGTCATGTCGGCCGTCTTCTCGTATTAACAGTGGAATGTAGGCCCCAACACTGCGACAGGACACACGTCCCTGTTGTTCGCCATAGAAGTCCAGGTGCGTGGGCGATCCCTGTTCTAGAGCAACCACGTGAGGCCGCACCAGATCGCGTACGTTATCCAAATGGTCAAACCCGTCATCGCCGGCGACATCGTGTCCCTGGAAGTAACAGCCGCCGCGGCTGACGCATACAACGCGAAGATCCAGTCTCGGCTCGCCGGGTACATATGGTCCAAGTGCTTCTCGTGGTACCGTGCGGGCAACACCGGCAAGATCACCGGCTTATTTCCAGGACCCATGTTTTTGTTCTGGTGGTGGTTGCGGCACCCGAATTGGGCACACTACAAGGTTCTCGCGGTGGGGCAGTGGGAGCCACGACAGCCGTTTTGGCGTAAGAGGAATCTTACGCTGGTCAGCGCTGCATTGGGCGTAGGGTTGGTCATGGCGTGCGTCGGTTTTGAAAGTATCTGATCGGGTAACGGGCTGCGAACATTGCGACTTTCTTTTTGTAGATTCTATTTCGAACTAATCCGTTTACCTATTTACACATCGATCTTCGCATCACGCTCATGAACGTCGGAACTCCAGCGCAGCTTGCGATGAAGGTAGAGTGCGACCCATGTCAACGCCAGCAGAACAGGCACCTCCACGAGCGGCCCGATTGTGGCGGCCAGTGCCTCGTCCGAGCCCACACCGTACGTCGCGATGGCCACGGCTATCGCGAGCTCCTTCAAAGACCGGTAAGCGATTTTACGTACCCAAAATTGGGAACGCTCTTACGAAGTTATTGCTCCCAGCCGTAAACGACTGAACTACCGCCATCTCGTACCCGAAATTTGTCTTGCTCTTTCCAGCGCCGCGTCGCCGGCCCAACCAGTAAACGAGCGCGAACGCGCTACTCCACATGATAACGAAATACAGGATCATGGGCACGAAGACGCGGAAGACGGGCCCGATATTCTGTATGATGTGGTGGCCCTGGTATGCGAACATGACGATGATGGTGTATAAGAGGCCGATGAGGGCCCAGGGTCCAAACAGCGGAAGGAAGCGCTCTTCAAGGAAGGCCTTGGACGTCAAGCGCCATACCGTGTATCTCGTCACGATCCCCGCGGCAAGCGGGATGCCCAGGTACTGCCAAAATTCTGAGGACATTTGAACAGTATAGAATAACAGACTCACAATTAAAACGGAAATTGCGACCTTCCCGTACGACAGGTGTAGATGGGACGTGCTTTTTCCACCGACGACGTTGACGAACAGTAGCGTGTACGGCGAGTACAAGATAATTTGCAACACAGAGTTGATCACGACGAGAATTGCGCAGTAGTTCCCGTCCCCTTTGGCGAGCTGGCACCAGATCAAGACCATCGCGATGCAGCGCGCCATGCCGACCATGATCACGCCCGTGCGGTACGTGGGGAGGTCCGGGAGCGTCGCCCATGCGAGGCCGACCATGACCAAGGGCCCGACGATCCAGTTGAAGAAGAGGGAGAGACCAATGTGCGTCCATATCCCTGAGGACCGGAATATTTGCGGCAACGTCTCGTACTGGACTTTTGTGAGAACAGGCCACATCTGCGGGAGATGTCAATGTTTGCTGAATCGAGTCAAACTGGGCACACCATGATGATCAAACCCATCACGATGGCTAAGAGAGCGGGTCAGAAACGGGCTCACTCGACGCCATATAACAAAAAACGTACGAATAGAGACACCATCGAAACGAGCTGTGTTGAATGCATCTTGGACTGTTGGTACATATTCCCCGATGAGCACCCCGACGATCATCGCTACCAGAATCGCTGGCGTTAACAAACGATCGAGAATCGAGAGCCGTTTGAAGAGATCTGGATGGTCATTCCGTTAGACGGGCAGTGAGGGAACAGGGTAAATCGGTGTGCACTCAGTGGCGGAGCATCAGTGGGGGAGCCTCTCACGACCGGAGAGTCGTCGCTCCCAGTGACGATTTCCTCTTTATTGTTGTGTTGACTGTCCATAGTACAGAGTGGTAAGAGCGGAAGACTGAATGTGCACTTTCGAAGACTGCTCGAACTTTTACATTGATTTTGATTTTGATTCGATCGTCGTCAAATTCGGATTCAGGACGAATCGGGCAACAGATAAGATCGAAGTGCAGCTTTCGTTCGCGAACTTTTTGCATCGTATACTTTCATGGATCTCTGTGTAGTCGCGAATTGTGAGATTTATTGAAGGCATACTGAATGCCAAGGTCGAAACTGCGACGGCAAAATCTATGTGGACCCAGTCCGGGTGTGTGATCAACATGTGTGTGATCTGCAGCGTATCGTTGAGATGAAAGTAGGTAATATAGAGTACATACGCACGGATTCGGTGGGACAAGCTAAGCAGGCGAGTCGGCTCTACAGTTCAGCTGGTGCAGACACGACACAACGACGTTGACCCCTTTCCGAACTGCATCCAGGTCAGCATCCACGATGCACCCAAGCACACCAGTCAGCTTGTTCCGATGCCACCGCAAAAGGGAACTGCGAACGCGTTCCTTCTTTGTCACAGTGCATCCACGAACCTTCAAGCCAGCCAGGAGGAAATTCTCGACCTGTTCTGCAGTAAGATCCGCCGGCGTCACATCTTTGCCGCACACGGGCCACTGGCCCGTGATGTACCGTGGCACGGTACATCACGAAACCGGATATCCCTCTCCATCGCGCGATCCCGCCCCGCACGCGCATTCAGCTCGGCCCAGCGCTGCTCGTACTTTACCCACCTTTCAAGCAGCACACGCTCCAGATCACCGATGCGGATCTCCTCGCGTATTGCCTCTGTGCGTGCGTAGTCGCGAGTCCCCTCCGCGTCGCGCAGGATGCCCCCACTACGTACCCAGTCCATCTCCCCCTTGTGCGCCTCCGCCGCCTCGATCTATAGGCGCGCTTGCCGCCGCACAGCATCCTGTGCGAGGCGTGTGGCATATGCTTTGTCGAGCGCCGATTGGCGCTCCGCTTCACGCTGTGCGGCGAGGGCCACAGGGTCCGGCTGTGGTGCAGGTGGCGGAAATGAGGATGGGCTGCCGGCTGGCGGGAAGACGAAGTATCCAGCGCCTCGGGGAGGGGTGGACTGCGGTGTTCGAGGCCGGGTGGCATTGGCGGTGGCAAACCTGCTAGACGCGGGGATCGGTTTTATCGTACGAGGCATCTTGAAGAGCATGGGCGGATCAACGTGATGAGGTGGTTGGGGAGGAGTCTATGGTGAGTGAGGTGAGGCATGCATCGATAGGGAGTCGAAGTTGAAGAAGAGAGGTTTGCAGTATTTGCAGATGTTAGGACGTCATGTGCATCGCAATAGGGCCGGTTTCTTCGCGTTTCACAGGCATCTTTAACTTGAAGTTCACCTCTTCTGAATTCCTTGCTGCAATGTATTGGCCCTGTAACATGCTTGTGCGTGAAACTGGATCCACTTACTTTGCCCCATGGACATCCAACAACTGGACAACGAACGAATCAGCTCGAAGATTGGCCACCTTATGATGCACAACTACATCGCCCCCGGTGCCATGCACCACTTCCCGAGTGCACGAAAAAGCGCGTCCTGACCGTGATCTACCCGCCGGACTTTAGGTCGGAGAACTTTGACGCGGACGACGCGAGATTGTGCCACTGCCCTCGTCGATCGAACTCGGAAGGCAGCGTATTCCAGTATCCTCTGGCATACGCGTACCCCATCCGTGCATATGCGTATACACGTCGCCATCCGTCTTTTTGGCATCAAGGTCGCTTGCGTTCGCTTTTTCTCCTCAAATCTCGCTCGCGAGACTGGCCCTGACCGGTGACCGTTTGACTCCTTGAAACACAAGCGAAACCAAGGCCCCCGCTTCTCGGCAAGAGTTGGAACGCTGATAGTAAAGGTTGCCTAGATCCCGCCGTCATGATTAGCGCAGCCCCCCTGGTTCTCTTGCCCTTTCTGGTACATATTGCGTACTTGCACCAGTACCTCTTGTGTATCTTGTCTCATGAAATTTTCATCCTGCCTGGACTCGTCACTCGTGTGGCTGTGCCTCTCAGGCAACCACTTTCAACATCTGTCAAGCTCCACCCCCGCTTGATCTAAATTACCATCAGGATCCGTAACTAACTTACGGTGACGCCTGCCGACGCTACATATCTTATGGGTCTGCCGTGAAAAGGGATGAACCGATACCGAAACTTAAAGTGTCCGAAAGTGTTAGCGTGAACAAACACCAACTCGGGAGTCAAGGATAACGTCCGCCTGCTCTTGCCGTTGTTTCACATCTCGAACAAATATTGTCGCTTATATCCTAGACTGCAGCCAACACTTGCCCAGGTTCCGAGGACCAGACACTACGCTGCACACCATGTTCTCGGTTTCGGCACAGGTACTAGTCTCCCGATTTTTAGATTTGTTTCGTCTTCGGCAGATCTTTCGAACTGGGACGAAATGCCTAGTGCCTGTTTGCTTATTGCTCACGCCCCTGGATTGCGGGACCCTGGGTGTGGACTTTCAACCTGGAATGGAGATGGTGGCGGCACCACCCACTGGAAGACGCCGAAACACGACGTCATAGGGTAGGATTCCTCAAGTCACTTTTCGGACTTGATGTGGAATGCTTCAAAAACACTGTGACATTTGCGAGGGTCAGAAAAAAAAAAGATTTTTAGGGGGTACTGCCCACCAGATTTGATCCCAGAATAGTGCCAGAATAGTTGTTTTATCAACGCCAAATGGTCCAAAATGACCTGAAGGGAACCAAAAATCCATCCGAAATGACAGCGGACCACGTGATCGGCTATACTTTCCCGACCCTCCTGAACCGTGGGTGAAAAGACCAAAAGGGGAGCTCGGCGGTCCGGCCCGACCCCAAGTCACACAGATCTAACCGACTCGGACCAGGTAGCGAGAACGCGGCTCCCTGCCGACGAGGTCGGCGAGGGAGCCCTGCATGTATTTGGACCGCGAAACCGCTACGTACAAATACATAGGAATTGTACATGGAAAGGAAACCTGATAGCAGTACAATAATCGGGCAGTGGAGGGAGGGCAATGCAGAAGCACTATCTTGCACTAGTGGTGAGCAAGAGATAATATACAAGGGGAAATAGAGATACGGACCTAGCGGGCAGCAAGAAGTGAGGAAGAGAGAAGAGCTAAGACCTCTCCTCTCTCCTCCCTGTCTTACTGCGCGGGCGTGATCGGATGAACACTTCCACTCGCGCGGGGCGGTACGTATTGAGTACTGTGGAACGTGCAGCAGGAAATTACGGCAGCCTCTCCACTTAATGCCCGGTGTGTAGGACATCGGCATGGGGAGGGTGCGAGATGTTCTCGATGGCCATCGTCGGTTAGACTTGAGTAAACACATGTTTAAACTCGATTAAACTACTCGCCTAACATTGGCAAGCAAAATTCGCTCGAGGTGCAAACTGCCCTCGCTTGTGCGCATTTCTGAACGGTTTCCCACCGGAACTTCCGGGAATGATGCCGAAAGACATTTAGTGTCATACTACGACTAAAAATGATGTAGATGAGTCAAGTATTCCAAGCATTTGATGTGAGATCCGTCACAACAATTGTGAGGACGTTCTCCCTGAGTTTCCACCCTATTCTCTTCATTTATTTTGGTTTTTAATGATTCTAAGTACACGTCGGCATGATTCCCGGAAGTTCCGGAGAGAAACTGTTGAGAAATGGCCAAGCTAGGGCAGTTTGCGAATCGAGTAAATTTTACGCGGGTGTCGCACTGCTTTCAGAGTCGGGGACTCTTCTCGCGGGTGGTGCGATGGGTCGGGGTCGGAGTCGGAGTCTCGGTCGATCGCGATGTCCGGACGCATACCAGTGCCAGTGTCGGCCGCCACTCTGCGAGTTGGTGGCTGCGACATTTCAATAGCTGATGGGTCGGATGCGGGGTTGGGGATGTCCCAACCGCAAGTCAAGAGTAATTCCGGTGATGCTCGGCCGAGGTGAACGCGGGTTTGCTCGGTAGTTACGCGGTAGGCGACAAAGACATAGGCGAACGCTTAGCACGGGCGCATCAGTAATAAATATGCAGTTTGCCCAAATTGGGCTGCGATACTTAACCGATGCACGTGCTCGTGGATTAATCAGCGAGCGTAAGCACACACTACAACGCAGAACAATTAGGTTACATGATGACCGAAAATCCATGGAGCCTAATCCATCCGGGGCTGGCTGGAGCCGCCGCGTACTCGGGAAGTCTCGGAGAGGGCCTGGCGCCAGCAAGGGGCCAGCTGAAACGTCGGGTCGTTACGCGTGACGTGACTGTGTTAGAGTTTGAGGGACTGATGGGAAGAATGATCGCGTCTACAACCAATGCGACTTTCTTTGCTCTAACCACGACCGACGACATGGCCCTCCAGCTCGACGGCCCACCCGACGCCCCGCCTGCGCCGCGCCCCGCCCTGTCCCCGCGGCCCTCTCTGCGCGACCAGCTGCGCCAAAAACAGGCCCCATACCGCGCCCCCGCCGCCCCGGTCTTCCCAATCACCACCTCCACCGCCGGCTGGACAGTCATCCACCACGGCCCCGGCCCCGACCCGCCCGTCCGCGCCCACCGCTCGCCGCTCGCCCTCCCCATCAGCAGCGCCGCCCCGTGGAAGGCCCCGGCCGCACCGAAGGACCCGCGCCCGCTGCCCGTCCCGCCGCCGCTTGATACGGTCAGCGTGGGGTCTACGACCTTCACCCGCCGTCCTGTGCCGCCCGGGCCCCCGCTCTCGGCGCCGGCAGCGGCGTCGTCGTCGCGCTCTACGTCCGCCGTACGCACTGGCCGCTCCCCATCAGCCACGCGCACGCGCCGCGCGTCCGTGTCTGTATCCATTCCAGTGGCTGCACCCGATACGCCGCAGCCCCCGTCCGCCTCGCGCCCGCTACCACCAGTCCCGCCGCCGCCCTCTGCCTCCACCGCAACCTCCTCCTCCTCTGGCTCGTCCTCCCGGCCGTCCAACAAGCGCGCGCGCTCGCGCACCAACACAAACGATGGCCTGCCCCTGCGCGTCGTCAACCCGTCCACATCATCGTACTCCCCTCCTGCGACGTACGTCTCCGCGAACGGCGTCTCGGGCGTCTGGGCCCTGCGCCCCGCCGCCGCGTCGCACCAGTCCGTGCCTGCGGGCTCTTCAGGTGCGCTTGCTCGTTCTGTTTTAATTTGGTGTACTAACGGGGTGTTGGCACAGGTGCAGCAAGTAGCCGACCCAGCCTGCGCTCGCCCTCGTCAGAACGCAGTGAACGCGCAGCGGTAGAAAGAGCGCGCAAGAACTCGGTCGAGCGAGCGCGCAAGACCTCGCTCGTGCAGCACACGCTGCCCCGCCGCATGTCGTCGTTGCCGTCGCCCGGTGGAAGTGCGAGTGCAAGTGGGGGGAGTGGGGCGGGGTTGACACAAAGTGCGAGTATGGGCGCGATTGGGTCGCCGCCGAGCTCGGTGAGTGGTCTTCCGATGATAGTTCCCTCTTCCGTACTCTTCGGATATACACCCATTCCCTTCCCCTTTCCCGCTTACTTCCGACCTCCCGCTCCCTTCTCTTTCCTCCGCTGTCCTTTCTTCGTCTCCTCTCCTTTGTTCTCATCCCACGCCCCATCGCCCTGCAATAACCCGTCTCCCGCCCCTCCCTTGCGCCGGCAACCCTTCGCCCCATTCCTCCACGATACACATGCACGTCTCCGCGCGCATACACGCATGCACGTCCCTCCTACCTCCCTTTCGTCTCTAAGACACCAGACGAAACACGCCTGCTCCCTTCCTCCTTCGGGGAGCGGCAACGACCGGCCGCGCGCGTGCCCGCGCTTGAAGACGGGCGGCAGCCTGTGCGCATGGTGGGATGCGCGTGAGTGCAGGCGCAGGCGCAGGGGCTAGGCTCGGGCTCGCCCTCCCTCTTCTTTCCTCCCTCCCCGTCCTCATTCCTCCATCCCCACTCCGCTTTCCCTTTCGTCTCCCCCCTTTTGCTAGTGCAAATACTGAACTCCACCCCGCAGCCCCTGCCCCCGCCCCCCCTGGTCACCGTGCGCACCACGCACCGGCGCGCGGCATCAATCTCCACGACACCCGCAGTTGCGATCCCGACATCCACCACACCTACCACACCACCACCACTATCAACGACACCAACCCCGCCTGCTCGTCCGTCGTTCATCCCCCCCGGGCCGCCGCCGCCACTCCCGCATGCACAGAAAGCGAACGCACAATCACCACCCCTCCCTTATGCACAGCCGCCCGCAAAATTCGCCCCCTCGCCGACGCCGCCGCTCCGGTACACGCCAACGCACTCACGCGCCCCGTCCGGCAGCACGCTGCCACCGCCCCCGCCCCCGCCGCAGCTCAGCATGGCCGCGCTGCGTGCACGTGGCGCCCTGCCGTATTCCTCTCCTCCTGCCTCCCATCCCCACGCTCCGTCCTCCTCGCCGTACTCGTCCACGGACGTCGTCAGCCGCACCTCGTCCACGGATCTCATCCCCAGCAGCGGCGCGAGCACACCGAGCAGCGCGCGGAGCACCCCGCCGGGGTTTGGGTTCGGGTTCGGGTCCGCGTCGGGGCACCGGACGAGTGGGGAGGGCGAGAGCCCGTTGACGGCGGCGACGACGCCGGGGTCGCGCGAGGTGCATGGGTGGAGTGGGTACCAGACGAGCCCGTTGTCGGCGTCGATAAAGTACGGGCAACAGCAGCAGCTGCACCGGTTGCAGACAACGCACGACACGCCACGGTCGCCAGAGGACAAGCGCGAGCGGCGGCGGCGCGCACTGCGCCCGCCCGTCGACGCGGAGCGCGCGGCGCAGGACCTGGCCGCGCTCGATATGCATGGGCTAGAGCGAGGGCACGACCCCGAGCGCCTGAGCACACCCGTGACGCCGCCGATCCACTCGCATCCACTCGAGGACGAGACCGAGGACGCACGGTACAGCCGCTCCTTCTCCCACTCACACCCGCACGACAGCTCCTACGACGACGGCTACGACGAACCCAGTAAACACAGCGCGCTTGCGGCCCTCGAGGGTGAAGTGCGCTGCGACGAGATGGACCTCGTCGCGCTCTCGCCGCCCGTGTTCGCCGCGGACGCGGACGGTCTCGGGCTGGACGATGACGATGACGAGTTCGACGACTTTGATCTGGATCGCGACGGGGACGACACGTATGACCCCGGCGCGGGCGGTGAGGACGAGTTCTACGCGGGCGGACGGGGGAGTGAGTTCTATGCGGCCGGGGGCAGCAGCATGCGCGCGGGGAGTGGCAGCTTCGGCGCGGGGCACGACGAGTTCTACGCCGCGCCGCGCCGCGGGCGCAGCCCGTCGCCGATCCGCTACGCGCGGCGCGCTTCCGTCGACGCGGACGCGCTGCTCTCGTCCGACTCGGAGGACGACGGCGACGCGAGCGAGCGCGACTTCGACTCGCCTCCGCCGTCGCTCTTTACGCCCTCGCCCTCGGGGTTCAACCCGAACGCGCACCCGCCGCCGCCCTCGAGCAGCCGCGCGGCGTCCATGTTGAACGACGCGCGCTCGACGTTCTCGCGCGCGCAGTCGGCGCGCTCACGGCGCTCCCGCGCGCGGTCGCGACGGCGCACGGGCGTGGGCGCGGGGCGTGTCGTGCCGCTCGCGAGCGCCGCGGGGCTGCACACGCGTGCGCGCTCGGCGGACAGCAGCATACTCGGGTTCGGCGACGCGCTCGCGCCGAGCGAGATGTGGCGTATGGAGCAGGCCGCGCGCGCGGCGGGTGCGGCGCCGGAGATGCGTTTCGTGTACGCACCGGCGGCGCCGAGCGCGCCCGCGGTGCGCCTCACGGGGTCGTATGCGTCGCTCGGGTCGTCCGGGCACGGGCAGTCGTCGGGGCACGGGCACTCGTCGTCGTATGCGGCGTCCGAGACGAGCAAGAGCTCGCTTGCGCTGCCTCCGCCTCCCGTGCCGCCGAAGAAGGAGTCGGGTCCGATGAAGCTGCTGAGAAGGGACAAGAACCGCGATAAGGAGAAGCAGAGGGAAGTGCGCAAGTCGAGCTCAGTCAGCCTGCTCCGTGGTGGGACGGGCACGGCGAGCTCGAGCGCGGAGGCGCTAATGCTGCGCGCACAGGGGCAGGGCGCGGAACGCACGAGCTCGTCGAGCAATGGGTCAGACGAGCTCGTCGGCCGCCGCAAGCCTGCACTGCTCAGCTACCTTGGGCGGTAGCATTTGGTGAACATACTAGATTTTTTTCCATTGTTGTTGTTTTCCCGCTTTCTTTCGGTTGGTTGGTAGAGTGCGTTGTCATTTTGGAGTTCTTCATTCGCTGTTACATATTGCATATATTTCTTTCTCGTTCTCGTACAAACTGCATTGACCGACACTTGCATACATACGTACAACATTTGCATATATGCCGTGGATTATTTAGTAAATGAATGCAACGAAAAAGAATTCAAAATGCAGTATTTTCGAGCTGTGTCGTGTCGAATGAGTCAAGGAAATATTATAAAGGCAGCACATGCACACGATTGCAAAGCCCCTGTAGATCGGGCTTTGCAAAGGGCTTTCATATCTACCCGTGGCTCAGAAGGCGCGTGTTGCACACGTTACGATCAAGATGCGGCGAATTCGGAGCACGCGCAATTGGCAGATTAACGCAAACCGGTGGATTTATCGCACGACGCGCGGAGGAATCTGCTTCCTGGTGTTCTCGAGTTGTTCGGGGCTGTATTAATTGCGCTCGGTGATTCAATATTGCAGGCAAGAATCAGGTTCTCAACGACGTCGTTGGGTTCTAGAGCTGATAGGTGGAGTGATGATCAGCTTCGGGATTTAAGGAGTGCCACAATCACTGTCAGAAAGATCGAAGCCATGCGCGGTGACCGTGACGGGGTTGGCAGTATCGGGAATCTACTCGGTGCTAGGTGGGCGCATCAGCGCGGACACTTGATGGTCGGCCGGTGACGGGGTCAGGTGCATACGCTGCAAACAAGCATGTGCGGATAAACTGTCAACTCTCAGGCCAAATTCGCGCCGAGAGCTTGGCCTCAAGGCCTCAAGGACCGTATTCCGAACTTCAGGGGCTCAGGCCACCCAATGCCCGCCGCGATTGTGGTATTCATCTTGACAGGACTGCTCCTTGGATTCTGCCGATTAGTGGGGCTGGCTCTCGGCATGCCGCGGGAAGGACAGTATCATTTATGTCTTATTCGAGTTATTGTCCTCCGGGTAATCGGGCAGGGGGAATAGGGGGCATGAGTATCTCTTGGGTAAGGTCTGGCTAAAAGAAGGCGGAGGACGGTGATTTCGGCATACAAAGTTCCTTTGCGCATGAAAGAGAGGCGTCGCTGTTGTGTGCTCGTGTTTATTTTTATTCAGCTTCGTGATAATTAACCCGCGGCGAGCAACGACACGGTAAGAATCTATGGGTTCCATAGAGACCTCGGGTCTGCCAAGTAACGGCGTTGGCAGGGACGAACAGAGAGCTGCAAGCGGATAAACAAGCCCACGGCAGTCCTGCTGTCGAAACATGGTTTTACACGTTCGACATGCATGCACTGCAGGTACCTGGCGCTACCTGGGCTCTAATTCCGCATTGAGGACAAGGTTCCGAACGACCAGAGATTCAGGGGTCCAAGAATCACTCAGACGTTGAGCGCAGCTGCGAGATATTGCGTGCCATGCATGACGGCGAGTCATCGAGCACCGCGTTGGGCGGCGGATCCTCCTCGACGAGGCCATCGCAGTTGAGGTAGCCGCCGCAGCACGGCGATTCCGAGCGCAAGGGGGAGGCGGCATGGTTTATGGCGTCAACAGTACTAGTCCTGTCGTCCCATTGAGTTGCAGCCGCGAGCGCCAGCATCGGAGTGTCTGGCGGCCGGCCGGCCGACGGGAGGCCGGCCGCGAGGTTCAGGAACTGCGATAGAGAGATCGACGCAGCCGCCAGTGTGTTCCTCAGTTCCGCAGAGGCCTGGATCTGCGCGCGCTCCAACATGTAGACAGGCTCCACGTAGGAATACAAACGCCTCACCATCTCAGGGCTGAGCGTAGACGCAGAGCCCTGTCTCGCAAGCGCCAGCTCCCTTCTCAGACGGACATTCTCCTCCTCTGCTGCGCGGCACCGCGCCTCGAGGTCCGCGATGTATTGTGACTTTCGCGCGCGGTAGTCGCGCTGGAGCGTCAGTGCGCGCGTCGGGGGAATCGTGGGGTCTTTCTTGCGGCCCCTCGCCATGGTGGGGGTTCACTTCAATGTCTCAGGTTGAAGGAGTTCGTTGAGGCGATGTTTGCCAGCGTCATTGGATGCAAACAATCGCCGTTGTCAATTTTGAGAATTCTGGTCGCGTTGACCCCGTTGGCAAGGGTAGCGCTATGGAGCCTCAGAAGGGGTACCGCGTTGGAATCAGAACATTTTCCGTAGATGATTGCTGAACCTTTAGGTTTGGCTACCCTGGGGAACTTGGATTTCGGCCAATTTTGCTACATGTACAAACAAGCATTACTCATGCAAAATTGGTCATCATGAAAATGAAAAGAAAATTGAGCAAAAGTTATTCTGTTAGGAATATTCAAATCTCCAGCTCTCAGATCTTTTTACCATATTCAAATGCGCATTAACGTCCCATTAATCGGTGTTATATGGCAAATGCAAATATTTCTGGAGCAAGTTACAATTTTTGTGATTAGTCATTTCTGCTGCCAAATGGCCCGATTTGTCATTTCTGCTTTATGTATTAGCCCGAAATGATTGCGGTTTGATTTTGTGTGAGCGAACAATACTGTCTGAGGCATCTCGGGAACAATTTTTGTTGAAAGACAAGTTTCAGAGCCAGAAAGCTTGGCAAAACTGTTATTTATCCAGTAGAATATTGCAGAAGATCAATAATAATATTGCTCGGGCATCTTGGTTATTCTCGTTCAACTTGAAGCATTCCACCTCGCGCTCAATGCCAGGTTTGAGCCAATGGAGAATCTCAGTGTCGTATTTGTTCTTGATTTTTAAAAACTGCCTGTATTCCTGTCAGCCAAAGCCCTCTTGTTGGCCTTGATACCGTAGGCCCTGTTGTGATTTCCTTTTCCAGCTTTAGATCTATACTTATACTACTTGGGTCAGAAGATCAGAAAGAATGAGAAGATAAATGATTGCAGAGAATGAAAACTCATCTTTGAGTTGCCGCTGCTAGAAGACACAGCTAGACTGGTATTGTCCCTGATTGACGTCTGCATAAATTTCAACTCAAGAAAGGTCCAGTCTCAAGACATTCATTTCTGTTCAATTCAGCAAGGAAATTGGGTGCAGATGCAAAACATAACCTTCAGCAATATTAATAGGCAGCTGGCACCATTAATGAAGAGAAGATGATTCAAAGAGATACACCAAGGTGTCTGAGAAATATTATTGACAAGTCAATTTATTCTACTACTGTAAGTACTTGTATGTAGGCAACCGTCACGGTCACGATGAGGGCGGTTGCGTTGCCCAAACCTGCCCGGGTCACGGTCACGACGCAGTCGGTTGCCTAGCTCAATACAGTGACATGTGAATTTATTTATTTTTGCCCAAAGCCCCACTCAGAAGCTGCAAAAAAAAACCTCCAGAACACTTCCTCTATCCATTCTGGGCAGAATAAGAGCTTCAAACCACATTAGCAGCTAGAATTAAGGTCAAGTTGAATTGTTATGGTTGCTGAAATTTCAACTGTCACGGTAAAAATTCCCATGGTTGCGTTGCCGAAAGCCACTGGGGGTGTCACAGTCGGAGGGGTGGTTGCCTACATACAAGTACTTACAGTAGTTACACTGCATACATTGTCTCTAGATTGAGTGGGATATGATGAAATTTGGGCCTAGGTTTCATTCTTTCCGGCCCAAGATTCTCTGATGCATCTGTGGTAGAATAAAAGTCTTCTCAATGAACCGTTACAGGAAATGACATGTCAGATATTTCCTGACCAAGTCCAAGCTGCCTGGGGGAAATGCTGCAAAGTCAGCCACATTTTTTTTGCAAACTTATTATGTCGTGTATAATTATCATTCTACCTAAAGGTTCAGCTCCTGCCTCGTAGAGGCCCAATCCCATGTCATTTATTATTGTCAAATCGTAACGAAGTCAATTTGTCAGGAAACGTGGCGAAAGAGCTCGACGTCTTTGCGACACCTGAATTTGCCCACCCGGACCTTTCCGTTAGATACCTGGAAAAATCCTAGGTACTTTCGTATTCTGTGGCCCTAGCAGATATATCCGACTGGTTCCAGCAGCGGATTATACGAGGACCCGTGCGCCCACTGCGCCCGACACACCCACGATGGCCCACCCCGAAAACAGACAGTTCAGAAGGGCCCTATGGAGGGGTTATTCCAGCTAGCGATAAGGGAGGACTGAAATGGATGTTGGAGGAGGAAGGGATGGCAGAGGTAGGAGGGGAGCAAGAGGTTAAGGTAGTGAGAGCATAGACGAAGCTCGCGAAGGACCGGGAGTCGGGAGGCATGGACCACAGGGGGGAGATGCTGGGCGGTTCGAGAGACACGATGGGGACCGATGGGAGGGCTGCAGATCAATACAGGCAACACGAGATGCAGATGGTGTCACTGAGAAGCAAGGGGGAACACAGGAGGATGACCATAAGCCACAAGGAGGGAGAAGACAATGTAAAATAGATGGGCAAGACGCAGAGCGGTGAGATCTCGATACAGCGACAGATGAGAGAAGCCTGAGCGGGGAGAGGCTATGAACGAGAAGCGACAGAGGAAGCAGAGGTCGCCGTATCAAATTGAATCATGGTCCAGGGATGCCGAGGAAGGAGAGAGAGAAGGCGGCCGGGAAGCAAGAGGGCGCCCCGGACGGGATGGGGGTGAAAGACATATTAGGAGCAGAGGCGCTGCAGCAAAAGGAGCACGAAGGCAGGGGTCCCAAACCGGGGATGCTGAGGGAAGGGAAGGATGACAGACAAGGGGAAAGGGAAGGAGGAGCGCACCAGCGACGCAAGAGGAGCGTGAAAACCAAGAGAGGCGAGAAGGGGGGAGGGATGAAATAGTGCGCCGAGGGACAAACACAAGCAAGCGCAGGAGGAACAGAGAAGTGACGTCTAAGGCGGAGCGGAGGACAAGGACGGAGATGACAACGGGAGGCAGCGAAGGAAAGAGAATGGAGACAAAAGTGCATTTGTGTAGACGCCGCGGCATGGAACGGAGCAGGAAGAGAAGGAGGAGGGATGTGCAGTCAGATGGGATGGCGTAAAAAGTCGAGGATAGAACCGAGATGTTGGCCCGAGGGATGGGTGGATGTCGGGCAACCTGGCCGAAGGAGACAATGAATAGAGAGCCGCAGAGAAGAAACGGTGCAACAGAATCAGAGAGGTGAGAAAGATGGGTTTCGGCAGTCGGTCAAAGGAGCCTGAGACTCAAGTATGCGGGAGATGGTGCCCGAGGGAGAATGCGGAAGGAGGCTACATGTAGCTGCCAGTGACGTGCACCCTACCTGTTGGGTTGGCTCTGGTGCGGCTGACATGTGCGTGTGGCTGGCTGGTCTGGATGGCTCGACATAGAAATGGACCCCCGCCCATGGATGAGGCGCATATGGCAATTAGATGGACGGGGAGACGGCTTGGCGGATGGCAGCAACAGGAGTCGGCGCGGTCACGTGGACATGTGTGCAGCCACTGTGCGCCAAAAGCGAGACGCGCAGTGCAGGCGGGATTTCTACAAACGCGCGCTGAAATCTACCCCGCGATATGCGTTGTAATTATTCACGTATGGAGACAGAGACGAAGCCAATGTGAAGACATCACCTCAGCGGACGTTAGATTTTCACCTGCCAAGGTGTTCTTGGGGAGGAGGAAGTGGTGGCGGTCTTCCGGCCAGCGCCGTATACAAATATTAATGTCTTCGTGACTCCACCTGTATGTATATCCATCCACCTACTGTACTTTCATCTCCGAATAATTACTTAGTAAATACTGTAAGCCATGAGTCCGTCGACAACGGGGAGAGCGTGAAGAAAATGAGGGCGAATTCAGTTGCGCTGCCTTCGTCCCTGGGCATGCGGGAATGATTAGGATCGTAGGATCGTGATACAGACTTGCCGGCACTAATTGTAGGTGCCGCCACCACCCCATTCCAGGTTGAAAGTCCACGCCCAGGGTCACGAAATCCAGGGTCGTGAGCAATAAGCAAACAGGCACTATGCATTTTTTCCCAGTTAGAAAGATCTGCCGAAGACGAAACAAATCTAAAAATCGGGAGACTAGTACCTGTGCCGAAACCGAGAACATGGCGTGCAGCGTTGTGTTTGGTCCTCGGAACCTGGGCAAGTGTTGGCTTCAGTCTAGGATATAAGCGACAATATTTGGTCGAGATGTGAAACAACGGCAAGAGCAGGCCGACGTAATCCTTGACTCCCGAGTCCGTGTTTCACATCAACACTTTCGGAGACTTTCGGTATCTGTTCATCCCTTTTCACGGCATACCTATGAGATATGTAGCGCGTCGGCAGGCGTCACCATAAGTGAGCTACGTGGAGCTTGACAAAAGTTGAACTGTACTGAAAGTGGTCGCCTGAGAGGTACACAGCCAGATGAATGACGAGTCTAGGCAGGATGAAAATTTCACGAGACAAGATACAAAAGAGGTACTGGTGCAAGTACGCAATATGTACCAGAAAGGGTCTGGTCTGCGGCGGCCAAGAGAACCAGGGGGGCTGCGCTAATCATGACGGCGGGATCTAGGGCCTAGGCCACCTTTACTATTAGCGTTCCAACTCTTGCCGATAAGCGGGGGCCGTGGGTTTCGCTTGTGTTTCAAGGAGTCAAACGGACAGGGCCAGTCTGGTGAACGAGATTTGAGGAGAAAAAAGCGAACACAGGCGATCCTGACGCCAAAAAGAGGGATGGCGACGTGTATGCGCACATATTAACGGCGGTATTATGCACGGATGGGGTACACGTATGCCAGAGGATGCTGGAATATGTTGCCTTCCGAGTTCAATTGACGAAGGCAGTGGCACAATATGGCAAACTTGCTCGCGTCGTCCGCGTCAAAGTTCTCCAACCTAAAGTCCGGCGTGTAGATCATGGTCAGGAGGCGCTCTTTCGTGTACTCGGGAAGTGGTGCATGGGGGCCCCGGGCGCGATGTAGTTGTGCATCATAAGGTGGCCAATCTTGGGGCTTATTCGTTCTTTGTCCAGTTGTTGGATGTCCATGAGGCAAAGTAAGCGGATCCAGTTTGACGTACAAGAATGTTATAGGACCAATACATCACAGTAAGGAATTCAGAAGAGGCGAACTTCAAGTTGAAGATGGACGGCAGCCTCAGGCAGATGAAACGCGAAGAAACCGGCCCTATTGCGATGCACATGACGTCCTAACATGTGCAAATACCGCAAACCTCTTTTCTTCAACTTCGACTCCCTATCGATGCACGCCTCACCACACTCACCATGGACTCCTCCCAAACCGTCTCATTACGTTGATCCGCCTATGCTCTTCAAGATGCCTCGTACGATAAAACCGATCCCAGCGTCTAGCAGGTTTGCCACCGCCAATGCCACCGGGCCCCGAACACCGCAGTCCACCCCACCCCGAGGCGCTGGATACTTCGCCTTTCCGCCAGCCGGCAGCCCATCCTTATTTCCGCCACCTGCGCCACAGCCGGACCCTGTGGCCCTCGCCGCACAGCGCGAAGCGGAGCGCCAAGCGGCGCTCGACGAAGCATATGCCGCACGCCTCGCACAGGATGCTGTGCGGCGGCAAGCGCGCCTAGAGGTTGAGGCGGCGGAGGCGCACAAGGGGGAGATGGACTGGGTACGTAGTGGGGGCATCCTGCGCGACGCGGAGGGGACTCGCGACTACGCACGCACGGAGGCAATACGCGAGGAGATCCGCATCGGTGATCTGGAGCGTGTGCTGCTTGAAAGGTGGGTAAAGTACGAACAGCGCTGGGCCGAGCTGAATGCACGTGCGGGGCGCGCGATGGAGAGGGATATCCGGTTTGGTGATGTACCGTGGCCCGTGTGCGGCAAAGATGTGACGCCGGCGGATCTTACTGCAGAACAGGTCGAGGATTTCCTCCTGGCTGGCTTGAAGGTTCGTGGATGCACTGTGACAAAGAAGGAACGCGTTCGCAGCTCTCTTTTGCGGTGGCATCCGGACAAGCTGACTGGCGTGCTTGGGTGCATCGTGGATGCTGACCTGGATGCAGTTCGGAAAGGGGTCAACGTCGTTGTGTCGTGTCTGCACCAGCTGAACTGTAGAGCCGACTCGCCTGCTTAGCTTGCCCCACCGAATACGTGCGTGTGTGCTCTATATTGCTCACTTTCATCTCAACGATATGCTGCAGATCACACACATGTTGATCGCACACCCGGACTGCGTCCACATAGATTTTTCCGGGGCGGTTTCGACCTTAGCATTCTGTATATGTACCTTCAATTCACAACTACACAGCACTTCGATCTTATCTGTTGCCCGATTCGTCCTGAATCCGAATTTGACGACGATCGAATCAAAATCGAAATCAATGTAAAAGTTCGAGCAGCCTTCGAAAGTGCACATTCAGTCTTCGCTCTTACCACTCCGCACTATGGACAACCAACACAACAATAAAGAGGAAATTGTCACTGGGAGCGACGAGTCTCCGGTCGTGAGAGGCTCCCCCGTTGATGCTCCGCCAATGAGTGCACACCGAATGACCCTGTTCCTCACTGCCCATCTGACGGCATGACCACCCAGATCTCTTCAAACGCCTCTCGATTCTCGATCGCTTGCTAACGCCTGCGATTCTGGTAGCGATGATCGTCGGGGTGCTCATCGGGGAATATGTACCAACAGTTCAAGATGCATTCAACACAGCTCGTTTCGATGGTGTCTCTGTTCGTACGTTGTTGTTATATGGCGCCGAGTGAGCCCGTTTCTGACCAGCTCTCTTAGCCATCGTGATGGGTTTGATCATCATGGTGTGTCCAGTTTGACTCAATTCAGCAAACATTAACATCTCCCGCAGATGTGGCCTCTTCTCACGAAAGTCCAGTACGAGACGTTGCCGCAAATATTCCGGTCCTCAGGGATATGGACGCACATTGGTCTCTCCCTCTTCTTCAACTGGATCGTCGGGCCCTTGGTCATGGTCGGCCTCGCATGGGCGACGCTCCCGGACCTCCCTACGTACCGCACGGGCGTGATCATGGTCGGCATGGCGCGCTGCATCGCGATGGTCCTGATCTGGTGCCAGCTCGCCAAAGGGGACGGGAACTACTGTGCAATTCTCGTCGTGATCAACTCCGTGCTGCAGATTATCTTGTACTCGCCGTACACGCTGCTGTTCGTCAACGTCGTAGGAGGGCAAAGCACGTCCCATCTACACCTGTCGTACGGGAAGGTCGCAATTTCCGTTTTAATTGTGAGTCTGTTATTCTATACTGTTCAAATGTCCTCAGAATTTTGGCAGTACCTGGGCATCCCGCTCACCGCGGGGATCGTGACGAGATACACGGTATGGCGCTTGACGTCCAAGGCCTTCCTTGAAGAGCGCTTCCTTCCGCTGTTCGGACCCTGGGCCCTCATCGGCCTCTTATACACCATCATCGTCATGTTCGCATACCAGGGCCACCACATCATACAGAATATCGGGCCCGTCTTCCGAGTCTTTGTGCCCATGATCCTGTATTTCGTTATCATGTGGAGCAGCGCGTTCGCGCTCGTTTACTGGTTGGGCCGGCGACGCGGCGCTGGAAAGAGCAAGACAAATTTCGGGTACGAGATGGCGGTGGTTCAGTCGTTTACGGCTGGGAGCAATAACTTCGTAAGAGCGTTCCCAATTTTGGGTACGTAAAATCACTTACCGGTCTTTGAAGGAGCTCGCGATAGCCGTGGCCATCGCGACGTACGGTGTGGGCTCGGACGAGGCACTGGCCGCCACAATCGGCCCGCTCGTGGAGGTGCCTGTTCTGCTGGCGTTGACATGGGTCGCACTCTACCTTCATCGCAAGCTGCGCTGGAGTTCCGACGTTCATGAGCGTGATGCGAAGATCGATGTGTAAATAGGTAAACGGATTAGTTCGAAATAGAATAATATACAAGAAGAAAGTCGCAATGTTCGCAGCCCGTTACCCGATCAGATACTCTCAAAACCGACGCCCGCCATGACCAACCCTACGCCCAATGCAGCGCTTACCAGCGTAAGATTTCTTTTACGCCAAAACGGCCGTCGTGGCTCCCACTGTCCCACTGCGAGAACCTTGTAGTGTGTCCAATTCGGGTGCCGCAACCACCACCAGAACAAAAACATGGGTCCCAGGCGGTACCACGAGAAGCACTTGGACCATATGTATCCGGCGAGCCGAGACTGGATCTTCGCGTTGTATGCGTCAGCCGCGACGGCTGTTACTTCCAGGGACACGACGTCGCCCGCGATGGGTTTGACCATTTGGATAACGTGGGCAGGGCATTGGGGTATTGTCAGGTGCTTACGCCACTGAAGTTACCAAACGTGGTGAAGCATCCGCGGCGAAGTCACCCCGCGCGTGGACCTGAGTGGATTTACGCGTTTTTGCGGAGGGAGTGCGCTGTGTGCTGGGGAAGAACGCGGTAGCGGGGAGGCCAAGTCATGGGCGGGTGGAGCAGATGAGTGTGTTTGGGGTTGTCGGAGGGGCTTTAAAATGTTGATGAATCTATTTGAGGCGGGCGAATGAAAATGTGCATACTGCTGGAACTTGGAGCCTGGAGGTGGGCGGTACTGTACATTTTGGTTGGACGTAGATCTTAGTAGTTAGCGATGGTTTAGTGAGCGTTGCAGGAAAGCGGTTTCGTAACCTCACGCGACCCGTGGTCATGCAGTGGCAAGAGGGTCACGGCCACGTCACGCTTTCGATTCATGAAACTCAAAAATGGGTATGTAAGTGTCAATTGGCCGGTTACAAACGGGCGGAAAGACAGCGAAATAAATTAAAGGAAGGAAGAGAAGCAGCGGAAGAAACCCAGAAAAATTGGGGCGCCATATATTTGCTGGGCTGTAGATTCGGCGACTCGAGCTCGGAGTCCTCAGCTGTCCACACGTATGTAGATAAATTACTCTTCGCATAAAAAATGGGAAAGATGTAGAAGAGAACTAGAGGGCCCATACGATAATAATTTACTGGGCTCCAGATCCAACTCAGGCCGTCATACGTGTGAATAATTACAGAAGGAAGAACATACGGCGCAACACTTTGCTGCTACCTCGCTTGATCCCAGAAAGTATCCTAGATACGCGGCCCCGCGTGCGTCCAAGTAGTTTGGCTGTAAATGGAATTTTAAAGTTGCATCATCCCACATCACAATGCTCTTACCTGTCTGTTTATCGTATCGTTCAGCGTTGCTGCGCTCGGCTTCTTTCTTGGCCATTTCCTGTCGGATCCGTGATTCTTCTTCAATGCTGAAAGATGATTAGTTCTCACTTCTGTGAAGGCATAACCGAAAATCACCCAGCCAGCTGTTCAACTTCCGCGAAAAAACCCATGCAGTTATTCAACTCGTGCACACCGGAAAGGTCGTGAGTGAAGTTCACGGTCGTCATGTCGTCTGGGGGTACAGGCCTGGAGAATATGAGATTATGGATCAGATCAACAGTGATTGCATGTTGTTGCTCGTGCTCGGCTTCACTGATGGTGGCAATACTGGCGGAGTCGGCGCTCTCATGGTCATCGAGATCTGAAGAAGAACCAGCGCACAAGCTGGGCTCCGCAACTGAGGTGGCACCTTCAGGATGAATGACGGAATCGATGGATGACTCCCCGGGAATTGCGTGATTCGAAGATAGTGATGCGCGTTGTTGAACTGACGATTGAGCCTTTGAGCTCAGCAGCTCCTTTCGTCGTGCCCAATCCTCTTTCATCAATCGCTCATAGCGCAATTGCTCAGGTATATCAAGACGGCAGTCAATAGGACCTGTGGTGATGAGGGTAGGACTCCGGACTTCCGCCTGGACGAAAGGAGACAAATAACAATTGGGCCAGGGCAATGGCTGTGATGGCTTCAGAGGCTCTCGGGATGAAGGGTGTTCGACCGCAGGCAGGACAGGAATTGACATGGACGAGTCTACGCAGTCGTCTGGTGATGCAAGGGGCTGTCCTTGAATTAAAAATGAGACTGTATTTTCTTGATAAGGTATAGTCGGGTTGAGAAATTGGCCATCCTATAGGACAAATAATCAGCTACATCAGGAGAACCTAAATGGCTGGGAAGAGCTAGGCAGTGCTGCATAGTGCCGCATAGCTACATCGGTTCTCCTGATGCAATGCGCTTTACGAGGGAAGTGCACAACACCCACGTTCTCCACGTATACGACATATTTTTGGGTAACGATGTTTTGGGCCGCCGAAGTCGCTTCAGGGTCGTCCAGATACTCCACTGAAGCAATAGGATCGATGGAAAGGACGGCCCAGGCGCCAGGACGGGGTACTGAATGACGAGCTGACATTGGGTTCGCCGGCACTTTGTAATTGTCGAGAGCGAGTCGTCATCGCTCTTTAAAGAAGAACGAGAAGAACAAAGCATTCCCAAGCCTATTGTGTTGTCACTATGGCATTGACACAAGGACACAAGCAGAACAAGGCATTCGGCTAGACCATCATAACGAAGTCCGGCATAATCCGAGCCAATCAAATCAAAGTCAAGCGTTGACTCTTGGTTGAATCCCATCCTTGTACTTACTCCAGCTTCTCGGTTGACGTGGACTCAAAGAATCCAGAGATTCTGAGTGTGTCAATCTCAAATAAAGCCTTCAGAAGTGGCTGCTAGACTTGTTGGTATGTATATTTGGATTTCTGGCCAGCTCGCAGTGTTACCGTTGTGTTTGAAGTTTATTAGCCTGGACCCACGGTTGCCTTGACGGTGGACGGGCCATAATAGATCGCAAGTTCAATTCCTTGTTCTCTGAAATTTGAAGAGACCAAAAACGACATGTATTGTTCAACTTCTTATAAAAGCCGCTGAAATTCAGATTAATCTCATCACCTCATCATGTCTTCTTCACACGTACGCTGCAAGTGCGGTCATTCCGAAGCCTCCTCCGCCCCTCATTGCTGGAACGACCAGGTCCAAGAGGGAGAAGTTCGGGCAGCACTCTTCACCTCTATCCATCTCCCCCTTTTGGAGAGCGTCATAGATAGACTGCCGTCAGTCTCAAAATACACCCTATCCGTCTGCGCTCGATTGCGAGGAGGCAGATGCGGAAAACCTCGTCGGCCGTGCATTGTATACGATGTCAAAACATCCGACGTCTGTCTTATGGGAACATTCGAAGGTTGTGACCCAGGGCGTTTTCCTGAAGTTTACCGAAGGTTTGTGGTCCCGGTGTATCCAAATCTCGGGAAGACGCCATCGGACCTCCACGTACATTCGTGTCCACGTTGGGAATCCCACCACAACCAATGGATTCTTTTGGTGCCATTCAAACCCTTAGTCGAGGATTTCCAGGAGCTTCCGTCGTGGTCCTCGAGGAAAATGACATCGCGCGTACATTTCGATTCGGAAGCGATGGAGGTTCTACGATCATTATGCAGGGAAAAGCAAGAAGAGTGGGAAGCAGAGATACATGATAAGCCCACGTCTTTGAACCAAGCCCACAAGGAGATTCTTGTGAGAGCCTCCTTGAAATTTCTAATTGTCTTCACTGATCTTTAAATAATTTCAAGAATGCAACTAGATCCAGGGTTAGCACAAGGCGAAGTACAAATACTAGAATGGTTCGTGCCATGTTGCAAAAGAACATGGGTCATTTCTAACGCTCCCAATGATTCCACAGCGTCCTTCATCCTCAGCTTCATGTAACTCTCCCAATGGATTGCTGAGCTTCCGTCGAGGCGTGAAATCCACTTTCGGAGATGCATCGCAGATATCTGAAAATTGCCGGAGGTCCACTTCAATTGCAGCCAAGACATGTTCAAGAAATCCGATGACAGGACACCGCAAAAAGGCCTTCTCTCCTTTCGCACCGGTCATACCCAGTTCCCTAAGCCGGTCCTTCACAAATAGATTTGCCGGGCTATCGGTACGTACTACATCCCACTGGGAACCTGGCTGGTTTTCTTACTGTCTGATGTGCCCTCAAGCTCAGGGAGGATACAGAGGATGGGGAGTGGAAGATACCTGCAGCGGGGGAGCGGTGAAGGAGACAACTGAGCTTCCTACACACAATACATATACTATCTGCGACTGGGTAGTCGGCCACCTTAGTTTTTATCGGTAATTGTTGGATGCCTTCATAGGATTCCCGGGGGTTGGGGGTCCCGAATTGAAGGTACACATCCTAAGATTTGTTCGAGGTAACCTGACTGAATTTAGGCAACGGCCCAGTGCTACAGTGAATTTTTTTCCACCGGTATGCCCCAAAAGGGGATAAACACGGTAGTCCGCCACCTCACTGAATGAGCCGCTGAGGCATGGACTGGCGCCAAATTGTGTCCACGTTCGAAGATAAGGTTTGAATGAGGGATCCTGGACAGGTGACGTGTACATATAAGCTACAGGAGTGGTATGAAAATATGTTTGGAAAGGTGGATAGTCTGCCGTGATGGCAGGTGTCAACAAACCGAGCGCCCAGTTAGAGATAGTGAAGATATGAGTTCAAGATAAGCAACGATTGGACTAATAGGATGTGTGTAAACATACCTGACACACAACTTCAATCTCTAGACACCCACAACTCCTGCAAAAATCTCGAACTTCAGTGACACTGAAATTGGGTGGTTTTGGGTAATGGCGAGCGCTGAGAGGGAAGGTAAATAGATAAAAATCGGATGGATATCTGAGGATGAGCGGTAATCAATAAAGAACCCCCATGCCAGGTGCCAGACCCGTAGCGCGAATCGTTCCTGCGATATGCGGGTGGGTCAATGGAGTGAGTCAAAGTAGCAGCAAAGTCTTCTTCGGCATCTCGCGCAGCAGTATCGTTTTCACATCTTGCATACAATATCTAATACTGATGTCCTGCATCCAGGCAGCATAACGAGCCCAAGAAGTCCTGAAACGGCGGAGATTTGGTGAAGAAAGAGCTGTGGCGAGCGTCGGCCGACGGGCTAAGTTAAGAAATGATGGTTCTCACCCTTCGGATTCCGATTCGACATCACGTAACTTTTGATCCGGACATCACTTTGGCTTGAAAATCGGTACGTATGGTCTCCCAAGGTTGTACTTCATCCCTCGAGGTCAAAGTCCTATAATGCTTAGCTCCTTCATGAAACATTCCCGGGTGGCCGACTACCTAGGGGTGGCCGACTACCCAGTCACTGATAGTATGTATTAATTACTTATGACGATTAATACAGGCGGCGTTGATTTGATTCTTTGAGGTTACTCGGATAGGTAGTCAAATAAAATCTCAGGCCTCAGACCTTCGTAAACCAGACCTCTGCTCGCTCCTGGACAGTATCTCCCACAGGAGGCCCCACTCCTTCACCTTCCCCCCATATCCCAGTCACCCCAAATCCAATCTTGCCACCATCCGTTTCGAATTCGACGAGCATGCCTGGAAATTTCTGCACCCAAAATTCGCTAGGAATCTCGGTCGGCTAAACGGTTCAAGAGGTTAACAAAAGACAAATTGGTATGTGCCAGACGACTGACGTTGCTAAGAAGTCCCGTCGAATTGAATGTATTGCCGGAATAATGAGAAAATTGGACGTAGTTCGTTACCATTGTATCCCATTTTGCAATCAAGGATGGGACCTCGGGATCTACCACACCTGGTAGTATGATAGCAGGTTCTATCGGGACACAGGAGGCGCCCACGGTTTTGTTGGCGGAGAAAAGGCAGAAGTTGAAACTCCCATAAGCAGGGTGGCTATAAGTCCCGGCCAACGCAGCGAATGGAACCGAAGGCAGTTCTGCATCTTTGCGGCGCGGCAGAGCCGGTGGTGCTCTAGACTGGGCGATAGCGTTGGCACGGTACCTACAAACGATCATCATCAAGGCTGCCTGGTCGTGAGTTTTGAGAACACACCTTGCCATCCAATCGATGGGTTCAAGTTGGAGAACCTCGTCGATGATTCGATACTTTATGGTCTCCATGATTGGTGTTCCAAAGTCTTCCTCATTTGACATGACTACCACGCCCAAGTCCTGTGTTGGGATTCGACTAACCTGACTTTTGAAGCCTTAAAATGATAATTGTCAGCAGTTGGGCATCACATGCATTTCGTCCAGTACCAGGCGTAGATCCACCGTGCTAATAAAATCAGAGCATTAGTGCAAATCCACGGAATGTCACCGTGCAGAGCCGACCTCTATGAATTCTGATGAGAAATCAACGCGTCAGTGTACAACCATGGGGGACAACTTCGCACCGACCATATCCACGGTAGGTCCCGCGCATCTGTCCTCCGCCGTATACGATAGGAGACAGCTCAGGGAATGCGCTTCCAGACGAGATGAGTATCAAAGAAAGGGGCGCGCCAATATGGTAGTCACGTACGCGACCGGCTTGTATACCGTTAATCCTGTTGCTGCCTTGCGGACCACTGCAGCCGGAATGACTGATTCATTTGACTGACTCTTTCCCTCCGTAAGCAGCGTGTGGAGCCAGATCGCCTATTCGACAGCGTGAGCAGGGATGGATTTCTCAATAACGAAGGGAGAAATTTGAAACCATGTCATGCGCATTCGAAATAACACCACCGGCGCCGGAGACGGCTGAAGTTGTTGGATAAGAAAAGGGAACCGGTGAAGAAGGTCAGCTCACCGTGACCTTCTGTCCCTGGATTCCGGTCCCAGAAGGGTGCTGCTCTGGGAATGCCTTGAGCAAACGGATCCTCAGTCTGGTTCGCTTTGTCCCTGAAAAATCCATCGGCCAGTCGTCCGCTTTTTCTCGCCTCTTCAAAGAAAAATGTAGTGGAGTCCATCCCGAGAGGATCGAAAATGTTGTCCCGGACATATGTTTCATAGGTGGCGTTTAATAACGCCTTTGGGAGATATGAGAGAACTGTATACATGTGGTTGTTGTACTGAAAGTGTTCTCTAAAGTCGGCCGACGGTCGGAGATACCGAAGACGGGCGATCTAGGTTGGTGAATTATTTTAGGTGAAAAGTTGAATTATGTGGTCAAACATACAACATCCGCGACAGGGTCGGACAGTGGGGCCATGAGGTCGTGCCGGGGAAGCCCCGTGCGATGACTCATGAGATCGAGGATGGTGCTCTCGCTACTTGCGACGGGATCCATGAGTTTCCAGATGGGAATGATGGAAGCAATTTTGGAGGTCCACGAAATTCGAAGTGATAGGGTCTCATTGGAGATCAAGAGCCCGGTGGCCAGGACGTCGAAGAGCTGATAGAGGTTTTTTCAACATACAAAAAGGCAAGCAAGAGAGTGGACGTACTTTGGAGTTCGAGCCAATACCAAACAGCGTGTCGCTGGTCACCTTGTCTCCGCCAATTGTCGCATTTCCATAGCCTTTGCTTTCCAGTTTCCAGTTACCTTGGGCGGTCCTGTGGACCACCGCAACTCCGACACCACCGGGCGTCTTGAACTCCTTCAAGATATCCACAATGACGGCATCCAGGCTAGGACTGAGGATTGGCACATCGTGAGATGCCTCGGTGGACAGAGATAAGGGCTGCTGGGTCTCCGAGAACGCCGGGGAGGCAGTCGTTGCGATGCAATAGAGGGACCCAAGGGGTAAAGCCCACGACCAACGCATTGTTCGATGTCACGACGTCGACAGAAGGGGCTCTAGCGGGGGATATATTATACTCGCTTCGTCCGCAGCGAGGATAGATATCGATAAAGTTGCGCCGTAGCTTTATGGAAAGCGTTGGCCCAAGATCTGATGATTTCGATGTCGTTTAGTAAGGCGCAGTTTGAACTCCGCTAGATCAACAACGCAAAGACATGGCAAGGCAAATTAATTTCGGTGGTCTCAACGGTAGATGTGGACCGCAGAAGTATAACCCGACACGATGGCTTACTACTTGAATATGTGGGCAAGCGGAGCCGACTCTAGCAGTTCATATTTTATCACACGCCAATCTCTCGTCGCTGGCCATCGGATTTGCGCCCAAAGACCTCACGCGCACGGCCGTACGAGAGAAAAACTGACGCGAAACGACGAGCAACTTCCAGTGACTCAGTGAGTCGTGGTTGGAAAAACGGAACTTGGTGGCTGTGAGCTTGGTAAGCGAGGATTTACCTCTATCCGGTTGCTATCCAGCGCTTGGAGTCCTCTTCGTTCTTCAACTCTCTGTGCTCCTAGGGCGTCGCCTCCCGCTTTTCACGCAGCCAGTGCAGAACTACAGCGCACACCGTCTCAAAAGCGTACATAGAACCCAAGGTCAGCCATCCAGCGTCATCTATGAGGTCGTTACGCTCTCACTAACGCTCTCCCAGTCGTTCCTCGATTCCGGGTCCCCAAACTACCACCCTTACACGCACCTTGTCGCCGGTAAGTGATGCACGAGATTCTTGGCCCGTCTTGTGAATCATAGCGTAACAGTTGGCTCTGGTAACACCAAGTGGAACTAGCCTCTGCATGGACGGTCCCGACAATCCAGCCAGCTCCAATAACGCTAAACGTCCCGCTCCAGAGCCAAAGCTCGGTCCGAAAAACAACCGACGCAACCGTCAGCGCGTCAGCGCCCGCAAGATGCTGACGCACCAAGTCAGCCGCGCCCTCGCAGTGATAGAGGCGAGCGGCCGCCCAGGAATTCACGGCCTCAGAACGGCGCAGCTGACAGCGCCGATGTGAACTCGGGCCCATAGACGCCGGCACACAATCCGAACTGGCGCGCTCAAACAGGAGACCCCTCGTCTGTTCCGACTCCGAAGCGCGGTCGCCGTGCCAGGTTCAACACCGGACTGACGACCGCCGATGCGTCTTCGTCTGCGCCAAAGCATGCCAGGCTGAAGCCCAAACCGGCGCCCGTCACCGACGATCTGACGTCCATCCTCACCGCCGCGCTGAGCACGCCGCCGTACCCAGACTGTCCGATCTGCTTCTCCGTCGTCCACCCCGCGCAGCCGACGTGGTCCTGCTCACCGCTCATCCCGGTCCTCGAGGGTCAGCAGTACTGCTGGACGACCTTCCACCTCAAGTGCATTCGCTCCTGGGCCGCGAAGAGCGTCACGGAGCTCGCCGCCGCGTGGGCCGCGCGCGGCGAGCCGCACCGCGGCCGTGAGTGGCGCTACCCCGGCTCCCAAGCGCGCCGCGCCGCCGTCCCTGCCAGCTACCACTGCTTCTGGGGTCACACCGCGTCCCCCGCCTCCGCATGCATCCACACGCCGCACTCGTGCGCGTCCCCGTGCACGCGCGCCCGCCCCGCGTGTGCGCACCCTTGCCCGCTGCGAGGAGCGCGGGGGCTGCATGAGTACGATCTGCTGTTTGGGAAGATGCTGGGATGCGGGGAGCATCGGTGCGAGGAGCGCGATCATAAGGGTGTGTGGGGGGGTGTTTGCGGAGCCGGTTCGAGGAGGTGCGTTGGTCTAGAGATTTCTTCCCTTGTCTCAACTCATTCTAACACCGCAATGCAGCTGATCTGCCCCTGCGGCCGCACGGTCCTCGAGCCGCCCATACCCTGCGGCACGCGCCTTCAGTGCACGTACCAGTGCCCGCGGCCCGCGCCGCCGTGCGGGCGCCCGCGCACGCTGCACACTTGTCACGACGACGACGTGGGCTGTCCGCCATGTATGTTCCTCACGACGAAGATGTGCATGTGCGGGAAGAAGGCCGTGGGGAACGTGCGCGTCTCGGCTGCGGGTTCCACCACTGCGAGCGGCTGTGCCACACAGAGAAGGAGGGATGCGGCGTGTGTGCATTGGCGTGTGGGAAGCTGCGGAAGCTGTGGTGCGTTCTCCTTCTCTCCGTCATGCCTCACATCCAAAACCTGATCTTCTCTGCGTCGACAGTCTTCCGCTGCACCACCCCTGCACGCAACCGCGCCACGCGCCCGCGACGTGCGACGAGACCACGCCCTGCACCGCGGTGATCACGGTGGCGTGCCCGTGCTGGCGCATCCGACAGCCCGTGCAGTGCGGGAAGAGCACGGGCAGCCCCGCGGGGCGCGAGAGCCAGCAGCCGTGCTGCTCTGCCGAGTGCGCCGTTGCGAAACGCAACGCGCGGCTCGCAGACGCGCTGGGGATCAGTGCGGAATCCCGTGGTGCGGTGCCGCCGGCTGTGTGGGCCGACGACGTGCGCGCATTCGCAGCGGAGTGCTTTTTTTTGTCTATGGTGGTGCTCTAGCGGATCCTCATTGTGGTACAGGTTTGTGGCGAGTGAGAAGAAGATGCAGGTGTTGCCGCATATGCCGCCCGAGCGGCGGAAATTCCTGCACGACGTCAGTCTCATGTACTGCACTCTTCTACTTCGCAGCTGACGATTGCTCAAGGTCGCGGCGGTCTACCGCATGGACACACAGATGGTCGACCAGGAACCACACCGGAGGTATGTCGCTGTTTGCCGCTTTCATCCCAACCATGCTAATATACTACCAGCGTCCAACTGCTGTGCCGCTTCGACACACGGGTCCCGTCGCCCCTGCTGTCCGCCGCCCTCGCTGCCGCCACCCCCCAGCAAGTCTCGGCAAGTTAGCCGACCTGCGCACGGGATCGAGTGCCGCCGCCGCGTCGTCCTGGCGCGCTGGGCCGTTGGCTAAGCCCGCGGCTACGCCTGCGGAGGTAGGGAGCCAGCGTACGTGGGGAGCACCGAGAACGCACGGACCTTCGCGCACCGGCCCGCCTGTGCGCGCTCCCGCGCCCAGTGTCGCTGCAGCGCCGTCACTGTCGATGAACCCGGTTACAGTGCCGTCGACGGATCCGACTGCGGCGACGCAAGCCCCTCCCGCCGATGTTCCGGAGGATTGGGAAGATGACGCGTAGTAGTAGAACGTAGCACTTGTTATTGTAAAGCGTGCGTGTACCGTGAATGTAATGGGGCAAGGTGAAAGTGCCGTTTTGACGCCGCACGTGCCGCCGACTGCCTATTGAAATGCCGCAACCACCGAAAAATAAAATACAACGCGCTGAGCGGCGGCCGACATCGGCACAGCCATGCATCCGGACATCGCGATCGACCGCGAGTCCGACCCCGACCCCGACCCATCGCGCTACCCGCGAGAAGAGTGCCTCGACTCCGAGAGCAGTGCGACACCCGTGTATGTGCAAATACCGACGCGGAGACCCGAGGATTCACACGTGCCAACGCGGCGGGGCGGAATCGGGCGTCGGGCGGCCCGTGGCGATTTGGATTGGGAGATGGCTGGCGGGGCGGGGTAGTGCAAGAAAACAAGAGAAGAGTACAAGACTGAATTCAAGAAATAACGAAAACACAAGCACACACGAGGGACCCCCGAAACTGAGGGCGAGCAAACGAGGAACTGTTGGCGTGCAGACTGTACCGGCGCAACGGCATGTACGCATGCGTCCGCGAGCCAGGAGGTCGTCGTTCAGCGCCAGCGTCATGCCAAGGAATCCGTGCCCACGTCGTCAGAGCCACTGCGTAGAAGAGACAGTCCTTTCCTCGCCCCCGCCGTCGAATCATTGCACGCGGCGAGGTTGCTGTGGATCCCCGAGAATCCTGCTATCATACAGACTTGTTTATCGCTCGATCCTGGGCCATATTCGACGCAAACGGGGCCGCGTCGCTCGAAACCGCGTGCGATTTGGATGCGCGTCGTGGTGCCGGCGGGCAGCGCGGAGAACTTTCCAGACTCTTGCACGTCTGGGCCATGGCGTCTGCACAAACGAGGGGTCCTGACTCCTCATCGTCCGCACACAGATATGGGAAAGGAGGGAGGAGACGAGAACGAAGAAGGGAAACGAAAGGAGAGACGGAGACGAGACAAGAGAGCCACAGACGCGGGCAGGCATCCTCGCAGTATGCGCGACGCCCCAACACCCACGGACGATAGATCGACGTGAGCCTGCGTGGATTGCGGATTGCATTCCGACTCGGTAGTGCCGCCTGGTGGGATGTGATGTGGGGAAGAAGAGAATGGATGGAGGGATGGAGGAAGAGGAAGATGAAGAGCGGAGTGGACGGGAATTTCATACGTACGACAACGGAAGCAGGAACGAGAGAGCCAGACGAGAACGTAGGAACACCCGAGTAGGAGAAGGAGCAGCGGCAGGAGAGGCGAGCTTGCCGCCACTAGACATACTGAGGATGCGAGCCCCGTCGTCCGAGGCAGTCCACCGACATACTGATAGAAAACTCGATGCCGACCTGGGACATCGTGCACACGCCGCGTGAGTGTTGCTGTACAGTCAGGGTGTTGAATCCGCCGATAGTAAGCAAAATCACAAGCTCGAGTGAAATCCGGACATGGCGCTGTGCAGGCACGCCGTCCAGTGGGGGCGTTAAAATCGGAGAGCCGGCGGGAGGGGATGGAGGGCGTGAGCCGGCGCCATCAATGGAGTGCGTGGTGGAAGAGACAGGCTTGGCGAGCGGCGATTCGACGCATGCCGAGGACCTCGATGCGTTGGCGTCCTGCATCGCAAGGGGAGGGGTAGAGGGTGGTGCGAAGAAAGTGGTTGATGCACACTCCTCCTGTTACGTTGGCTCTGGCGCCGGCGGCTGACATGTGCGTGTTAGCATGCAAACGTACCGACGAAGGACAGATGAGGGAGGGAACAGGGAGCCAGCCCACGCCTGGGGTTCGTCGACGACGTGCGCGTTATTGGGAGAGATGGATGCTTGGCGAGCAACAGTGTCGAGGGTGATTGGAAAGGGGATGCCGAGGACCTCGAGATGCGCTGGCCAAGGTTCGAGGACGGGAAGGGGCGATGGAGGGGGTGGTGGTGGTGCGGAAGAAAGAGCCCCGGGTGTGGCTGACGCATGCTCCGCCTTTTCTATTGGCTCTGGTGCGGCTGACATGTACGTGTGGCTAGTCTGGGTGGCTTGAAATGGATCCTGGGCCATTGACCCGCCTAGCGATGGGGCGCATATGGCAGTTGGATGGACGCCGGGGAGAAGTACGGGAGTCTCAGCGTCTGAGACTCAAAAGACATGCAAGCTCAAACAAAAGGAGTTGACGCGGTCACGTGGACACGTGTTTACAATCAACCGTTGCGTGAGACGCGCAGTGCAGACTTACAGACACGCGCTAAAATTTACGCGACAATGTGTGCGGCAATGATTCATGTATGGGGATAGACGGAGATAACGTCAATGTGAGGTGGTGCGAGATTTTCTTGGATTTTCACTACACTACCCACCAGCACTCGTCACGGCTACGTGCGCAGTAGTGTTTCGGCCAAGCTGCGCGGATAGAGGGACAGTCAGGGCTGCTTGAGGATGCAATTCGGGTTAGTTGTGCGCGGAAACTCGCCGAGGCGGACCGAGACTTTCGTTCGGCTTGGTCTGAACATAGTGATAGCAAATGTTAAAAAACCTTTATACAACAAACATTTAAACAATCGGTACCACTCTCCCACCACCAAGATATTTTTCATTTTTTCACTCCAACAAATTACAGCTGATGCAGCAGGAATGAACGCAGAACCTGGCCCACCATTTGAGAACTCAACCAAAGAGCGTGACGGTCAGGCTTGATGTCGGCGCCGAATAGACACATTATCAGGACGGACACAAGCGCGGCTGAAGCCATCGGACGAGGCGACACTGCAGGGACAGGTGGTGACAATTGTCGCCGAGAAGAGGGATCGTGATATTTGCAAGTCATGGTGCCCCATATGCACACTGGAAGTCTTCACAATCGTCCTCCTCGAAACCGTCCTCCTCAAAAGGGAACAGACGTCGGCCAGATGTGGATGAAGCGAATTCGAGCACAGGATCTTGAATCCTATCTTGCAGAAGTGGGGCGTCTGCAGGCTGAAATTGACCAAGCCACTTGTCAGCACTCTCTTTCTCACCAAGTCTCATACGACATACCATGGCGGCACACGCAGCCTTGACATCCTGCGCCAAATCGTCCGACGAGCGATACTCCGCGCGGAAGCACTTCCGGATGATCAGCTCGAACTGCGCATACTCCTCGACCTCCCCGAGGGTGTCGAAGGTCTCGTTAAGATGTAGATTGGAAACTTTGTTGAACAGCTCTTGTTCGCGGACGACCAGGTAGGGCGAATGCGGGAACCGCAGAGCGATAAGGCAAAACAGCAGCACGCCGTATCCGAACCGGTCGTAGTGGGGCGTGGCGTTCCAGTCGGGGTGCGGGTGCGGGCTGCCCGGGCCCTCCCACACCATGGCGTGCGGGTAGCGCGGCATGGCCATTATCGATTTGATAAACACTTGGGACTCCTTGTACTCGGGTGCGAGTGGTTTATGGCCGGGGACAGGTAGGACGCACGACCCGGCGAAGTCGCACAACACCGCTCGAGTGTGGTCGTCCGAAAGCAGGACGTTTTGCAGCGACATGTCCACCCACACGACGCCTTTGGAGTGCACGAATGCGAGGCCTTCGGCGATGTCGCGGGCCCATTGCAGGCGGGCGGACAGCGACGGCGGCGGGTCGCGGTGTCTGAGCAGATGGCTGAGCACGTCCCCCGCGGGGTGTTTGTCGAACAGCAGTCCGCGCTGGTCCCAGCCGTGGTAGCGCAGGATGCGCGGATGCGGGCCGAGCCGGATGTAGGCTTCGTGCTCGGTCTTGTAGAAGTGGTCTGTGTAGCGGACGACCTTGGCGGAGCTGCGCGTAGGGGCCGGGGGCGTTTCTTTTACAAACAGGTCGTTGGTGAGGACGTCGCCAGCAGGAGTTGAGGGTTCTGTTGACAAGAGGGCCATTCGGATAAAGAGCAGACTTGGCGTTAAACGACACTTATAAGCCCAAGAGATTTTGGGACTAACTCACTGAGTGGGCGCGATCCGCCCTCAACAAGAAACTTAAATCGGAAGGTGGCACGCGTGAAGACGGGCAGAGATGGCCTGGAGCGCTGAGCCCGCGTAACCTTAGTTACTAGTATTACGTCACGCCGTGGCAGTGCACAACTGGGGAGATCCGAATGACGCTGGCGATACATGGCGTGGTCTGCGGCGAGCGTAACCTGCCCGCCCGGTCGGCACTGCTCGAAGGCCATCTCCACGTCCCCGGTCGAGCCCAACGCCACCATATCGCCGTCCTCGTCCTCGTACTTGATTCGCAGGGACCCGTCGTCGCGCTGCGAGGCGCAAAGGCGCACTTTGCACCCGACCCTCTCGACCAGCGCGTCGTACGCGGTCATCGCGGGACCTGCATGACGAATACGTCCTCGTCGAAGTGGACCTTCACCTTGAGCGCACGCATGCCCGCGCCACCGAGCGAGGACTCGCTGGAGTCGAGCGGCGTGATGGGCGACGAACTGTTGAGCGCGTGGTCTGAGCCGTCGCCCATCGGCTGGCTCGACCCGCTCTCAGGCAGGCAGTCCTCACACTCATCCTGCTCGGGATCGAATCCCGGGCCATCGTGCGGCGGACAGCGCTCGCAGGCCCTGCGCTGCGCAGACTGCCTGACCAGCCGGTTGATCTGCGCCTCCCATTGCCGCATCTGATCCTCTCGCCGACAGCGCAGGGTGAAAGATTGGGGGACATCGTCTCCTTTCCACAACATGGTAAACGGGTATTGTCTCGGGACGGCAGACACTGAACTCGATGTCAGCTACTCTGCATGTATAAACGAGAGGGGATGAACGAACAAGGCGGGGCGGGCACAGCTTGCGTAACGTTTACAATGAGAACTCGGCTGGGCGGCAAGTGCGTGTTCTTCCTCTTGTTGAGAATAGAATTGCTTTTGCTTTTACTTTTACCGCCTTCCCTGCCGTTCGGCGGCTCCCTACAGCAGACGATGATCTTCTCGAACAGGAAGAGGTGATACTCGCGCTCGCTTCCATCCTCCGATGTGGATTTGGTCATGACAAACACATCGTGCAGGAGCAGCTCGCCAAAATTCTCGAGGCGGTGCCCATTCCAATCGTCCACGCGCGTGCGCAGATCTTTCACGGTCCGCGCGTTCTCGGCGCGGCACTGCGCCTCGTTTATCTTCTCGGACACCCGTCTGGCGGCCGCCAACCCGAGTTTCAGCTCGGCGTAGTGTGGGTAGCTGGCGGGCGATGACGCCTTGAGTAAGAACTGCAAGCAAGATGAGGACGGGGATGAAAATGGTCAGCGTTGGGCGGGGACATGCGAACGAACGAACGGAGGGGAGGGAGAGAGGCGCACCTCGAGTAGCAGCGGGTACTTGCACACCCGGCTAACAGGCTTGATCAGGAAGGCCGGGAGTTCATTCCTGACATTGATTAAGTGGTTGAGCGGCTATTGACATGTATTTAATCAGCCTCCGTTTACCAAGCCGAGGGGGGGTATACTCACGGCGAGGTTCTGCTCATTTGCGAGCATGAGCTCGGCGGCGTTGGGGTAATTGGCGCAATAGGGTTCGTAGACACTGAATTCTTCCTCCTATTTTTCGGCGGAAACAACGAATGGAAATCAGAAGACGCGAAAGAGCCCAAGGGGAAACTCACAGCTTGGAGGAAATGCCACCCCCACCGCTGGTTCTGCCACTCAAGCTCCGCGGTGCCCTCGAAGCACACGAGGAGCTCGCGCTGGAAGTTGAGGAGCTTCGTGAGATTGGGGAAGAGGAGCTCGATGGTGTCCGGATCGATCAGGTTGCGCTGCGACAAAGCCGTCGCGTATTTCTGGGGGGATATCAGTCAGCGGGCGGCGCCGTCGCAATTGGGGAGAGAGAAATGCACACCTGCATGGTGTCGAGGTCGTGAATGTATTTGCGCTCGGTCTCGACGATCTCGCGGATGATGTTGGTGGGGGCCGCCGCTTGGGCGTTGGCGCGGCGGTTCTCGAAGGAGTCGTAAGCGGCGGCGTGGGAGGACACGAGGGCGGGGGATGGCGCGGATGTTTCGAACACATCGGCTGGGAGATGGTTGACGATGGCGGTAACAGTATCGACCACCTGGAAGAGTCAGCACGAGGCGCAAGAGGGCGGGCCATCACACACCTTGACGAAACCGTCGGTCGAGCTGCGGTCCCAGAGGTCGGTCACAGTGAAGCGCTCGCAGTCGGGGATGTTCTGGGTAACCTTGTCTGTGCGGATCTGTATGGCGAAGAGGGCGATGGCATGCTTCTTGGCGCGATCAGGATTGGCGGCGTACTGCTCCTCATTGAACTCGGAGTGGTTTATTTTATTGAAGTCGCCTTCCTCGGGGAGCAGATCGAAGATGTAGCAGAGCGGGACACCGAGGGAGAAGAGGTCCCAGAGCTGGGTGACGGGGTCGGTTGACTGGCGATTGTCGGTGGAGGCGAGGGAGAAGTAGGACAGGAAGCCACGAATCTGCACGAGACGGTCACGGAGGGCGGAACATCGCTGGTACAGCGAGACAGGCTGGGAGGCGGCCTTGCTGGGCAAGTCGGAGGGTAGAACAGCTGTGGAGATGGAGGCCATGGAGGGACAACTGTGGCCACGGTTGGACGTGGCTGTTGCCGCTGCGTGACTGTGCACTCTGTTAAACCCTGGCGGAAAGCATCAGCAACCACGACCTCCCCGGCGACGCTCTCCGCCCAGTAAACCAGCCCCCAAAAGCCCCTCGGCACCAGCCACCATGTCCGCCTCCGTTCCCGCCTCGGGTGCCTCTGTCTCCCCCTCCGGCGCCTCCGTCTCCGTCTCCAACAGCGCCGCCTCATCACGCAGCCGCCGCAGACCGCCACCTCGTACTTCAAGATCGCGCAGAACCAGCTCATCACCATCGGCTAGAACCTCACCAGCGTAATCGCCACTCCGACGTCGCTCACACTCTCGGCCGTCGGCGCGAACGGGAACACGTACGTGGTGGGGCCCGACGACCAGGGCCGGGTCCCGGGGACGGCGACGCAGGTCTTTTGGGATTTGTATTCGTACCAGCAGGTGCGCAAGCCTCGTTTTCTCAGCTGTCCCTTCGTTTTGTTTTATGAATGTGCGTTGCTGACTGATACTGGCGCAGGCGCACCCGAACACGCCGCTCGCGCAGCAGACGTACACGCTGCACATGTGCTCAAAGGCCCACTACCCACCATGTCTGCCTCCGCCTCGGGCACCTCGGGCGTCTCCCTCGCTCCTCTGTCCTCCCGCTATGCGCCGCGCCGCCTTGACAGCTGCAGTCCCGTCCGCAGACTCACTCTCGGCGCATCACACGGCCCGACATCACAGGCCCGTGTGTCGTATCTACTCTTCCCTTGTATCTTACTTACACCAACTCACTCCCACAGGCACCGCGCCCAAGCGCCTTCCCGCGACGCGTCTGCTCCGGCCGCCCACGTCCCGCTACCACGTCCCGCCCAGACGACTCGAATCACTGCCTCGAGACACTGCCCGAGCAAATTGGTGAGACGAGGCCGTGCGATAGCTCCCCGCACATTCGAGAGGTTCCTCGCGCCCTTCCATATCTATCCGCCACGCTAACCTCGACAACACTCGCACCAGCTCGCGAAGCCGCCTTGTGCAGCGCCGCCCGCCGTCTCTGCCCTCCCCGGCGTGCACGACGTGGGCCCGCCCGCCCTCGCCTCGCCCTCCCTCCCGAGTCAAACGCACCGCGACTATTGCCGCGGTGCCGCGACTCGGGAGGCACTGCGAGCACGTTCCCCCGTGTCTCCACCCACCCACGGGCGATCTGAGCGTACACGCTGGCCATCGAGCGCGCAAGGGGCTGAGGCCGGCCAGGCCGGCGCGGGACTCGGAAGCGGCCGCCTACGGGTCGAGCGCGCGGACGCGCAAGTCGGTGGAGGCGCGGGCGAGCGCGGCACGTCTCCGGACGGGAGCGTCCGACTGGGCGATCGCGTCGAGTCCGTGCACGGCGGCGCGCAGGAGGCGGTTTCGTGCGGATGGGCGCGCGCGTTGTCCTCGTCCCGCCGCTCCCCCCGCCCTCCCTCCCGAGCCGAACGTCCTGCGGTGCCGCGACTTGGGAGGCGCGGATCCAACGGACAACGAGCCCGCATCTCCACCCGCAGCGCGCGCGCTGGTCGGCAAAAGCAGATCGAGCGCGCGCGGGGTGCCTAGTCGAGTCAGTGGGCGCTGGACTGAGGCGGCCGCGTCGGTGTGTTGGGGTGGGTCGAGCGCGCAAGTCGACAGAGGCCGCGCGATCGAGTCGGTCACTCGGGGCCTCGGTGCTCGAGTGCGCCGCGTCGAGTCCGTGAACGCGTCTGTGGCTCGGCGCGGGAGGCAAATTCGCGCGGACGGACGCACGTCGTCCGAGCTGCGCGGGTCGAGGGGTTCGAGGGGGGCGTCGGGTTAGTTCCACCGGGAGTCGTAGACGTACGTACGGCGCACATGCGGAACAGGAAAAATAGGAAAACCTATGAAATAATCAGTTAGTCCAAAAGAAAATGTGGCGTGCCCCTGGACGCGCGCGCGATTGCGGCCGGCATGGTAATGCTGGAAAAAAAACAGGACAGCGTTAGCACTGCATTCCAATCAAGACTGAAGTTACCTTTATTTGAAGAGATACAAGGTTATCCAAATTAACTAAATACGCCAGCTTGAATTTTGGAAAAATCAGCCACAACGCAGCCTGATAAAGCCAATTTTCTATCCGAATCTTCCCTGGGTTGTCTGCCGAGCTTGGTGTGTCTATCCGAATTATAGTGACTGTCGGACAGCACGATTTTTATTGCCATTGCGCCGTGGATCCGCTTCGAGCTCGAGAACTTTCCTGACTTGTGTACCTGGCCCATGGCGATTTGCGTAAACCGACGCTCCAGCACGTCGGTCTTGCCGCCCCGTAGTACTAGTGGCCTCGTGTTCGAGAACCAAGTCCAGTTCTATTATTACGTCACGCCGTGGCAGTGCGCAACTCTCCCAGCAGCCACGACCTCCCCGGCGACGCTCTCTGCCCAGTAAACCAGCCCCCAAAAGCCCCTCAGCACCACCCACCATGTCCGCCTCGGGTGCCTCTGTCTCCAACAGCGCCGTCTCCAACTCCGCCGTCTCCAACTCCGCCGTCTCCAACAGCGCCGTCTCCAACTCCGCCGTCTCCAACAGTGCCGTCAACGCGCCCTCCATCGCGCAGACCGACCCCGCCGGCGGCGCGACCATCACGCAGCCGCCGCAGACCGCCACCTCGTACTTCAAGATCGCGCAGAACCAGCTCATCACCATCGGCTGGAACCTCACCAGCGTAATCGCCACCCCGACGTCGCTCACACTCTCGGCTGTCGGCGGGAACGGGAACACGTACGCGGTGGGGCCCGACGACCAGGGCCGGGTCCCGGGGACGGCGACGCAGGTCGTGTGGGATTTGTATTCGTACCAGCAGGTGCGCAGTGTCGTTTTCTCGGCTGTCCCTTCGTTGCTGACTGATACTGGCGCAGGCGCACCCGAACACGCCGCTCGCGCAGCAGACGTACACGCTGCACATGTGGGACGACCGCGGCCCGACTGCGACCGTGCGTGCGGGGTACATGTCCCCCAACACCGCGCTCGCGTTCGCGCTGTATACCCCGCAGGCGTACACGCCCATCTCCAGTGGTGCGTCGTTGCTTCCTCTCTCTCTTCCCCTCCTCGGTGTTGCTTCCTCCCTCGTCGTCGTTCGCTGCGACCCTTTTGCTCGCTGCTGACACACCGGGCATACCCACTTACTTGGCGCATCTCATCCACCTCCACCTCCTCCTCCCTCCCTCCTACCCCGCCCCTTCTCCCCTCCACCTGCCCCACCCTTCCCTATGCACGCCCCCCTCGCTCCGTTATCCAAACTCAATCCACCCCCACGTACCATCCATCCCCGCTTACAATCCATCCCATACATCCCGTTTCCATCCCAGAAAGCGACTCCCCGCCCTCCCTTCCCACTCCCTCACTCCCCCCTCCCTTTGTCCTCCTCCCACACCTCCTTTGTCTCCCTCTCCTTCCTCCTTCCTCTTTCCGCTTTCCCCTTCATCCACTTACCCCCTCCCCCCACCCCCAGGCTGGACCTGCACCGGCTGCAACGCCGCCCTCGCGAACCGCCCCGCCGTCGCCGGCCTACTCGTCACCCTGTTCATCGTACTCATCTCCGGCATGCACGTCCTGCGCCGGCGGGTGTAGTTCGTCTACGTCTGCTTCTTTCCGCCCTTCCTTCCGCGGCGCCTCGACCCCCACTCTGGTATCTCGACACCCACACCCGGCACCTCGACGTGGATGGGCTGCGGACACAGACAGACAAACAGACACTTCCACCTACGTGCTCTTGGTTTCGCTTTGATTTTGGTACATACATACATATATGCTCTCTCTCTCACGACGCACGCACGCACGGACTCTACATACATTGGCACGCAGCTTACAGATATCACGGACAGGAGTGGGTTGGTGGTGGTGGTAATTGAATTGTTATGGTTGGGGTTTATGCAGATGTCTAGTGAGGCATCCAGTAGGCGTACTTTAGTATGTGAGTGATGCGTGCAACGTGCGCCAGGTGAACTTAGCGTAAGGAGATGATCGAGTCCGCAGGCCCGCGCGCAGGCTGGGGTCGAAAGGGAGGACATGTGTGCATTGCAATGGATGATGTAGACAGATACGTATACGGTACCATACGTATCCCGCACACCAAGACATGATGACAACGGCACAACGCGTCCGTCCAGAGCACACGCCGGTCGGTCACAGGACGCCCATTGAGTGTCTGGCGCATCCGCATGCGCCCCCGTCGAGCCAGAAGTTATAGCATCGGACACGGCGCTCGACAGCGACTCGGATATGTCGTTTGAATAACTTGTAAGTACCAGGATCGGGTCCTGAGTGGAGGGCACCGGGCAGGAGAGGGGAGGGGGGACGACACGGGAGGAGGGCGGCAGCGACACTGGAAACAACGGCACGTACTGAATATATATTAGATTAGTATCCTGAAGCGAATCAATCAATACAACTACCTGTGTGCGCAAAATAATGTGCTCACTCACCAAGTTCCACCTATTTCGGCTTGATTTCAGCGGCTTTCTCTGTGGTTTGAAAATAGTCAACGCCAAAACGCAAGACGCAGATTACCCAATGCGTACCGCGAAATTCGCAAATCCGAGGTCCTCCTTCAACACGAACATTCCGCTGACCCGACATAGAGACCATGATCATGAATGGCTGAGTTGAACCTGCATGGAAGGCTGAAATATACCCCGCGCCTATGGCGACGATGTGCTGTTGGCCTGGTGTCCTGCGCGCCATGGTGGTGCGGATGAACGGCGAAGAGGCGAGTCATTAGAGCGGGGTGCATGTGCGGCTTACTGACCTTAGTCTGTATGTACCTCTGACGTCTCAGCCTGACGTGGTGGGCGCACGGAGCGGTGGAAGGGAGGGAATCAGCCGGGGGTATTGTCAGGTGCTTACACCATTGAAGAAGTCATCCCGCGCGTAATCCTGAGCGATTTTAGATGTTTTTTTTTGCGCTGGCGGACAAATAGTCGGCGGGTGGAGGAGGTGGGGGTGTTTGAGGTCATTGGAGGGGCTTTAACTCGTCGATTCTATTTGAGGGGGGCGAATGAAATTGTGGATTTTCCGTTGATGTACTTAGAACTTGGAGGTGGGCGGCAGTACCGGCACATTTTGGTAGGACGAGGGTTTAGTGAGGGCTGAGCGAGGGTGTTGATGTTATACGGGTGCAGGAAAGTGGTCTCGCAACCCAACGCGACCGCGCCCATGGCAAGAGGAAGACAGGTCACGATCGCGTCACGCTTGCGATTCAACATGAAACTCAAAAGTGGGTATGTAGGTTCTGGTGTCAATTGACCGGTTACAAACGGGCGGAAAGACAATAAGTACAAGGAAGGAGGAGAAGCAACGGAAGGAACAGATAAAAATTGGGGCGCCATATAATTTGCTGCGCTGTGGATTCGGCGACTCGGAGCTGTCCACATATATGCAGTTAAATTACTCGTCGCATAAATAAGTTGGAACAATGTAAGAAGAGAAGTAGAGAGTCCATACAATAATAATTTACTGGGCTCCGGATCCAACTCAGACCCTCACACATGTGAATAATTACAGCGAAAGGAAGAACATACGGCGCAACACTTTGCTGCTACCTCGCTTGATCCCAGAAGTATCCTAGATACGCGGCCCCGCGTGCGTCCAAGTAGTTTGGCTGCAAGTGGGAGTTTAAAGTCGCATCATCCCACATCACAATACTCTTACCTGTCTGTTTATCGTATCGTTCAGCGTTACTGCGCTCAGCTTCTTTCTTGGCCATTTCCTGTCGGATCCGTGATTCTTCCGCAATGCTGAAAGATGTTTAGTTCTCACTCTTGTGGAAGGGTTAAGCGAAAATCACCCAGCCAGCTGGTCAACTTCCGCGAAAAACCCATGCAGTTATTCAACTCGTGCACACCGGAAAGGTCGTGAGTGAAGTTCACGGTCGTCAAGCCATCTGTAGGTACTCTGGAGAATATGATATTATGGATCAGATCAATGAGTGCATGTTGCCCGTCCTCGGCTTCACTGGTGGTGGCTATACTGGCGGAGTCGGCAATTTCATGGTCATCGGGATCTGAATCAAGCATGGAAGGACCAGCGCACAAGCTGGGCTCCGCAACTGAGGTGGCCCCTTCAGGATGAATGACGGAATCGACGCGTGATGGCGGGATATAGGCGACCGGTTTGCGTTCCAGCACGCGGCAGCAATAGCGTTGCGCATATTCACGCTCTTCGGTTGAATTCTCAAATGGTGAGCCAGGTTCTGAGTTCATTCATGCTGCATCGGCTTCCCAAATTGCATGTAGTTTATGCCTGTAATTTGTCGGAGGGTATGAAAAATACCTTGGAGCAGAGGGGGCGGGTAGGTGGGAGAGCGGGGTAGTACCGATTGATCAAGAAATCACGAGAAGCTGGACCGTATGTATACTTGGGGTGTCTTGAAGTTTAACTCAGGCAAGTTGAGCCTACGAATGGCCCTTTCATGTTTTACCTGTTCGCGGTTCCTTGAGCCTTTTCGAAGGCAGGTTCTGATGACTGTAGGCTGCTAAAATTACCCTTGGAATACATCCGGAAGAGCCACGATTCGTTTGGGAAGCCGGTTCACAAAAGTGGCAGCGGTTTGGATATTTGATTATATTGATACGATCGGTTCTTCGATGCTTCACCTGACGTGCCCTACTTCCGCTTGACGTGATTTGGATTAGGTCGGAATCGAACAAATTTCGACCTACAGATGAGAATCAATTAACCCACAGGATGCGTAGCAACTCACAAGTACCCCATTCCTTCAAACTATAAAGAAAGGTTGAGTGACCTAATAACGGCGGACAACCTTTCTTTTCTCAAAGGTATCCACAATACCTCTCCTCCGGAGCTCGCCTGAGCAGTGACCACCAAGCCGTGATCGCGAAACTCTCCCAGGACTGATCGCATAGCCGTGTCATTGGATGCGATGAAATTGTCTCTCGCAAGGGGAAAGAGAACATCATAGGGGATCGCGAACTGTTGCAAATCGTCCACAGCGGGGTCTCCGGTGTCTATGCTCGCCAACTGGCGTTTTCCCATCAGGGCAAACAGCTTCTGTGCCCGCTCGGTGACAGACGCCAATATATGTTTGGCGGCCGTCTCGGACATGGCGGTGGCCGTGACGGTCGCGCCAGCGACATCCCGCTGCCTGCGCGCGTGAGCCCCTGTTACCGAAGTTCTGTCGGCGAAAGCGAGCTCAAAGTCGTATGGCGCAAGTGTGGTGAGATCGTGCCACAGCCAGGCAAATCCGCGCGGCGGCGCTTTGCCGGACATGGGGAATCCGTCTTTCCGGGCAGAGACCTCTGAAGAGGACCACAGAAGCGGCGCATTGATGTGGTCGACAGATGCTATGAGATGGATGTGGGGATGGAGCGCAAGAAGCGAAAGACACGATTTCGCTTTCGGTGTGCGAACCAAAAAGGAATCGATGTTGTGGATAACAAGATACAGGTGCCGATGTTTGGTTGGTTGAGAGAAAAACTGGTATATTCGACGTGTCTGACTCTCGATTGTGTTGGGCGAGAGAGGAAGAGAGGTTATCCCCGGAATGTTTTCAATTGAGTTGAGCATATCTCTGACCGAGAGTTCGGGTTGGAACCCATTCACGACAACAACATGCCCGGCTTTGGAGCATCGAGATGACGCAAACTGGTTCAGAATGTTGCGTTTTGATCCAAAGCCATAGCAAACGAGATTGAATCCTTCGTCCAATTCGCAGAGCAACCTGGAGAAGAGAATCGACCTCGTGGGCTCAAGCAAGATGCTTGACTGCAGCTTCTTGGACCCGAGAGAGTCCGCATTCGTGGATTCTGCATACTCTTCGGCAGAAAGCGGTTGGATAAGCGCAGAGAAGATGTTGGAAGATGTGGGGGCCGTGCGGGCGGACAGGACAAAGTAAGCGTCGAAGGCAGATTGAACAATTGCGCGTTTGTCGTCCTCCGTCACTGCTGCCTTCCCCTTCCCTTTACTACTGACAAGATCCTCTACGTCGGACTCATCAGAAAGCGCGTCCGTGTCGTCGTCACTCTGTGGCATCAGAGTAAAGAGTAACTTGATCGATGACTAATATTGATTCTGTACAAAATACATAGTTGATAGATAGTACTAGTACGATGGTAACAGAAGGACGAGATCGAAGACAATAAAATACACGTAGTAAAGGCAGCGGCTACGCAGTTGAGACCCGGAAGAAGTATAAGAAATCGGAGAACCAAGTGGAGTCTAGGCATAGGATATACAATGAGCATAATTGGGCATAACGATGGGGCATGGGGTGTTGCATATAGTCATAATTTCCGTCGTGCCATTGCCACGAGTTCGGGGATATCACGAGTTGCGTCCTCGGCATTGCAGATGTCGACCAGAATCTGTGCGACCTTCCGCACAGCCTTGACAACAACTGTCCGATGTTCGTCGCTGACCGCAGCGATGAGCCGAGGTTCGAATTTGTCGGGATGCCACTTCATAAGCTCAGCCCGAGCACGCCCCCGAGCTGTCGTCTTGTCTCGTATGTCCATACGAAATTCAGACAAAATGAAGGTGGCGACATTCTGATGAGTGATCTGTCTATTGAGTTCGTAAGGACATTGAGGTGAGGAAAAGATAGGCCAGGGAATTTCGTCAAACTCAAGCCGGTGTGTAGGATCCACAGCCAAAAGTCTCCACCGCTCCTCGTACTGTGAAGCGAGCTCCGTGAGGAGAGAGCGCAGTACTAACACCATGCCAACTTTCTTTGCAACCTGCTTTTCTTCCGTCATCGCCTCAACCTCGAGCTGGTACTTTCGCCACGCCGCGAGCCAAACCCGCATACTCTCCCGACGGTCGGCTTTGCGCGCAGACGAACAGGTGCGAACAGACCGACGGTTCGCCGAATCTGCACACGGAGGGTGTGGAGCCTGGAACGCGTTGAGGGAAAGCGGATGAACGACGGGCCGTCGAATGGTTTTCGGCCGAAAGCGGAGGCGGCGACCCATTCGTGCGGGCGTCTGCGCCAAACTGGTGCTCCGGATCCATTTATGTGCTGCGATTTGCGGTATTGTGTCGATTCGGAGGGCGTCTAACGCATCGACAAGGACGTCAGTGGGATCCTTGCGCCCCCTGGCGCGACCGGTACGGTTTGTAGGCGCTGATGAGGAACGTAACTCAGATGGTGGAATGGGTTCGATCGGAGATGGCTCGGCAGATGACGGGGGAAAGGGGCGAGAAGATAGCGACGATAGCGACGATGAGGAGGAACGAAGGGACAACGATTCCGATGAGGAGTGAGAATACGATGATCTGAACCCTGACGAAGGATAGTGCGAGTCAAGGATGGAAGACGCCGTCTGCGGCTTTCGGTGCTGCGATTTCCGGGGCCGGAACGGGGAGTCGGCACAGTGGGGACCGAGACGTTTAGGCGGAGGGTAACCCAAGATATGGCATGCGAATTGTTTGAGTTGTTCGCATTTCCGGTATACAAGAGCAGCCATTGCGCGCGAAGTGAAAGAGGTGTGGTGATTAGGGGTGAAGGTCGATATGATTTGCTGGGATGTCGGAGAGTTGCGATTGAGGGAGACTGAGTTGGGGATGGATTACCTGCTAGTTTCGAATGGGTTGTTGCGTGGGGGGGCCGATTGTAGTGTCGATTGCGATACGGGGGGGAGCATGAGAGACAGCTATCGCACATACTTATAGCGCCGAGCCGCCATCCATATCCATTGTTCACATGGTTAAAGCATCTGTCCAGCGCACTCTATCCAATCCCTCGATTTATTACCGCAATAGGCAGTTGTTGAGAGCTCACCAAAGTGGCACTGGTCGGTGGCATGTGACGCTTGACAATGCCGTCGATGTTTGGGTGACCATTGTCGATGTTACCAGTGGCAAGTCGTCCCATACCAGACCCTTGATGCCCAAACTGGCATGACAATAAGCCGTGTCAGAAGCTCCCCGCGCTCACTCCCAAATCCTGCGGCACCGACATCTGCCTCTGGGTGGCATATGTCCAAATGAGGAAACGCGAAATGCACAGCCACGACATATAAATGACTCTTTGGTCTTGACAACCAAAGAGCCACGCTTGAACCCGTACCATAACATCGCAACCTATTGGCCTTTCAGGTCAAAGCGAGAATCTAAGAATATATAAGTGACCAAGACAAGCAAGCCGTAAGGTATAGATCCTGACCTCAGCCGCACTACACCCAATCCTCCAAGCCAGCCATGCAAACAAGAGCAGCAGCCGCTAGGGCCGCCGCAGAGGCGTTGGCCACAGCGCAGGCAGCCGCGCAGGCCGCCGCACCTCCACCACCCCCACCCATCAACGCGCCGGCCAATCCACCTGTATCTGCCCAGCTCTCTTTTGGATCGTCCTTGTCGACTTTAACGCCAACCTCGTCCTTCGGGTCCTTCTCGTCCGATTGCTCAATCGCCACAACCAAGCCGGATGACAGTCAATATCCCGCCGTCTCCGCATTACTCCCACTGAGCCCCAGCCACTTCGGCCGAATGCAGACGCCGATTCAGTCGCAGAGCCGCCGTTACCCCTCTGGAATTCTTGACACGCCAAAGAAGGTGTGCACCAACAAGCCGACGTATGCGGAGTGCCAGGCGGCACGGCTGGCCCGCGACGAAGAGCTCGCGCGGAGTGGCGGGCATGCGCAGTTGACGCGCACCGGGACCATACTGGTCGCTATCGACGAGTCGTCGCCCTCAGAGTTCGTCCAGGGCCAGGGATTGGGCATCGGCCTCGGGTCCGCGTTTTCGACCCCTAGCGTATCGCAGACGCCTCAAGTAAAGAAACCCCCCCTCGAGGTGGAGGAGACCTGGACCATCGATCCAAGCACTGGACAGTGGGTCAAGCCAGGCGGGGGAAAGTGAGAAATAGTGGTGGTTTGCAGACGATGATGCATCATTCCAGCCCTTTTTTCTATGACCTCTCATGACAACGAATGCACGAATAATTACTCACCTGCGCCATGTATTTATGAGACTGTCCACCATATTTTATGAACAAGCATCTCCTTTACGTGCGTGCTGTCCGAGATGAGTACTCGATGAGCATTGTTGTATGGTGTGAAATCAGGTGTAGGGTTGCCGGCGGAGTCACGACGCAGTCGTGCAGCGCGAGGCCGTGTCCCCGTGCGCGACAATGAAGTCGTCCGCGCTGTGGTTCTCAGACCGCCTGTGAACTGTGCCTCTGAACGACCATCTTCATAAGAGGACGAGCAATAGAGGCTGAATCGAGCCTATCTGCGAACACGAGATGGACGTCAGGACGAGGAAGTGCAGCTCAAAATATATGCGCTGAGAGGGAATCGAGCCCACGATGACAAGAAGATTCACAAACAGAAACTTTAGTTTCTGATTGTGCTATGAGTACCGAAAATGGCACAGTTTGGCTTATATAATCTTGTAATCATGTGCTCATTCTTGTTGCTCTAGGCCACCGGCAATGGGACAGCAATTTGATCGCATCACCGTGCGTGTCCGAATTGGGAAGCTCTGCCATTTGGCTGTATCCGATGGCAAGGATTAGTGCAGGCTCAACGAGGCACTTTCATGCATGGTTTTATGAGTGAAAAATGCTTAGAATTAGATTTTACATGTATTCTTGGTGACACATCATTTATTCCCCCCACATGGCTTGAAATCGACCCTTCCTGTTGCTTGATTGAGGCACTTTTCAACGGAATTTTCCAGATCTTTTACCAAGAATACATGTAGAATGCGCAAAAACCACCCTTTTGGCACAATTTAAGTCTATATTGGGTCCCTGATGGCGCGTGCTGGGATGACTTCCATCAGCCTAATAATGTGTTTGAAAACACGAACAAACAAACGCGCCACGCTGACTTCCTGCTCTCCCCTGCGGCCCTCCACGCGTATTCGATGTGTCAAGCCTGTGGGGGGCCATGGTCTACATCTCTGCATTCCTACGATGCAAAGGAACACGTAAAAGGCGGACCGCGGCTCAAAAACAACATACCAGCTCTCGACTTCTCAAGAAACCTGCGCACCCAAGCATCAGTAAAACTACACCTTTGGCTTTGGCAGCTTTGGCGTCTTGGCCAAGACGCCAAAGCTACCAAAGATGTATTTCGTCCAAAGACGCACATCTTTGTGTAGTCAGGTCCAAAAGTCTTAGATAGGACATTACGTCTTTGCAAAGATGTCAAAGACGCGCGCCGTCTTTCCAAAGATGTCCATGGCTTTGACGAAAATGTTCTCAAAGACACAAAAGCTCCGGTCAATTCAGTAATTCAGTCCAATAAAAGAAGCGGCATATAATTTCGCGTCATCCATACAGCACTGTACACTAATCAGAAACGACAATGACCTCGGGGTCTTCCTTGATGATCTCCTCCATCTCGGCTTCTGACGTACCACGACTGGAAGAGGCCCCCCGCCGGCACTTCTTGATTTCCAGCCACTGGGCTGCAGCTTCCCGAAGCTGCTCCCAACGCGCATCGTCCCACGTCTTGAGAACGCTGAGGAATTTGGTTGCGCGGCGGGTGAGTTTAGTGATGCCACCCGGAAGACGGCCGGAGAACTCACCAGCGGTACCAGATGGGACGGTCCACTTGCCCGTTTTCCAGTATCAAAGATTACGCTCGACCTGCACTGAAATCAGAATGGGAGGTACGAAAATAATAGATGCGTACCGCCTGTACCGCCATAAGGAGCGCGCCGAATGGATGGGCCGCCGAACGAGTATATCCAGGGGGGATCGAATCCAGTATCGATAAATGGTACGCATACGCGTACACGACGAGATACGAGAGGAAAAAACCCTGAAACCCAGGTCAAATAATGTACGGATAGAACATCTAAATCCTGGACTCACCTTTTTCACCTTGCCGTCACCCCACTGCGCCCACTGGAACGCCATCGTGCTGCTATCTTCGTCCGTTTGGAGCGCCCACTCAACAAATTCGGCGATCCCCTCGGGGGTGTCGAACCCGAACGGGCGCGGCTTCTCGGAAGCAGGAGCCCCTCCGTTGGATTCGTCGTTATCAGCTACACAACTCTATGTTAGTAGTGATGGTAACAAAGATGAGATGTCGAACCATGCTGCTCCTCGCCCTCTTCATCGGACTCGTCGTCCGAATTGCTCTTTTGATGCGTCTTGAGGAGGGCCTTCATGCCCTTGTTGGCCTGAATAGCAAAACCACCGCGCCAGTCATTAGAGCGATATTGAAGCTCGGGACATGTCAGTCAAAAGTGGCGGCAGAATCAGTGATAACAACGTACCAATCCATACCATGGTCCATCCTCAGTGACCTTGTAAAGCACCCCAGGCGTACCCTCTTTCTGCAGGAAGACCCGATTCACGATGCCTTGCATTTGCGACAGCGTCAACTTTTCGAAAGGTTCCAGCGAGCCGAGTAGCTCGCGTGCTAGAGGAACCACGTCGGACGTGAACAAAGAGGCAGTGCCACGGGGCAAGTGTTCAAGCATCCATTTCTTTGCATTGCCGCGCAGCTCCTTCTTGGTGGGGCGCCTGGTTGGAATGGGGGTGATCTTGAGGACAGTCTGGTGTAAGAGCGAGGATGCGTAGGTAAGCAGATGTCATCCAAAAGCGGAAGCACTTACGTCCATCGGCAAGCCTTTCTTCTTGCCTTTGCCCGCTGGCACCGGATGCTCAAGCTGCTCCTTCTCGTCGTCGTCCACCGCGGGGCCACCATACTGGGTCATTGGTGCGTCAAAGTCATCATTGGCAACGAGACTGGATCGACCCGAAGCAGAAGAGGCTCCTCCGAGTCGCTTCTTGGCCGCCGGGATGGTCGCCAGGCCGCCTTTTTTCCCGAGCTTGGCTTTCTTCTGGCCTTTGGTGTTACTGCTGCTGCTTGAATTGTTACTGCTCTGCCCAATAAATTTAATACCACCCACCCATTCTCGGAGACCTTGCGCTTTCGCAGCCCCTCTTGGCCGGAGCCTGCGGGTGTACCAGATGAATCCTGAGTGCTGTGGACGGCGGCAACATCGTTATGGGTCGACTTGGCTGGCTTACCAACCCGTGGGACTTCCTCCTCCACATCATCCTCCTCCTCTTCGTCTTCTTCGCTCACACTCGGAATGAAGATGTCTTCATTGTCAGACTCAGACACTATTCAGGTGTAAGTTGATGTAAGGATTGTCAGGCACTGGATGTCTCTCACCTCGAGCTCTGTCGACGTCTGCTGGTAGAGCGGGAGTGAACGCGCGACGGGGTGGGTCAACGGGGTGGTTCGCAGTTTCCGCATAGGTCCTGTCGTGGGTGTTCTGCTGATCTTCATTGCAGCAACGCGGTCGACAGCTTCCTGCCGCTTGTGTGCGGCTTCGGCTTGTTGTGCTGCTTCAGCGACTCGCACCTGCTCCATCTGCGCCAGTGTGCGGCGAGTGCCTGGTGCGACCCCAGCATCGAAGCCGGGGTGGGTGGTCTGATTTTTAGCCCGAGTATTGAGGTGAGGTGCATCGGGCTCGTTTTTTTTTTTTGCGTTTTGGGACAGGCATCTCCATGGTTTGTGTGCGAGCTGTGGTCCAGGAGAGATGGTGGTTGTTGGAGAGGAAAAAACCTAAGCAAGAACGGTGTTGCGAGGCCGGAGTTACGTGGTTCATTGTCTTTGCTGACCAAAAAAAATGACAGTTCGTTATACAAGTTGACAAACAGAATTTGTAAGTGCCCGAACTTCCGTTTACCCGTTTTACCGATGGAGGACAGCACACAGATTAACACAAGTCTCCGAAACGCACAAGTCTCGAAATCCACCACAAACAACAACCAAGATGGACGGTGCAAACCGATTCAAGCCAAAGAAATTCAAGCCGCGCAATATACCCTGCCTGTTCCCCAGCTGTCCTCGAAAATTCACAAACTCTTCAGGTCGCACCCAGCATTCGAAAATCCATGCCCCTTTTCACCAGCAATCCCAAGCGCGGGGACTCTCTGTTGACCCTGACGTCCCCATGTCCCCTCCGGGAAATCGTGCATCGCCTGTAGCTGGCGGAGGAGATGCGGGGGGCGGAAATATTGATCCCTTGCCACAGCGCCGAATAGATTATCATCCGTTGCTAAATGGTGAGTGTTTTCATCGTCTTCTACATCCTGTAATTTAATAAATCCCTCCAGGACGACCTTGCGACCGAGACGGCAATTTCCTACCACCTAATACTCCACCCCCACCGAAACATCCCCCCCTGACGACTATTTCCCATACAAAGACCACCTCGATTTTCATCTCGCTGATTTGATGTACCGCAAAGTCCAAATGTCGGCCAGGGAAATTGACGAGTTGATGCAGAATTGGGCTGCCAGGCCGCAGGCTGCCGGTGACCCGCCGTTCGCTGACCATGAAGACCTTTACAGTACCATTGATGCAACGGAGATTGGCCATGTCCCGTGGGAATCGTTTGAAGTTACTTATGATCGACCCATCCCGCCCGGCGACAGCACCCTGTGGAAGACCAAGGCTTACACCATGCATTTCCGCGATCCACACACGGTGCTCCAGCACCAGCTCGCGAATCCCGACTTCAAATCCGAGATGGACTTCGCGCCAAAACAGGTCTTTGCGGGCGACGGTAGCCGTGAATACCAGGATTTCATGTCTGGCAATTGGGCGTGGCGCCAAGCAGTGTGTTACTTTTCAATCCAAATCTGTCGACATTGTTAATGGAGCTCTCGCTGCAGGATATCATCATTGAGGATCGAGCCACCCACGGCTCCACATTCGTTCCAATTATTCTTGGTAGCGACAAAACTACTGTCTCTGTTGCGACAGGCCAGAATGATTACTACCCGCTGTACATGTCTAACGGGCTTGTGTACAACAATGTACGACGAGCACATCGCAACGCCGTTACACTTATTGGATTTCTGGCCATCCCTAAAAGTATGTCTCTTGGTTACATCTCGTTCATCGCAACTTATTTATTCTGTGCATTCTAGCTGATCGCGAGAATCAAGACAGCGCCGAATTTCGGACTTTTCGCCGTAATCTGTTCCATGCATCCCTGCGGCACATCCTTCAGAGCCTGAAGCCTGCGATGACAGTCCCTGAGGTGGTGCTCTTCGCCGACGGACACTACCGCCATGTAATCTATGGTCTCGGCCCGTACATTGCCGATTACCCTGAACAGGTTTTGCTGGCCCGCACGGTGCAAGGGTGGTGCGCTAGGTGAGTTCGACAGCTCCATCCTTTCATATGTCTCATTGTTATTCCAGATGTACGGCTTCTAATAAAGATCTTGATGGTCCCAGCGGACGTCGATCTCAGCCCCACACAGAGGCCCTATTCGATGCCTTCGACCACAAGGCACTGTGGGATGATTATGGTGTTATACCCGACGTTCTCGTGCGTGATATCCTCGTTGTTTTCGATCCTCCTCATTCATTACAACTGCAGCCTTTCACTTGGACATTTCCGCGGGCGGATATTCACGAACTTCTATCGCCCGACCTCCTACATCAAGTCATCAAGGGCACATTTAAAGACCATCTTGTCACCTGGGTTGGCGAGTATCTTGAGACAATTCACTCAAAGTCTGAGGCCAAAAAAATCATGGCGGACATCGACCGGCGGTACGCAAACAATTAATTAATTCACTGCGCTAGCCCGACACTTATATAACATCTTAGCATCGCGGCCGTTCCTCCATTTCCGGGGCTGCGTCGCTTTCCGGAAGGTCGCGGTTTCAAGCAATGGACAGGTGATGACTCAAAGGCGCTTATGAAGGTCTGCATTAATATTTCGTGATTTGTATACCATGCTCACAAATTTCCAGGTTTACCTCCCCGCGATTGAGGGCCATGTTCCTCCCCAGATGCTGCATGCCTTCAGTGCGTTCCTCGACTTCTGCTACCTCGTTCGACGGAATATTGTCGGGGAAGCTACCCTCACCGCCATCGATTCGGCCCTCTCTCGCTATCACCTCGAGCGCAAGATCTTCGAAGACAGCGGTGTCTGTCCCAATGGATTTTGCCTTCCACGTCAGCACTCCCTCACCCACTATCGATACCTAATTCAAGAGTTTGGTGCTCCGAACGGCCTCTGTTCATCCATCACGGAGTCGAAGCATATCAAGGCCGTGAAAGAGCCCTGGCGGCGTTCCAGTCAATTTGAAGCCTTGCACCAGATGCTCACCATCAATGATCGCCTCGACAAACTCGCCGCTGCACGCGTGGATTTCATGGAGCGAGGAATGCTGTCGGGGCCTGTGGCACGGGCTGGGGATCCTGCACCTCCTGCGCCACCACCTGCTCCAGAGGAGGACGATGACGATCTTGCCGGAACGGATGAGCGGGACATTCTCGGGGAAGTGAAGTTGGCGATATCTCACAGTAAGTTTTTTTGTGCACTACTTTGACAGAATAATTAATATCCTCTCCAGTTCGGCATTATCCTCGCAGCCCCAATACCCTCGCTACTCACCTCGGTCTCCCAGCCCTTCCCAGCCTTCTCCGACGCTTTCTATACTCGCAAGATCACCCCGACCTCGATATTCCGCTTGAAGACGTTGATCTCAATGATTGTCCTGACGCACCCCGTAGCGTGAAGGTTTTTCCATCGGCTGTTGCCACGTTCTATGCCCCAAGCGACCAATCTGGCATTGGCGGGCTGCTTCGGGAGCGCATCCGAGCAGTGTGTTCTTGGCGTGGCGGGGCCCCACGCCATGACTGTATTTATGTTGAGCAGGACCCCGAGCAGCCAGGTTTCCGGGGACTGCTCGCTGCGCGGGTGCTCCTCTTCATGTCTTTTAAGCATGCTGGCCTAGAATATCCCTGTGCGTTGGTCACCTGGTTCTCTACAATCGGGAATGAGCCCTGCCCTGACATCGGGATGTGGATGGTCGAGCCCGATGTTGATCAGCGTGGCCGGCGTATCATGGACATTATTCACATCGACTCAATTCTTCGAGGCGCACATTTGATTCCTATCTTCGGTGATGATCTTCTGCCCAATCACTTCAAACACTCTTCTTCTCTCGATAGCTTCAAAGCCTTTTACATTAATAAGTATGCAGACCATCATTCGCACGAAATTGCATTTTGAATATAATTTTTTCTTTTATGTCTTGGACATCTTTGTGCCTTTAAGATCCAGATAATTCGCAAGACACACTTGAAAGATGTAGGCTTCGAAACGAAAGACCAAGCTACTCAAAGATATGTTTCCCAAGACAAAAGATGCGGTCCCCAAGCCAAAGATGCCCAAAGACGTCGTCCAAAGACGAAAGACGCCAAAGCCGAATGTGTAGTTTTACTGATGAGGCCAAAACGGGTGCAAATGGACGCGGGAACCGAGATAATCGGTACACATACCTCAAAGAAGCCATTTCCAAGCGTGCCGAGATCCTGGAATGCATCGCCGCTGGCCCTAGTAGCGTGGTCGAGGAAGCCATGCCCGAGCACTGGCAGTCAATGTCAATCAAGCTCAATGGATATTGATGACGAGGTGTTTGACAGTGAAGAAGAGTGGTATGGAAGCTAGCATGGTTTCAGATATAGATAATACATGTATTGAGAGTAGACAACAGCCAGAGGACGGGAAGAATGCGACGGGAGCGCTGGATGAAAGACATTTGCCGCCCATTCAGCTTTGATCTGCTTAGGTAAGCACACAATTTTGGAACCCGGTTGCCGGTGGCCACCTGAGGCTGAGGCTGACCAAAAATGTCGCGGATTCGGCTTATATAATGATGCACTTTTGTCATTTCTGCTTACCCTCTTGCCCTGTGCTCATCCCTATGAAGCCCAATGCGAGCTGGCCGACGCTTGCGCGTCGGCCGAGGGAGCATTGGGCCTCCCCTTCCATATTTTATTTCTTAGCAGAAATAAGCAACTTGAACTCAAAACTTTACTCCCTATTCTGTTTGTGCCCCGCCGCTTGCCGGCCACTCACCTTCATTCATATATGTCTGTCCTGCCACAAAATTTTGGCTGAGTCATGATTGTAACCATACTGTCACATGACATGCCATCTGACTTGATCGTTGCTGCTTATCTAACTCTTGCTTGTAGAGAGCGTGAGAATCCTGCACCCTTATGTAATCAGCTTACACATGCTTTCCCACGGCCAAATGTCCTGTGGCGCACTTCAAAAATATATATATTATGGCCAGAATGGCTGGAAAGCAGGAGTACTAGATGAGATATAATCCCAAGAGACTATTATGAGCCTCAAAAAGATCATTGTCCCTACTCTCAGTACCCAACACGCTGATCAAAAATCCGGAAGATCACGGGATTGCTGGATGTGGTTGATTCTCCATATTTGGCCCATGGCAAGTCAATTTAAACACTTGAATTATGAGAAACAAAGTTATATACATACATTTTCTATGACCTCCTTCCTCATCGTTTATTCAGTCTTGCTCCCAAGTCTCAACATTTCAACCAATTTATAGTCCGAAGTCTGTAGCTTCCGGTAAATTCAAAGTCCACACTCACAAGTCGCAACTTCCAACTTTGTACATCAAAGTCTGGGACACTTGTGTAAGCATCCGTTTCGGGCCACCACATGACCCTACCTGATGCGGGGCCGTAGCGAGCCACACTCCACCATTCTCTTACATTTTATCTCCTGGCTCAAGCACCTGGCACCGCATTGCTGCTGTCCTGCTGCGAGCTCCCCCGTGACCCTGCCACCCACCATTGAGCAACATGTGCTGCATACCATGCAGCCTCCACTCTAGATCAGTGTTCGCCCTCTATGTGTCCTCTGTGCCCCGGCAGCACCGGGATGATCCGAGGGTTTCCATCACATGTGTCTGGTCTTCGGACATCCACTTAGTGATCATCATGTCCATTTAGGTATCGGCAAGGCAGCGGCACAGCTCAGCCAGCCAGCACATGATCGAAACCACAAACTACGAAGTTGATTGATAGTTGTCAAACCACAGCAAGTCACTCGGATTAAACATCAATAAAAAATGTCATAATTTTCATTCATGATAAGTACCACTCCACGGCAGAGCCCACATATCGGTGTTCTGTACTGAACACTTGAGCTCTGGTTTTCCAGAGGAGATTTTTATGGTCTTCTCAATATGAGTAGCCAGCTGGTATATGTAGCTACACATCTTTGTCACCCAAACATTGCACCCTCGACACCCTCCCCCTGCTAGGCTCGTCACCAGCCTCTGCGTTGAGTAACAAGAGCACAGAGTAGTTTACAAGTTATTTCAGGTCAATCGGACAAAAACTGAGAAAGAAAAAGAAAAAGCAACAATGGTTACTCGAACGCAGAGGCTGGGAGAACTTAGTACTGAAAATGGTCAATAGAAATCACATGATGATTCAATCTGACTTAGTGCAGTTTTCGAGTTGCGAAAATGTTGAATCTCTTCAATTCGGGGACTAAGTCGTATAAAAGTTTCCTAGATACCGTAGAACCTTTCAATCTTCAAAGGCCAGGGTTATACCATGTTTCCGTTGTGTAGTGAAATAACAGTCACATTTTGGTGTTTTGATGCAACACTTCTATGCATCAGAGCTGAATTTTGGAGGAGCATTCATGACCTGTAACCACATCATATAATTTTTACCAAGATTCTTGCCATCTTGAATTACATTTCCAACGATATAAATGAAGGACAGCAATATATATGATTATCCCTTCATCTTCTCTGTGTTTCCCCTGGCACTGGTTGAGCATTTCAATTTTTTCACCTTCTTTTTCAGTGAAAAATGTTGTTTATTTTTCAGACATTTTTCACTGAAAAAGAAGGTGAAAATTTTAAAACTTTTTCAGCACTTTCTCAATTCAAGGTGAAAATTTCGAAATAAAATAAGAAAGTGATGAAAATGTTTTGAAATTTTCACCTGCTTTTTCAGTGAAAAATGTGTGAAAAATAAACGACATTTTTCATTGAAAAAGAAGGTGAAAATTTTGAAATGTTCAACCAGTGTGGAAAACTGATATTTATGAACCTTCACTGTTAGATCATCTTTGCCAATTGTAGGGAACAGTCTCAGCTTCCCCCAACAACTGAGAATGAGGAATGGAGGAGATGGCAGAAGTGGGCAAATTTTCAGGGGGTGGCTGTGATGACCGGCCCGTTCCGCCGGTCCTCGACAATTCTGTTATTGCGCAGTGAATAGTGGGTTCCATGCCTGTTCAAGCCAGAGGCAAAACATTCATGTCTACCCTCAACTTTCCTATGACTCAGATTCCTTGTATGTGAGGTTCAAAAATTTTCCAACTCGAAAATTGCACCAAGTCAGATTGAATCGTCACATGATTTCTATTGGCCGTTTTCAGTACTAAGTTCTCCCAGTCCCTACGTTCGAGTAACCATTTCACCACTTTTTTTTTCCTCGCTCAATTTTGGTCTGAATGATTTCAAATAAATTGCATTGTCTTCCTACTCTTACTGTTACTCACACTGGTTGAGCATTTCAATTTTTTCACCTTCTTTTTCAGTGAAAAATGTTGTTTATTTTTCAGACATTTTTCACTGAAAAAGAAGGTGAAAATTTTAAAACTTTTTCAGCACTTTCTCAATTCAAGGTGAAAAATTCGAAATAAAATAAGAAAGTGATGAAAATGTTTTGAAATTTTCACCTGCTTTTTCAGTGAAAAACGTGTGAAAAATAAACGACATTTTTCACTGAAAAAGAAGGTGAAAATTTTGAAATGTTCAACCAGTGTCAACGTAGGGACTGGACATGAGTCTATCCCCCTGCAGCCCCTTGCCAAACGCAATGAGCAGCACCAGGCACTGCATCACAAACACTGCAAGCTCAGCTGGCCTGAAACAATATTGTGGTTACGACATGTAAGAGTACTGAATGTATATATGCTCGTGCACACGTTCTCGGATGCTTTCCACTTTAACTTAATAAACTAAGTAGCCAGCTGGTGCAGCAGGGCCCGCTATCTACTTATTACAACGATTATGTTGGTGCCATACAGGTGAAGAAAAAAAGAGTCACTCTGCAAAGTGATGCAAGGGAAGATAAAGAAAAAACCAAGTGGGGAACATGGTACTGCATCTCATGCGCAAAGGTAAGTGCCGAGAAAACTACGAGCGAAGTCGATGGAAGAAGCCACGGAAATCACGCAAAATGCCAAGAATTTCACCTAATTGGGAGTCCTAAGGTTCACCAAGGGTAGAGGTAGAGGTACAATCAGGCTAACCTCTACCTTTACCTCTAAAACCCCTGACCTCCGAGAGGTATACCCCTACCTTACCTCTAAAACCTCAGAGGCATATCCTTGATACCCTTACCTGTACCTTTTGGCAGAAGGTTTTGCACTATTTTGGGTCCTACACAGGTAATGTTGACCTTGGATGTTTAGATATTGAATCTATTGGTTAACTTGAAGGTTTAACACCTGTATAGAACATTCTACACAGTGGTAACAGCAGGATACAAATTTCAGCACATGTCATATGACTTGTGTGATGAGCTGGTCACTGGTTGAACATTTCAAAATTTTCACCTTCTTTTTCAGTGAAAAATGTCGTTTATTTTTCACACATTTTTCACTGAAAAAGCAGGTGAAAATTTCAAAACATTTTCATCACTTTCTTATTTTATTTCGAATTTTTCACCTTGAATTGAGAAAGTGCTGAAAAAGTTTTAAAATTTTCACTTTCTTTTCAGTGAAAAATGTCTGAAAAATAAACAACATTTTCACTGAAAAAGAAGGTGAAAAAATTGAAATGCTCAACCAGTGGGTTGAGGAGAGAGATGGGTGTAAAATGTGAAAGATAGATGCATCTCCCCAGACCAAGGCCAGATTACCCATTTTAGCAGTAGAAGGCACACTTTTGGACATGTGAAACCCTGCCACAAGTGTAGGGTGAAATCCCACCAACTATAATCCACATTACATTTGAACCATCACGTAGATTGACCATCCCAGTATGGAATGCACTAGGGAATACCTACAAGTTCATCGTATAAAAAAAACTAGGTCAATCGGGGCACAGAAACCAATGTTAGAGGTGTCCTGCACCAAAACACAGTGAAAATTTGATATCTGTCCAGGAAAATCGATTTTGGGACTCCATAAGATTTCTGAGGAGGCCATGTGCTGCATAATTTCAATGTCAATAGAGCACATTTGCACCCCCCAAAACGACTTTCTTGGCAAAAATTTAATGTGGCTTGTCAGAAATTTGATGCAACCGAATATGGCAGGCGTGACTCGGCTAAGATCGTTGTGTCCCATGCCTGCCCGTAGGCTCATTCAGAGGGTACAAACTTGGTATTAATAGGTCTATATAAGTCTAGTATATACCTCCTTCCAAGTCCCCCAGCACATTTTCAATATTGCCCTGGACCTGCCAAAGTAAATACACAGCCTTGTCTGCCTGGGCCACCCATTTCCGGGCATCCTCGCGATATTTATTGTGCTCCTGGTTAGCTCATTCAAAAAAAACACCCCCGTTCGGTGTCCTGGATAGCTGTCACTTGTTGAATCTGCTGATGGAGTTGCGCCATTTCACTTAGCTCGGGACCCAGGACTTGTGATGCACACACATCCAGTCACTCAAGTGTCACACCAGAATCACATCAAAATCACATCAATCATTTGGGTCGGTTAAAAACTACAAGTGATGGCGAAAAGAAAATGGGCAGTGCAAATACGCTCTAATCGTTTGATCTAACTCCCGAGGGAAACAGTCGAGATTTGAGCCCAAAATGGCTGTTCAGGTGAAAACAATCAAAAATGTACCAAAAAGGAAAAACATGTGTCTGCGCCTAGTGACACGGATTGGCCATCGAGTTGTATGGCAACAGGGACGGACCAGGTCCCATTTCTCGGTGTTATCACGCCAGTGTGTGATGGCCGGAAGGCATGTTGAACAGGACCCCAGAGACACTTTGACTGTCATTAAGATGACATACTGTTACATGCATGCGAAATGTGTGTACTCATGTATATATAGTCTGGGAAGCCTATGACAGATAACCTGTCATAGTGGCCTTTTGGCTCAGTTGGTAACAATGCTAGCTCCCGGGCACGTTACATAACACATACCACATTTGTCTTGACATTGCAGTGCACGGACCATCTCTTCAGGTCGAATTGCCACTTCAGAATCATAGTATGCTTATGACAAGTCAATTTACATAAGCATACAAGTCAATTTATTAGTCTCGATGGTGTGCCTGTCCTCTACCCAGCCTGTGGATGTGTACTATGGCACGCAAGTCTGCCCAACGATGAGCGATCAGGAGTGCTTGGAGCACTGTGGCTGGAATACTGCGGCTCTCCATGGGCGATGCTGTGTGTGGGCATGTGGGCGATGCACGTGACTGGATGCAACTGAAGATTTATTAGTTGACAGAAAAAACATGCCAGTTTCTGTGTACCAGGAAAATGGAAAATTTGTTGTTGTCATTGATGAACAGGCCAATGAGCTGGCTGGCCAACGGTGCTGAGCAAAGAGCTGAGCAAGAGAAGGGGAGTGACTGTGATTGCAGACCTGATGACTTTCACTTTTAAAAGAGTTGCTTCTGTACAATGCTGACGGTCAGATTAGTGGCGATGATAACATAGTAGGTCACCTAACATTGACATCACACATTTACAGCACACAGTTGCACAGCCGCACAAAGTATCCTGCAGCATACACATGGGGGCTGATTTATGTGGGATTCCTGCACTGTTCATTCACTTTAAGAATATAAAAGGTGATTTATGGATGCAAAATTTTGTTGTGCAGAACTGGACACAATATTTAATGATGAGGTGGTTTAGCAGAGACAAAATTGCACGTGCAAAATAGATGTCTGACAAGGTATACCATTTAGGTCAGACAGTGATGTCACCGGTTGCACAGCCACACATTCCTGAATGTTAAATTCTGCAGTGCATGCGGGGGCTGATTTATCTAGGGTCCAGGTATGGTTCATTCACCTTTACAATTGAAAAGGCGATTTATGGATGACAAATTTTGTTGTGCAGAACTGCACACAATATTTAATGGATGAAGGTGGTTTGGCTACAGATCAAACACGTGATCAAACAATCAATTTTCGTCCATTTTCTGTCCACTCATTATCCCAATACTGTTATAAAACAGAATCTCTTTGTACTAGTGCATCCAGATGCTATCACTTTGCCCTCTCTCATCTTTTCCTTGCAGGACCACACTCAAAGCCATCCCATTCCCACATCTAAACCTTTTCGTTGCAATGACTGTAATTGTCTCTGACTGTAATTGAGCTCCAATACATTTTTCATATCGGTGCAAGCAAGGCAATCTGAATCCTGGTCCAGCAGCCCCTTCACAGCAGTGAGCTCCAGAAAGATGAGCACATTCGCGAGTATGTATAACTTGAATGATGTAAGCTTCGACAGCTTACATCGACAGACAATAAACACAAAATTAAAGCTCAAAATTAAAGCTCGACTCGTTGACAAGGTGAGTCATCAACTCATCTGTATGCATTTAGTGTACACGACCACTAATAAATGACAGTACTTACCATCATTGATCTCCCAACAGAGACATTGAATGTGCAATTGTTCTGGATGCATTCCACCCATTGTAGGGATCGTCACCATAACCGTAGAATACGGTATACGGTTATGGTTACAGTTACGGTTATGGCTTGTCCTAGTGGAGGTTTAAGACAGGTAAGAAAAGGCCCAATCCACTGTCTTTGATATCACCAGCCTTCCCTCTGCACAGTTCTAGACAGTCGTATACACTACCCAGACCAGACCCGTACCGCAAAAATTGGAGCCCGTAAAATACTGTATTTTTACGGTTACGGTGGGGATCCCTGACCAATCAATTGTAAGTGTGGATACGACATTGATGGAGTCAGACATCCATTGCTGCATGAATTCCAATTCTGTACATGAACTGATGTACAAATACCCAATTTGCATTTTGCATTTGAGTTCGGTTGTCTGGGTCTAATGCACATGAAGAGATGACTTTACATAAGACTTGGGTGAGTGAGTCCGTAAAGATCTTGGGTAAATGAAACAATGCGGCAACATGGTTTTCAGAAGGCATCAGATCCATGCCCTCTAATATATCCAACATGCAGAGAAGGGTGTCAGAGCCTTGGCATAGTCTGAGTATGGATATATGGCACCGGAAGTGATATAAGGGCTCGTAGTTACTCGAAAAGGATCTGAACCTTGAATCCTGTCAGCCAGGTTGGCAATATTTTCCTTGCTTCTGACGGCAATATTGGAAAATAGATGACGTTGGGATCCATTCTTCCAGTGAGAGGTCACCAGAGAGCATGACTGAAGTGAGCCAGGGTCATCCCAAAGATAATCGAGTGTTTCCTCCACTGAAAGATAATTGGTCAGAGGATGATTGATCGATCAGATTTTCCGAATGTGGACTCCTGACTTTCTTCCACTATTGCCTCCATGTCCACAGTTGGAGATGAGTCTCCACCTGAAAAGAAGAAGCCAGTTCAGAATCAGCACCTTCCTACTTGCAAGTGAACGTCTCTGTGTTGACATATGTTCTCATGCACTCCAGCGCCGCTTGAACTCTTGAAGCCTTTAATCGAGTATTACTGGCAGTTGGGGTATATAGATGAAAAGGTTGCCTCTGAGTGCCTGGATCATTTTGACTGTTCAGTTTATGGATTGAGGTGAAGTCCAAGCATCCAACCCCTGGAGTGGTAGTCTAATTGTCATAGTAAATCAACGATCAAGTGACAGCGGAAGTCCATGGGTCTTTTGGGAACAAGACAGCAAGCAGCAACATGGGGAGATATTAGGGATTCCGATTTATCTTCAAGGCCAGGGGGCCAAACGGCAAGAAACCACCAACAGACAAATGGGGCAACCATTATGTTGTCCGTGTTGGGCCAGGGAACTTCAAAGACGATGCCATAGTTATAAGCTCTGATTGAGAGCGATGATGAGGATACATCCTTTTCTGTTGCAGGTGTGTCTGCTTGAAACTGGCTTATATACTGTACGACCTGATACTAGCCAGCCACTCCCAATCCGACACAGAGAATACTGCCACTCCTGCAGATGCTGCTCATATCTGCCCAATCTGCATTCAGGTGAAGCACAACCCAGTGTGGTGAGTGCTTAATAATGCAGCTGTATCTAGCCTAATTCTGTCTAGCACTGTCGGATGTGATGAGGCCTGGGTCCACAGCTTCTGTTTTGCTGTCTGAAGAAGGCACTGAAGACTTCGAAAGAGAAACTGTGCCCAATATGCAGGACCGGATTGTGGCTGGACCACTCCTCAACATGAGTATGAGCTATGCCTAGCTGTTCTTTATCCCAATAGGCAGAAGCACAAGCGGTCTGTGGATTGGAATAATGCCTGGCAAGGCTTTGACTTCCAGTCGGTGCCCGTGATTGACAAATGTATCTTAGTAGTAGCTATGTGTAACCTATCCAGTTGTGGTTGTGTTTACTGTGCTTCAGCATATGCTTGAATTGGCCATCTAAAAGTTTGGATATTGTGTTTAGATGTTGAGCAACGCTTCGAGGTTCGTTCCGACACCAAGTGTGACAAGGCACGTGAAGATGTCAACCAATGATTTTCTTTAAATATTCATTTTTCACCTGCAGAACAAACACTTTAATCATTAATGTAGATAATTTCCATACATTGGCCTAGATTTCTGTGTCATTTTGGGAAATCACCCCCCGAAAGTTCTGGCAGGAAAGAGGTGAGTTACAGTAACTGGTCATATGACGTGACATTGCTTGCTCTTGTGCCAAGGTATGTCCAACCTTTTTTTGCATGAATTTTTGTCCCCTGCTTACAATTGGTTCATTTTAGGCCTCTTATACTTACGGTCATTCATGATGCAAACAACTGCCCGCCATCAGATTACTCACGCTTGAAGTCTCAAGTACTAACTTGTCAAATAATGTGCAGGAGTTCCGCATAGGAACCTCGGAGTCCCTTTAAAAGGTATGTCGGCCGCCGCGCCTCGAGACCAGGTCAGAGACATATGCTGAAGTGCAATCACGCCAAGTCATCCAAGTTCTCGGTGTATCTGACGGCGATTGACGGCCGTGAGGTTCTCATCCGACCGAATTTGACTTCTACCTCCAAAGCCACGGAAGCTCGCTGGGTGGGTCTTTCCCTTGAGCCTGCCCCTGCCAATTGATGACTAGATTGAGGACTGACCGCGTTGTCCCAGGCACGAGCTGTCCAGCGCACACATTGTCCCCAGGATGAGTCGTCCTGCGCACTACTCTATGATGTGAGTCTCGTATTGTTCGACCTTTCATAGTCTAACTAAACATCATTTGCAGGAGCACATCTCCTACGTCTCCTCATTCACCCTCCGCCACGTTTATGCCCGCTCAACGCGCTCGGTTTCAATCCCTACCCGTGCATTGTCAGTCGTTGTGTCCGCTTCTTTTCTTCCCAGATGCTCATCGTTCGCCTCCTAGATTGTCTGCTCCCCCACTTGACACCTCGCTGACACGCACGATCCCAGGTGCAGCCGCTGGCGCACTCCTCCCATGACAGCCCCACGCCCACTCCATGACAGCGGCATGCCACTCCCATGCCACTCCAGCCCGACGTCATGAGCAAGACCAGAGCCAGTCTGCTCTCCACACACCCCACCCCCTCCCGAGTGATCGGCCATCTGGGTGCTGGCCCACCCCTGCTCTCCTCGGTCCGCCGCCACCGAGTACATCCAGTGCCCATCACACACTTGTACTGACCGCTCCCAAGTCCACAGCGAAGTCTGCAGCCGAATCGACTCAGTCACAGGAGAGCATGAGCGCGGACAAGTGGGCCACAGCAGTTGGGTGAGTTCCACAGAGTTGGCGCATGCGCAACTCGCCAGTGGCCAATCACACCGTGGATGAGAAACAACCCACCACAGACTTCCTCCGGTCGCAAAGGGTGAGTCCAGCCCGCATGCCTCTGCACCGACACACCGACCACCCTGACGTCTTTCCAGGGCAGGTGTCGATTGGTGATTGTGAGAGGGAGAACGCGCCAGGGGTGCTCGCGGCGGGAGATGACTGCGTGGCCCAGCCCTGGACTTCATGAGTGCACCCACCACATGGCAATGTGAATACCATTGAGTAGCTACAACAAGTGGATTAAACATGTCATGTAGGTGATTGAACTTTCGGGATGATACATGAATATGAATAGAAAGTTGCTGAGTATTCCTAAGCCCTGATGGTCCGTGCACGCTGCAATCGACACCTTCAAGTGAAAGTGAAGACGATGATAAAGGTGTCTCTGGGGTCCTGCACAAGATGCCGTCTGGCCATCACGTCAAGCACTGGTTCTGCACTTGAAAACCGGACCTGGTCCGTCCCTGTTGCCATAGAGTTGGCCAACTCGGATCCCCTCGAACAATCGAGTTGCACGTCGGTGCGATCCGAGTTGGCCTAATCAGGCCTGATCATTTTCCCATAAATATATGGCACGTGCAGATTGACAGCCACCGCCAAAACGATCGCAATCTTCGCAAGCCCATGATTTCTGCAGTTGAAAGCCATCTCCCTCTTTTTTAAAAATCAAGGACCTCAGAAATATGGATAGTTTGGGTAAAACCAACCATCTGCAATTTTCCCTGATCATGGCCAGCCTGCGTAGAATTAAGAACCATTTTTCCCCCTGAAACACACCTCCTACGGGTCCCAATGTGTTCAAATATTCTTGAAAAGTGTCCATGCATACTTCAGGACCATTACCAACAAATGATAATTGTCAAAGACACTGTTCAAGCTCCCTGGAAGCACTCATTAGCACCCTCTCCTCGTCGTTGTTCCAAATGAGGAGCGTGGGAACACAATCTAACACAACTCGACCCAATCCGGTGCACAACTCGTTACAACTCGACCCAACCGAGTTGACACGAGTTGCCACACCGCATCACCTCACATCAATCTGCGGCAACACTATCCGCATCCCAAGTTCTGCAAAGAGTTGTAACACAATGTTTGAATTCACGTGAACATGATTAAAACAACGTGAAGATGATTACGAGTACTGTGAGTGTGACTAACGGTACAGAACACATGTGTACCTGAATGGATCATGCCTGATCCTTATGGAGGAACCAAGTCTGCCCGGAGGGCCATTCACAAACAGAACATTAGTTCTTTTGTGCCTATGAGTACTGAGAATGGCCACAAAAACGTGACTTTGTTAGTCATTTGCTCTTGGTCATTGTTCCGATATCCGAGGAAGATCAGTCTTCGCTTGACTTTCATTTACTGTTACAATATTGTCATTCACCCTGGGCCTTTCAGATGGACTCATGTCTTAAGAGGGACCAGCAGCACCCGACGCAATCATCATCGCCGTCAGAACTGTGACCGAATCCCAATTCAAAACCAACCCCGTCGGAAACTACACAACCTACACCAATGACGCTTACAAGAAGAAACGATTTGATGAAGCGAAATACACATTCCAGATCATTACTCCGAGCATGCTTTCCCCATAACTGATCCATTGCCAAACATCTGATCATTTTATTTCTACAGAAACTGACCCAACATTTGCTCCGGACTTCCCCCCTTCCCTCGTGGCTCTCAAAAAACTCCAATCCGCCATTTCCAAAACGAAAATAAACAAATGGCTTATTTCCAAGGACGGTGAAGACCATGCCATTAGATTTGCCTTCAGGGTCTTCAAACCTAAGGTGACCCTAAATCTGAAATCATTTACCTATATATCTAACACTTTTTGAAACAGTCTCCGCTTAACAGTGGTTAGTCAATACACCTTCATCTTCTCCACACATTGACTTACCCCAACAGATACCGAAACCGACATCAATACTTGGCCAGTTCCAACCGAATGCCGCGATGAACTCCAGAAAAACGCCGACACCCATGTCATACGTGAATTCCGAGTCTTTGACACAGATGGCTCTCTTGTCGAGCCTCTCGACATTCCGTCCAAATTAATTGGGGCTCTCGTAGAGTGTTCCTTTGGTCTTACACATCACTCCTTTGAAACCGATGACTCCTTCAACGGTACGCTGCCCACCTATTTATTTTCATCCCTAATATTACATCAGGCATTATCCACCAAGTTCTTATCCTCTGTCCTGCCCAAGTAAAACCGGCAAGCCCATTCAAAGCCGCGAAAAACCCCTATCGCCCTCCCACGCTGTCTCCTCAACAAGTTCACGCCCAAGAGCAACGAACTCTAAATGCCTTCGCACTCCCGATATCCCAAGCCGGACCTTCTAACCTCCCCGTACCACCGAGTGTGTCGCATTCTTTTTCAATTTCACTATTTCCTTAACATAAATCTCTCACAGAACGCCACGCTAGCAAGGAACCCGAAGGTAGTGTCGCCAAACGTCCCAATCCCGGTGAAACACCAGCCGGTCCGACCTCCGACACAAACACTAACACTGTCAAGGAAAAAGAGAAGCATCCTGAGAATCAGACATAACGCAACAACGTTCCGAATAGCTACTTCCATCGTAATTCTACTACTTTCGAATGTACCAATGTCTTCCACATCTCCCCTGTTTGTGACCCGCCGCTTGTCGGCCTCTAACCATCATAACAGATACAAGAAGTGGAATGATGACTAAGCTACTACATCGGGACGACATATGCATAGCCGGCCAGATCCTACTAGGCCCCCGGTCACTACCTATTTTGTCGGTCCGGCGCATAGAGTAAATCAACGACGATTTGAGAAGGTCTATCTCCAGAACCAGCCAGCCCCACAAGTTTTGAACCATCTGCAGCGATGCAGAGGCACGAAAAACGGCTGATCCCAGCATTGCAGGCAAAAAAACGGGTTTTTGCGGCCTCCAGAGCTGTGGGAACGTCGTTTTTGAAGGGTATAAAACAGCCGAAATCCGGGAATTTTGGCGGACCGACAGAATAGGTAGTGATCGGGGGCCTATCCTACCACTACATCTGCCCACCCACACAAAAAGCGACGTCCTCGTTGCGATCCCGCAAACTAGATCCCACGGAGGTCTGCCGCACCACGCCGCAACTGCGCCCGCACGCGTCCCGGAGATCTCCCACTTCGCGCTGCTCGCGCCCATGCCCGCGCACGCAGACAGGGTGTACTGTGGCATTCTGTGGGACTGAAACACTTTTTGAAGCGTGACTGAAACGATTGCGTTGAAACCAGAAACGGCTGGTGCGTTACATGTGACATCCCAAAAATATTGAAATGGCCATGTATCAGCCGTCCATCGCCGGGAGCTTTGCCAAATAAAATTTTGTGCTCTACCAAAATGTCACTGTCTACGAAGGTCTCAACAGGGCCTCCCCAGGCTCTAATATCATGCATTGAATATCTCCAGAAACTTCTCCTTCATCTCCCAACCACCCTCCCACTGGATCCACCCGACTCGCTGTACCAATTTTATCTTGACGAGGATCGTGTGGCTGATGGCGGAGTCTTCCCAACGGCTTCACGGGCATTAGAATTGTCTTTCAGAACTTGGAAAAATGGTGGCAGCAATGTCTGGTTTGTAGAGCAAGGTTCAAGACTCAAGGCGCTGGCACTTTTCTTGAAAGACGTGGTCAAGCACTTGTCACTGGTGGAAAGGGTGGTGTTTGACACTGCCTGGATCGGGAGGCTCTTGCAGGCAGAGAAGGACAGTGGGGCATCCATTCCGTCAAAGGCGTTGGCAGCCTTGGAGTTGACAGCGTCGAAGCGGAGACAGATGGCATGGAGGATGAATTACATGAATCACCAGCAACCAAAAGAAGGAAGAATGACACACCCATTGTCATCAACAGCGACAGTGACACCGACCTCATTGCTGGATCTAGCAGGCCTTCTGCTCCCTCGAGACAAACCCTCACACCCGACATCGCTATCCCATCGACATCTAATGTGAATCTGACTGATAACAAGCAGGCCACCCTTGCCAACATGGGATGGCAGGGATGGGCACCAGGTGCAGAAGAGGCTCATTTCAAGGAGATGAGTGCGCTTCATTGCGAGCAGATGGAAGAGGTCACGTGAGAAAAGGAGAAAGATTCGGATAGGAAGAGGGACAGACAACGGGAGCTAGGGGCTGTGAGACAGAGGCGACACCGTGCTAAACTGAAGGCAGAAAAGGGTGACTCGCTGGAGGATGATGACAATGCCAATGTCGTCTTGATGTGAGGACCGATGCCATGGGTCATGATCATTCCACAGACGTCGCTGGAGCCTCATGGGCTGGAACTCAAGAATGGCGAGCGGAGCGGGATGGAACCAGAAAGGGAGCAGTGCAGAAGAAAGCCACAACTGTGAATTGGTTTCATCCATTTTTGTGGGACCAGATTGATAAGCAGATGCAACGCACTGGGTGGAGTCCCTCTGCAATGGTGAAATACCTCCAGCGTGACAGGCCAGTTGTTTTCAAGGGTCTTCAGAAGGGCACCATCTTGAGATGGTGGGTGAAAGGGAAGAATGAATGGACGGATGCCACGTTGCAGAAGATCAGCGCTGGCAAAGCGATCACTGGATCTTGTTGGACCAGTATCCTTTCGCCTTACCCTGAGATCACCCAAAACATCAAGGAGACATTGAAGGGCCTTTGTGAATCTGGTGCTGTCGTCAATGTGTCCATTACTAGGGGCCTGATGATTGCAGAGATTTCAGAGAGCCAGCCGCACCTTCTCGAGAAATTCAAAGTGTCTGAGAAATTTATTCGGTTGTTCTTTGCTAGTGTGATGGACTGGACTCCTCAAAAACCCACTCGATAGGCTCACCATATCCCTGAAGATGCACCCACCCTCCTGAAGAGGACATTCTTTCGACTTCGCTATGCAATTTTAACTGGCAGAATTCCTCCCGAGGTTTGTTGACTTGTTGACGAGTCCTGGGCTATCTAACACAATTTCATACAGCTCGCTATAAATGCTGATCAAGCAGGAAATTACCTCCTGCCTGCAAGTAGCCATACTTTCCATGATCGAGGTGCCAAGCAAGTTGATGTCATTGCAAAAAACGAAAAGTGTGCATATACAATGATGCTGACTTCAACAGCCGCTGGAGATTTCCTTCCGATTCAAGCGGTCTGGGGGGGACAGACAGCATTATCCCTTCCGAATTCAGACGCGGAAAGGATGCAGGATGCCAAAGATCACGGGTTTCTATTTTCCTTTGCAAAAAGCCAAAAAAAAAAAGGAAGTCACTTCTCGACATTCAAAACCATGGAGGAATGGGTTCGTTATATTATTGCACCATGGTGCGCCAAGATCATTGCGTCCCGTCCTGACCTGGACGATGATCAGTTGATGATTTGTTACATCAATATCTATCCGGTCCACACGGGTCAAGAGTTTTGTTCTCGTATCTTCGACACTTATCCCTACATCATCCTCATCTTTGTCCCTGGTGGTTGCATTGGACTATTACAGCCTGCAGATGTTGGTCTTCAACGTGTCAGGAAGCATATTTTGAAGCAGGAATCCCTTAATTATCTAGTTGGTGTTTTCCAGAGCCAACGCGCTGAGGGGGTGGACCCAAAGGATGTTAAATTTCCATCCTCACTTCCCATCCTTTGTAATGCTACCGTCAAGGGCCTCGTCGTGATGTATGATTTTTTCCAAACTCCCCAGGGCCATGATGTCATCAAACAGGTCTGGTGATGATTTTGGTACTGTCTTGATGAAACTGATTTGATTCCAGGCTTGGCGCAAATGTGATGTACTGGGAACTCAGTGGAATCTTTCTGTGGAGTGTTTGACAGGTAAAGAATCTGAGAAGGCCCTTCGAGAGTTCCTTTGCGAGGATAACATGCTTGCGACCAAAATCGCAAATCGCTGCAGTGCAACTCACCTTGCTGAAGTTATATTTTGGGAATCACCGGGACCAGTAGTACGGTCACGATTTTTGCCCGCATCAACTTTTGATGAATGCTAAGGATTACTGTTTTAGGTACAGTCGAAGCTGTCACAACCCATGGTAGGCATAACCCATAATCTGTATAATGCCATACATTTTGGCATCCACCAACTTGGTTCCCACTAAAAATGTCCCAAAAACCCATAACTCTGTGATACCCCATAACCCATACCTTTTTGAGGCTCAAAACCCATAATTTACCCCTATTTTTCGAGTTGTACATGTTTATTTAACATGGTTTTGCAGGCCATTGGCTAAAATTTTCATCATGGCTCCTAATCCATTGCTCACAGTCCTCAAAAAGGGTCTCTCAGTCCTCAAGGACACTGTTAAAAAACACCGGGACAGCCTTCTGGCATGCCTTAAAAAGGAGGAGTCCACCACAGATGCCGATGCAGCCTGGCTCGATAACGTCCCGAATCAAGTCGATGAAGATGCTGTGATCGACAAGCTTGAGAATGCTTCTGATTACGAATGCGGGCTCTCACATCTCGACTCAAGGGAGAGGGGATTGGTAGTGAAGCTGAAGGAACTTGCTGGGGAAATCGGAGAGAAGTTGGGAAAGCCCTTGGGCAAAAGAAAAAGTGCGTGCTTATTTTTGTGGGATCACTGTCTCTGGATTGAGCATTGTTTTCTGGTGGGGCTTGAGGGGTGCAAGGAATTTTCAGGACTGGCAAGAAGGCTGCCACCACTACAGCAGCTGTCTTTACAAAGAAAGAGAATGCGACTTTAGCCCAGCGAATTGAAATTCTTGACTGGCATCACAAGCAAGTGAAGCCGAGCCAGAGCAAGACTGCCAAGCATTTTGCCCCCCTTTATCCCAACCTTTGCATCAAGCAACCCCTCATCTCCTCCTGGTTGAAGGATGAACAAAAGTGGCAGGAGCAGTGGGCTGAGGCACAGCAGCATGGGAAGCCTGGGAATGTGAAATGTGTAAAGCAGGTGGAGCAGCCTGAGGTTGATGACATGCTCGAGCTTTGGATTATGAAGGCGATGCATGACCACATCCATCTCGAGTGCCGCCACCGGTTTTACCCGCTGTAACTGTCACCTGTCACACATGTCACTGACCATCGCCACCTCTGCACCCTTGCACCCGTCTGCTGACTCGCAGACGCTTACACCCCTCACGCCCAACCATTCACCCACCGCGTGACACGACCCGGGGCCTCTCACTCGTAGGCGCTGTCGGAAATTTGTAATATTTCTTGTAAGGGGTTGTATGGCCTTGTAAGGCCATAATAAGATCGGCTCTTATAATAACTTATATCAATAAAGATCACTTGTAAGATTACGCGATTTTGGACAATAAACAGCACAGACGGCGGTGGGAGGCATGAAAAGGGCGAGGCACTGCGTATGGGGGGACCGTGGACCCGGCGGGGAACAGCTCAAACTGCAAAATAGTCCGATATTGCAAGATGCAGGGGTCATTGTAGACCTTTATTTACCTGTATTGTTTAACAAGTGTTCTTATAAGGTTCTTATAACGTAAGTCTTTTATAAGGCAAAAGATAAATTTCCGACAGCTACATGCCTGTGAGCAGACTCGCCAGATCACCCGTGCACGGACTCGTCCCGATACACACCGCACAAGTGGCTCTGCTCTGCAGCTGCTCCCCAGGCACCCACCTGCCAACTTGCCCAACACCTGGCACTCGCACTTCGCTGAGCATGCCCTGATAGCATGCCTGCCTGACTTGCACACTCACTCTCCAGCACCCACGCATGTGTGGCTGCCTTCCACTTGTCTTGACTGCGCTGGCGACTGACAACTGGAGCTACAATACTGCCATCTCATGCACTGTAGCTCCCCCGCTCTGTCACATCTCTTGTGGCTTGCTTGGCCTGGGTCCACCCTGCCGACTCGGGCTCATTTCATGCCGCCGATGGCACTCGACCCAATGCAAGGTCCCTCTCCCACGGTCGGCACCGACTTGCACTCACAGGTGGCGTTGTTCGGCCAGCTCATGTGTTCAGGCAATCCCCACAAGACGTCACGTCAGGAGTGAACACCACCATCATTGGTGTGCAGCGCTGCTGCATGCAATGTCGCAAATGACGCACTGTGCGCATGTAGAGCAGTGTGGGTTGGGCTCGCCCACAAGCACTGAGCACTTCCAACTGGACACGTCCCACACTCAGCGGACATGCCTTTGATTCGCCCGGGAGCGTGAGTGTACCCGAGTCAGCGTTATTCGTCATCCTGCATGGTTCAGACACAGACGTGCACCGCTCCCCTCAGTGCCCCGCACCTATAACTCACCACTTGACTCAGAACTCAGTCCTCACCTCCTCATCCTTCACTGGTCATTGGTCACCCTTTGCACTTGGAGATGTTGCCGACAGGTCGCCTCTCGGCTATGTCTCAATGATGAAAGCTGTTGGGTAGATGAATGTGGGTTGGCCTCCTGGTGCGTCGCCCATCAATTTCTTTCATGCCACGTACTTATTCCCCTCCCACCTGTTCCCTCCCATTTCCCTGAAGCCCTCAAACGAAACACCTGACCTGCTGGGCATGCCCTGGACTGCATCCAGCCGATTCGTGTATGACACATCTCCATGCCATGCAAGCCCTTCCAGGACTGCAAATCGGTGTCCGGTCACCATTGGTCGGGGACGCCAACCACACTCCATGCCCGAGTTTGCCTGCGCGTCCATCCCGTGCATACCAGTGACCCAACTCGACACAGACCTGGTCGCATACATCCCGATCAGTCACATCAAGCGCAATTGCGTTAACCGTGTGAGTCGGGATGTATCTGAGCACTGCGAGGTGGCACACAGAGGACAGGTGATGTGCGGACTTGAGCATGTGGCACAGATTCAACCGTGACACAGTGAGGGTTAGAAATAATAGTTGCACAACCTGTAAATTCAAACCAAATTAAATATTCTCCAAGCCTTTCTAACCCTTGGGTTCATGCCCAGGTATACCGTGGTGAGATGACCCGTGGGTTTTGAGGGAGTACCGCAGGCACAAACCCAGATGTGAATTCAGATATTTTCTCAAACTCAGGGACCTAAGATTTTGCCTATGTTTGTTTTTTCTGTCCCCAAAGGGCACGGAAAACGAACATAGGGTCCTTTATATTGAGAAGACCATAAAAATCTCCTCTGGAAATCCAGAGCTCAAGCATTCAGAACACTGATACGTGGGCTCTGCCGCGGAGCGGGCCTACTGGTACTTATATTTTATGCTTATGGAAAGTGGATGCCTTCCCGTAAGAATTAAATATTCCCCAGGAATATTTTTCGCACTTGCCGACGTGATGCGACGTCAACTGCCAGGACCCCATCAATCGTATCACCCCAAAGCGATTGCGATTTATTCTCCCATCACTCGAGATATGCTGAATCTATTCGGGGGGTACCCCCCCTCGAATAGACTTTCGTATCATAGAATATCCCGTTTAGGCACCAAATCACTGATTGTCACCTTCTGTCACTCCCGTCACAAACTCTACGTCCTCACTTGCAAGTTGCAAGCGCACCTCGTATACAACGGATCTTTCAACGTTCTAACTCTACCCTCAGTACCCTACATCGATCCCTGCCCAAACCCCGGTCGTTTTCGCCGTTTTCCGCCTCGAAATTGATGCCAAATCATTTTTTCAGAGTGATCCCTCTTGAGCCCTCTTTGTAGTGCCACCGCTCCTCGTGGTTATGGTGTTTTAATTCCGAGACGACTCTGGTGTGAGAAGATGCTCTTATGGTTGATTTTTCCACTTCATCAAGAAGTAAATATATTATTTTAGTTGCGGGAATACAGACAGCGTGAATATCTTTTCTCTTTGATCGTATCACTGGCACCCTCAAAGAAGCTCAGAAATTGCGCTGGAATATTTTAATCTTACGGGAAGTCACCCAGTCACCCACTTACTTATTTTACAAAACGAACAGCATAACTTCATATCCCAAGAGACATATCTCCTATCAATTGGCTCTCGCTCCCACAAAACTGCGCGTCGTGCACCCGCTCAGCAATATACTAGATCAGGACTCCGGCGTTGTTTAGGCAAGAACCCTAAACAGTGACCTCCTCCGGCCGCGACATATTGAGTATCCCGCGGCTAAACGCGGACGCGACCGCGGCGAACCCGCCCTCCTTGACCTCGGACACAAACAGCTCGTGCTGGTCCGCGAGCCGCTCGTTGTTGAGCCGGATCTCGCGGATGACGCCGTGCTCGCGCACGCAGTTCGGGCACTCCGTCTCGTTTTCCTGGATACACCTAGCAGGATACCAATAAGTGAAGTGGAACATAAAGAGCAGCACGTACCGTGGCTGATGGAAGCTGTGGTTGCACATGAAGTGCACGCTGGGGAGGTCGAGCTGCCCGCCGCAGCCGGAGCACCGCGTCACGTTGAACACCCGTGGGTGCTCCATGTCTGCGAGGTCCTCAACCTGCTTGAGTTTCGCGGCCGTCTCCAGCCTGTACGACGTCGTCCACTCCTGGTCCTAGATAAGCACGCCGCCGTCAGCTCAAGTAACAACACAAACACAAACAATACAAGGCCAGGACGTACGCTTTGTATTTCACTCCGCGCCGTCTGTATCCGGGTCATCAGCCACTCCTTCACGAGCCCGACGCTCGCGACGTCATTCCGCGCAAGCACCTGCACGATGCCGAGCGGCGTCGCGATCTTCTCCCGATCGATGTATTCTAGCATGCCACGCACGTCCGCCTCGTGGCGTGCGAGCAGCGCGGGCATCGACGTGAGGTAGCGCAGCACGACGAGGTACAGCTGCGGGCGCGCGGTGCCGTACGCGGCAAGCCGCCGCACGACCTCCGCGGACGCGCCCGGCGTGTCAGCGCTCATCCAGAAGCGCAGCACGTCCTCGTACATGCCCATGCGCTCCCACAGCAGCACGAGCCCGCGCGTGTACCCGCGGCTGGAGCACACGATGAGTGCGTGCGTCGGGTCGTATGGGAGGGTCGTGCTGTTCAGCACGCGCAACGCCTTGCGCCGCAGCGGGCCCGAGTCGTCATCATCGCCGTCACCGTCGTCGCGGGCGGCAGCGGTGGTCGGCGCGCGCGCATCGGGCAGCGTGAGGTACAGCTCGAGCAACGTGTTCCACACCGCGACCTGGTCCGGGCGGTCGTGCTCATCCGGGAGCGGCTCCTCCACAGGCGCGACGGACAAGTCGTCGATCCCGTCGACGCTCTGCCCCCAGCGGCGTTGCGCGACCGTCTCGAGGAAGACGATGAACTGGTCCATGTGGTCGACGAAGTGCGCAAAGTAGATGCGCGGCGAGAGGAGCTTCGGCGGCGCCTTGGGCGGCGCGGCGCGGCCGCCCTTGTGCTGCGTCGACGTCGCGACGGTGTGCACGGACGGCGTCTGCGGGGGCGACTCGTGCACGGAGTCGCGCCGTGACGCGGTGTCGCCGGGCTTGACGGTCTTGATGGACGGCGACGGCGGGGGCGCGTCGAGCACGAGGGAGTTGCGGTTGAGCGCGAGATAGGACAGGTATGACGGCGCGGTGGGCGTCTGCGAGAACATCGCCTTGGTCGACGTGGCGGTGTTGGGCATCTCCTCCTCCGGGTCGACGGGCGGCCCTGTGGTCGTGCAGAGGTCGATGAGCAGCTGCGTCGTCTCCTCCGGCAAGCTGTCCAGCATCGCGCGCCCGTACCGCGCAAGGTTGCTTTCGGCCTTCAGGCAATGAGCATGAATTAGTACAGACAGCAGACGAAAGCACTCACAGCATCTCCACCCAGCGCACGGAGGTACACCAGCGCCTCGGAGTAGTTCTCCGCGTCCTCGATCTGGATGCGTAGATACTCCTCATGGCGTTCGTACTTCTTTGCGAGGTATGACGCGTGCGAGAAGTAGCCCGCCTGGCGGCACACGCGGATCGCCGTGTCGAGGTCGAACGGCAGTTCGTCGCGCTCGCCCGCCCCGCGGCGCGACTCGGTCTTGATGAAGCCGTCGAGGCGCGCGACGTCCTTGAGTTTCGTGTACGCGTTCAGCAGGAGCGTCGTGTGGTCCGAGTTGGCGAGCCCGAGCGAGTGCAGCTCCTGCAAGTACGTGACGAGGTTGTGTATGCGCTGCGCATCGAGGAACTACGGCGGGTGAGTGGAGGTCGTGGGGTGGGTGCAAAGGAAACAAACAGACCTTGCGGATGACGTAGCTCGGCGCGACCCACCCAATTGTCTTGACAAACTGGCTCATGGCGCCGTCCCAGTTGCCCTTGCTGTACAGGTGGTCCCCGAACTGCTTGTGGATGTCCGCGACGCTCTCGCTCGAGTCCTCTAAGCCTTGCGTTTTGGCGAGGTTTAGGGCAACGGGGAACATCGAACGACGGTAGAGCATGTCCAGTTTGGCGGAAAACGGCTTTTCGAGGAGGTGGATGAGCTGCGGGAGCGTTAATTGCATCCAAAATAGAACAACGCACGCACAGTTCCATCGTTGCCCAAGACATATATGCCACCCCAGTCGGGAATGCAGATAATCTCTCGCACGCCTTGCGTGAAGGCGCCGCTATACGCGACGATCTTGTTCTCGGCGTCAAACACGGCGACTTGGTGATGTCTTTCTCGCCGGGGTTGGCTGTGCGGGTGGCAAAGTTGCGCACCGTGCCCGAGGCTGCGGATGCGGACGGTGTGATCGGGGCGAGACGATCACGAGGTAGTTTAGATGTGTCTGCACGTAGGACTTGTGCCCTAGGACAGTTAAGTATGTAAAAACACGAGAGAAGTGGAGAGGAACGCACCCTCGTACGCGTAGCACGCGCCGCGGCCGTCCACGCCGCAGACGTATATTGCCTCGTCTCGGGCGACCACGACGTCATGGCCGCGCCAGTCCATCGCGGCGCAGCCGAGGCCGCAGCCAATGTCATCGACGACGGTGGCCTTGCCGCTGCCGCTGCCGGGGCCGGAGACCTGGTAGGACAACACGCGGTTAGTGGTAACGACGAAGAGGGCGTGGGTCTCGGAGAACCCGAGGCCGGTGATGGGTTCCGTGGGAGACTCGTGGACGGTGCGCGGCTTAAGGAGGGCGGTGTTGTTGTGGATGGACTGGTCGATGTGACGGTAAAGGAGGACGGTGCCGTCCGCGAAGCCAACGGCGAGGTGGGAGAGCGTCGGGAGAGGGCGATGGTGGAGACGGGGTGCGGCTTTCCGAGCTGCATTTTGGTGGAGCGCAGCAGCGGAGGCACGACGGCCTTGTTTTCGATGTCCCATATTTTGAGGACGGGGAGCGAGCGGACTCTTCTTCCTGGGCAGACGTGAGCAGAGGGCGGAGGGTTAACGGCAAGAGGACACACGCCGACGGTGACGAGGACGCCGCGCCGCTCGACCATGTGTATTACGCGGCCACCGTCGTACGCGACCCAGGTGCGCTGGGGCTCAAATTCGCGGTTGAGGATGTGTATCGTGCCATAGATGTCTGCGACGAGGACGCCGGCGGACGACGCGAGGATTGTGGATATTTCGGGGGTGGTCTTAAATATTTCGGGGGGCGCGTTGAGGTCATGGGCGTCCTTGACGGGGACGACGTCGAAGAAGGGGAAGTTGCGCCACTAGAAAAGGTTATGGATGAGGCAAGAGAGGGAGAAGGATGCTTACTGCCGGGCGGTGGGCAACGAGGACATGGGCGGTGACTCGCCGGTGAGGGCTCGTACTACTAGTAGGCGACTAGCAGGATTCACTCATGGCTTTAGGGCTCGCGACTGCGTATCGCAGCGTGTCGCTAGCACCAAAACTAGGATTACATAGTACCAACCACCATGTCCTTCCTCCGCCTCCCGCCCGAGCTCATCGAGCAGATCCTCGTCGACACCGCCGCCGCCGGCGAGCCCAACACCGTCGCCGCCGTCGCCGCCGTCTGCCGCCTCCTCCACGACTTGGTTCACTCTATCTGGCGCGACCTCTTTCTCGCCACCTTCGACGACCCCCGCCCAAGATCGCTCTCATAACCGCTGCCCCGGCGCCGCCTGCACCCACTAACTCCTACCCGCTGCATGACTGGTTCGCCTTCACCGCCCGCATCGCCGCCGCCAACCGTCTGCGCGCGGGAGCGCCGACCACTGACTTCTCTGCCCTCGTCGACGTCCTCGCGACCGCAGCGCCTGTTCCCCCCTTCCGCACGCTCGACTCCCTCTTGCCCCGCCAACTCGTCTTCCCCCCACTCCTGCGCTTCCGCGACACCTCCACCTCAAACAACATTCCCTGGCTCGACCGCGCTCTCGCCGGCGGCTACCCGCCCGTCCTCGCAAGGCGCCTTTTGGCCGCATTCGCGCCCGACGCAAACGACTCGCCCTTCTGTCGCCCCGAGTGGGAGGACTCGCCGCAAGGCAAAGCTTTCTACAAGGTCGTCTTCATGAATGGCTTCACCCCAAACAAGACCTACTCTACCCCCCTCAAGCACCAATACGCGACCGCCCGTGCCCTCGCCCGCACCCGTGTCTACAATACAAAGTACCTCATGCCTGAGCGCTGCTGGGGGCCCTTCCAGCCTCTTGACCCGTCCTACCCAGGCGTCTACGACTGGCGCAACCGCCTCTCCGCCTACGTCCCGCCAGAGTCCGACTCCCAGGACGCGGACATCGCCCTGCTCTCCGCCGCGGGCTCCCGCTCGTACTACACTTCCCACCCCTCTTCCATCGTCCTTACGCCCAGCCTGTTCGACCCGGACGACGACATCGACGATCCGGACTACGACCCCGGCCACGACTCGGACACGGACGATGTGCACGGCGACACGCCGCACCTATTGCACTTCCTCTCAAGCCACGGCATCGACTTTGCCGACGAGCGCACGCACCCAACGTTCGTCTTCCCTGCGCCGCACCGTGTCGTGCCGACTACGCGTTCCTCGCCGCGGCGCGCATCATCATCGAGGCGAACATGCGTGAGAACTTCGAGACGGACGTGGTCTACCAGCACGGCGGTCCACATCGCAGCTCGCCGCCGCGGACGCTGGTCTTGAGCTGATGGACGTCATTGATGCGATGAAGTCGCTCGACCTCACGCGTATGGGCGGCGCGCCTGGCTTTTGGACGTTTGGCGCCCGGAGAAGCCCGAGGTGGATGAGGTCGAGGACGAGCCGCCTGCCCCTGTAGACATGGGCAAAGGCAAGGCAACAAGCGAGGAGGTCGAAGGCTGGGACTGGGCGGGCGTCGAGGGCGAGTGGAGGTGCGTCGATTCTACTAAACTCTTCAACTCATATCCTGACTTGGTACAGACGAGTCGTCTGCTGGCTCGACTACCGCGACCTGCTCAGTACGTCTCTCTTCCTCCTCTCAACCATGCGCATGCTCATTTTTCGCAGTGCACAACGTCGGCGAGCCACACGCGACGGGATTCAGCACGGACGATCTACAAGAGACGATCCGCATCTTCCCGATGACGCTGCGCGTTGCCCGCTATTCCGTACCGCCGCACCCACCGCCAGGCGCGGACCCCACGGCGCTCATCTGGCGCCTGCCCGTGATCCATGTCGAGGGCGAGACGCGCGGGACGGACACGGATGAGGCGAGCGCGCGTGTGTGCGAGGGCACTGTGCGCATAATCGGCGACGGCGCGGTGCGCTGGAGCCTCACGTCGAGCGAGGCGGCGGGGCACGACCCCGAGTGGGTCACGGAGAGCGTGCAGGTGGGCGAGATTGGTTCCGCGGTCGGGCTCATTGGGCTTTGGACCGGCGCGGAGCACTCGAGCACCGATCCATTGGGTATGTCTGTTCGGTTTCTGCGCGATTACGACTAACTCATGATCAATAATACTTAGGCCCATGTTGGGCATGGAAGGTGGCATGAGTGTCAAGTATTATTTGCTCTATACTAGAAGCCGTGTACGTACATATATCTGGAGCCTATGTATCGCATACAATGAAAAAATATACTGTCCCGTGTTCATCTTATTGTCCAAGTTGAAAAAAGAACGGCAGAAGCTACCAGTACCGCACGCGGAATAGCGTCAAGAGCTGGGCGACACGCAACGCGTACTGTGGGCAAAACTTCTTCTCCCGGTGCCCAGCACCCACTGGAGGCCCCATCGCAACGCCGCGAGATGGTCGCGCCCCGGATGCCCAGGTCCATCACCGCCACGACCAGCAGTGTCCGCGCCGCGCCGCACGCCCCGTGCGGGAACACAACGTCCTCGAGGCGCACCAGTTCGCGCAGGAAGCGGTGCTGCCGCTCCTTGCCCAACGCGAGCACGCGCAGGTCCGTAGCAGAGATCTCGCTCCAGCGCACGGCGCACGCGCCGGGCGCGTGCACGACCTCCCACTCCACGCACGGGTCACACCGCGCGAGATCGCAGAAGCAGAACGGGGAGGCCCGCCTCGCGCGCAGCGTTTACGGCGGCGACGGGGTCGGGGACGCGTTCGTCGAGGTGCAAGCCGTTGATGCGTCCGCCGGGCGCGGCCTTGTGTTGCAGGCTGAGTGCGACGCGGCGCGCCCGTCCCACTCCGCGAGTGTCGCAGGCCATTCGGACTTAAGGTGCGTGACGATGCACGCGCGGAGCGGGACGATCTCGTATTTGGTGAAAAGGCGGAGGAGGCAGAGGTGGGGAGGCCGTTGAATGCCAATCGGGCGCGTTTCATCGTTGAAGGACAGGTCTCTGGAGAAAAAAGTAAGCATAGGGGACAGGGGTGCCAACTTCGGGAGACGTACAGCGCGTTGTATAGGCAGCGAAGGAGCACGTCAATGTCCTGGGATCGGCACGACCGTCATGCCCGTGAGAGTCGTAGGCCATTCGCCAGGGCGCGCCTGCAGATTGAGTATCACGGAGAAGACTACAAGGTGGTGCGACAACATGAACTTGTGCACGCGGAAGAGCTGCGTGCCCCGTTTTGGCGCCGGCAGCTAAGAACGACGTCCCCAGCCACGAACCAGTATTCTGTACTGGGTTTGTTGACTCGTGTGGAGGCTACGGTTAAGAGGACAGTGTGAGGGGAGGAACAGAGTCTTGCGGCAAGCGTCATTTTACAGACAATTTCAAAGCGACGCACTGGGCCAAAGGGCATGGATCCTGGAGTACACAGGTCCAGTGCATCAATCTAACGGCCAGTGCTGCGAAGGTCGAACCTGGCTACGACCAATTAGGATGAACGTTTCGTCCAAATTTCGTGAGCTTCGCCTGACACAAGATTTGCACAAAATCATCCAGCAAGAGTGGTATGTGCTGATGTTTGGCTGAAGCGTGCAATTCGCGGTCTGTCCCGTAACCCTCAAGTGTCACTCACCACAACTGAAGTGAGTCGCGAGCCTCTCCCGTGTCGTCTATACGCCCGTATCTCACACCCCGACAGCATAACACCAAAATGGCTTTCCTTGGCTGGCGCAAATGGCCGACACCAGCAAGTTTTCACCGTGTCCCGATCTCTCGTTGGCTCTAATGCGCGCTTCGGTGTTCCTAGATTGTAAAGCCCCTCTGGCCCTTCATGATTGCTGCAAGCATCTCGCTCTATGGAGTGTCGAAGCTGCAGGATATGGCCGTCAGATGTGCGTTCATGTTGCTCGCATCACGCTTCCTCACTGACCGATAACTTTCTCGTTGTGTAGCTCCGACGTACGCTAAGGACCCGAAGAACCCGTACGCCGCACAGATCGCCGCGGAGGAACATGCAAAGCTCGGTGGTCACTAGACAGAGGCTGGACCGGACAGAATGAATAGAAAGTGACACGCCGCAATTCTGCAACCCGGCTGACGGTGCGACTTGGATGGAGCATACTGTGACTATCAAGGGTACATAAGTCCTGAAGAAAACTGTGCATGAGCCGTGGTGGTAAAAATGTGGTTGGAGCAATTGCGGAATAAAAGCGAAAGCACAAACAAAAGAACAGTAGCCCACCGCGAGGGTCGAACTCGCAGCCTTCAGATCACACTCACGTATGATAACCCGCCTACGTAAGAGTCTGACGCTCTATCCGATTGAGCTAGGCGGGCACTGTAAGTCCAGCATAAAATTGATATTACCTGGTCCATCTCTACATCACAAGTTCACCTAAGTCGCTAGCCGACCTTTGATTTGTGTGTACACTCGTTCAGCTCCTGTATTTGACTATTCATAATCAAACACTGTTAATTCTCAGGCAGCGGTGTATGCAGCTCTTACTTAGGATTCAGTAAGGCCAGGCTAAATTTACAGTAGGCATCTGGGCTTGCCTTGGCTGCCTGCTTAACTGAGAACCTGGAGATTTCAGTTCTGGTTCTCAAGGTAATCTTGATCATCCTAACATCTGTGAGCTTCTTCTGCTTGTAAATTGCATTATAAATGCTGAATCTCCATTTTCTTTCACTCCACAGTAACCCCTGCAAGGTTTGGCAGTCACTTCAACAATCCCTGATATGACTGGGGTTTTACCACCATGCAACCTTCCCTGCCACATATTGTTGATCATAATGTTTTCATAGTTTGGGCAAGAAAAAGCCACAGGCAGGAGCCTCTATTTTGTGTGGTATGCGGTTCTGATATCTTAACCGTGGACACTAAGATCCCATAGCAGAAGAGGACTGTGGGAGTTCAACCATTAACTTCTTTCAGTACTTACCATCATCCTCCAAAATCCAACATTGACAGTATGTCTGCTGAAACTGACTATGAAGATCATGCAAAGGAATATGACCAGCTTTCAGAAGCTGGGAAACCCAGGATGGCACTGGAACCTTCTGAAGGAGTACTACATGAAGGCAGAAGCTTTCCTTGTGCCTGCAGAGAATCACAAAATGATCACCTTTGATACAAATGAACGTGGCTTGGATGGTGTGTCCGCTGAGTGTATATATAAAGTGAAGTTGGTTAACAATACCTCAAGTCCTCTTGTGTTTGGTTATCCAGTAACACTCTCCAACCTAGAAGATGCCTATCATAAGGCAAGGAAATTCAACTGGTGCCATAACGTAGCTACTCAATCATGTTTTACTGTTATCCAGTCCCTCCAGAAGGTCAGGATCACCAGTGCCAATGAACCAGTCTGTTTTTTTGCACTATCATGTTCCTCTTGACTGATCATCAAGAAAGTTCTCTGGGAATGTCAGTATTTTCATGTTCCCTTGAACTCAGCGGTTTGAATTCTCTCTTCAGACTAATGGAACGTGGTTGATGCCTGTGTCAATTCACCCAACTGGGCATGTCTGGTTGTATGCTGCCAACATATGTCATGACTGTTTCACCTTCCACAGTACTTTTTTTACTGGCAAGCACTCGAATGCCTTCCATGAGACTGGTCCATCAATGGTATTATTGCGTTCAACACAATGTGGTGAGTCTCCCGTCTCATCACCGTAGCTTGATTGATTGATTTCCACCTTTATTTTAGAGACAACTTGCAGGCATATCTGTGCCTGTTTGCAGTGGAGGGGAAGGCCACGGCTGAGGCAGACATGCAGTCATTCTTCGAGCAGTTGAACAAGACGTGGGCAGAGGCTGTGGTAAGCTATTGTCAGTGAAGGGTACAGGTCTTAAAAGGGCGACCTAGTGCTTCCTATGTGAGTGGAGACAATTCCGCTGTGTACCAGTAGTGTGAAACTATATTATTGGGAACTCCGGACCCCATCAGATGGATCATAACTATTACATTAACCAACTAACTTTCATTCAAATAGACACAGAAAGTTTTAAAACAGTACAATACCTAAGCCCTCCATCTCAACTTAAGGCTGTAAAATTCATTCCCTCTAGAGGATGAACACTACTTTACTTGCAAATACTACCCTGCATCCAGTAGAACAGCAGTCCCCATCACATCACTCACACTTCTTGTTTATGTCCCAATGTTGTCTCAAGGTGCTTTGTGGGAAATCCCAAGAGAAATCATCAGACAGTTCTGAGTCATCATTCACCATTTTTATTCTGAGGATCATCAATGGTTCCCTATCTGTTTGTATGTCTAGTGCAGTTTCGTTCTGGTTTACGAACTAACTCCTTGTCAGTGGTCATGGAAATCACCACAATAAGCGAAATTTATCAATACATTTGTGAACTGGGGCTTCTCTCAAGTACCAAACGTGATTGTCTGTACTTTACCTCTGGTCGCCGATGCATTTCCTGTTCAGACACCCTGGCCTCACTCAAAATTAGGCCATTGTCTCATTTACAGCTGAGGGTCTCCGTTCCCAGTGGTGCGAAGGACAGTATGCATAAAATCTTTCAGAGATGTGTCTCCATTTTAAATCTCATGCTAGATGCAAAAGCAGCAGGCATATCTGGTGCTAGTTCGATTAAGGTATGGGGATAATCACTTGTCATTTAAGTGTTATTGACATCAACTCCAAAGGAACAATACTGCGACACATGCAGTAGAAATATCAATCTGGGGAAAGGGGGCAAGGGAAATTGGATGCTTCATGTGGACAGCCTAGCGCACCTAGCCAAAGATGCCACTGCTGAGGAGCTAGGGAAGACCAAGCCAATAACAAACTACTTTGCCCCAAAACCTGCTGTCGCATCCACTTCCACTCTGTCAACTACACCTGCTTCCTCGAATTCAGTGCTCATCTCTGCCCCCACACCGACCACTCTACCTCTCGCATTATTGATGTCGATCTCTTTATGGACAACATAGTATTTGATTCAGATCTACCTCCACACCCAATGGATTCAGATCTGCACAGTGCTCTGTTGAGTCAGCTACACATCGTGATATTGACGATACCATTGATGATCCCCCTCGCCTGTGATACCGACTGTCTTGCATCATTCTCTGTCAATCCTGCAACACTTGTTGGGCATCACCAGGATCCTTGGGAGGATGTGATACACAGAACAATTGATGCCCTTATGTACAATGGTGGATGGTTGAAGGATAGCTTTTACCTGTCCCAAATCATACAGCGGAGGGAATTAGGAATGACTGGCTTTGCAAACTGGGTTGAGAGCTGTTTTTTTGAGCTCAATATCCCGCTGGGTATGCTGGAGCCTCGAATCAATCGTATTATTTAAGCTATGGTCATACTGTATGTCCTTACAACATATTTATCTCGTGGGTATTCATTGATAAACCTTATATATGCAGTGGCGCGAGCACCGTTATCAAACCTCTCATTCTGCGTGTTGCACCTTCTCCTCTGTGGGGTAGTGCTCTGGATCCTCTGTCACTGGTCAATAGCCGATCCCGCAGTGTCGCTGTGCGAAGGATGAAAGCAAGGTGAATCTGCCCTAAACACATGCAAACATATGACTAATCCACAGAAGATCCCGGCAGACGCGCCCATATGCACTACCACATCTGCCCCCCTCCACAAGGCAACGTCCTCGTTGCCTGCAGCTCTCCATGCCCTAACCCAACGCGACCCGCTCCCACAACATCATCCAAAACCAAACCAGAATTCCAAACACCGATAGCTGTCCCTCGCTGATAGCCTTCGAGCAGGGCGTGAGAACAAGGCTTTGGCATGTAGTTTGCGGCGAGCTGAATCGAGTACTGGTGTGCATTTGCGCAGAATAAAATCGTTGGTGTTGTTGTTGTCTCGACCTCCTCCATGGCCCGTGATATCTTGCGTGCCGTCGCTGTAATGTATCGAACGGGTTTGTCGAGCCTGATCGCAAGCCAGAAAAATCACGTGGTTGTCGTACACTGGACAGAACGGTGTGGATGGGGAGGGATTCCGCATCGTCGGCCCAATTGAAAGTCCCAGGATCTTTTGTGCTCGTCTCGGGGAATTGTGCAGGTGGGATGGGGGAAGTGATTTGAGTGCCGAATGTGCGACACGTACCATCGGCAAAATGCCCAGTGTCCTTCCATCGCTTCTCCTCCGTCTCTCGCCCAGACTCCATCCCGCTCGCGAGCCCCGCCGTTTTTCCCGCCTCAAATGACAGTGCGAACACGTCCGCAGTCATCGCCGACTCATGGCCCTCTTCAAATCCAGCCTGCCGCCCTTCCGCAAAGCCGATCTTCTTCGCCTCTTCAGCCCGCTTGCTCTTCTTCTCCTTCACCAGCTCCGTGCTCACTTCCTCGACTGCCAGTACCGCTGGTGCGGCCGCTTCTGCTGCTAGTCTCCCTATCTCGTACGCTGCATTCCATAGTCACTGCATCGCGGCCGCCTTGTTTCCCGCCTTGGTGTACATTGCCAACACGGCCTGAAACTCGTTCTCTGTGTCGCCTATAGCTCGATTTTTCGCTGACATCGTTTTCCGCGTTTTTTCGTTGTGCCAAATCAGGCAAGCAAGTGCGGGTGGAAAACAAAGCTAGTAGGTCCTCTAGGTGTATCGTCGAAGCCCACTCTCAATCGCCATATGGGGTAGTGCTCTGGATCCTCTGTCACTGGTCGATAGCCGATCCCGCAGTGTCGCTGTGTGAAGGATGAAAGCAAGGTGAATCTGCCCTAAACACACGCAAACATATGACTAATCCACGGAAGATCCAGGCAGACGCGCCCATATGCACTACCGCATCTGCTGCGAGCAAGTGCGATGAAGACCAAGACCATCTCACCTGCCATTGGTTGCCCTGGACAAGACCTGCCATTGAAAGAGGGGAAACCATCCTTCCTTTCTTATCCACTCGCCCTCAATGTTGAATGCGACCTTCCGTGGAATGTGGAATTCAGTGTCCAGCTCATTCTTCAATCCCACAAGTGTAAATGACAGTCTGAAGCGACCGGTGTATGCTCCCCATGTCAGAAACTTTTGCGACACCACATTGTTAAGGGCATCATGGAGCGCAACAAAACTGGAATTCACCCCAACACTTGCTTCTCTTACCTGACTATCGACAATGCACAGACCGTTCTACAGCAAAAAAAAACTCGCAAATCAACAGTTTAAAGTTGGTGGGCCTGACCCTCAGCCAGACCTTGCTTGTCTGAGCAACCCATCATGTGGCACATTCACGCTTGCAGCTCGCAGTCAGCTGTAGTGATGTTCTGTACATTCACAGCATTGTTTTGAACTGCATGAAGAATAGAGACAGCATCTTCACCTGCATTGAGAAAGTCGGTTGCACCGCCGATGGAAGTTTCAAGGATCGAAGTTATACTCAGGAGGAGCATCAACTGTTATGCCTTCTTCTGAAGCTTGGTGGTCACGCCACTGCTGAACTGGGCCACCAATGCCTTGGTTTACCTTCCATTAACACCACCAAATGGCACATTGCCTCCACACCTCTAATTTCATCCCCCTGAGCTCCAACAATGGAAGAAATGCATCACAATCTCAATACCAGATTTCCTATGCCTTGTCCACCTCCCCCCAACAGTTCGATCGGACCAGGCTTTCAGATTATGGTCAATGAGATTAAAGTCAAGGGGAGGATGTGATGGGACCCACACTCCAACATGATATTGGGATTATGTCAGGAACATAGCGTGGACTTTGAGCTTGAGTTCCTTGGCATTGAACAGGTGGAGACTCTTCACACTGGCCTTGCAAATAATGACATTCATCTTGCAAGTGAGGTATGTGTAATTTTATATATATTTGAACACTTCTCATAAGTATTTTCAGGCTACCATCATCACCATGAGTTCATTCTCGGACATTCCTGGTCGTAACATTACCCATCCTTTCGTTGTGGCACCCACATGTAAACACAAAACAACTGATGGCCAGAGGATTCTTCTGTCCTCTGCCCGTGATGCAGTCAATGCGAAGGCAAGCTGTATCGGTGGTCGTCTGTATTGCATCTCATCTGACGGTGATGCTAAATGTCAGAACACTACCCTCCTGTTCACCTTCATTCACAAGCTCGATCGCAACAATGAATTATTCAAAAGACTCTGTGAACTTCTCCTATTCAATTATCACTGCAGTGCTGATGATCTCATGGGGAACATCGACCTCAAGCATATAGTCAAGCGCTTTCAGAATACTGCTTGCCACTACGATTGACAGCATAGTCCTCACTCTGCAACTAATCAAGCAGCACCTCCTCTGCAATAGTAATCTCCATCCCTAGCGCATCGACAAAATATTGGCTCCCAACAGTCATCAGGATGTCAAGCTCATGTATGACCTCTTGAGTGCCCTTGCTGTTCTTCCAGAAGCCTGGGAGACGGACACTCCTGCTTTCAAAAACAACCGCTGTGTTCTATGTCTTCTTGGCACACTCTACCGCCACATGCTCGAGGTATACACCAATGTCAATCTTTTGCTGCACAAGCAACTGGTGCATATCAGTGCAGCCATGCACCTCATGATGGCAATATATCAAAAGGAAGCAGGACGATTTGTCCCATCCTAAACTTACTTCAATTTCATGACAGCCAGCAAGAACATCTTTTTCTGCATCGTGAAAACACAGCTTGATGACCCATCTGGAAATTCTGGATTATCATTCTTGGCACAGACACCCTCAGACGACACTCAGAAAGGTCCGCATGATCACTGGAAATGACAGCAATACAGATGTGGCTCAGTTAGCCAGCCAAATCACCGCCACTGGCCAATGCGACAACATATTAGCAGAGCATCCAGAGTGGGCTCATGATCTGCATCGGCTTCGCTTGCCAGTTTGGCAGAATGTCGCCGGTGATGTTTCTGCAAAAATCAATCATATCAGTCCACAGTCCTGGCTGGGCAATACCTATGTCGGAAAAATCTCAACCAAGACCACCTGGATGAGCGGCAGACAGATTGCTGAGAGGGAGCTACTCTGTGCATCCTGGGAACCCCCATTCAAATCTATGGAGGAGACAGGGGGCTTTAGTATTTTCTGTCCGTTCAGGAAGGGTAAAATGGTTCTTCTCTACCCACCTGAGGAGTGGGAGTCCCACAACAGAAACGAGGACGACGATGAACATGATGTCGAGCAGCTGACAGCTGAGATGATCGTCACCACGAATACCACATCTGAGGCTGCCCCACCTGCCGATTCAGATACCCCATTTCTCCCAGATTTTGATGATCTTGCGCAGGAAGCAGTGGCTAACCTCGAGCTGGCAGCAACACAAGCTCCTGAACCCTATCTTGCAATTATGGGGTCTACCAAGAAGCAGCACAAGGCAAGCATCCTGCGCATTTATTCAAGTCGCTTTTCGATTGCAGAATCGAGAGACTGTCTCGAATGTGTTTGTGGATTCAGCCAGCACAACAAATCGTCTGCAGCAGCATCCATGGACTCCAACGAAGCCATTGCAGGAGAGCCGATGGTGTTAATCGAGGATCCTGTGGCCATCCTTGTGCGCTCCAATGGTTTTATGTGGCTCACGGTTGTTATGTCAGGCATTACTCAGGCACAAAGCCAGTCGATGCCCTCCCAAAGTGTTTATTAGGCAAGCCAAATGTCTGTGTCAAAATCCAGATCATGGAGTTGCAGTCCACACATAACCTGCCCAGAACAGCTTCGGAGGAGGGCAACTGGGAGTGGAGCAGTAAATTTGTTACCTCCATGGGGACTTCAAAAATTACTGAAGTCGACTGTTTGCTGCTTCAACTTCTGAATCCTGCAGTCCTTCCAGCCAGTAATCCTTCAAAGAATGGTATAGCAACGTGTCATTTTAAATCTGTTGAACTCATGACCATAGCTGCCTCCATGGAACTCGTGACTCAGCACGAAGAACCTCCCAGAGACCGCATTCACCCCGACTTTTCCATATCGCACCTCATCAGGTCGGTCTGTTCTGTTACTCCAGAGCGATGTCACTCAATTGCTTTACAGGTTTTGCATGTTTCGTTTGTAATAAGGAGGGATCCTCTCTTGAGCAAACAGAGGGCCTGTGTACTTTATGCCCCACTGCTTTGCTCAGTGTCAAGTCCTCGTACAAACTGGTTGAGCACATGGCAATCCACATTCTCTTCGATCACAATCCCCTGATTGACCGGAGTGCAGACCCTTGTGGATTTTGTGCTGGCACAAAATCGCACTGCTCCATTGTTCTTGTTAAATGCAAGGCATGGATGACACATTCGGATTGACCTGACCAGATCTCATTGTCCCCACCTTGCAAATCTTGGGCTTGAGTCCGCTGCTAAATCCTCCAAACAGAGTCCCTGCATGAACGGCCAATGGTTTGCCTGGTCTCACCATGTCCTGATATCAAGTAGAAATCTGCACTGTGCATCCCACGGCTAATCTATCACACTACAAGTCTTATTACGCACTGGCTGAAGGCGAAGAGATTGCCCTCAAGACCATTTCTACTACGAAGAAATGCAACCAAGAAGGCCATCACCTTCAAGATCTCACATGAACATAGTATGGAGGCTGCACTTGGGTGAGGTTATTTCCAGTTACATTTCAAGTTGGGCTGAGTGTGATACAGTGAATATTCCTGGGTAGCTACGAACGAACGATGACATGAATAGCATAGGTCCATCCAGATCCTGAAGCCCCAATCCCGAGCAAGACATGGCAACAACATGTACTCCACGCTCCCTCTCTCCCTTGCATAAAGAGGACAACAATATGCCCTCCCCCAGTGCGCTACTCGATGCCCCTCATCGTCCAGCTCCCCTCGAGTTGTCTCTGTTGAATGAAGAGGCCGTCTCCCAGTGCGCAGCTCGAAGCACCCAGTCACTCAGCTTCCTTCAATATTCCCCCGCCGATCATTTCCAAGTGTGCAGACACTGGGTCAATTGTGTTGTTAGACCACCGCCAACCTAATAAACTGTCTGCACTGCTGACAATGTCTACTCACCAGGCTTCAGAGTCCATGATTTCTCCATCAATATGTCCACAGCCCCGCAGAGTTATCAAGAAAAATCTTGTCATGCACTGCAAACTCAGGCCCACGATGAACCCACACCTGCCACCAATGCAGAGCCAACAGCCTCAGTCTCAGGTAAGCAGGCCACTTGCAGGTCCGCCCGGGTTCCAGTGTGATGTGGACTGTGGTTCTACTGGATGCAGTGTAGTATTTGCAAGTAAAGTAGTGTTCGTCCTCTAGAGGGAATAAAGTTTACAGCTTTCAGTTGTGATGGAGGGCTTAGGTATTGTGCTTGTTAAAATTTCCTGTGTGGATGAAAGTTAGTTGGTTAATGTAATAGTTATGATCCGTCTGATGGGGTCCGGATTTCCCAATAATATTTGTTTTGCACTACCTGTATCCTTCACCGGATATGTTGATACGAATCTGGGGCCTTCTTGGAGGATAGACGGTGAATTCTGTTCACAGGCAGAGCTGTTAAAAAGCCTCTGTTGCGATGCGGGTTTGCTTCATAGGCCTCCAAGGATGTGTAGTTGTTATGGGTTTTAATGGAATGGACACTGTCCACTTTTGAAAGCAAGCAGAAGAATGATGTCCACAGGTCTCGATCGCGCTCCACAGTACTTCGAATGATTAAACATAGAAGGCGGATGCTTCAACAGACTACGTGAAGGATGTGGATGGCTCCTCAGAGAGTCTGCACACTTTGAAACACTAATATTGTTGACGGTTCTGAAGCGGAGAATGGATCTGGGTAATTGATTTGTTTCTGCACAGTCATTTGGGGTCAGAATGGATCTGTACCAAGAACTGGTGCCGTACCAGAGCTGTTTTGGAGCTTTACGGTATAAAATCTGTTGGTGAACAGTGCCTCTCAGGACCTGGAGAGGACTGAAGTGTTTTATGAAGGGCCTAAAGGACAACACTTCCAGGGATTATTCTTGTTCAGAATGGAGGATGAGTAAAGAAAGAGCCCCTGGTGACCAGTGAACTCTATAGATTGGCAGGTTCCTACTTTTCTGCTCTAGTCTAGGACAGTAGCAGAAAGCGGGGGAGTTCTGAGATACTTTCTCCAGATACAGTGGGTGGTATTTATACTGTTTCTAAAGTCCATGTGATTTTCCCTTATTCTGACAACTCCATTCATCTTTCCAATGATTGGGAACAGGTCCCCCTCTTCCTGCTCTCCCTCCTAGCTGTGCGGAATCATTGTATGAGCTTGCAGACTGATTTCCTAGTATGCAGAATGGTTCTGCAAGCCAGCGGACTGCATATGTCTTTGTCCGACATGTCGGAAACGTTGTGGCGTGTTTCTTGTAGGTGGAGTGACTCTGCGAGGTGCGGACCATGTAATTGTTGGTTGGAATTGGACATCATGGTCATGGAACGTGGCAGAGTGATCCCTGTGCCAGTGGATAGTGTAATTCTTGGTCAGACCAGGTCATAGACTGTTGCAGAGCATGGCAGGGTGATCCTGGAGCCGGCGGACAATGCGAACTTGGTTGTAGACGATCACAGAGTGTGGCAGAATGATCCTGGGGCCGGCAGATGATGCATACTTGGTTGTAGACGATCACAGAGCGTGGCGGAATGATCCTGGTGCCAGCAGACGGTGTAGTTGCTGATCAGACATGGTCGTAGTCAGACTGTGGGGCCAGCGGACAATGCAAACTAGGTTGTAGACGATCACAGAGTGTGGCGGAATGATCCTGGAGATGGCAGACAATACATACTTGGTTGTAGACGATCACAGAGTGTGGCGGAATGATCCTGGAGCCAGCGGATGATGCAAACTTGGTTGTAGACGATCACAGAGTGTGGCAGAATGATCCTGGTGCCAGCAGACGGTGTAGTTGTTGGTCGGACTTGATTGTAGACTGCAGAGCGTGGTCTTATGTTGCAACGGTGGGCAAACATAGTGCAGCCTCACACCGGCTCCAAGCAAGCAGTGCATTCTTCTTTCAGCTAAGGAGGAGGAAGAGGAGAAAACACCCTGCAGTGCTCCAGATTGTGCAGTGACAGAGGATGTGGTGCAGATAGGCTGCTCAGGGCTGGCCTGTGACTCTCAGGTTTGTGTATTAATTTTTACAGCTCCCCAATCTCTATGTTGTTGTCCCAGGCCCACCTTTGCTGCGTTGGAATAAAAGAAAATGAAATGGTTCCGCAGCTTGAATGGTTTTGCAATAATGATTGTCGTACAAATGCAGGTGGGAGAAGTCAAAAAAAGGCACGTAAATAGGCCTCACTTTATTAATACTGGTGGTCATGTAATTGGATAATTGTGGATGGTGTTCCTGGAGGTACTGGCTGCCTCCTCTGAGAAATTCGATAAAAACATGCCAGGAATTACCCGATTTGGCGATTATGTAATGCTGTGTAGCTCAGCTAATAGGGTAGGTAGGTTCTAGAGGGTCTTAATGCACTTTTCCGACCCTGTGTGGCAACTTTAACAGTGGGTACCCCTTGAGTTGGGTGGTTGACAAATTGACAAATTGGTTCAACCTGTCACATGTCACAACCCTTGCCGAATTAATCGTAAAAAAACAGTAATCATCTTACCCATTCCACCTTCATGCTCTGCATGCTGCTCAATCATGCCGTCCATTCACTCGAATGGCCCTTCTTCAAGATTACAATAGTCATTGGATTTACAGCTGTTTCCGAAAACCTTGAGACTGGTCAAAAGTTTTTGCTCGCCCTGAGTTTTTGATGGAGGGCTAAGGATTACTGCTTTTCATACAGATCACCAACCTTTCGGGATGGGCCCAGTCCAGGCCGTTGGCTTGGTAATGGTGTTTGTGGTGATGGGATACACCCAATTGGGTGTATTTGTTCCAAAAGAGGTGTATCCTAATGAGTCCATCAATGATACACCGGCTTTGGTGTATTTATTCCCAAAGAGGTGTATCCCAAACGATCCCATCAATAATACACCAGATTTGGTGTATCTCAATGATCCCATCAGTAACACACCAGATTTGGTGTATCTGTTAAGTGCTGAGCCAAGGGAATCGGAAATGCCGAGGAAGTCCAAAGGTAAGAGTTCGGAGATGTCACGGAGTTCCGAAGGATCAGAAGGTCGTTCTCGCAAGCACTACAAACAAGATTGTGCGACTACCCAGCTTGTGACCAAGGAGAGTCAAAGTCCAGAGATAAGAATGGAGGACGAGTAAGGATGCAGGAGGGCCGGAGGAGGCACAGAATATCCGATACGTCGGAAAGTCCGACTCAGGTTGCGTTGGGAAGGGAGAACGCAATAACATATATAATTATCAAACTGAAGAACAGAGGCTAAACTACTTAGCTTAAATACTAGTAAGCTAATTGTTTAGTGAAAGACAATAGGATGTGAAAGAGTAGTAAGTATAAGTCCATGGACAATTAGTTGTCAAGACAATCCTGTGAAGGATTAGTAAGTATAAGGCCGTGGACAATAAGTCGTAAAGACAATCCTGTGAAGGATTAGTAAGTATAAGTCCGTGGACAATAAGTCGTCAAGACATCTTGTGAACGATGAGTAAGTATAAGTCCGTGGACAATTAGTGAATGTCGGATGAACTCCGAGAGTGAAGTAAGGGAATATGAGTAAAAGGAATCCGCTTGGTAATCCCTCATCATGTAATGTCCCTTGCGATGAATAGAAGTCCCTCTCGGAAATTCCGAAGGAAGTCCGATCGGAGCTCCGAGGAACTCCGAGTTGCACAGATATAACAGTATCCCCCCTCAAGGTGATTGCCCTCAAGAGGCTTGGAACTTTCCGGAACATCACGGGATGTCACGTGCTCGTTCCAGAATATGTATATAGGAAACTCCGAGCAGTGGAAATTTTCAAATTTTCACACCTTCGGAATTACCATATCTGATGTCCCAACCAAGCAGCAGCAACAACATCATCCGTAAGTCCTTCGGCATATCCGAGTTTCTCCGTGCTGACCAACCCATAGGTTGCAAAAAATGCACCAAGCATGGTCTACCATGCCATCGGCAAGAAGGGCCCTGCGGAGTCTCCTGTGTCCAGTGCGCGACGCAAAAGGTCAGGTGCGACCTTGGAGAGCGGATTCGCGTGGCCGCAGAAGTCCCAAGAGTGTCCGAGCCAACGGACAAGGTCGAAGAACTGGACGGAGACATCGAACAGCTCGTAGAGCTGTTCAACAAGTTCGCAACAACGGCCAACAAAGATGTCGGAAAAGCTTGGGAATTCCGAAAGGCTGTCATGGTGGAGAACACAGAGCTGAAGAGGAGGGTGAGGAGATTGGAGAACCAGAACGAGCTGTTTGTGGGGTGGATTACCACCTTCGACCCCAGTATAGAGTTTGAGGTGTCGGAGACGGAAGAGGAGGAGCCAGAAAAGCCAAAGAAGAAAAAATTGGCAAAGTCCAAAGGCAAGCGGAGGGAGGTTGAGTAAGAAGGAAAAAGTCGAAATGTCCATAGATGTAAAATAGAATAGTTTGTAATTTTGAATGTTTTTTGTGATGAGCTGAAAATTCGGAGTTTCCAAAGGAAGTCCAAATTAATATTCGGGGCCTGGCTTTCCGGGATAGCGATTGTGAAAGCTTTCGACAAGTTCATCTGCATGAACGTCATCAGCTCCCATCCAGGTGAACTGTTCATCGTTTTCTTCATAACCAAGCCACTCAACCAAGTATCGGAGTTTCACTCGGTATCTCCAATCTAACTTTGAGTCAACAATTTCCTTGATCTCAAAGTGCTCTTCTCCGTCCACCACTTCAACCGCACCTGGAGGTTCCTCCATGCGACTGGGAAAAGGGTTCGGAGTGTGTGGCTCAAGTTGAGAGACATGAAAGACTGGATGAATGCCTCGGAGTTGCTTCGGAAGCCGAAGTGTATAAGAATTGGAACTGGGATGGGCTATAATTTCGTAGGGACCTAGGGTCCGCTTGGAAAACTTCGGAGTTGGTCGGGTTGTCTGAATGTGCTTTGCAGAAACAAAGACTTGATCACCGATTTTGAATTCTGGTGAAGGGTTTCGACGAGTGTCAGCAGTGGCCTTGTATCTCTTCTGAGAATCCGTAATTTTCTCTCAGATAAACTTGTGAAGTCCGTGAAGGTCGACAGCGAAATCCTTAGCGTAAGTGTTGGCCACATCACGTTCCAGATGAATAGTTAAGGAAGGATGATATCCCTTTTTCGCAAAAAATGGTGTAACTCCAGTAGAAGCATTCGGAGCATTGTTGTAAGTGAATTCGGCCAGAGGGAGAAGACAATCCCAGTCGTCTTGTTGATAGGAAGTGTGCATGCGAATATATTGTTCCAAAGTCTGGTTGGCACGTTCGGTTTGTCCGTCAGCCTCCGGGTGATACCCCGAAGTGAAATGCAATTCCATACTCAAGAGTTGACCCAAGGACCGAAAGAATGCAGAAACGAATTCAGATCCCCGATCCGAACTGACGTGCAAAGGGACTCCATGCTTAGAGAAAACATGAATAAGGAAAAGCCGAGCGAGGTCTGAAGAGGTTATTTTTGTGTCACAAGGAGTAAAAATTCCTTGTTTTGAAGCACGATCTATGATGACTAGAATGCTGTTGTAACCGTTGGAATTCGGAAGTTCCTCAATGAAGTCCATGGAGATAGAATGCCAGGGGCGAAGTGGAACAGGTAAGGGCTGGAGTAACCCATAAGGTTTGTGTTGAGGACGCTTGTTGCACTTGCACAAGACACAAGATTGGCAGTACGTTCGGACAAAGGTTCGGACCTCCGGCCAAGTATATTCGTGTTGAACGAGCTGAAGAGTGTGGTTCTGACCGAAATGACCAGCTAGGATGTGATCATGACAGTGTTGAAGAACCCAACTCGGAGTTCCTCAGAATTTCCGGTAAGGAGAGGAACATAGAGGCGCTCGTCATGGCGAAGTAGGCCAGTGTCGTCAATAGTCCAATGAGGGGAGTTGCCAGAAGTTGCCGCGGAAATTCGGAGTAAGGCCGAAGGGTCATCTCAGAGGTGGCTTCGGATGTCCGAATGAAGCTTGTCTACATCCATAACAACCGTAGCTTGAAGACAAATGTCCTCGAGATAAGTGGCCCGAAGCGACGCCGAAAGCTGATCTTGAGTGAAAACAGGACGAAAATTATGAGGGTTGACTTGGCCATAGTCCTTATCCCCCTCTTTAGGGTAGACGTCCCATCGTCTAGTCAAGGCGTCGGGTTTTCCGCCGAGCCTGCCCAGGTGGAAACGAATAACCATATTGAAACGGCAAAGGTACTCGGACCACCGAACTTGTCGACGAGTAAGCACTTTAGTAGTTGCAAAGTACTCCAAGTTCTTGTGATCAGTAACGACGTCCACCGGAGTTGCCGCGCCTTCAAGGTAATGTCGCCAATGTTTAAAGGCATCAAAAATCGCAAGTAGCTCTTTATCGTGGATGTCGTAGTTGACTTCGGAAGGTCCGAGTGTGCAGCTTCGGAATGCCACAGGATGAATGTCGCCGTCGTCTGTTATATCTGTGCATCTTGATTCCGGTCACGCTCCGGTCACACTGGTCACACTCCGGTTTCCGGTAACCCGGAGTATCTCGGAATGATTCGGATCATCTCGGACCATCGGGCCTATGACGCTACAACACTTTACTAAGTGTTTTCCCGTTTATCCGTACTTCTGTTCTTCTGATTATTGTCTTGGACTTCTCTTCTCATGGTTGATTACATAACCATCACTTCTTCCGACACCATCTGACTCCGGTCGCATGAATCCCTTATTGTCCTTTATTCCTGACTTACCAATCCTTCCCACCATTATTGTCTTTCCTCCTCTCCTTCCTTTTTAGTATCAACAATTAGTTTGGTAGTATAAATATGTCTTAGATACTTCCAGTACTTCATCTGGAAAATTAATGTTGTTTCCATGTTTTCCTTCATGGACTGAGTCTTAACTTCTCGTCTCGTCTGTGACTCGACTCCGGGGTAAACTCAGTACCCTCGGATGTCTTCTTCATTTGATCTTCATTTCCAGTCCATTACCGGTCTTCTGGTTCATCTCCGGTCCATTACCGGTCTTCTGGTTTATCTCCGGTCCACCTCTGGTTGACCCCCGGACTTCTGGTCGACCGCCAGTTGCTCTTCTTCACCATTCTGGCCCTTCTCTCATTTCGGCTCCTCCCCAGGCAGTCACACACCCTTCTGAGCTGTGGTGCTTGCGAGAAAAGCCGACTTCTTGACTCTGGCCCTGTTCCGGTTATCTGGATCAATTTCCGGTTCCGGAGCTCCGCCGGGCTGGTCATCTTCATTCTGGCTCAGGATTAACATCGTCGCCAATAATTGAAAGAATAGCGGCGATAGCATAGTCAGAGGGTCCGCTTCCACTGTAATTTGACGATCGGGAACCCAATGGTGAAGTATCGGAGCTTCCGAGAAAGCAGTCTTCAGACCGTCAAAGGCTGATTGACAGTTTTCAGACCAGTTCCATTTCACGCTGGATCAGGTAAGCCGAGTGAGTGGGATAGTAATATCCGAATAGTTCCAGATAAAACGCCGATAGAAATTGCAAAAGCCTAGGAAGGATTGAACATCCTTCACTTTTCGAGGAGTAGGCCATTGAGCAACTGCAGCGATTTTTTCGGGAGCCATTCGGAAGCCGTCGGGGGAGAGAATATATCCAAGGTATTCACAAGTGGTGACACTGAATTCGCATTTCGGAAGTTTGCAGAAAAGTCCGGACGCTCAGAGTCTCCGAAGTACTTCTCGGACATGCCCGGTATGTTTCGACTCGTCTTCGGAGTATACCAGGATATCATCCAAGTAGACTACGACCAGACGTCAAGGAGGTCCGAGAAGATGGTATTGAGAAAGCGTTGAAATGTCGCAGGAGCATTTGTAAGGCCTTCAGGAACCACTCTCCAGTCATAAGACCCATAGCGAGTACGAAAAGCAGTTTTGGGGTCGTCGCCTTCTTTAATTCGGAGAAGGTGGTAAGCATGTCAGAGATCGAGTTTTGTATAGATGCGAGCCTTGCTCGGAACATCTAGCAAGTCCGAAATTAATGGGAGCGGATATCAGTCTTTCTTAGTAATTCGGTTAAGACCACGGTAGTCGACGCAGAGCCGAAGAGAGCCATCTTTTTTCTTCGCGAAAAGTATCAGAGCTCCATGAGTTGATTTCGAGGGATAGATGAAGTTGGCCTTTAAATTCTTATCGATGAATTCTCGGAGTGCCGATAGTTCAGCTTGCGATAGAGAATATATGTGACCAATAGGTGGTATTTCACCCTCCTCAGTGTCAGTTCGGAGGTCGTATTCGCAATGTGGAGGTAGATTGTAGGCTTCGGACTCCGAGAAAATGTCGGCAAAGTCTTGATACTCAGTCGGAATATCCAAAGATCTCCGTCCAAGGAAGTTGAATGACCAGATATGTCGCTTCTAGGACAAGTGCGAAGTGTATATTGAGTGGTACCTTTCTGCCCAATAATAGCAGAGTAGGCAGCAGCCGAAACCAGGGATATGTGGGGAGGAGAACCAAATGGCTTCAGAGAAGCCGAAGGAGGTGGAGTACGGATGGCTTCGGAAAAGCCGAAGGGGAAGGAATATCCATAGAAGGCTCAGAACTGAGAGACGACGTCGGAGATTCCGAGATGGGCTTCGGAGTCGGAGTTTCCGAAGGTCCTTCCGTAGAGGAATTAACCGGAACAGAATTAGACTGTATAGTCTGAGGAGTCGACATTGATACCCCGGTGGTGTCGGAGGAACGGAAAGATATTAGGCCTGCCGACCAGTCAATCAACGGATTGAAGCGGTGGAGCCAGTTCAATCCAAGAACCAGGTCACTAGGGGCATCCAGATGGGTGACGTAGAATTCCAACATATGGACGTCTTCAGTAGGAAATTGGATTGGAAGGCGGATTTGCCGATTAATTATGGAGGAGGTGCCGTCGAGGTATCGGAGCCTTATATCGAGTAAGGAACAAAACCATTCATTTCACAAATATTAGGAGATATGAAACAATGTGAAGATCCGGAATCGACAAGAGTCCGAAGGCGGATAATGAACCTCGCAGCGAGGGATGAAGGAATCGTAAATTTTGTAGTTGCATAAGCTTCGGAGTTTCTGAAGGAATCTCCGAGCAAGTCCGAAGGTGCGGCATAAAGGTCGAGGTATAAGGCATTAGATGAAAGAGAGGACGTGTTGAGGAAGACCTCGGGAAGCACACTAGAGTCAACACAGCTCTGATCGTGCGCGGAGGTTTCAGAGCTGCTGACTATTTTTTTGACTCCGTGGTAGCAGTGTCGGAGTTCTTCGGAGTTTCCGCTTTAGAGGCCCTGCCTGCGGCATTGGGTCTCTTTTTGTTACACTCCGCAGCGGAATGACTGGTGCCTCCACAATACATGCAGAGGTTGAACTTCTTGCAACGCTCCCTCTCAGTTTCCTTGAGCTGTCCACTCTTATCCAGTTTGTCGGCATAAGGCTTCAGAGTTCTCATAGTTCCCGAAGACTGTGAAGCAGTAGGAGTGGAAGATTGCTGAGGTTTAAATGTTTTCTATGTATTACCACCCTTCTGGTTGGAAGAGGCGGAAGTCAAAGAAGACTCGGGATTTCTGTGAGTACCGGTCTGCTCGCGTTTCTTCTCAGATTCTGTTATATACCGAGCCGAAGGAAGAACGAGAAGAGCAAGTCCGGAACCGGAACCGGAAACCGGAGGATCGGAACTTCCGGAAAGTATATGGGAGGATAACGCAAGCACCACAGGACAGTAGGATGTGCGCACTACTGTGGCCGGTGAAGGAATGAGGACCGGAGGAATTAACCGGAGGACGACTCAGTGCAGAGCGTAGAGCAAAGCAACGTTAATTATCAAACTGAAGTACATGGCATATGTTACGGGTTTATATAGCTAAGTCCTAATTGTATTCCTAAAAGGTGCGAGTCAGGTGACCTGTCGGACATAACAATAATACGAGTCCCAAAGAGGATGAAGAAGTGATGTCGGAGAAATGAACAATAAGGAGAAGGATTATAAAGACGGATAAACAGGAAACGCTCAGTAATCCTTCATTGCGTAAAAACCCGGTGATCCGCGATGAGTCCGAGAATATTCCGTCCGGTTCCGGGATCCGGTTCCGGACATGACCGGAACATCAAGGACCGAGAATGCATGGATATAACAGATTCTCACTTCCAATAGCGAGTATCAACCTGCAGCCTGGAGACCGATAAGAGTATTCAGATACTCCATATTGACAAGGGGATCCTTAATTCTCCTTGGCAATTCTTCGTAGTATTGGAAACGAAGGGCGTCATTCCCCAACCAGTATAAGCTGAAAGCTTATTGAATTCGACGGTGTAAGTGGTGATTCGGTCCGTGGATTTCATTCGGAGATTCCGAAGCTGGTCCTCGGCATCTCCGACAGGCCCAAAGTTGTCCTGCAGCTCTTGAAGGAACTGAGGAAAATTGCTGTCCCAAGCTGGTACAATGTTTGGGTCGGGGTCAAAGAGCTGGGGTTCAAACCAATCTAGTGCAGTGCCTCGGAGGTACGACATAAGATAAATGATTTTATCGTCGTCCGTGGTGAAGTCCTGGTCACGTTCAGCAAAGTGCAGATAGCACTGAGCGAGGAATGGTTGGAGTTTCTGAGGATCAGAACCATCGAAAGTATCAGGGTTCTGAAGGTTAGAGCGAGAGCTCTTAGATCCAGACTGTGGACCTTTCAAACTCCGAAGTACCTCCGTGAGATCTCCGATATTGGCCAGAATTTGTCGGCCAAATCTTGTCTCCTCATCAATAACTTCCTCTTCTTTGATAGGTGGTTCCGGTTCATCGGTTTCCTCAGCTATCGGATCTTCCGAAGGAGGAAGCGGAGTTGTGAATGGATTAGGAGCACGACGTGGAGCCCCCGATGGTATTCCTCCAACTGGGTAAGAAGCTGGACGTGGATTCATGGTGGGGTAAGGAATGGGCTGGAAAGTCAGAGGGATTTCTGACGATCGAGCGGCAATGGGAGTAATAGGAATATTGGAAAGAAGTCGGGATTGCCGGTGGTCACGATCAACACGCCGTTGGAGAAGATTATTGCCAGCAAGTGATTGGGATGCGCCAGGCGTGCCCGGCACAATGGATGCAGGATTGTAGGGGTTAAACTGATCAGCCATGCAAGCCCAGATAGTTGAGTTTGATAATACTGTTAAGTGCTGAGCCGAGGGGATCGGAATTGCCGAGAAAGTCCGAAGGAAAATGTCGGAGTTCGTCACGGAGTTCCAAAGGGTCAGAAGGTCATTCTCCAAGCACTACAAACAAGAGTGTGTGACTACCCGGCTTGCGACCAAGGAGAGTCAAGTCCAGAGATAAGAACGGAGGACGAGTAAGGATGCAGGAGGGCTGGAGGAGGCACGAATATCCAATAGGTCGAAAGTCCGACTCAGGTTGCGTTGGGAAGGGAGAACGCAATAACATATATAATTATCAAACTGAAGAACAGAGGCTAAACTACTTAGCTTAAATACTAGTAAGCTAATTGTTTAGTGAAGTACAATAAGGTGTGAAATATTAGTAAGTATTAGTCTGTGGGCAATAAGTCGTCAAGACAATCCTGTGAAGGATTCGTAAGTATAAGTCCGTGGACAATAAGTCGTCAAGACATCTTGTGAACGATGAGTAAGTATTAGTCCGTGGACAATAAGTGGATGTCGGATAAACTCTGAGAGTGAAGTAAGGGAATATGAGTAAAAGGAATCCGCTTGGTAATCCCTCATCACTAATGTCCCTTGCGATGAATAGAAGTCCCTCTCGGAAATTCCGAAGGAAGTCCAATCGGAGCTCCGAGGAACTCCAAGATGCACAGATATAACATTTGCGAGGAATAGGCCACTGGGTTACTGCAGCAATTTTTTCGGGAGCCATTCGGAAGCCGTCGGGGGAGAGAATATATGCAAGGTATTCACAAGTGGTGACGCTGAATCCGCTTTAGAAGCCTTGCCCGAGGCATTGGGCCTCTTTTTGTTACACTCCGCAGCGGAATGATCGCTGCCTCCGCAATACATGCAGAGGTTGAACTTCTTGCGACGCTCCCTCTTAGCTTCCTTGAGGTGTCCACTCTTATCCAGTTTGTCGGCATGGGGTTTTGGAGTCCTCAGAGTTCCCGAAGACTGCGACGCGGTGGAAGTGGAAGGATGCTGAGGTTTAAATGTTTTCTTCATATTACCACCTTTCTGGTTGGAAGGGGTGGAAGTCGAAGAAGACTCAGGATTTCCGTGAGTACCGGTCTGCTCGCATTTCTTCTCAGATTCTCGCTTCCAATAGCGAGTATCAATCCGTTGAGCCGTGGCCCAAAGACCGATAAGAGTATTTGGATGCTCCATATTGACAAGGAGATCCTTAATTCTCCTTGGCAATCATTCGTAGTATTGGAAACGAAGGGCAGTCATTCCCCAACCGGTATAAGCTGAAAGCTTATTGAATTCAATGGTGTAGGTGATGATACGGTCATTCGGAGATTCTGAAGCTGGTCCTCGGCATCTCCGACAGGATCATGCGGCCCAAAATTGTCCTGCAGCTCTTGAAGGAACTGAGGAAAATTGCTGTCCCAAGCAGATACAGTGTTTGGGTCGGGGTCAAAGAGCTGGGGTTCAAACCAATCTAGGGCGGTGCCTCGGAGATACGACATAAGATAAATGATTTTATCGTCGTCCATGGTGAAGTCCTGGTCACGTTCAGCAAAGTGCAGATAGCACTGAGCAAGGAATGGGCAGAGTTTCTGAGGATCAGAACCATCGAAAGTATCAGGGTTCCGAAGGTTAAAGCGAGAGCTCTTAGATCCAGACTGTGGACCTTTCAAACTCCGAAGTACCTCCATGAGGTCTCCGATATTGGCCAGGATTTGTCAGCCAAATCTTGTCTTCTCATCAACAACTTCCTCTTCTTCGATAGGTGGTTCATGTTCATCAGTTTCCTCAACTATTGGATCTTCCAAAGGAGGAAGAGGGGTGGTGAATGGATTAGGGGTACAACGTGGAGCCTCCGATAGTATTCCTCCACCTGGGTAAGAAGCCGGACGAGGATTCATAGTGGGATAAGGAATGGGCTGGAAAGTCAGAGGGATCTCTGACGATTGAGCGGCAATGGGAGTAATAGGCATATTGGATAGAAGTCGGGATTGCCGGCGGTCACGATCAACACGCCGTTGGAGGAGATTATTGCCAGCAAGTGATTGGGATGCGCCAGGCGTGCCTGGCACGATAGATGCAGGATTGTAGGGGTTAAACTGATCAGCCATGCAAGCCCAGATAGTTGAGTTTGATAATACTGTTAAGTGCTGAGCCGAGGGAATCGGAATTGTCGAGGAAGTCCGAAGGTAAGAGTTCAGAGATGTCATGGAGTTCCGAAGGATCAGAAGGTCGTTCTTGCAATCACTACAAACAAGAGTGTGCGACTACCTGGCTTGCGACCAAGGAGAGTCAAAGTCCAGAGATAAGAACGGGAGGACGTGTAAGGATGCAGGAGGGCCAGAGGAGGCACGGAATATCCGATAGGTCGGAAAGTCTGACTCAGGTTGTGTTGGGAAGGGAGAACACAATAACATATATAATTATCAAACTGAAGAACAGAGGCTAAACTACTTAGCTTAAATACTAGTAAGCTAACTGTTTAGTGAAAGACAATAAGATGTGAAAGATTAGTAAGTATAAGTCCGTGGACAATTAAGTTGTCAAGACAATCCTGTGTAGGATTAGTAAGTATAAGTCTGTGGACAATAAGTTGTTAAGACATCTTGTGAACGATGAGTAAGTATAAGTCTGTGGACAATTAGTGAATGTCGGATGGACTCCGAGAGTGAAGTAAGGGGATATGAGTAAGAGGGATACACTTAGTAATCCCTCATCGCGTAATATCCCTTGTGATGAATAGAAGTCCCCCTCGGAAATTCCAAAGTAAGTCCAATCAGAACTCTGAATGGAACTTTGAGTTGCATGGATATAACACAGATGTTGATCGCATCTTGTCTTTATCACCTGCCCACCCCACGTTGGTGTAGCACAGCAGGGTTTTGGACAGAGGAGTGGCGAGGTGTTCTGGCCTGTCGTAGGTGATCCCCAAATCAAGTGAACCCTTAATGTATCTCAAAAGATGCATGAACACGTTCCAATGCTCAATTCCCGGTTTGAGCTAAATTGACTGCCGACTCCCACTGCATAGGCCAAGTCTGGGCACGTGCCAAGCATGCCATACATCACACATCCCAGTAGCCCCAGATAGTCTTTACCGACCATGAGTAGCTGCTCATCATCAGTTTTGGGCAACATGTCCCTTGTCACCTTTGTACCGACAGGGAAGGGAGTAGACACAGCTTTGCAATCAGACATCCCAAAGCATTCCAAGACATCCTGCAAGTACTTCTTCTGGGATATATGAACTGTCCCTGCAGCGAGATCCTGGGAAATCTCCAGTCTGAGACAGTATGTTGCAACCCCAAGGTCTTTCATCTAATGGCACTCAGACAATTTAGACTTCACACCTCCCACGTCGTCACATTGTTTGTAGTGCCCTGCAAGTTGTCGATATATAGAGCAATGATAACAATGATATCCCCACGGCGCACAGGTAAATGCTGTGATCAGATTGGAGCCATGTAAAGCCGAGTGACTTGAAAATGGAGTCAATGAGATGGTAGAATTGGCGGGCAGGTTCCTTTAGTCCATAGATGGATTTGTGGAGCTGCAAAACCATTGGTTGACCCTCGCATTTAATTTAGGTTCCAGTCCTGGTGGTTGGCTCATATAAATTTCCTCGTCCAATTTTCCATTAAAAAAAGTGGTGACAACATCCATCTGGTAGATGGTAAGGCCGTAGTTAGCTGCCATGGAGAACATGATGCAGAGAGAAATGAATTTTGCAACAGGTGCAAAAGTCTCCTTGTAGTTGACTCTGTAAATCTGTGTGAAACCACATGCCATAAGATGTGCTTTGAAACACTCAAATTTGTTCCACTGATTGTATGTCACACTGAATACCCACTTGCCGTTATGAATTTATGGCCTCCTGGAAGATCAACATATTCAAAAGTTCCTGTTCAGACAAGGGAGCCAAATTCCTCCATCATCGAATTTGCCCAGTCTTCCAAATATATGCTGGCCATCACCCCTTGAACGTCAACAGCACAACAATTAGATGCTCAGGAACACAAGCAGGACATGCATGAGCTTGATATTCAGGCTCCTCCTCCTCAAACACATAAGGCACATCTATCTGCACTTCAGGAGGCAGCACTGGAGTGGTCTTATGTTTGTATCGACCCTTTGGGAGGTTGGCATGCTCATCCACCATGCCGTCAAAACACGTTGGGAGCTTCCTCGCCCTTGGGACCTTTGGCTGGTCAACAACAACTTCGGGTGTGTACTCTTCTGGCTCCTCCACCTCCATTGCAGCTACATTTTCAGCAGTGGCTGGTGTTGGGGGATCAAGCTCAGAAGCGAGGGTAGCATCGGCAGGAAGTATCAGGATGACTGGAAGCAGATTTCGAAGGTCTGTAATAACCTCAGTCCAGCCAGAGCTCTTTCCATGCTCAAAGAATGTTACATCCCTAGATTTGTAGCCCTTGCACTTCACGTGATCGTAGCATTTATACACTTTGAATTGTGTACCAGGCAGACTGTAGTAACCAAGTAGAATGCATTCAACTGCCCTATCCGAAAACTTTCATCAGCAAAACCTGGTCACATTAAAGAGTACTACGTAGTCAGCTGTAGTCAGCCATAGCGGTCATAGAGCCTGTAGTGCCTGTAGTGTAGGGTTATATGTCTGTAGTGCTGCATAGTGTCTTGGGCCTTCTACATAGTAATCTGTATTGGGACGGCCACACCACGTAGCACTCCATAGTACTCTGCAGTACAAGATGGTAAAATCCCAAAATAAATCTAACACCATTACAGACTTTACTTCAATTCATTAACCCAACTTTACTTTACTTTGAAGGCCTTGAATTAATTGTACTATTGGAAACGAGGAAACTAAAAGACATGTTAATGTACTTATATTGCAACAGGCAGGATTCGCACTCATGCTGTCTTCAAAACACACAAAATAAAACAAGTGCATTATAACCAACTAGACTATATAAACATAATTAATGTCTTCACATGTACACCTAAGATAAGGCTGGACACTTTGACAAAAGGATCCCTTGCTTACGCTTGGGCACGTGTCCAGTGGGGTGTAGGAAGATTTGCAATGCCAAACAATGATTGTTCAATGTACAATATTGTGCAAGAGTCAGTGAGCATGTGTACAGTGGGGTGAGGAAGGTTTGACTCAACCAGGTTTGCATTGCCAAACCAAAGCCAAAAAGTTAAAACGGTGTTGTGTTGTGGTCACGTGATTTTGGTGCCAGTTTCATTTGACACAGCAAAGTCATGTGATCGCTGTATAGTACTACACGGCCTCAGGCTTGACACTGTGTAGCACTACAGGATTACTAGAGCACTATATAGCTCTACATAGGTTTGATAGAATACTATGTAGTAATACAGGTCCACCCAATTACTATGTAGTGCTATAGAGTACTACAGGCCACTACAGAAACAAGTGTGCTACTACAAACTACTACAAACACTACCAGCGAAATCAGGGTTCGCTGATGTTGGGCAGCCTTTCTGAGGAAGGACCTGAACATACACGTCACAACCAAATGGCTGCAAGTGGCTGACATCTTGCTGCTTGCCTGTCCACACCTCCTCAGGGATGTTCCCATCCAACAAGGACCATGTTGGGCAGAAGTTACGTGTATATGCTGTAAGGCATGTCACGAGTGCGGGTCACCCGCGAGTCATCGTGGGTTGACCCGTGAAAATACTCGTGGGAAACTTGACCTGCGGGTTCGGGTACCCTTCGCTACGGGTCATCACGGATCCGAGTAGTAATTTTTTTGAGAACAAGGTATACTCGTGAGTTTCAAAGTACTTTTAATCATGTACTTTGAGCTAAAAAATGGCACAATGAGGGCAATACTCGTGAGTTGATCCGTGAGAAACCCGTGACCGCGGGTCAAGTACTCGTGAAGGCGGGTTTCCCATGGATCCGAGTATGGCCTTGGACAACGCAAGTACTCGTGGTCACGGATCCGGGTCACTCGCGGGTTAACTCGTGATATGCCTTAATATGCTGTGTATGCAATGGCATCGGCCCAAAAACCAAATGGGAAGCCCAGCTTCAATTAAATTTGCTCAACCACTGTCCTCGAGTGTACAGTTAATGTGCTCTGCCACGCCACCTTGCTGCGAGCTGTGCAGGGCTGTGGTATGATGGACAATGCCCTCAGCCTCAAGGTGTGCTTCAAACTCGTCTGACATGTATTCTCTGCCATTGTCTGTACAGACTTTTCTAATCTTCTGTCCGGTCTCTTTCTCAACTTGTGTCTTCCATACACGGAAGCGTGCGAGAGCGCTGCTCTTGTTCTTCAAGAAATCAATGTCAACATGGCCAGAGTGATCATCTGTGAAGGTAATAAAGTACTTACTTCTGCCAATAGAGTTGGGAAGGGGCCACAGAGGTCAGAATGTACGAGTTCTAGAATACCAGTGGCCCACTTTCTGCCTTCTTTTGGAAACGGCTTATGTGCAGCTTTTCCACACAGACAAGCATCGCACGAGAAGTCCTGGCCCACAATTCACATGTCCACCCCATCAACCATCCCAGATGCAATGAGTTTCCTGAGATTAGAAATATTTAGATGGCCGAAGCCGGATTGTGAGGATGTCGAGGCACTTACCGGCAAGAGCGGTGTTTTAGCTTTGAGGACAGATGGGAGCCTCTGTTCTAATAAACAAAACACTCCTCAGTCACCGTAGGATAGAGTCATTTATTAAGTACCTAATAGACAAAACACTATGGTACATTGAGTAAAGTATAATGTAAGAATAAATAGGATGTACCTCCTCAGTCACCGTAGGGTAGAGACTGAGGAGAGAAGATGGAAATTGTAGCTATAAGTATGTGAGTAAAGCTGTATAGGAAGCTGTAATAAGCTGTATGTAAAGCTGTATTGCTAAGGTGTAGAACAGCTGTTGAACAGCACTGTGATGAGGTGTTTACTCCATCTGTTCAACGGCACAGAGTTCACAAGATCAAGGATGTAGAGACCATCCTTGAAAGATGCTCGACAAAGAGTTGCGCCACGCAGTTTGATGAGGCAGAAAATGCCCTCGAACTCTAGCTTAACACCAGGGATGGCTGTCAACTGCCCGACAGACAGAAGCGAGCCCACGAGCTTTGGAGCATAGAGTGTCTGCGTGAAATCTATGGTCTGGGTCCCTGAGGGGGTCTTGATGCGGTTTTGGCTGGTACCGCAGCTGACGGCATAGATTTCACTGTTATCCCCAAGCTGGATAGGTATCAGCTTCTCCAGAACAGTGTAGGTGACAAATGACAAGCGGTCAGAGGTGAGGTAGCAGGATGTACTCGAGTTGTCAAAGAGCACGTCAGCACAGAGGGCATTTGTGGTCTCTTTTGTGAGAAGGACCTTTGGGTGATCATCATCGCTGCTGATGGCATCATATGCAGCTTGCATGATGCACAGTTTCTCTTTAGCGGTCTCCTTCACATTCGGACACTCTCTCACGATATGTCCCTTTACTCCCCATCCGTGACAGGTGGCATTCTTCTTCCAGTCATCACCACATCCACTACTACCTCCACCGTGTCCTCCTCGACCATGACCTCAAGCACGCCAAGATCCCTGACTAGCAATGTATGCCTTGATCGCACTCACAGCAATCTCGTCCTCATGTGCTTTCACAAGCCGAAGTGTCTCTGTCTGCACCTTGAGCACTTGCTCTTCATGAAGCTTCCATGCTAGGATCTCGCACTGGCAAATCTCTTCTTCCAGGAGGACTGGGATCACAGTGTGCAGGTTGGTGTGCTCAGTGAGAGAGATACTTTGCACAAGAGAGGTAAAGTCGGCAGGCAAGCTCTTCAGCATGTTTATAGTCCAACAATGTGTTGTTTCCTCATTCCAGGTCAGCTGTGTAGCCAAGAATGATATCCAGGTGAGCTTGCAGAGCTCTGCTCTCGATTCCATCATATCTGATCGTGGAGATTTTGTCGTGAATAGATATCATTGACTGCATGCCCAGTCAGGAGTAGATTGCTTTGAGGTTACCCCACATCTCTGCAGCAGTCTGCACGTCTCAAATGTACATGATTTGGTCGTTGCTCACCATCTCGGTGATGTGATATTTCATCTTTTCCAAGCCCTTGACCCACATGTCATACCTGGGGTTGGCGACTTCAGTCTCGACTGTGCCTGTGCCCATGTCCGGTGACACTGCAGGTCTTCTCATGACCATCATCAGCAGGACAGCAGTGTCAGCAATGTACATTTATTGCTCTTCATCCTCCAGCTTGGCCTGTGCCTTGATGGACCATGTGTCCCAGTTTTTGCTGTCTAGCAAATTGAAAACATAGTGTGTCATGGAAACATCCCTGGGGCCCATAACCTGTTGTAAGTCAAGAGACTTGATACAGTAAGCACCTGCAGACCTTCTCTTCAGACTGAAGAGATCGGTCAGCAGGCCTTGAATAAATACATGACCTTTGTTAACCCAACACAACCCCTGACCAACGTCCCAATCCGGACTGGATACTGAAGGTTTATGTTACAACAATATATACTGTAGGTACATCCCGTAGTTCCCTACGACTTTGTACCTAGTGGCCTAACAGCCCAGAGCACTCATCAACCCGAAATTACAACACAAAACGAACAGCATACCTGTATCTCACGACTACTTCTAGTGTCAGAGCCTTGCACCAGGGAAGGAAGTTGGTCGCAAGATACATTATGCCTCAGAGTTTACTTGAAAGGAGCAGAGAGTAGGGACTTTCAAAGTAGACAGCTTAGTGGCAGCTGCTTATGCTTATGGTCCTGTGCTCGTCATCTCTGTGACTACCTTTTTAGGTAGCTCACTTTTTTTTGATTCAGTTCTGGCAGGTTCCAGCACTTTTCGCTGGAGATCTCAAGCCAAAAAATGTCTATCAATTTTTTTATCCCCAGATATCCTGCCCGACAAAATTAGACACTAAAAACAGGACTTGAATTGCCATATTTATTCACATTCTATCAATAGGGGCAGTCAGAGTAGACGATTAAGCCGCGATTCACGAGGGATTATGGCAACGATTAAGACACGATTATGGATTTATTAAAGACCCATAATCATGTATAATCATGGCATAATCACAGTCAATTCTGACCGCCCCGAAAATCATTTGGATTATGGCGTGATTATCAACGAGAGACGATTAAGCAATGAAGAACCCCGGAGCCATAATCATGGTCGAATCGCCTCTGGAGGCGATTCGACGATTATGAACGATTATGGAGTTAACACGATTCTCCCATGGTCAAATAAATCCATAATCCTTCCAGAATTGTGTCTCATAATCACAGCTTAATCGTCTACTCTGACTGCCCCTAATATGACGCAATTCAACGAAATTGCTGTTTTCTGCCATAAAAATGCTCAGGTGTAAGGAAAACATATCAAATGCGGATATACAGAGAGAAAGGGAGAGATGAGGAGTATAAAACTGACATTAGGGTTGAGAACAACGTCGGGTTGAGCAACCTAAAAAGGCAGTCACGCAAGTAACTGGCACGGGACCACAAGCATAAGCAGCTGTTGGGCTCAAGAGCTGCTCGATCTCTGGATCAGCCAATACTTCCCACGACCCACCCCCCCAAAAAAAGCCAGTGATTATCACCTCAAAAAGGCAGTGATCATCAACCCATCAACGTGCCAGTGACGGCCACTCGACGCGCCTCGTCCAAGCCACTCGTCTGCAATCTCAGTCTCACACGACGAGGAATGCCGGTTGGGTGTACCACAAACAAACAGCACAAACAGCACAGCCAGCCCCGACTCTCAAGGGAAAACCACGGGCCAGAAGCGTGGGCTAGACGATCTTACGGTGACTCCAAGCCGTACCCGAGTTTTAAAACAGCCCGACCTTCGCGACACGTAGTGGCGGCTGACAGGTGACAGGAATTACAGTGTGAGGAATCTTCCAGTATGGATGTATTCACTTAGAGGCAGCCAGAATGTGAATAGTAAAGCAAGGCAGTCCATTATCAGAGCCATTGGAAGGTACTGTACCAAGTTGTAGGGGAGCAACGGTCACGGTCACGGACGCCCGTTGCGTTGCCTTTTTTCTGCAGGGTCACGGTCACGATGGGCCCGTTGCCTGAAAAAAATCGTGACATTGAAAAAATCGTAAAAAATCCAAAAATAATGATTTGAGCTCCTGCAGCCTCTACTTAATCATCACAATCATCGTTCCCAGAGTTGTAATCGTCCCCGCTGCCAGGGCCCTCATTTTCTGAATCTGAGTCGTCAACTGGAATCCCACCCTTCGCCCACAGTGCCCCCGCGGATTGTACGCCCAAATGTCTTCCACCGCATCTCCTGCCGAGAGTCGTTCCTCACCATCGGCGTGGACTCCGACTTTAGCGACCCAGCGGCCAGATGGGTCCTGAACGCGAACATGGAGTACACGGTCAACAACCACCGGAAGAGGAACACCCGAGTCGTCATCAGTGTCATCCGCTTCTTCCTCGTCCTCGGTATATCATCCCCATTGATACCGATATGCTGGGCGGAAGTGGCTCGGTGCGAGAACCAAGACGCGCCCTGATCTCTTCTGCGAGAATTGTGTCGTGCTCAAGATACTTCCGCAAAGCCTTCCGTGTCTCCCGGCTGGTGAGGCATTCATAGGAAAGATTATATTCTGGCTTTTCTGGGATGACACAGAGCTCCCACGACCGCTTGATTATATCACGGCCATCAGGGGTGGTGAGCCAGTCATAGAGGTCCACGCAGGCGCGAACAGATGCGTCGCGAAGGACAGGATAAGAGCTCGAGAATTTAACCTTGTCCGGGGTTATGCCTTGGTCAACCTGTTGTTGGTGGCAGCGCACAAGATAGTTCAGCTGAGATTGCCGCAGATGATGCTTCGCGACACGATTAAGCCCGACATCCTGTGGCTGTAAAATGCCAGTCAAATTGCCGGGCACGAAGATGAGGATGATATTGGGGAATTTCTCGAATATGAATGTGCGGAACGGAGGGGCGGTGTGGGTAGGGTAGATGTCGATGTAGAAAATGGCCTTTTGATCGTCGTCCAAATCTGGGTCATCCTCGATAACTTGGGCAACGTACGGCCAGATGACAAATTCTACGAGTTCTTCCATCGTTTTTTGGGTGGAAAAATGGCTGGTAGGTTTTTTCTTGTTTCCGGCGAACGTGAAATGGAAACCATGCTCTTGAGCCTCGTTGTAGCCATCTGCTTTTGCGGTGGGCAGAGATGACTTTGTCAGGCCAGACCAGACCTGCTCAAACGGCAGGAGTGTGCCCGATGCCGTGGTTGCAACGCCGAGGGTATACGCCCGTTTCTCGTCGTTACCCGAGACACAGACTTGTTTGGAGCCGCGGACTTCAAAAGTTTGACTGGTATTCGGGCGAATGTAGACACCGGTCTGGTCGTAGTTAATTATGAGCTGGGTGGTAATTGTAAGCAAAATGTCGGGCTAGCAGAATTATCACGGACCTTGGCAGGAATATCTTGGTGTTCGATCGCATGGGCCAAACGAAAGAACGTCCGCTCACAAAGTTCCGAAGCGTTTTTGGGGATCTTTTTTGCCGCTCGGGTAGCCTTACGCGTCGTCCAGTTGAGCGTGCTGTCTAAAAACTGTCGGACATATGTCTCGGAGCAGGAGAACGATTCAGGAGGTGCGGCCCGGTTTGCCAATAATAGCGATCATCACGGAGTGTGCAATGTGTATGTTGACGGCACACCCCAGATACGTAATCCTTTGAGCGTTGTTACGACCGCCTCCACGATCTCGGGATGCGGCGTCAGGATGCCAGTGCGGCCAGAGCCGGCGAGCGACCTTCGCGTGGCAATACTCCGCAACACGGCGTCCGTGAGTTTCTTTTCACCCTTGACCATCCACTTCCAAAGAGTCGCGCGATGAAGCTTGTTATTCGGGCCATTGAAGAGGACTGGGTGAGCGCGATGGAGCTCTTTGACTGTCCTCTCAGCAGACCAGTCACACGTCGAATGGTAGGCTCGATGATCGCCCACAGGAACAGATCAAACCAGAAGACTTTTTTTGCCTTCGCCTGCACCGCACCACCTGAGTCCCGTTGCGATGTTTCTTCCAGCCTTGGGTGGCAGGGCGAGAGAGGGACGCGACGTCGGGAATAACAGGGTTTCCATGCGCCAGAGAATCAGCTCCTCGCATCAGTACGGTGTTCGCGTTGTGCTGCGAGTCCAACTGAGGCTCTTCGTCGGCTTTGTCCTCCTTCTGCTTCGCACGCTGACGCTGCTTCCTGATGCGCGCAAGATCGCGTTCACGCTGCTTTCTGTTCGCATCTTTCTCCGTTTGCGCCACTAACACCTTTTCTCGGCGTTCGGTCCCGTCCTCTTTCGCCTTGGCCCAATACGCTGCGACTTCGCCGGGTTTAGCCTTCTGCCAGCCCAGCGTGAGCTGCTTGGGATTCCCAACAACGGTTTTTTTCGATCCCGAGGCACACGATGATATCGACGGAGTGGAGACAGGCAGTGGCAAAGGGGGGTAGTAGAAGGTGAGTTGTCCGAGCCAGAATCGTCGTCAATGATTATTACTGTGTGCTTCGTTTTTTTGGCCACCGGGGGGCTGTCAGCAGTCACCGTCGTCTCCACCACAGCCTTGCGCTTTTTGCTTGGAATTTTGGCACCCGAATCGACAGCAGCGGTGATCAGCCGCTCGATCCAAGCCTCCTGGAAAGATTCCTGTTCTCCAGGAGACATGTGCTTCACGCCAGTCTTCAGCAGCTTCACCAACGCGTCGAGCCGAGAACCCCGCTCCATAAATATGATGTCCCTCCCCTAGTGACGGAGGAGGTGAGTCTCGAAAGAGACCTCTAATGTGTGGCCAACGGCAGAGAAATAACCGCCGTCCTTCAGAATTTCGGGATCCATCGAGAAATTATACAAGGATTGGAGTGGATTATCTGACAGAGAAGATGGGAGGTTACGAAGGAGAGCATGAAGGTAGTCAATCCGAGATATAAGAGCCTGCGGGGGGCCAGTAGCTTGTTTCGCCGTTGTAGCTTGAGGAGCCATGAGCATGGATGGGGACAAAAAATTTCTGCCACTTCTTTACTTGAATTCGTGAAATCACCAAGCACTCCATTGTCTGAGATTACTACATCTAGCAGCGCCGAGTGGCACAATGGCACGCGCGTCGCGGAACCGCCCAAAGCGTGGTTGCCTCTTTAAGCAACGGTCACGCTCACGGTGGGGCCCGTTGCCTGAAAAGAAGGCAACGGCCTTGTCACGGTCCTCGGGGCGTTGCTCCCCTACAACTTGGTACAGTATTTTGTTGAGAGATCACGTAGCTACCTGAGGGCGTTGAGCAGTCCGTTAAATTAGTAAGCTATTTACATAACGGACTGCTCAGGTAGCCATGTGGCTGTGATTCCGCGGGGATCCGGATGATCTCGCGTATTCCACATCAAATTGAACGATCCAGAGATCAAGCACCCCTTGGTTGGGCTAAGCAGTGACGTTGGCTGCGACATCCGAAAGTAATAGCGCCAAACAAAGAAATGTCTTCTCCAGTCGTCTCCCCTTCTTCTTCAACTCTCCATTTCGACCGTAAGGCGCGGGCGACACAATCACGAAATCCTATTTCATTGCGGTTATACAAGGTTCTGGGAACTAATTTCGATGACGAGGCAACGAGGGAGGCGTTGCAAACACTGTCAGAACTTTACGCGACATCCGTGACTGTCAAAGGGAAGGAGACCCTTAGAAATGTCGAAGACGAAGAAATAGATGAGGACTTGTCTAGGCCGGTTGCGCTCGTACTCGATGGGCTCTTAACCGAAGCGATACCTGGCGAGTCTGCGGCGCGTGCTCGCAAAAACCTCCGTCGCGATATGGAAAAGAAACTAGCTGAGGGGAGCCGTCAATTTCTGATGGCCTTCGGAGAGGTGGACCAAGTGGGTCGCCAGTGTCATAGTCTCTATGTTGTATCTCAGAACGCTTGCAGAAATTGGAAGAGTTACAACGGCATATTGCCACTATGCACGCTAGCTGTGACGAGGCCGAAACCCAGCTCAAACTCACCAATGAATCCAGTGCAATGTTGTTGGAGCGCGCCGGTAGCCTGAGCGAGGAATGGTTAGTTGATCAGTCCCAGTATCATCTGAGGCTTTTACAACCGTACTGAAGGCAGGAAGTGGAAAATAAGAAATCAATAATCACGCTATTCCTCAGCCGCTTCACTCCCAACGAAGAGGAGGTAGAGGCAATGACATCGAGAGAAATCCCAGTCGGACAGCGATTCTTCCTAGCTATGGACAAGACAGAACGAATACGAACGGATTGCAGAGTACTCATGGCCGGGGAAGATGGACCAACACAGGCTGGGTTGGTATCTGCGTCATTGATATGCACGCACACCCTTATTTTCAACTACAGGATCGATATTATGGCCTCAACATCTTCCCATTTGGAACAAGGCTACGAGAAAATATTCCGGTGGTGTTCGTATGAATTTCGTCAAATGGGGAAAGATATGCAAATTGAAGTGAGTGCGACAATCCGAGAAGCCGTCGACAGATTACGCAAACGACCAGAGCTATTGACGTGCATTCTTTATTTTACTATTTCGATCAACCGCGACTCATGCACGCTTTGCAGGGAAGCGCTTACTGCCTTGTCGCAAACTCGACAGGCGACATTAATGTCCTCCTTCCTGACTGCTTTGACTCGTGGTGGACCTTCTGGCCTTCCGCGACCCATCGAATTACATGCTCATGATCCCATGCGTTATGTCGGTGATATGCTTGCTTGGGTCCATCAGGCCATCGCAGCAGAGCGAGAATTTCTTGAGAGCTTGTTCGGACTCCAAGCGGATGGTAGAATGGTAGGTAGTGTGAGGGTATTCGAAGAGAAGAGCGAGGAAGAGGACTGGATAAGAGAGTTGATGGATCTCGCAGTGGGAAAATTGTGTGTTCCACTCAAGGTACCCGAACTTATCTTCTGTTGCATCTTAGCTCCTTCAACATGTTCCATAGGTCAGAGTACAGCAGACGATCCGGTCACAGGAGAGCATTATTATCTCCTATAAAATAGCCAATCTTCTGCAGTTTTATATGATCACCATGCGTCGGACAATTGGCGACACCGCCGTTCTGTCGACTACTTTGCAAGAGTGAGTTCCTTTCCTACTGCTGAATTATGAAACTCAATGGTCGACAGAATAACAGATGTCGCATACAAAGTATTCTATGACGCAATCGAAACGCAAGGCCGTGCGCTTTTGCGCGTTACTCTTGTATGTCTAGTTCCATTGTATCTCATAAATTTGTTCAAAAGAATTTTCGACTAGGACCTTGACGATCCATCTTTGACGCCGCCTCTTGCTATCCTCGATCACGCACAGATACTAAGAGAAATCATGAATGTCTACGAATCGTCTCTTCTTGGAGACGAAGGAGAAGCAGAACAGACTGCTGGCTTCCAGCGTATCTTGGATATCACAGTGGATCCTGTGATCGAAATGTGCTCTAGCAACAGCGAAGAGAAGAAGCGCATGCGACCAAGATGGGATCAGGAAGTATATGTGCTAAACTGCTTGAGCTACTTGCAGGTTTATGGTTTGCTGCTGTGGCCTGTGATATTCACTGACCTGGTGCTGTAGAGTGTATTGGAGCCGTTTCCGTTTACTTCGCATAAGAGAGAAACACTTCAGGACGTGGTGGACGAGAAAGTGATACATTTGACTGAAGAACATGTAAGCAGGTTTCGATCTCTCACGGGAGGCACTCTTACAAGCCTGTTTTGCAAGTATAAAAACATCATGGCCGATGCTGGGATTGACCAGATAGCTGAAACATGTCTAAGCCGCAACGAAAGCGTAACATCCGTCCTTCCTCTACTCCGCATCCAACTCATGTGGCCCACAGGAACCGTTGTCCTACATCCCGGCCACCCTTCCAGCCCAGCTTCAATCTGCTCTCCACAACTTTTCGCTTTGGCTGTCAGGGCTCGAAGTTGTCCAGTCTCCGCGCCTGTCCCAATTGACTGCCCAGCGGCTGCACATAAAGATCCACCACGCGGGATTAGAACGTATGGCCCGTTCATATCAAATGATATGCGAACAAGTGAAGAAACCTCAGAACAAATATGAGGCTGCCTCGACATTGCTAGGCAGTGAGCGTCCGTTCGGGCAGGTCAATCTGCTGTGTCAGATATTCGGACTAGAGGGAGATAGTGTACAGGATGCCTTGTAGTAGTTTGGGCCTTCAACGGGCTCTGGTACATATGTCGTCTCAAACGGTCCGTCACTATAGAACGTGATTGTGACCAGCGCGCCTGTGTTAGTCATGCATTTCCAGTTGGCAACTCGGAACGGGCTCAATACTGCTCTCGCCCATACTTCTCGGAATGCGCTCAAGCATTCATACGGAGCTTCATCACGGATAGTATTGGGCCGACCATTCAGCGAGCAGAATGCGACTCCGTCTCACGGGCGGCCGTCCCTGTACTCGAATTTCAAGCCTGGACACCGGGATCTACCTCGAATTGAGGTACAGTTACTATCAGCCTATTAAAACATATCTGACTGCTCCAAGAAACGATGGCCTACAGTCCTTGGCATTACCGCTGTGGTTATGTGTGGCTGGGCCGGCTTCCTGACGTATGTAACGAACGAGACCAAAGTTACCAGTTCGGTGGTCAAGCAGATTCTCCGCACAATCAAGAGTGATTATCACCTGGCCGAATCATTGGGTCAGGCGATCAGGCCCCAGCCTGAGTGGTGGCTCAATGGTTATCCAATTATTCACGGACAGGCGAGTCGGAGAACCTCGGATGTTTTTGTTGGTCCTGACGGTAGTCTCTTGTAGATCAACCAACTCCAAGGAAATATAGATGTTAGCTTCCGGATAAAGGGGTCTCAAGGTTCGTTTGAAGCCGTTGTCTTGTACTCGAATTTAGCGCCGAGAAGGCTCTGGCACCGTTTATTTCACGAGTGTTCGAAAGGCCAAAGGCATCCCGTACGAAATCCGTACGTACTTTTGTCCTTTCGAATGAACGTGCTCTGACCCTCAATTGGCCAGTACGATTCAGAGTAATAGTTGACGACGGTCAGGTCATAGAAGTGAAACCAACGCCCTCCTAACAGTACATCTTTCCTCGCAAATAAAAGTATGTACTATCAGTGACTACCTAGCTGGTCACCTGGACAGTATTAGCCTGATGACTTCTCAATGTTAAGAGAGATAATCTTCGGGGGAGGTAGTATGACCTGAGGCCGGTCCCCGGTCGGCGCGACGCTGTATGGCCTCACTGAATTTTTTTAAACTAAGACGTCAGCCAATGCCAAACAGGTCGGCCGGGCTTTCTTATTGGGAGGTTGAACACTTTTGGCGGCAACCAGTGTGCGCGCTATGATCCCTGTGCGATTACACCATAAATAAAGATAGTGGGACTGTTGTGCGACGCGCACTATCGCGGCACCAGTGCCTGTGTGCAGATCCCCAGCGACTTCCTAGGGAGTTCGAAAACTTCGGGCCACACTATTATGTTACAAAGAGGGAAACGACGGAGAGTCCGACTTACTACTACCGCTTCCTTCCCTTTCTCGTCCCCGTCGTACCAGCAGCAAAGCCCTTCTCTACACATTCCCTACAATACCACTTCTCTGGAGTTGGTTGGGTGAGCTGTACGCATGAGAGATGGAACTAGCATCGGATATGAGCTATGAACAACCAAAAACGAATAAAATGCCAACCCATTCATAGGGACAATCGTCATTATCGCACGCAATCATCTGCCGATAAATTGAGAGCCACCTCTGACCGAAGGGAGAGATACTTACGTCGCCATAACTTTGCTTCTGGCAGAAACAGTACAGGTTCTCATCTTCGCCCTCCCCATCCTCCTCGCCCTCCCCATCCATGTCAACATCTTCGCGAGGATGAATCTGGCGGGAGAGTCGGGACCGCTTATGTGAAGTGTGTGCGTGGATGTTCGAGGCCGACACGGATGTCAAAGGCGAGGCAGAGCGCCGAGGTGGTGTGGGTATCGCTACAGGGTTCAGTTTGATTGACGCCGACGACGGGGTAGTTGTTATCCGTCGTTCTAACGCAAGGAAAGAACATCAGTGAAGAAATCTCAACTTTGAACTCCGTCGCTTACTTTTCTGTGCAGGGCCGGCAGAAATCGAGGCGGTTGGAGGCAGGACGGGAGTAGCAGGAGCTTGCCGGATATCTGGCACGGATGCACTACCGCCTAATGCAGTACGCAGGCTTTCACTGATCTGCGATGCAGCATTTCTCGTCCCCGTAAGGTATGCATCGGCTTCGAGCATAGGAGAGTTCGCGATGGACGGGGCACGACTAACGCGGGCGCTGATAGACTGATCGGGAATCTCGCCCTGCAGGACTCGGACTTTTGTGAGGTCGGCGTCGAGACGTGCGCGAGTCCGCGCAACGAGTTCGATGATACGCTGGGCGAGGAGACATTTGTCCGTGGAGAGCTCATTGATCTCTGCGTATGCTGCAGATATCTTGGCGGGGAGGTGCATTGACTTTGGAGAGGGGGCACGAGAGGCCGCGGGAGAAGGAGAGACGCTGGAGGAGGAGGAGGCATTGGTCTTTGTCGCGTGGCGGATGTATTTAGCAGAGTCTCGGTCTATCTCTTGTTGTAGCTCTGAAAGCAATTATATTTGGCTAGGTTTCTCAAGTGCCGTTATGCTACTACCTTGGGCTTTGATTTCCTTTTGCTTTATTTCTTGGAGGAGATGGGCAACCTCATTGGGAAGGTTATCGAGGCCTGCGGAAGGCTTGAATATCATCGAAGCTAAGAGAGGCAAGATGGCTGACTGTAGATAAATTCAGACACGATGGTAGAGGCATCTTCGAGGCTCTGGGGATTACTGTTCATCGAGGTTTCGGACAGCTGTGTCACGCCGAAGCACCAGTCACACACTCTCGCTTATCCCATTGCCCAAGGCATCGAGCCCAACATCTAATAAAGACAAGCAGATGTCATTACTTCTGAGAAAGTGTTGAAGTTTGGTTGAACGTTAACGTTGAACGTCGAACGTTGAGGAAGTGAAGTAAATTGGAACCAAGGGACGAGCCGGACGGTTTGTAACCAGTACCTTGAGGTTAATAGGACATTTCATCAATCTTTTCCATGTTTCGCATTATTTCCGTTGAATAAAGGAACAAATACATAAACTGTCCGAAGAAATAATATCGAAGTTGACGACGTCCGTCTGGAGACTGGGCGATGACCTGCATAGAAGCCATTATCCTCGGTATGTGCAGCAGCTATACAAGTCAACAAAAGACTCAACCTAACAAGGTCGTGAAATGACTGACCTGATCATATAGGGCACCACGGACACCAGCAACGACGCGAATGCCGCCCAAATCATATATAGTGCTGATCCCGTGGATACTTCAATGCCCACGGAGACAGGATTTGCGGCTGTTCCTATCATGATCGTGTTCACAGACTGGGTTTTTTTAATCATCACGGTCCAGATACTGGCACCAATCAAGATAAAGAGACTGCCAATAATTGCGAAGCCCGTTGAAACGAAGAATGTCAAGTTATTCTTGGCAATTCCACTGCAATAAGTCAAGACGCCAGTAAAATCAAGCCGCTTTGAGGGGACTTACGTCAGTAGGGCCAAAGCAGCACATATGGTGCCCAAAAGCAGCATCCAATAGGCAGCTCTTGAGCTGTGCCCAAGGGAGTTAGAATCTGCAAAGGCAGTATCGGAGAGTATAAAGTTCGTTATGTCCGTGTAATTGGAAAGCATGTCAGACGTGAGTGCGGCATAAGGTTGGAACTGGTTTTGTGCAGTGTGATTCGTGCATATTCCAGCGGTATCGTTAACGTATCCGCAGTGCGCGTAGAGTCCAAACAGATAGAACTGTCGCAGACCTGCCCCGGCCGCCAGCGGGGCGGAGGCGTTCTTCGTATAGAGAAGTTCTATGTCGTCTATTAATGCGGTGTGGAGGGCTTCACTGGGAGGAAGGGATTAGTCGGAGACTGCAACCTAGCATTTCGCATTTCGGCCCACCCGTAATCTGATACGTTGATTTTGACCTGAGTCGAGAGGTCAACGGATGACGTGTGAAGGGCAATTGGTTCATATCACCAATGATATCCCTCGAGGAACAGTCGAGGTGTTGATTTGGGACACCTATCAAAAGCTAATGATGAGATGAGATTGGAGAAAGCCAGCTGAAGGACACACATGGACAAAAATGAGCAACAGCATCGACGCGAACCTTGGGCAGTGTTAGAAATCGCGTCGAAAAACAAAAAATGGGGAATACGCTAAGAAGGAAGCAGAACCGACACATATTTCCCCGCGCATTGTTTTAGAGATATGAGGCCGATTATAAGTTCAAAGATGGCAGTGGAGGCGGAAACAAGGAAGCAAACGCGTCGAGAATGAGGCGCCTCGACGCGCGACTTGGAACGTGGTGACAGCACTCCGAGTCGAATCCGGCTTCTCCCGGCCTGAGCTAATCTGGGCCCTGGCTCAGGCTCCTCTCTGAAGTGCACTTGTACTGAACAGCCTTGGTCAGGACCTCGTATTTCCTCACCATGGCTCACGTTCCCCCCCTCATACCGCCCCTCCCTATGTCCTCGACCCTCCCCTTCGACACCTCCCCGATAACGCTAAGCATGGCCGAGCCTAAAGACGCCGACTCGCCTTCCCGCAGCAGTAGCCGTGTGAAGCGTCTGTCCAACTCGATGGAGAAGACCGTCAACAAATTGGGAAGGAGTATCAGTGGCAAGGCCACCCCGCCGTCTCCAACCAAACCTGGCGCCCCTTCCTCACCCCGCCACATGCGGATGTTCAGCATCAACCGCAAAGGGAAGGGCAAGGAACGGGCCGACTCCAACACAGACGGTGAGTAGTGGTCTCTGATTTGTGCATTTGTAATAGCTTTAATATTGCGTCAGATATGTTGTCGCCACCCTCTTCCGCAAGCACCCCCAGTGCGTCCCGGCCCTCCTCGCCCATGAAAATACCGCACAGCTCTCCTCCGGACGACTCGGACTCTCCTTTCATAACGCCCCCCTCGCCCACCCTTGCCCCCAGTAGGCCTTCAATGGGGTCTTTCCGCGGCGGCGGCTCTGTGGGTGCTCCCCGCGACGCGTGTCTTTTACATGTACTCATTTATTCGTTTTATTTCCCGATCTAGATGCGCGCCGGGACCCAGACGCTCATTCAAGCACTTCAAGCCCTCCCATGGACCGATCCTGATAATGAGGATGACGTCATGCCTCACAACCTCACCCAAATCGACTCTGGCAGTGAGGATGAGGGTGAGGGCAAGACCGGTCAAGGTGGGATTGTTCGTCAAATCACTTATATGGATTATAAAGCCATGCCCTTTTCAGCCGATCGTCTAGCTTCCTCGATTCACACTATCTATCGGCCTCTAGCGCGGTCTCACCGTTTGAGCGCACCGGGTCCACGTAGAAAGGCGTTGCCCCAGTACTCTCCTGTCAACGAAGAAGAGGCTGAATCTGAGGCAACGCTGGGATCTTCAGAAGAGAACGAGGCAGAAGACTTTGAGGAAAGTACTCCTCGGCCGCAGTACGCCGAAAGGCCGAACCCACTGCACGAGCGCCTACAACAGCAGAGCGATAGCATGACCATACCTCCTTCTGTGATGCGTTCAGGGAGCATGGCAACTGTCCGGATTCAGCGCAGAGTCCGCCTGGCCGAAAAGCTCAAAGAAGTATTTGAACTCGATGGCATAGAGGAGGTCTGGGCTGGTATGTCATGTCTCTATCTCGGCACGTTGTTTACTTACATCTTTTAGAAATGCCTTGTTGGCTGCTCCGATCCGTCTGTAAGTTTTTTTCAAAAAAAACTGAGGTTGCCATATTCTCTGTCTAAAACGCCCGCAGTACTCCAAGGGTATATGTATCTGACGAACTCGTACCTTTGCTTCTTTGCTCATATGCCCGCGCGAGAGGTTGGCAACTCGGTTGCTGTCTCGTATCTGTTAGAATTCATATTTTATGTCTTGGATAGGATCAAGTTCTCAAATCTGGATCACTTAATAAGAAGACACAGCGGACCAAACGCTGGATCAAGCACTGGTTTGTATTGAAGAACGATGCATTGTCGTGGTACCAGTCGTCCTCAGTGAGAAACACAACTATTCACATTTGAATCAAGATTTACGCAAGTGTATCTTAGGACCCGTACTTCCCTCATGGCATCGTGGACCTGCGCTATGCCATCTCCTGTGAAGCAGCCGGGGACAAAGAGTTCCGTGTGCGAACGAACCAGAAAACTGTGGTTCTGTCTGCGGCTTCGGTCCCCAGTCGCGAAGAATGGGTCAAGGCCATACGCAAAGTCATATTCAAAGCTCAGAATATGGGGGATAGCGTCAAGGTACGTTCAATTACGTTGTCGTATTCGCCATCGTCCAATCTGTGCTCTAATCTGTACTCTAGATTGCTATTCCGTATTCTACCATTCTTGATGTTGACAAGTCCACCGCTATGGATTTCAGCGAGACAATAGAAGTAAAAGTATTCGATAAAGAAGAACACTTTTCTGTGGATTCTTATTTTTTCGCCTACTTCCACGATCTTCCGTCCGCTCTCGACCAAATCCGTGACGCCGTCCGTGCGCACCGCGTTCTGCCGGAGCAGTCTTCTCCGCAGATGGTCATGGACACAACTGTAGCCCGACCTTTGGCAACTGGTTCTATAGATCGCGTCCAAAGCTTGCCCAATGCAGAGCCTCCCAAGTCTGCGTCATCTTTCAGCATCTCTTCATTTTTACGTCCATTTCACGAGACAATGTCTCTCAATCGTCCTAGTGCGTCCAACCTGTCGCCAACGCCGGAATCTGAGGGTTTCACGCACATCTCGCGTCGGCCCAATTCTTCTTCCTTTGTCCCGATGACATCATCTCCGGTCTCCGAGTTTGGGGAACCAAGATACGCTCAAGGCGATTCCCCCGACACCTTGACGCCGGCAACATCGAATGTGCACGAACACACGTACCCTCCGTCCACTTCCCTTTGTCGCGTTGATCCTGACCACCCTTCATTGACCAGCGAGAGCAGTGGAAGTTCATGGAGCGTGGGCGTCCCTTCGTGGTTGCGAGGCACCCGAAAGGTCTTTGGCGGGAGCACGGAGTCAGCGCCGCCCGTCACCTCGCCCAGTCGTGTGCGGGAAGTGTACTCGAGCACGGCTTCGGCGCCGCCGAGCAGCCGGACCAGCGGTTTCGGCGATCTGGCGTTCAGTGTACTGGAGTCTCCGGACGTTACGATCGACCCTGAGGCGACGGAGAAGTTTCGCAACGTGTTCGCGTATGATGAGAAGGAAACGTTGCTTGGATGTACTATTGTTTCTATACTTCCTACTCATTCGCTCATTGGTGTTTTGCAGACTTTCCGGGATATATATTTCGACTGCTTCCAGTCCCAGGACGACTTTACATTTCTACAAATTTCTTCTGTTTCAAATCCACGGGGCCACTTACTGCAGGACAAGAGTATGCGTCATTCGATATCTCATGTTTTTTGTCCATTTACAATCTTTTGTAGATGACTCTTCCTATTCGGGATATTCTCGCAACCGAGAAATCAAAGGCCACCCGGTTTGGCCATCACGGTCTAATCGTCATTGTCAAGGGCCATGAAGAATTATTCTTTGAGTTTGGAGCAGAAGACAAGCGTGATGCTTTTGTAGCCCTCCTTGAGCGACAGATGGAGGACACCCGACGGCGGTTAGTTGCCGGAGACACTTCCGTGACTCAAGGAAGACGCGACGCTCTCATTCTGGAAGAATTCGAAGCGAAATCCTCGAGCGCGGACCATGATCCATCACCCGCCGCCGATAATATGACTGATTCGCTCCCCGCGCTGATGTTCACATCGGCTTCTTCTACCTTCCTGACGTTCAAACCCAAGAAGACCCTACATTTCACGTTCCTTACTATTGGTTCTCGGGGGGATGTCCAACCATACATTGCGTTAGCCAAAGGACTGGTGGCAGACGGGCACCGAGTCCGCATTGCAACTCACGGAGAGTTCAAGGAGTGGATAGAAGCGGTGTGTCTTTCTAATTTTTGACTCCAACGATCGAGGTTGAATTTTCTTTAGTATGGCATCGAATTCGGCTACGTTGGCGGCGACCCCGCTGAACTCATGCGTATATGTATTGAGAACGGCACGTTCACGGTTTCTTTCCTGAAGGAAGGCTTGCAGAAGGTATACATATCTTGACTGGACCTAATTTACATCTCATTTATCTATCCCTAGTTTCGAGGATGGCTTGATGACCTCCTCAAAAATTCCTGGCTGGCCTGCCAAGGTACTGATGTCTTGATAGAAAGTCCAAGTGCCATGGGTGGTTACCACATCGCTGAGGCGCTGGGTATCCCCTATTTCAGGGCGTTCACCATGACATGGACTCGAACAAGGTAAATACCCATAAACAAACAATTAATGTGTTCCTTTTTTAAACGCAACTCAGAGCGTATCCTCACGCGTTCGCTGTGCCAGAACGCAAGGTGAGCTTCATCCATAGTTTGATTCAAGATCGGTCCTTTATCCATGTGTAGATGGGTGGCGGCTATAACTACATGGTATGCTGTGCTGCCAAAAAACGTGCCATGTTGTGTTACTCAACTCCAGCGTTACAGACATACGTCATGTTCGACCAAGTCTTTTGGCGAGCGATCTCTGGTCAGATCAACCGATGGCGGAGGAATATATTGCATCTCGGAAGCACTAGCCTCGATAAAATGGAACCACACAAGATACCCTTCCTATACAACTTCAGTCCTCATGTGGTGCCACCTCCCTTGGATTGGCCAGAATGGATCCGTGTGACAGGTAATGTACGAGGGCTTGCATGCGGTACACGAATTCATTGTAGAACAGGCTACTGGTTTCTCGACGATGCGGATGTCAGTGCCAAGAAATGGTCGCCTCCTGCCGATTTGGTCGAGTTCATCAACTCCGCACACGCAGAGGGAAAGAAGGTCGTATACATAGGATTCGGAAGCATCGTCGTCTCAGACCCCAAGACGATGACCCGATGCGTTGTTGACGCGGTCTTGCGGAGTGGCGTTCGCGCAATTTTGTCCAAGGGATGGTCAGATCGTCTGCAAGCGAAGGCGGCCGATGCTTCTGAGCCAGAGGAACCTTTGCCCAAGGAAATATATCCTATACCTTCGATACCTCATGACTGGCTCTTCCAAAGGATCGATGCTGCTTGTCATCACGGCGGTGCCGGCACGACAGGTGCCAGTTTGCGAGGTATGCTCTCGATGGCAACGCTGGCGTGAAAACTGACCATCCTCTGTAGCTGGGATACCGACGATAATCCGTCCTTTCTTTGGGGATCAATTTTTCTGGGCTGACCGGGTCGAAGCTTTGGGCGTTGGAACAGGCGTTCGGAAGCTAACTGTCGACACTTTGACGGAAGCTCTCATCTTGGCAACCACCGATATTAAACAAATAGACCGCGCCAGGCTCATCGGTGAACAGATGAAGGGGGTAAGAACTAAACATGCCTCCTCTCCCTCGACTTATTTCCCTGTATCTAGGAGGATGGGGTAGCAACGGCAATCGAATCCATATACCGGGATATGGATTACGCACGCTCTCTGATAAAGCGCGTTGTCGTCGACTCTGATGACGATCTCGAGGATGAGATAGAGCATTCGACTATCCGAGACCGTCCGAATTTGACGGCAGAACCACAGTCTGGCTACAGCTCAAGCGGATCTGTTGCAGGGGGTGCACCGAGTGAAGACTGGAGTGTCATTTCTGAACAGGATGGACGTCGCTTATCCATCAGCTCCCAACATAGCGCACTGGGGGAGGGGAGGTCCGTTGATCACTCTAAACGCAACAGCCTTGCTGCAGCTGTTATGTCGGTACTACCATCGCCACGACGGCGCACCGTCTCAGCGACCGCCAATGAATCACGGGCGTGAAATGGTACTATCTACTACACTACACTTAGATCACATCATGTAATTAGATTCTGCATATTCAGGCCAATACACCGTGATAATGTTCATCGAAAACCTTTTTGCTGAACTGGCCAAATGTGCAAGAGCTTGATAGATGTTGATCGACGTCAGGTTGCATGAACAACGCAAATGTTTCTCTACTGATCTTCTCTGCATCTGGACTCGCACCTACCCTGACACAGTGCGGAGTCGCTCGTAATTTCCCTCCTGTTGCAACTTCGAGGGCTTCGCCTGTCTGGAAAGCCAAACAATCCGCAGGAATGGAGACTTTTGTCAGCTCGCCGGCACGGGTACGGATATAAAGCCCCGAGGCAGAAGATGGCGATGATACTGTCTGGACACCAGATTCCCCTTCGCGCAAGAACATTGCCTACAACAAGCAGTCAGTCACGAACACCAACCATAGAAATATAATTTACGGAACACAGGCCAGTGAGGATAGAATGATCTAGGTGAAATCCGCACCACGAGTCCACAGGTTCATCATCTGCTGGTAAAACAGAATCCGGACTCGGAGGAAAGTAATGTAAAAGGCGAGCTTTGACCGTTTTCGATGTGCCGATCAACTGAGGCAGAGACAAGGAGGCGTCATTCAAATGGGAGAGCGCTGGTGATAGTTAAGGAGATGGAAGCATTGTTTTGACAGGCCCGGCATGCATACCAAAGGGTTGACAAGCAGCAGCCAGCTCGCATCCTACTTTGAAGATAAATCTGAAGGTCCCAGATAAGCTCACCATCTTTGCGACGCAATGAGAACTTACCCCCCTAGATCCTTGAAGGAGGTTTCGAAGTCTTCAACCCCTGCTTCCTCCTTCGGCCCTAGAGGCATGCATAAGCTTCCCAGAACTTACCCGCAGACGAACGTACATATATTCTTGCTGTAATATTCAGGGTATGCATCACGGAGAGCAGCCGAGACGTCTGGATCATCCATTACTGGGTTGGCATAATAAGATCCTTTGAGGGTATCTGCGACAAATGAGTAACGTGTGATTTTTTGGAAGCAACAGTGGCCTACCTGGTTTCCCATTCATGATTTCCTTTGAAAAATTTCGGCCAATATCGACAGGGCACATTTGGTGTATCTTACCTTCCCGTGCGACCAGCCAAAGCTTGAATAACTCTATCAGCATTCAGAGGTGGTCAAAATCGAACAAAGTGCACCTATAGCGACTGAGGGGATCTGTATATTGTTCTCGCACAGGTTCTTCAGTTGGGCAAATTTGTACGACAACTTGAGAAGCCTTTCCCTAAAGGTGATGTAGGCAGGGGACAAGTCTGGGTCGATACATGATATATTGTCATAATTAGCGGATGTATATGCATTCGTCGTTTACGTTTAGACGAACCGCGGACAATGATGATTCCCAAGCATTGCGGAGCAGATCCAAACGCCTTGTCTGTGGAACTGCACTCAGGTGGATTTCAGGCGAAAACCAGTGTGGCTACAGACCAATGATGCACCAAGAGAGAGCGGAGCAGAGACGAGATCTTGATAAGATATCACCACTGCGCCTTCAGGAGTGTAAATATGTTTTCCGACGTCTGAAATTGCTCCCAAGGTTAGAGCGCCAATCCAAAGTTGGAGCAGGGTATTTACCATATTTCAGAGCTAGCTGTTGTATGAGATGAAAGAGAGAAACGCGTTACCGGATTCGATTTCAATTCAGCACAAATTGAGCATGTCAAAATCCACGCGCCATGCGACCCAGAAGATCATCCACATAAGCGTGGAAGCGACAGTGATAGTTACAGTAGTACAAAAGTGATACAAAAGATTGCGATTAGTAACGATTGAATCGTAGAAAGTCCTCAGCCAAACGAAGAGTTTCATTTTTTTTAACCCTCAAAAGGCTCCGTACTGTCTATCATTGGCATACCGCTGCTCGTTTGGAATTTGCGACTCCATGTCCGTACTAACAGAGACTTCTTGATGAATGCCGACCTCAAGACCCTAAACATGAAATTAGCATCTGCGTAGGTTAGGGAGCAACCCTAAGGAATTGAGACTCACCTTTGTGATTGAAGTTTCCCCGCGGCCACTGAAGTAATCCCCCCGTGCTGCAACCTGTTCCCTCGGGACATGGCTGAGATAGAAGTGATTACTGGAGATGTTCGCTGAAAGTGTCGTTGGGCCGCCTGATGGCCTATCGGTACCCTTGCCTCGGATGATCTTGCGCGTATTCAATGTGCAGAGGAAGGAGATGGCGTAGACTGGGCGACAGAGATTACGATGAGCGCCTTGTCAGTACGCCTCGCACGCACCACTTACGTTTGCTCAAGATGAAATAGAACGCGAGGAACTGGAAGTTGTGTGGACGGAGGTCATACTGAGCCATAATCAACCAAGATGATCATGAATGTATCCTAAGGACAGCACCACTCACGAAGATGAGCGTAAGAAGACTGATCGTTCCAGTGAGAGCGCCTGTATTGACCGCATAAATCGTCAACGTATTAACAAGAGTGTCCGATCTTGACCGGCCATATTAATTATAGTTGCGTAGAAGAAAAAATGACGTTAACATGCCTTTTGTGGCCTGTGCGGAATTTTCGGAGGAAGAAGCACAGTGACAAGGCGGTGAAGACATCTGTCACGACGCCAGCGCCGAGAGAAACGTTGCAAGTACCTATCGAAGTCTCAGTATTCGAGCCAAAGAACGATGGGAAATATCCCACTTTGAGATCAGGTATGATTACGAGGAAAGGTTGCTCGAAGCTGATGTGGATATTGATGAGTGAAAGTGACAAATCAACTGCGCAGATTGCTCACCATTTGATAGTATATGCTGTATTCGCACAGAACGAGATCAGCAACACATCCGAATTAAGAGACGCAAAGCATACTAATCGCCAAACCTGCACGCGATGATCAGATCTGTGGAGGAATCGCAGTTAGAAAATAGGACTCACCCAACTCAGCAAGAGTCAGCGCGACCTAGGAAGTCCAAGTCAGTAAGTGCATTTATCAATGTCCAAGAAAGTATCATACCACGGCGGAGGTAACGGTGATATTGCGCTGGCTGACTGTTCCCAGGGAGATAGTTAATTTTGTTTAGTTTTTGGGGCCGCAGAGTACGCACACCGCCAAACGCGCATCGCGAAACACCTGGAGGGTAGGTAATGGATCAGTCGGTGCTCCAAACATACAACGGAGGTACACACAAGCGAACTATGGTTCCAACTATGGCCTACAGACGGAGATAAGCGTGCGCGGCGGACTAATCAATTGCGCCTTACCCCAACGGTCAACTGTGCCTACAAACAGGTCAGCAGTCGGATATTTTGAGTGAGAGCGGCACATACAATCAGTGACCATATCACAGGTTCTTCAATCATAATGAGCGGATTGGCAAAATGTCTGGGGAGGCGTCAATGTCGGGCAAGCTGTAGTGCCGCGCGGGTCACGTACGTGATGGTGTAAAAATAAATCGAATGCCCAATGAAAACCTGGTCCACCACCTCCAGTGCCCTTGAAGGCGCGAAAGACGTGAGTGCGGATACCAAGTCATTGAGGTCATGCGACGCGTACCAGATGCAGGCCACCTGTCCGAGCGCGGATTACTATGTGACGGACACGCCTAGAAGTGAGAAAGACGACGCACCAGAAATTTGTACGGGAGCTTGTCCTCCGGGTACCGATGGAAATACGTTACGACCTGGTTCGTGTTCACGCCGAACACGACACAGCTGAAGGCGAAGCCGATAAAGGCCGCACCGAGCGTATCGTCGACACTGAAGAGCGACATCGGCGCCGGGCAGGTGTGGGTGGACGAGGTAAAAGAAGGTTAGTAAGTATCTACGCCAGTTCAAGAAGGGTGAGGGCATTAATTGCCAAGGTGTGGACGTTGGTTCCGTCAGAATATGATAACCAAATTAGATGTATTTACCCATCTTCCAGACCCGTTTTGAACGCAAGTTCAAGTGGGGAAAAATTACGTAGAGCGTTGGTGGCACCGAAATCATAATGGAAGCGGAGAAAGAACAACAGAGAATTTCTTCGTGCCCCGGTTGGCCACACTAGTCTGAGCCATAGCGCTAAGAAAGAAGGTTTGTCTGGGCGCTGTGAGAGTTGTGTGAGAGGGGTTGTTATCGGATAATTCTATTGAGAAACCCGGTTTCCCAAAGGCTTATTGAGAAGCCGGGTTTCTAGGAACCCCTGGTGATGGCGGCATTAGTGCAGGTTCGTGCCGATCCAGATGCCGATCCAGATCATACTCGAATTTCTTGCTTCAATAAGCCCAGATATTATTGGTGAAAGTCGCTGCAACTCCTTTGAATGATATATTTCCTCATAGAACCATCCTGAAATGGCGGGGACTGGGTATTATGCCCGGGACGGTGATGCCGGTCTAGCACACCAAATTCGTTGCCAACATGTTTCCAACGGCTTCCACCGTATGTGCTGCCAGGTGCTGTCCTACCCTGAATGCCGTTGAGAGAATCTGCTATTCTAACTTACACCGAATTCCACTGTATGTCTTGAGGACAACGCATTTTTTTTTCCCTATGGTTCGGTCGCTGCAACTCTTTTGGATGCACAAGTTATGTTGCCAGTGAAATATGTACAGGAAATTTCATGGCAATCACCCACAGTAGTGGTAGTAATCGTGAGTCTCTGCTATGGCCCGGACTCTGGAGATTTTTACACCAACCTGTCTCACTCTTTTCTTGGGGGCGAACAGAGTAGAACAGCCTAGTTAGAGTGTTTGAAACTCCGTTCACGGTTTGATCGCCGTGGAAGGGTTTCTCGTTAAACTTTTGCAGGGGTTTCCGCAAAATTCCCTAACGTGGCAGAGATTCAGCGTGAAACCGGGTTTCTCAATAGAATTATCCGTTGTTATCATGTGGACGTACTTCAGGAATTTGATTTTAAAAGCTGTTGATCGGCGCCTTACAAACGCCCATATTCTCCTCTTGCTTATGTCTGAGTGAGGCTCATACAGCTGCTGGCTAGGACAGTTGCCACCACCCCACGTTGGTCACCCGCGATGGCAAGATGGTCCTGGAGCCAATAGCAACTTGGCGCTAAGCACGGCCCAATGCAACAACCAGTGATCGGATCGGTCGTTAAGATGAGCAACGAGCAAACAAAGTGAACGGTGGCCAACCTGAGCCGGACTTTGGCTCGACTTGTATTGGTGTGATCGACACCGGACCGTGTGATGTGAGAAGATCTGTAAACAACATAGCCACAATTTCACGAAATCATGTATTAAACCAAGTTCTGTCCTCACTCACGCAGAGAAAAATGTTTTTGATACCCTAATGACTCTTATTTGCCTGTCCGAGTGGCTCGATGTGGTTGTCTCATTTTATCCTAACCTTTTTCAGCAAAAATCCCGGTTTTAGCATGTATTTGCTACAGCAAGTCTCACAAAGGTCATATTGGGGCCTGTACATTTTTCAGAGAGCTTATGGGCTTCCTATAAGCGTCCTCCCAAGTGAAACACATTTTATGTGTCTGGCTCAGTGTTGCCGCCATTCCACGTCGCTCACTCGTGATGATACATACACCATATGATACAGGAAATACATTACCGTCAGTCCCTCATGTGCTATAGTGTACATATGCCAAGTCTAAGCACTGTTTATGCCGTTTGTCTTTCTTTCTTGCACTGGACTAAAGTTGGGAAGATCAACGGTATCGATCTTCTCCAAAGCATCTCGAAGGGCAGCGCCTGTGTCGTCAACGGTGTGCAGGAATCGAAGCAGCTCCCGACACAGCTGCCAGTCCTTTGCCCCTACAGCACTCTGCAGCAAACGGATGACATCATTATGTTTCTCGTCGAGCTGCTCCAAGTTGTGTAGCACCAATAGGTAGGAACCAGCGGTTTTCAGCTGTTGAGATTCCAAGCAAGTCTTCAAATATCACGTTTAGCTTCGCATCATTAGAAAGGTTTAGAATGTACCTCGAAAAGGAGCTTTGGATTTCCAACGATATTAAAGAGACGTCTCCATCTCGTCATCTCGGTTTTTCGGGCGCACCCGACCACAATATCCAAAGCCGCATCGAAGTGATCCAAGAATTCAACAACAGTGCGCAAGACTATGTCAGAAGAATCTGGATCAGAGCCATCCGCAGAGATGGAGTCGCTTTCATTCTCGTCGGATTCGACCACCGTATGCAGAAGAATCTCCAGAGCATGCGCAAAAAACACGAGGCTTTGGTAATGTGACGCAAAGACGACCGCTTCATTGACCTGGCGAGCTTGGAGGTGATACAACAAAATGTGGTGCAGGAACAGATGCGACTGTGGCAGAATGAATAGATTATGACAATTGTTGCAAAAGACGTACACTCGTAGCATGGCGGAAAATTACGAATGGGAGATTCGATCGTGCCGCAACTTCATGTTCTGCACCGATAATAATCCCTTTGTCCATCAGGACAGCTGTAGCTGGAATGTTAGAGCGTGGGTCCAATCGCTGTTCACCAGAAAGCTTACAGAGCGGGTAGAAATCAAGAGGGATGTTCACGCTCTCTTTCACGGTGTCTGGAGCCTCGTTCGGATCATCTAAGCGCGGAGCTTCAATCGCAAGCGCGTTGAGCCAAACCCGGATTCCCTGGCCATCGTATGCCCAAAGAGAGTTCTCAAGAGCATTTATTCCGCGAAGATGAATCCAGCAAAACTCTATTCGGTCCGCGAAAATTTGCATGTCGTATTTGACTTCTTGATCACCCGACTGCGACGAATAAGCGGGTGTCCAGGGGTAAGTGGACTATTCATTTACCTTTCGCGGACGCATGAGAATGAGTTGGCCACCAACCACCATCAACACAGTTGCAACAGCTAGGTCATCTACAGGATCTCCCAGCTCTGCGTGGATAGTCGACTCAGTGCGAGTAAAAAGTGAAATGAGAGTACTGACGTTTCTGTGCACTGGGTATCATCCAACTGAGCATTCTGACAGCGCTAGGTGCCGCAATGATCCCGTTGAATGTGATACTTCCGCACAAGTGCAGTTTGATAGTATCAGCTGTTGGGACTATCAGGTAATGGAACAGAGTGTTATCTGCCATGTAGACGAGCAAAGAGTTATCTACTAGGGATAAAATCACAACAGGACAAGAGATGATTTCACGGTGAAGAACGTTTTGATTGCTCAACTCCATGTCGCGGGAATATAGTCGGATCTGTCGAGGTCAACTCAACGAGTATCCGGAGCGTTTATCAACGGAACGAACCTGGAAGGACTTGGAAACCTCCACGGCAGCGATGAGCACATGGTGGAACCACACCAAGCCGCCTTTGACGACGAATGCCTGTTCCTGTATCTCGTCCGCAAAAAGCTTCCACCTTCCCGACGTCGAGCTATAATGGATCAGCCCACGACGGCCGGCAATCGCAATCAACCGCCCGTCGCTACTGAGAGAGGAGTACCGGATAGGCCAATTCATCGCCAAGTAGCTTTGGGGAATCTGTGGTTAGATATGATTCGTGTTGTATACGCAGAGAAGGCATGTGAGCTACTTTGATATGTTGCCAGACGTCTGATTCGGGATTTATGACACTCATGTCTGGCTGGTCGGCCCCACGGTAGACCAGGGCTCGATCGTCCATCTGGAGGAAAGCGTACCGCGTGTTGTCCTTTCACACGCATCAGTGAGTCTGGACCGGTATCTGGGCTTTATACTCACCGGAGCTAGTTGCCCCGTAGATGCGCTCTTGGCAAATGGGATAATGAATAATCGACCATCCAGCTCTGTTGGGGTTCAAGTCAGTCCTCGGAACTTGTGATAAGCGATGGATTATTGACTGGTGGGAGACGGTTGAGCCAGGACGACGAGCTCAAAGTTACCAGGTGCCCAAAACTAGATTCAGGAACTGCAGTCAGTGTCTAACGCAGTCCAGAGGATGCGTCCTTACCAAGTTTCGCACGCCAAACATGAAAGAGTCCTGGAACCTGGCGGCCGAATGGTTCGTTAGTTGAGTGTATTACTCAACGTGTGAGACGTACTTTGTGTCATCCAAATGAGTGCCCACGTCTTCTACCCCGAATCCCTTAGCCAAGCACCGCCCTCCGACACTGAAGATTGCCCACCCATCCCGCCACCCCACAGCAAGGACATATCCATCCCCACTCCATTCCATGGTGCATACAGGGCCCAGAGTGCGATTATACGGCGTCGGAACCTCGATGTGCACCGCCTGGGATGCCGGCGAGGCATCACCAGAGGGAAAGGGGGTGTACTGCAGGGCGCCGCCAGCCATTCCGATGGCAACCAAAGAAAATTTACCGTTGATCGCTACTGCTACTGCGCGCCGGGGCTCGTCGTAGACCGCACGCTCCTTGCCCTTCCCTTTGATGCTCTCGTCGGAAGAGGTGTATAGCTCCGCTTCGAGGTCAGCATCGAGATCCTCATGTTGTTCGATGCGACGTGATTTCTGCACCCATCGGGGGGTCTCGAAGTCATGTATGCACGTTCCCTGCCATATAGGTCTCTGCTCTTGTGAAGACGAGGTTGAGTCAATCGAAGGGGACTGGTAGATACCATTTCAGCGATTAAAGTCCGAGGTGTGAATTCGCGCGTACCTGCTGATGACGCGCACTGGACGGAGAATGTGATCCCTCAGTCGCAGTCTCCGACCCAGCGGACTTTTTACTCTCATTCAAACCAACAAAGTAAGCTCTCCCGTCTGACGTTATCCATGTTTCTACTCCCGTTGCGCGGGAATACAGAATCTTCGTCGCTGTGACTGTACCGAGAGTCATTAGGATTTCACAATATGCACAGGCCGAATCCATACCATCAGGGTCGACGAAAAAATCGAAGTCGTGGTCGTTGAATATCCAGGTCTCATAAGTCCCGAACTGGGTTTTAGGCTCTTCATCTACGCCATGTTCCCCCTCGACTTGAGGCCAGGGGATCCGCTGGACTGCCGGTGGGTTCTTGGTGGAGAACAGTATGTAGTGTTTGCGTGGCGACACGCTATACCTACGTTAGGTTGAAAGACGCATAAAATATACGAAACGCACCCTATGAGCCCACCCTCTACTCGGATGACGCCTTCGAACCGTAGACTGACGCATTGTAGTGGGAGTGCCTCCCCGGGACCAGGCAGGAAATAGTTGCGGCTGGCGTTGGGCGATGGGGGAGGAACGTAGATAGGAGTATCCGCGAGGTACACTACAGTTATGAGGACAAGATACGACTGGGATGTCTTTGCGGGGATTAGCCACAAGCCCTTGGCAGCACTGCTGGCGGATTCACCTGGATGATGATTCGTCCGCCATCTGGCGCCCAGTGAACCGCGATGTTCTCCCCGTGGTCAAGGACGGAGGTCGGGGTTCGACAGAGGTACGCTAGGACTGTCGAGGGCTAAAGGCTTTGAGGACGGTGTATGACAGACGTGTGCTACCCACGCACCCTGACGCGCCAGATGGACACTCCGGTCCTGCTCAAGGTGCAAAAGAGGGATTTCCGGGGGCTGGGCACGAGACAGACGAGTTTTTCGGACTCCGGGGGGATATTGGGGAGGGCAGGAATGGACGATAGTTGGCGGGCGGTGGTGGTTGGAAAGTACATCGAACAGACATGAAGTTGCACCCGCTAGACTTCCCACAGGCGAGAAGTTTATATAGGTTCGGGTCGTGGTCAGGTACAGAGCCGGAGCAGTGCACACGGTAGAGATCAGAGCGAAGGTTGTTCACAGCGACTATGCTACTAATACAGGAAAAAATAACGTATGCTGGTACAAGTACAATTGCATGAATGATCTCGAGGTCAACCTGTGCGGGAAGGAGGGTGAAACCAGGCTTTCAGTCGCGACCATGAATTTTGTGTCCGCGGAAGGCCTGGCCCGGGCTCGCTGTTGGTAGCAGTAGTGGGGGTTTTGCATAGGGGAGGTGCGGGCAAGCTCATGGGCACAGGCATGTCCTCTGCACCCCCCAGGGTCATCGGCTGTAGTCGAGATTGTCGCAGCAGCTGGACGATCAGAGAAACACCCTCGCGCGACTGCGAAAGTTTCGTGAACATTCGAGATCACAAGCGCCCAAGATAACGCACCCGCTGAACATTGGCTTTGAATCTGTTCAGTCCGTGATTTTCAATGCGTTTGGTCAGTCCCCAGCCAAAGCCACTCAGTATTCTCGCCTCCGTGTGTTGCAGAGTTTTCCTGATTCTCGTGAGACGAAATTCAATGGGCAGATAGAGTGGCTCACCCTTCTGATGCCGACCGGAACACGACGGTCTCCTCTACCTGCATAACTTTGACATGGTCCAGGTTGCTGGTTTTGCATTTCATCGTCCTTCCCACGGGATCAACCTCGCTCTCTTCGACAACCCACGTTTCTGCTCGACTGATTATGCCCTTGGGAAACCACCGTGGCATCGCGCCTCTTTTGAGGATGAGCCGGGTCGTCATCAAGGTGCCAGAGGGTGAGACAGAGCGTGAAATAACATCGCAGGAGATGACATGGGATGCATATGGGTTGGGATAGCGCAAAAAGAAGGCAAGGGTTACGATGGGCCACGGATCGCTGGGGACAGTAAGCAAAGTGACGGAGGGCTGAAAGAGAACTTACTCGTATGAAAAAGACTGGGAAAAGAACTTCATTCTGGAGAAAATTGAAAGAGTTGCATGCAAGTTGCAGGCGAGACAGTTGCGCAAGTCTGCTTCCGTGTGAACGACCAAACAAGGTACGCGCCGTCAGCTATCTGACATCATCAAGTCGCGGTCACGGGGTACCTCCACGCTCATCATATAGCCACCTCAGCGCAGCTCCAACTCCTGCCACGGAGTCTCAACCATGAAATTCCAAGAAGAACATCCCGGAGCCGAGGTGTACGCCTTTTGTTCTCCACCACGTGTCAGGGATCGGGGCACCCGGATTCCTACTATTGTCTTATTGTCTTTACTACTTCAGTAACTTCACGACAATCAATCTGGCCCGCCGCGGAACCAGATTTATCTGGTGCTTTGCTTGAAGACTCCATTTTTTTTTTGGCTTGTACCCATCCTTCTCTCATCCAGGTAAGTTTTCGTTCCGTAGTGGAAGCGTTTTGTTTCTTTGCAAGTTAGAATTTCGCATTTACGCCTTTAATCAGTGATGCAAGCTCAGTTCCGGGACTCTCTAGCTTATGAAGAGCAGACGGCGATTCATCAGTCCTCCGAAAGCTACCGTCTATGGAAAATCAAGTCACCAGTTCACGGTGCCAATGCATCTGGAGCTGCGATGAGACAGGTAGAAGAAGAATCTGGTATCCGTTCCGGAGTGTCACCCGCACAATCCATAACCAGCTTCCTCCGCGCCGCGTTCACCTCATACGCATCCCGACTCCAAACACAATTCAGCTACTTTCGAGGGACGAGCGCCACCCAGAGCCGTGACCAGCAGGATACAAGCCCCCCATCTACACCAACGACTTCCGCGCGAAACCACGACACAGCGCAAAAATTGAAACTCCAACGGTTGATGGATAGGCGAAAGAAGGAGGCTGCGCGCGCATATTACAACCGCAAAGTTGTGGTGACGTTTCCAGGGCAGACTGAAGCCGAAATTGGGAGTGCAACAAAACGCAAACGGGATGAAGAGGAGGAAAAGATTCGTGAACTGGCCTCCTCATCGGGATTCCTACCGCTGGATGACGAAAGCCACGTCGACAATTCACATCCCATACCGCCGGTGTCCTTCCCCGGCCCGCTGATTTCTTTCGACTCCGCAGGGCCGATGTGCAATCATTCGCACGATGCAGACGACCCCTTATTACAATCCATACCAACCTGTCCGCCCTTGCGAAAACGCACACGACTCTCGACATCTTCTTCGGATTCGTCCGATGACTCGTCGATGAAGCAATGTCCCGTCGAGTACAAAGACACAGCCTCAGAGGGGGGAGCCGTAACGGGAGACTGCGACACGAATGTGGAACTGGAATTTCTGAATTGGGGTGACTCCGATACCTCGTACCTCACCACCCATACCTCGCCATCACCAGAGCCTGCCAGTCCACCCGTTGGCCGGCCTGTCCAAGATGACAAGCGATAATTTCTGTCTTCGTGGACGTCTGGACCGTAACATGCATGCAATAGACTAGAGAGGCTGAAACGAGCCTAGGCAGGTGTCAACTGCCGCGTGACTCGACTCCCAGACCTAGGGTTTCAAGTTGGTTTCAAGTTGGATAGCAGACTTAGAGTCGTGCCTTTTTATTAGATTTTATACACGGGTTTCGATTCCTCATAATGAGCCCAGGTAGCATTTCTGGACATGATCCGGGTGACAGATGAGGGTGCATGAGGGACGCGTCGCTTGAAATTGCACTTGTTTGCACGGCGGCCCAGCGCGGCCCGGGCCTGCGGACTTGCTCATTTTCCATTTTCATGAATCTTTCATTCGTCTCGGTCTCTGCTCCGGGCTCCCGTCTGGTGCTGTCGCCCAGCGCCAGTTATCAATGACGGACTTCTTTCATGAAGCTCCACCCTGTGTAGAGATACACCACTGTGCTGGCAGCTGGCCATCTAACGGGATGCTGGATCCGGTCGGCAATGGTGGAATGAATACATGCAGGGTGTACTTATGAAAGCAGGACCTTCGGCTGAATTCAGGGAAACAACAACGGAAACAACAGCTCCACATCGCGGCAAAGGCGTTGCCACAACTACTGTCACCGTAACTGGGGAGCATCTTTTGCGGGCATCTACTGCCTTTTTGCCGCACATGGCTTTGTGTTGACCAATTTCTGGGAACACCGGCACAGGTCTATACAAGACAGCCATTATGCAGCTCGACCCATCCCTCCCCATGCTTCCAGCTACCACCAGTAGACCGCACCTTGACGACCCGTCCCTAACCTTGGACCCACTGGCTCTTTATTCACGCGCCTTGCAAGCATACACCCTGCGCCTGTGGACAGAGTCGCTGCGAGCGATCGAAGAACGCCGGTACCCTTGTGTGGTGAAGCCGACGCAGAAGGACGCGAGCGCCCACCCGGAACCAAAACGAGATTCGACCGCCAAAGGCGTGTCATGATGGCCGTGAGTCCATACCCAGTGCGTTGCCTTGTCACCACTCCTCCCACCATGCTCACGCTGTTGTGCCAGATATAATTATGTGCCCGGTCCTCGTCTACTGACTAGTATCGGACAGCCGCGGACTGTGCACTCATCCGCCACCAATCCGTCATCTGTCCAGTAGACTGATTATTTTATTCAATTTCCGTGGCTTGAATAATGTATGTACCAGACTGCTCAGTCTCTATCATCGCCGAACGGCATCACCATAGTACACTACGCTATCATCTGTATTTCTGCCAATTTCTGCGATTGTATTAGTCTGTCTTGACAGCTTCCCTCGCTCGTTCCTCGTTCTGAACAATTGTGTGATAATTTTGTCTTCTCATTCTGAGTTCTGAGGTGGTCAGTTCGAACCCGAAGCTTAACAGCCTTGTAACAACCAAACGAAAAAAAAGAGCATCTACAGTATTCAATATTCAATGTTCAATATTTTCAATTTGCAATTGGTTCATTCAACAGCCCACCTCCAATTTGATTCCAGCGCCTGCATTATGTAAGTCGAGGCGCTACAATGATCTCCTTGAATCCGAGTCGGTGCCACGTTTAAAATTATGTCTTCCTCTGCATTTCCCATCGAGGTCGTATTCCTGGGCACGGGCACTTCCAGCAGCGTGCCACACATAGATTGCATAACAGCCCATGCCATTCCCGGATCGTCGGAGCGGCCCCCATGCAGAACGTGCCTCTCGACGATAGACGGCAGTGTTGAGGGAAAGAAAAATATCCGCCGAAACACAAGTATCGCTCTTCGGATACCAGGGGATAAAGGCAGCGCGTGAGTAAGTCAAGCTCTCCGTCGACATTGACGTACATTAACCCATACAATCCCACTAGTACCATTCTCATTGACTGTGGCAAAAACTTCCAAGGTAAAGCTTGGATATACTTGTCGCGCTTCGCATTCTCAATCGCGGGCCAGCTGCTGCGCTGGAGTGGTTTCCTCGCTTTAGATTAAGGCGAATCGATGCAGGTATTAATAGTCTGCCTATCATGAAACAGTGGCTGATGCTGCGCGCAGTTCTCATTACTCATGCGCATGCCGATGGTCAGTTATTGGGAATATTCGGAGCAGGATCTGGCACACTCATCTTCACGCGTTGTCAGCGGTCAACGGACTCGATGACCTCCGAGGTAAGCTCAACGTCAGTCGAGCTCACATATGCCTCATACTCTCCGACATCGAAGCGTGGACGTTGAGCAAACGAATCCAGCCTCACATCGACATATATGCTTCGCAGGCGACATACGAAGATATCAAAAAAATGTTTCCGTATTTGGTTTCCAAAGAGTTCGCGTCCGGCGGTGGTGATGTTCGCCCTCTCATGAAAAGGTCTGTCCCAATCTAACAACTCGCAGATCCCGGAATTTGTTTGGCACATCGTCAAAGAGGCTGTCCCATTTGAGATTACAGACACGCGCATTTTTGTGACCCCATTTTCTGGCAAGTGAGCTTCCGCTGGCATACCAATGAATGTTTCAATCGAACGCGAGTTCCAGTACAACATGGCCGCTTGTTTACCCGGCCCCCTCCCACCGCTCCCCCCGTCCTGTCGGCTAATCTCGAGACCTCTATGGCCCAAGCCACGCTTGAAGATACCGCCTCAACCCTGCCAAACGGAGATGCTGTACCAGAAGATATTATACAACCATACATGTGTTTTGCATTCAGGTTTGTCGGTGTCCCGCCTCGAGGATATGGTGCATCTCTGAGGTCTTGGTAGAATACAGGAGGACATCGTCTACCTATCAGACGTCGGCCATATCCCAGACGATGCGTGGAGCGCTCTCTTTCCGCCGTCGGGGCGCCAGCTTCCCGTGTGCATCCTCGACTGTCTGAACCTGAGATCGCATCCGTCGCATTTCGGGCTCGAGAAGTCCGTCGTGGCCGCGCGCAAGATCGCCGCGAAGCGCACATACCTCCTCGGGTTCTCGCACGAGGTGGCGCACGACGAGTATGTGACGATCGGCGAGGCGATCGGTGGTGTGGAGGGTCTGGCAAATCTTACAGAGAATGAAATCAAGGGGTAGGGATGATCGGGGAGGGTGATAAGATATGGGTTCGCCCAGCTCATGATGGCCTCAGGGTACAGATATCGGAGGAGCACGTCGTCACAGACGAGACCTACGACTAGATTTCTTCTTCAAGTCATGAAGGAGGAGATAATGTTTCTTTAGAGTAGTAATCATTCACGTTGTTGACTCGTTTGTGGGGAGGGATGCAAAAAATGAGTTACGTGAAGCTTGAAGCATTGCACGGTCATCATCCAGTCACTATTCAAAATACAGCGAAGCATACAATCCATACATCCGTTTATTTTGTGAAAACTACCCACAGATCAGTGTGCGCATCAGTCAATGGCATCAGAAGCTTACTGGATACCACGTCCTCGTCCTGAACGGGATGCGACAGACTAACCTTCTGTGCGTGAGGGGAGAACTTGCTCGACTTGCCCTGCTTCCAATTTAAGAAGATCATAGACTTGTGAATCGAAACAGAGAGATCGTACCCTAAGAATGGATGAGAGATGTCGAGAATGATGTTGAGAGAAACGCACCAGACAAGCCCATACCGGAAATTTGCGGCCAGTGATCGATGTACGCCGTTGCAAACATTCTGAGATATGCCTCAGCTGAGCCTCGGAAACAAATATTTAGATATCACCTCGATGGTGGCGCCTTTTCGTAGACAAATGGGATCGGACAAATCTGGGTGGGCCCCTCTGTGTAGACATGGTAGAACACAGGGGGAAGCTTTGTCGAAAGGCTGGTTACCGCTTCTTTGTATACACCTTGACCAGATCCAACTCGGCCCAGATACGCTCAATCAGGTAGTCCAAACTGAGCAGAGTAAGAAAATAGTGAAATGGGGGTAAAAAGACGTACTTCAGATCCATCTCGCAGCTGATGACGACCGAGTAAGGGCTACGAGCGAGTTTGTCCATTTGCTCTAGACTAATTGAGTCTATCTTGTTGTAGACATCTGGGACTTATTTAGCGCGGCGTCGCGTAGCGGGATGCATACCAACAGAGACACGGCATATATTTCCTTGTTCCTGTTTTTTACGAGTAGTAGATGTAAGAGGTTGACCCGCTAATTGGCACGACACGAACCGATCAAGACGTCGATGAAGTCGTCCGTGGTAATCTATACATGAAATTGGCCGACTGCGAGCTTGAGGAATGACAGGCTCACATCTTCTCTGATCATAACATCGCAGTTGTGTAGCTTGTCTGAAAGAGCATTTCATACGAGCAGTTCTACAACGCGGTTCATACTTACAACCTGCCAGGATGGTCCGAATTGTCTTTTCGTCTGTCTGCGTTAGTTTTACCGTCGAGTTGAACTGTGTAGACTACATCGAAACCACTGAAATGTCAAGGATGGGACGTCTAACCGTAATCTGCAGGTCGGGTGCGTCAAGCAACTAGGACACAAAATATTGAGCACACTTACGCCTCCCGTTGTCCTCCGCTTGAACACAATGTCTGGCTTCCGCTTGTTTAACCGAATTCCAACGGCATCCAATTCTACCTCCAAAAGCCGCCTGAAGATCTGTGTTCAACGATGAAGGTGCTGAAGGAAATGAAATTGTTTGCCTTTGCTCTTCTGACTTCGTCGCATCGAGCATGATCAATATCAGGTCCGCTGTCTTTGCCGTCGATACGACCTGCCGTCCACGTCCTCTTCCTGCATTCCGATCAGCCTTGAGATACAGACTAGCGGGGGTAGGAACCTTGGCTTGCTCCCTCAACGATCCCGGGAAGATCCAGCAGTTGTATCCGGGCACCTTGATACTCAATCACGCCAGGTATCGCAGTTAGAGTTCTGGGGATTTCGACCTCAGATGAAGTGATATACAATATGCAAACGACACATACGTGAACTCGTATGACGCGACCTCTGATGCTGTGTGCGTGGTTTTGCTAAGGAGAGTCGATTTTCCTACCGAAGGGAAGCTAAGGCAGGACTTGGACGCGGTTCCATAGGACCATAATGCATTGACGAACCCTATCAAGGCCACTCTAGCATCTCCAGACTTCTGAACATCGAATCCGACACCGGCGGGACCAGATTTGGACGCGGGTTCGAGTAGCTGTGCACGGTATCGTGCAAGTTTTGCCTTTAAGAGACCTAAGTGATATTCCGTCGCCTTGTTTTTCTGAGTACGGGCCATTTCCTCTGCAAGATCACCTCAGTGTAATATCGCATGCAGAAGATGATATCCATCTCACCCTCGATCTCTTTTATCTAGGGTAGGTCAGCTTCAAAAATTATGTGCGACGTTGTCGCACTCGCACCTTTTCCACGACTCCCATGATTCAATGTTAAGTACAGTAGCAGCAAGTCAACAGGAATGGATCTGAGTGTCGCCTAGATGCAAGATAAACCACACGCCGAGTGCTTGAAAGAATGCTGGCTGAGTCTGGTCTGAGATCTTTGAATTGAATGGAAGAGCTAACTACCAGGAATCCGAATTCAAGAGGATGCACCTAAAGTGAGGTATTGGCCAGTCACCAACTAGTACCGGCTGCCACCGGGCCGCTGGCCACACTCGCACTGCCTCACTCTTGTTTCAGTAAACTCTCCACCTCCAATCCATTTGCTCTTTCGATGCCAATGTTGCTCAAATTCGCTCATGCTAATTTAGTCCAAACTGTTACAAGGAACCAATTACGAATTTCCAGCTGCAACTTGAAGCGGCTTGAAACTTCAGCGCGTCGTTTTGTCTCCGCCTATGTCAATGCATACCGTATCCTTTTGTCATCGAGGTTATGGAATCCTACCACCTCGAGGCTTCAATAGTCAGTCCCGCGAAAGGAATGTGGTGTGTGTGTTTTCAGGTCTCAGCATCTCAACTGGGCTCAAACACTTTTCAATTCCAAATCAACTCATCTGCGATTGACGGACGCAGTTAATACTTATATCGTCGAGAAAGATTTTAGCCCCCCGGACACTCTTCGTCCACCCTCCTTTTTTGAACAAGTCTCGACCATGTGGATTATTGTGCACATCTTCGTCCTTCATTTTCTGTCCGTTTTGTGTTTTGCTGCGACAACGAATCAAACTATCGACAATAGCTATGGCGACAGTGTAACTGGGACAGTGCCTACTTACTCCCCGAGCTCAGCCTGGGCAGGTCCTTCTTGCACAGAATGCGCTATCCAGCCCAGCACGTCTGAGGGCTCATAGCGGGACATGGTCCGCGGCTACGTACCACTCGGATATCTGGGGGAAATGTCGATTGACGTGACCTTCACAGGTCAGTAGGACAGCCAACATATTCAGTTGCAGCTCACCCCATGTGCCAGGAATTGCAATTTATGTTTACTTCGACGAGGGAGACGGTATCACACCACTACGACCGTGAACTTCAAGTTTACCCTCGGTGGGAGTCGTCTCGGGAGTTACACCCACACTCCCACGGCCAGCACCGCGTTGCAATACAACGTTCTGGTTCACTCGGGCACCAGCCTGAGCAACAGCGCCTATTCACTCACCACCTCAACTCAAGGCACAGACGGAATATATGGGAATTTTGACCGAGCGATATATACGTCAGTGCTTCGCACAATTACTTTTTTTTTCTGACTCTTATTGTTTACAGACACGGAGAGATGTCGACGACATCCTCCGCGGCATCCTCGGAATCATCAACCACGTCATCGAAGACCACATCCGAGTCTTCGACTTCCTCAGTGGCAACCAGTGACGCCACAGCATCCGTAAAAAAACAGTGCAGGAGCAGTCGCAGGAGGGGTCGTTGGTCGAGCCGTCCTACTGACTGCACTTGGAACTTTGTTTGCCCTCCGTTGATGCATCGTTGACTGCTCCTCGAAGAACCCACTTAACCCGTGCCTATACATTCGCATCGTGGGGACAGGGTTTCGCGGTCCCCTACTCCCAACCCTTCAGCCGCTGTGTCGTTTCATGATACTCGCCACCAAAGCGTCATGTATAGTTGGCTAACGCACGCTCCGCAAACGCCTCTCGAAATGCTCACGGTTTTGACAGAACCCGCAGCGAGGCGTCAAATGCGGGCTATCAAACAGGAGGTTGCGCAATGAACGGCTGAGGAAGCTACGAAGTCCAACATGCTTCCTGGCGAAGAAAGTGAGACGCGGCGGCAAGCGAAGATGATGCGAGAGCAGATAAAGCGCTGCAGACACAGCAGGGAATTCGGGGGGGGGGGGGGGGCACAGGGACTAACGAATGAAGCGCCACCCTGAGTACTCTGAGTCGCAGTAAATAAATAAAATGATTACATAAATCGAATTTATGACGTCGCTCGGGCCGGACTTCCGTGCTCACAGCTACCTCCAGTCATCTCGCTTTAGTCGTCGTACACACTGCACAATGCGGCAGCACATGCCCACCCTGTATGCTCATCCCGAAGATGCGGATATGGACCAGGAAGAGGAAGATCAATGGGACATGGCGCCCCAGCAGTCGTCGCGCTCCGGTTCATACTACCCTGCCACCACGCGTCCGACAACCACTCGCATGAACTCTCGCAAGGGCAGTTACATACCTACTGAATTAGCTTCACGATCATCAATGACCGCTTATTCTCATTTTGTCAAACGATACAGGTCATCGCAGCCCGGAGGACAGGATGACCCGCGCAACGATCCGGACAACCACTATTTCCAGAGAGGTCTTGGCCAGCTCACAGATGCAGGCGACAGCGACGAGGAGACACATGGCAACTTCACTACCGCAGAGATTTCCGTGCTTATGCTTGAATCTGAGGCTAGCCAACCCGAGTCGCAAGGCGAGAGGGAGCAATGGCGTGCCATGCTGGCCTCTGTTCTGGCTGGGGACGTCCTCAAAACCGAGAAGACGCGAATAGCCACCGTCCTCGAGCTGGCGACGACCGAGAGGGACCAGATTCATAATGACATTTGGATGGGCATCCGCGCCAAACTACATGAAAGAACGGTAGAGGAGGAGCGCAAGAAGCTGGACGAGAGCAGACTGCGTACAGTGGATGTCGTCATTGACGAAGTACACAAGTTCTGCCTCCCCCAAGGCGTGCATATGACGGACGCGATGAAACAAGTCGCCGCCCTCCTCCGCCGACTGGACTTTGTCCAGTCCCTGTATCCTCATCTCAAAGCATTCTATGTGGACAAACCCGTCTGCAGGGAATTTTTGTTCACCGCTCGACGTGATGCACTCATTACATGGTTTACGATCCTTACGTCTGTCGGTTATCAAGTAGCTCGACTCCGAAGATGGACAGGGAGCGAAACTCTGGACGTTAACCAGCGGAATACCTCTGCAGAGAAACCGATCGGTCCCCATGCAGCACGTAACGTGAAAGCTGGACCGAACGATGTTCCGGATGGGTCCAGCTTTGCGGAGCGACTGCTCAAGGAGGAAACAATGCAACGGATATTTGAAAAGCGATTTTTAGTAACTGTACATTCCTTTCTCGTGGCGGCCCGAAATTCACAGTTGAGTCTCGCGTCATTGTTCAAGGAGATGAATCTCCCGACGTTCGAGCACGAACTTGTACCCCTCATCTCGTTCCCTACCCAACTTTCTCAAGCAGGCTTACGGCTACGGCTGGAGTATGTTAAGAACCTGCAGGATCCCGAAGTCCTCATCATCGACCAGATGACCGAGGATTTAAAGATCAGCATCGGCCTGGCCTGCTTAATGAAGCGCCAGTACGAAGCGTTCCTGGAGCCGGACCCCTATGGAAATTGGAGCTTACCTCGCTGCATCAGTCTTGATTACGACGCGACCATCCTGGAATCCATGAAAGTGTTTTTCAAACTCATTCATTGGAAATTGAAGAGCGGTGCGAAGGGAATCTATTTCAAAGAGACGGATGTACTGGAAGCCCAATGGGATACGTTCAATGACGTCAGCTTGACGGTCTCGAGAGGTTCCTGTCTAATTGGAGAGGAACTATGGTGTGTTCTTTCATATACTACAGTCATCTCACTCATCCCCATTACAGTTCCACGACCAACAAACTCATGGTCCGAGTCACAAATTACTTTGACACACAGGTGCAGGTGCCGACTGGGAAAGACGTGAGGGAAACTCGGCAGCACAAAGTGCACGACGAGAGAACACCGTACGAGTCACATATCGATTCCGGGAGCAAGGAGCAGATGACGAACGAGCAGATGATTTCTTGGTACGGAAAGATTCTTGACAGTGTGAGGTTACGGTACCGTAAACTGCAGCGTTTTGCTCGGTAAGTCAAGAGAATTCGTGCACTAGATACGGCATTCTAATGATCTACAACAGGGAGCTGACACATCGGTTCAGTAATGCTGCGGAATACGAGCTTGAACATGTCCGTATGGACCTGTTTATCCGCACACTTGTGGAAACGGGGCATTTCCTGGTGTACACCCGCTCATATGAGGAGGATTCAACGTACATCGTCGCATCGCCCACCTTGCGGGACCGACCAGATGCCATCGTACGAATACTGACGGAGGCTTTTGATGTCGATGAGGTGATAAACGAGGACGGAAGTCGAGTGGTGGGGAGCAAAGCATACTTGACCAATGAAGAAGAGGATGAACCACAATACGTGCTGCTCCTCTCGCCTTTGAGTCCGTTCTTATGGAACGGCCATACGGAGGAAAGACCAGACATTCCGAAGATTGCTCTTGACCCCAAAGATAATCATGTCCGACTCATTGCCGACGGCCCTCAGCACCGGCTTGCCCTGGCGAAGGAGATGTTCACCGACATATTCTTCCTCGAGGACGAAAACGGGGAATCCGTCGAGCCGGAAATCGTCATCAAATGTCACACGGAACAGCTTGCAAATATCCCTAGCGTCAATCGCGAACTGCGCAAAATTGGGCGTGCAACAACCCGGTTGGCAGAATCGATCATAAACTCCGTGCATTTCGTTCGCAGTGCGCTCACCGTGTCCGACGGGTGCCAAGAACTACTGGAAAACTGGTATTCCTTCGCTTCAGAGCATGGCCAGCACGCGCAAAAATTCATGGAACGGTCCTCCATGATTCGGTTTGACCGGGCTCTTATCAAGCATGCGATATCTTGGGTGTCTTTTATCTGTGATGACTGCGATCCAACTGATCGGAAAACATTCAAATGGGCCGTCAATGCTTTAGAGTTCACCTTCATTCGAATCAAGCGGAATATTCAGCATCTGCCTGAAGACCAGTTTCAGATGCTTCGTCACAAAGTTGCGAAGTGTATGACCTTGCTTATTCACCATTTCGACATTCTTGGTGCCCGTTCGACCATCGAAGCTAAAAAGGAGAAGGAGAGACAGGCAGCGATGCTGAAAGCGCAGGTAGAAAATGTCCTGGACGAGAGTGAAGATTTCCTAGACTACGACGAAGCGTCAGGCTTTCGTATGTTCTGGGAAAAGGTCTCAGATGCGGTCCAGGAGTTAGAAACGTCGCGGACCGAAACCGTTGCCCAGGAACACAATCATACTTTGGGACGTGTTCTGGATAATTCGAAGCTGGAGGATCGTACACTGGTCTTCCTGGCCTCCGCTTCCTCGAATATATCAATCCGGTGGCAACAAGGAAAATTCATTGGCGCGGGCGCATTTGGATCAGTCTATTCAGCCGTAAACCTGGACAACCTCACAGTGATGGCCGTCAAAGAGATCAAGTTCCAGGAACTCTCTGGATTGCCCAACCTATACGCCCAGATCAAGGACGAACTGAGCGTGATGGAATTGCTTCACCACCCTAACATCGTTGAATATTACGGAATCGAGGTTCACCGTGACAAAGTGTATATATTCGAAGAGTTTTGCCAAGGTGGCAGTCTTGCGGCTTTGTTAGAGCACGGCAGGATTGAAGACGAAAGCATCATTCAAATTTACACGATGCAGATGTTGGACGGGCTGGCCTATCTTCACGCCCAAGGAATCGTTCACCGCGATATAAAGCCCGATAGTTCGTACTGATCTTCGATCGAGCCATCCTATTTACTGATTTTTCGCAGACATTCTTCTTGACCACCGTGGAGTCATCAAGTTTGTCGATTTCGGCGCTGCCAAAATTCTTGCGAAAAATCAACGAACAATCCAGCGGTCACGGCGTGGATTCGAGGGCACTAACGGCGCTTTGCCCACCTTCGCGGTGAAGGGTGTCAACCAAAACAGTCTAACGGGGACTCCCATGTACATGTCGCCAGAGATAATTAAAAACGAAAAACGCGGCCGACACGGTGCCATGGACATCTGGTCACTGGGCTGTGTGGTCCTGGAGTTCGCGACGGGGAAGAAGCCATGGAGCAACCTCGACAATGAATGGTGCGTGACATCACATATCTTGTCCTCTATTGACTGACGATGGCCAGGGCTATCATGTTCCACATCGGAGTGGCCACCCAGCACCCTCCACTACCTGAGCCTGGTCAGCTTAGTGACCTCGGTGTTGCGTTCATCAAACAGTGTCTGAGGATAGACCCAATGCGACGGCCTACAGCCGAGGAATTGAAAGAACACCCCTGGCTGCGACAGCTGCAAGAGACCTGGAATACGTACAACGAGTCGGACGCGCCAGCTGACGATGAAGCCTTCGATAACTCCACTGCAGGACATGAGGCAGCAATCATGCACGACAATGAAGTCGCAGAAATCAGACGCCAGTCGCCGACCACTCCTTCCACACCCTCCACGCCTGACGACCCACCCTCATGACATCATTCATGTAAAACATATCGTCTGTTGTATCAGTAGCTGTTTTCTACGTACCATACATGCAAATACGATAATATTGAAAACAGGTATGCAACAAAGGTTCCGAGTACTATGGTGTTCTACACTTCAAAGTTTCCAAATTCAACCAAAATTCAATTTATTCTATCACAAATCGCTTCCCTGCTCCCATTGATGGCGCCGAGCTGCTCTCACTCTCCCTCCGGTTGTGGGAGTAGTCGTAGTAGCTATTCAGGCTGCCAAAGCTCCGACCACTGTCACGCTTGTTGGGCACGGCCGTGTTGCTCTGGTATGAATTAGCAGACGATGTCCGTGTCAGGGCTGCCATAGGCGGTGTAATTGGCGACGTGCTGGCGGAGTTGGGCCCGGATTCAAAAGGCTCAGACGACGAGTTGAAGAACCGGGGACCCATTTTGAGACCTGGCTTGAACATTTGCGAAGGAACAGGCACTTCGGATCCAGATCCGAAAGTGGCTGGAAGCGGAAGACATTATGATTCGAGACATGCCTGAACGCGGCGATCTCACCTGAGAAAGTGGGGATCGGCTTCTCATTTGATGGGAAAGAGACCTTCTCGATGTCGTCACCGCCTCGGGTAATGGGGACGAAATCATCACCGGGAAGCGCTTCCTGGGCGTTCACTACGACTGTGATGAGCAAAAAGCAGACAAAGATAGCTTCCGACTCACGGTAACGAAGTAGCCCTCTGCCGAAGTTGTATCTGCATACTACTCCCAAAATGAACGACATCAAAGTCAAGAAGACTGAGGCTGAAGCAACAATGCTGAAGAATTGCCAAGTCACGAAGGTCCAGCGGAAGGTTGTCGACAGGAACATGATTCCCCAGCCGGCAAGATACAAGACCGACAGAGACAGGAAAAATAACATGCCGATCCTCAGTTCACGTCGGACAGAGAACCAACCCTTTAGAAGAAGCGTTAGATCACGAGACGAACCACAGCATCTGTGTCATACCATCATCAACCAGGGAATCAACAGCTAGCGGATCCACGACGTGAGCAAGGATCGTGAAAGAGTTGGCACAAGAACGTACCACACCGGTTATGACAAACATGACCTTGTAGAGCATGCTATACCAAGCGAGCTGTCCAGCCCATCCATTGAAGAGCTGATCGAGGAAAAGTGACACAGTAGCGCCCATGAAGAATAACGACAGCTGGAGCGTGATCGAGAGTACAAGAACAAGTTTGTAGATGCGATTGATGGTCACTGAAATTGGGTCGGATAAATGGGTAGTTCGGACAGTGAAGGCAGACATACGTGAAGCCCCGACACGCTTAAAGGTCTGCCAGCCAAACAACTTGAGGGCAGTTAGTTCACAACTCATTGCCCTGAATCGCACTGCTGACCTTGACGAGCTTCCACGTGAGGACACACGAAACCAACAGAGCAACAACATTGAGCGCCAGCGTGGGGATCTCTGCCGCAGCACGATCTTTCCAATATGTGGGAAGAAGGGAAGGCACCCCATCGCAAGCACCGTGGGTTATGAACTGGTTGAAATTCTTACGGAAGTTGGCCGTGTGATATATCTGGAAAGCAGACCACCCGGTGGCGAGCACATGAGTAAGCAGCGAGGCAATGATGTGCGGGATCGATTCGTTGAGCAAAGCAACTGTTGACATTCCAAGGACCCAGAACTGGAAAGAAATGAAGACGATGTCCTCGCGCTTGGTGTTGTCCAGGCTGCGTATCTCATTAAAAAATGTGGGCGGCTGGCAAGAAGAAACTCACATGGACACCGGCCAATTCAACGACCACATGCAGCTGCGATCAAGGACGAGAGGGTAATTGTGGTATCCCAGTCCAGTGATGTTGACTTGCACTGTCTCATTGCCCGAAAAGATGCGGACTTTGGCTTGGGCAACCTAGATAGAGTTGAACAAGGGCGGGTAGCGATTGTAACAAGGACATACGGCGGAGCGTTTAGAGTGACGCCTGTCATCGTCGTCGTCGTTGTCAACGACGACAGTCGCCCTTGCGGTCGCTTCTGCCGCTGCAGCTGGGGTGCTTGAGGCAATAACGAATTGCGTGACGGTGAGTTGTATAACCGAGGTAGTGGTAGCCTGAACAGTAGACGCCCGAGAAGCAGCACTAGAAGCCAAAGAAGCCATAGTTGGCGACGCGCTCGGAACGATTAAAGAGGCGCTCGAGACGATGGCGGAGGAGAACGCCGCTGAAGGTGCCACTGAGGAGACCGAAGACACGGAATTATCTGCAAAGTTAGCCTCCACGTCGTAGGCGTTGTAGACACGGTTCTGGCCCGCGGGGGGCACAGTCGCGTCCCAAACGACGGTGCAGTTGTCGGTCTGGAGATTCGAAGGGACCGTTGCGCACATGCGGATGTCATTGCGTCCGAGAGCTGGGAAGCTACTGTTGGTAGCGTTGCCTTGGAGGGCAATGCTGTATAGCAATGTGGCGGCATTGGCGTTAATGGTGAATGCCTGGACTTGCAAAGCGATCTGGATGGCGAAATGGATCACGGAGAAGATGAAGTAGACGGTGGTAAGCCGGGAGAAGGTCAGACGATCCCACTGTCGGTAACATGAGGCTGGAGATTATACGAAGCTGTGGGTCGTACCACGAGTTTAGCCTTTGCCGGGAGGGGAACAAAGTCCCAGATTTGTTTGACACGCATTTCGTTGGAACTAGAGACGATTAGAGGATGCAGTGGTGAATAGCTAGGGAGCAACGCACAAAAGGAAAAAAGAATGGAGATACCACTAGGGTGGAAGAAGAGAGACGACCGGGCCTCCTTTCACAATGTGGGAGGACTGTGGAATGTGGCCGCAAGGACGGTCCAGCCGGTGAAAAGGGAGGGAGGATGAGGAAGACGACTCGTAGTACACTCCAAAGAGAGTGGCTTAGTCAGCATCGCCACCATCAATTGCTCTCTTTTTGCGGTTAACGACGCATTGATCTCTCAATCACAATTGACATCTCCTGTGAATCTACAGTAACTGGCATCTACACCTGATACCAGTGTCTGTCCCCGACGAACAGGAATGCACTCTGCTCCTCTGCGTCCGTCAGCGGACACTCCTCCCCTGTCAATGGCCCACGCATTACTACAAACCCCGCGTCTCGCAGATATCGAACCACTTCGTTGACCTCCTGGCGGTCGTAAACTGATCGAAGTCGCCATCGAAGTTGAGCCTAGTTTACTCTCGATCAGCCCCATTCCAACGTAGCCCGCGAATATCAAACCTGTGTAACTCCTGGATGGAACACCAACACACCGATCACTGCCCTAGTCGCTGCTTCCCACAGATCAATAAGCTTTGAACCAGACATGTCAAACCACCGCCGCGGGAAGATCCTCGTCATCGGATCTGTCACGATCTGCACAGACCACGGTCGAAGATGCGACGAGGCCACTAAAACCAGAGAAGAGTACCCTGACCAGAAGACAAGCGGGATAGAGGACTCTGTCATGCTACGGACAGCTGCAAAGAGCTGCTCTCTGTCCAGCTTTGTTTGGGCCTATCATGTCTTTTTGTTACTTTGACCGACAGCATGATAGACGCCCAACATACCAACAAGTCGCTTTTTGTAATGCCTTTCTCACCACTCGCCGCGACCGTATCCAATATGAGCTGGCATTGACTTGCGTCTTTGGTTCCAATGGACGCGCTGAACGCACCCCACTCCTCCTCAAGGCAGGCCGGGCAGTCGATGAGGCTGTCCTCACTCATTCTCTTGCAACAAGCTCGGTGCCCATCTTTTGTTGTTCCATGCCTAGCAGTCGTCTCGACTTCCATCGGCGCTAGAGCCGGGGCGCGCAGAGGAGTCGGCGTTTGTTGGATCGACAAATCATGGAATCTGACGTAGATTGCCGTTTCGATATGATCGTCATCTGTGCAATCGCTTCAGAACATCGCCCAACTACGGCTAACAGAGTACAGACCTGCTTTCTTGCTGTTCCAATCTATAGCCACACGAGCCAACTGGGGTTGAGATGTGTCGATTTTGAAATCGACCTAATGTTGATGAGTAACGCAAACGCTGGAAGATCACTTCGCACCTTGTTGTCGGACACTAATTGAATCAGCGCAGCGGCATCTCCTTCGGTTGAGAGAAGCGGCCATTCACGCCAGGTCTCCTGTTCGATTGAAATGTCCTCCAAAACAGCAGCATCCTGGAACGTGTCGTGAGGGACAGATCCTCCAGTTGCGTTCAGGTTGCTATCATCCAAGCTTAGTCAGCAGCCCCCCCCCCAGAAAAATCAAAAACAATATATGTACATGTCTGAAAACCTCAACATGCGGCCAGGTTGACTTCCTGGGTTCTTGAAACGCTTAGCAAAGACACCACGACTCAGGAGATGCCGTTGCGCAGCAGTGACGGATTTCTCTCCAACACTATAGAGCATTTGAGACGCAGATTCGGCGTCATAACGTTCTTGAGGGGTTCCCATAGCCATCTGTGCTGACTGAGCCAGTCTCAAAATAAGCAAGAGCCTGGAAACGTTACCTTCAATACAGATTCAGCGAGTGAGACGTCGTCCGGCAAGCCATCTGTTGCGAGAATAAGATCGTCCGGAGTTTTCGTGAACGCTTGACGCAGTGAGCGCTTCTCGCGACCTTCGTCGACGACCGCATTCCACATGAAGTCCCACGTTAGATTCCCAGACACCGCCTCGTCAACGTCGAATTCTTCAAGAAGTTCTTCAACCGACGCAGGAATGATATTCTTCTCCTTCTCCACCTGAGCGAATCCAACCCGTCTGTATAACTTGAGCAAAAATAGCGTTTTAGGAAGGATATGTAAACATACAGAGCATTCTTATCGATGTGCTTGCGCAGAAACTCGATGTGAGCAACAAGGTCGAATTTGAGGCTAAGATGATCTTCGTCTGGGAGCAGAGCCGTGCCCCGGTACTGTAACCAGAGTTCGTGCCAGCTGTCCTCCAACCTAGCCATGTACGCGGCATTTGCAGGGACGTCCTTGATCGCCTTCATGTGGTTTCGAATGCTGTTTTTAAGAACACCAGGAAATACTTGTTTGATCGTTCCGTAATCGGCTTTCCCTCTGGCCCTGCAACGAGAACCGATGATGGCATAAGCATCTTTTGCGAGCTCTTCGAAGTCTCTGTTCCAGTGGAATCGTGAGCGAGGGCCTGCGTTCCCGACAGGAGCTGACCAACGGAATGATCATGTATATGAAAAATACTGGCACTGCGCATGCTTACCTTCGACGACTGGAGCAATTTTTGCCGCCCTTTTGCCCCTGGACTTCTCGACGACATGTGCACCCTGTAGCGCTATCAGGGAGGCGATCGACTTTTCGGGTGGATTGGCGACAATTGGAGGAGCGGGTATGGGGGCAATGGAGGCAACGGGAGCGGCAGATCTGACGCCAGTGACGGGAGCAACAGGGGTAGTGGGAGCAGGGGCAACAGCGCGAACACTTTTCTTCTCATGACGCCATTGAGGTCGTCCCGTGGACAGCGGGTTTACGATATCTGCGTCTCCTACAGCTTGAGCGATTTCCCGTTCCCATTTTGGATCCTTTCCAGAGGTCGCTTGTAAGAATTGTGTCCGCAATCGACGCAGGCGAATGGCTGCGGCATCGGCCAAGGGTCCGGGGGCGACTTTTTGCACGAGGCTCTCCCATCTTACTTCTCGATGCTTTCGTGCTTCGGCGGCCTTCTGTGCGAGCAAGACCTTTGTCTCCCCGTCCCCTTCCTTGTCCCGTAATTCACGCTGCACTCTGTGGTGAGCTTTCTCGATCTCCCCAACCGCTTCGTCGTAAGCCGATGCAAGGAAATTAAGGACAGCGTACTCGGGCGCGTTGACGACACGAGCGATGTTTCTAATTTGACTGCCTGCTCCTTCGTCCTTGTGGACAGGTGTTTTACCTGGGGTCACGTTCACGAATCGTTTGACATAGTAGGCTTGGTGCCAGGTGAATACGTAACCTTCCGTCCAGGAGACACGACGACGGAGGGATTTCGCCTTCTTCCTCGCGATAGCCAGGTCTTGGATGCTGTCTCGAGAGTTGGAACCAACGGTCATTTCAGCGTCGGTGCATGCCGCCCGCAGTAGATCCCAGTACTGCACGGCGTCCGCACATGAAGCAACAGATGCGTTTCGTATGAAGCGAGGGTTTCCCTCTGATTCGGCCCAGTGATAGATAGGTGCGACGGAGGTGAAGTGCCAATAAACGGGAGCAGCGGCAGGCGAGTCCATAGACCAACCTTCTGATGTCGCTTCTTGGAAAGAGGTAGGATGGTCACCATTAGCTTCGCATGTAATGAAGGGTGCATCGGAAGAACAAGGTTCCAAAGGCGTGACTAGCCCCAAAGATCTAAGAATGTCGAGTAATTCGAGGATCCGCCCGCGGCTTCGCGCCCTGCCGACCTGCAAAAATGTGTGAAGAGAAGGGGTAAGATCCCGGACAGGGGTTTTCCTGCCCTGTTCGGTAGATAAATAATGGCCCAGTTCATCACTCTCTCCGAGTGCAGCCACGACTGCACAATACAGGCTAAGAGGAATGGCGTTGCAGAAGAATGACACCTGGGCGATTTTTTTCTCATGCGAAACGATGTCCGAGCAGGCCATGCAAGTTTCAAAAGCATTGAGAGTGGAAAGATGGAACTCGCGGGTTCGTATAAGCTTCCCCACAATGTAACCGTACAACTGACCAATAGTAGTGCGTTCCGTCAGCAAGACTTCTCGAATCGTGTCGTCGCTATAGGTAAACAGTTCGTCCGCACGAGCGGCATCATTCTGTCTTTTCCCCGCATCTGACAACAGCAAATGTACCGGAATTGTATTCGGTTTCCTGGGAACTCGGGAACGCTTGGCACCGTATTCTGTGTGCTCGTCGACGACAAGGGAGTTTGTGATGTATGACTGGAAGTGCACAGTGTTCTGCGCAACCTCAGTGAGGAATGCCAAAATTTTGCGATCTTCGACGTCTGGGAGATATACGAGATTTGCGGGCCGAGTAAGTCCTGTGTGGCTGGATACAGTGGTTTTCATCATCTTGACCCGCCCGCGAAGTTCCATGCTGTTGAATGCCGCGGCAGCAGTCCTTCTATCTAGCCTGGTTCCTGGCGGTGCGCTAGTTGGCTCACCTGCTGCTACCAAAGTGGTGATTAATGAGCGGTGAGCATCGTAAATTTCTTTGGTCTGTATGTTCGCGATTCCTCCGAGAAGCTCAAGGACACGGAATAGCTCGTTTTCTCGACGTAGGGTTGAGACATTGACCTTGGGCTGCCTGGTGATCGGGAGCACAGCCACTGGTGCACGTTTGTCTGGTTCGCCTGTCACTTGAATGGTGTGGGTTGTAGGAATGTTGGAAGATGACTATATCGGAAGGTAAGATATCGAAAGTGTTGCGTACGCTCTGTCCTCACATTAGGTAAAATAGTCTGAGACGCACTATTGGTCACTGTTACGAGGATAGGATCGACAGGGACTGTATCAAGATCGGAATTGGAAGGATCGAGCATAGTGCTGGTGTCTTGCGGGCCAGTCGGCAGCGTAGAATCGGAATCATCAAGCGGCCGTAAAGATAGAAGTGCTGAGGAAAGCGGGAGAGCGTCGGTATCGTCGTATATGGCAAACTCATAGGCAGTTTCAATTGGAGTTACTTCATCCAGGTGTCCGTTCGTGATTGGGGTGGAATATGATTCTATACTATGCTGCGACTCAGTAGGAGAGTGCCCGAATCCTTCCGTAGATTTATTGGGACTGGCGGACCCATGAGAACTGAGCGTGGTCACAGGGGGAATATCCAAAGGTGAGAGGGGCGTAAGAGGCGTAAGAGGCGTAAGAGGAGTAAGAGGAGTAAGGGGAGTAAGAGGCGTAAGGGAGAAATCGGGGCCATCTATTGGAGTAGGAGATTGAAGTCGAGGGCGTTTCGATGGGGGAGAATGTGAGTTGTATGTCTCCGGCTCATCGCTTCTGTTTGTGACTTGCTCAGCATCCGCGTCCTTGGGGTCCAACTCCTTGGGCGCAGAGACGCTAGGCTCGCTGGGATTCTTGAGGCGACCGGGTTTGGGAGGATTCGCTTCAAAATCGGAAGGTCCTAGATTACTGTTCGCTGGACCCTTCCTCTTCTTCGTTGCATCCTTTGCAGGGCGACCACGTTTCTTTGGAAGGGAAACAGAAGCATCTATTGAGCTGGTTTCGGCGCTGGGTTCCCTCGTTGAGGTAGCAGGGTCAGCGATGGGATCTGAAAAACAATGTCAAAATGCCCGGTATCAGCAAAGGACACTGAATATGACCTTGCTCAACATCAAGACGTCTCTTCTTGGCTGGGAGACGTGTCTTCGGTTCCGATGGACCAGCTGCCTCGTCGTCGGCCAGTTTGCGTTTCCGTCTCTTAGGTAGGGGATCCCCATCAGGGCGTTGGTCTTTCCTCGGTCTCCCTTTTTTCACGGTCCCGTCGGGTAGGATCGGATTCTTGCGCACTCTGCCTTTTCCTTTTCCTCTTGGCCTCCCTCCTGGCTTTTGGTTCCTAGCATCGCGATCTTGGTGTTCATTGAGCTCCGCCTCATCGGCATAGAATGCCTCAGATGGAAGGGGTAGAAATCCCCCGACCTGTTGCACGTCTACGTCAGCATACCCAGCTTTGGATTTGTCGAGGTTTTCTTGCGCGACGAGAGCATGGTAAGAAGATATCGTATAATAGCGATTTCGGCGCTCGCGCCCGTTACTTTCCATCACACATGCAGTTCCGATGTCACTGAGATGCGGCGGAGGGGGATATTTCTCAGCCCGAGTGAGCAACAGTTCTATGGTTCGTTTGTCGAATTGGCACAACGCAGCAGCAAGTTCCTGGATAGCAACGAACTTAGTCCGACGGAGGATAGCATAAAGAGCGATCATACGTTGAGGGTCATGCCTGTGGTCCCAGACTCCTCGAGAAGACAAAGTATCTGTTTATGAATCGTCATGTTCATCTTGATCCCGTTCTGTTCGTCTGCGGACGATAGAATTAGTGCTGGATGTGAAAAATCATGTCGACACGCATACCAGGTGCATCCTCGTCCTTTTCGCCATCGTCCATCTGAACAATCACTCCGTCTTGTTCAGACGCGGCAGCTTGGTCAAGATCGGCGTTCACCAAACGAAAGCACTTGACCCCAGAGGTTTGAACATTTTTTCTCTTGCCAGGAACGAAGACACTCTCAACGACACCCTGCTCTACGAGTTCACGCATCCGGGAAGCAAAGAAACGGCGATCGGTCTTCGTCGGGTGGGGAAAGCCCTGCAGATGAGATCATAAACGCCGGCAGAATAACTCCCGAATATCAAACGCACAAGTGCTAGAAGCATATTGTTCGAAGCGTGCATGAAATTCTTGGATGCCTTCAACAGTTTGACCACTCGTGCTCGGATCAATGGCAGGCTTGATACATGTCGAGCATCGATAGGTGTAAAATTGAGACCTTTGAGATCGGGGACGCTTTGTTCTTCGTCCTGGAACTCTGCTGTTACTGCTGCTTGTGAGGGTTTCTCGGAATCTTCTGCGCGAGTTTCCTCCTCGCGAATCTCTTTCCATGAGGCGCTTCGATCGAAGAAGTATTTGTGTATGCAAAAATTACTGCCAACGCCACCACGGCGAACCTTTACCCTAAAGAGCAGCCATAAGCTCAATTTCGGGACGTATGGAAAAATACGCACACAAGGTCGAGTTCTACAAGCTGTTTAACGAGATAAAAACAAGTTTTCTGGTCATATTTAGAGCGCTGTCCGAGTTCAACGACAGAAACACCATTGTCCCTGCCGCGCGTGATAATCTGGAGAGCACTATAAACCATAGGACTCAATTTCGGAAACTGGAAAATGGTCGATAAGATCTAGGTCGCGATATACGGAGTTGTCGCGTACCCGAATATGTGTCCCCGTTATAGCAGCATAGGTTGTATCAGGATCCGTAGCCACTCTCAGTTTATCGCCATACTGCGCTATAAGATCAACCAACGACCTATTCTTTGCGTCTGGAACGATATCAAGCTTGAGAGGGTCCACCTCGATGGTCTCTTCGCCGTTCGCCTTGGCTTTTCGTTTAGCACTAGTCTTGGGCGCAACCCAAACCTCGGTGGTCACGCCTTCAGGGACTGTACCGACGATGACTGCAGGCTCTTGCACGACAAGTGACCATACGAAGGCACAGAAAGCGTCATCTGGGTTTTGGGCAGACTGGGTCGAACTATGGGCATAGAAGTCGACCACGAAATCGCGTAGACGAGATACATTGCATCCTGGACAAAAAATATGAGCGAAAAAAGTGAGGTAGTGAAAAGGCGACAAGACAGCTACGGCCCAGGTTCGAACCTGAACCCAGTCGCGTCGAGTGGGAAAAAGTGGTCGAAGACTATCACATGATGGCGTACTCACCAAGATCTCCGTCGAAAGCCAGTTCGCGCAGGCAGTGGCGGAGGAGCTCGTCCATGATGGCCTCTGGAAGACGAAACTGAGGGGTGGATAGTCTTGGGGCCTTTTATAGTGGCGGGTAAGAATTAATGTATCATGAACTCTGGATGACTTGCGCGTTCGATCCCAGGTCGACACTCGACAGGACTTCTATCGTATACGAAGTTGAGCGCACGTCAGGAGGAGCTCGATTCGAGCAATTTCGGATCGATAGCACATTAAACGTGACTCGACGCTGGTCACATTGTCACGTGTCACACCCCAACTTAGAACCTGAAAGTCTTCGTATATATTGCGATCTCGCGTCTATGTACAGTGTAGGAGAGTAGAGAGGAAAAAACAAGAGGCACCCCTACTTGCCTGGAGGCACGTAATCCCTCGTCAGATCGATGTCCCCCGACAAATGTGTATTTGTGAGCCGGACTTGGCGCTGACGAGGCGCCCCTCCCCGCTTGCCTTTCTTTTTCGTCGTAGGTGGTCGCATGGGAGCTTGAGCAGCCGTAGTAAGTTGCAAACCCTCTGCAGCATCGTGTTAGAGTATGACCAGAAAAATAATGACAGCAACACACCTTTTGCCAGTTCTCTCCGCAATTCGACATCGTCGGGCAGTTTCAGACCGTGCCATAGGTCCATGAATTCTATCCTCTCGGTGTTAGTGCTCATCGACAACAGCACAAGCGACCACGCATCTCCCATCCTGCAACAGCACAAGAAGAGTATGGAAACTCGCCTTGCTCTACCGGCATTCCCCCGCTTTCCTCGTTTGGTTTGATCTCATTCCAAAAGACCATACGCAGCTGTCCATCTTTGACGGTCCGTGTCACCAATACCTCACCCTCCTGTTCAAGTTCCTCAATAACGGCCGGTGCCTCTTTCCATGCCTCTTTCAAGGCCTTGACATGGATCCCACGACCGCTCTTGGTTGCACGCTGGATCTCGGTCAGCAAGGCAGGTTTATTTCGGAAATTATATTCGTGCTACAAACGTGAAATAAGGGATGAATAGCGATGAGTCGTACACAACGGACCTTGTAGGTATATAGATCTGTTTTGGGATTCCACTGGATGCGATCGTGCGCCTTGAATTTCTCAAGCAGTACAGGGTCTTCGAGGAGAGGCGTGTTTGTCAACAGAGCGATGTCTTCGAGACGGGTTGGGTTTGGGGTTGACTATACAAGCACAGGACCATCAGTGGCAAGATGGAGCTAGGTGGTAGACAAGTTTGCCTTGAGATAATCAACAGCGTATACTAGTTGAGTATTGACATTGTTTCCAGAGCCTGTGTCTGCAGGTTGGGACCAGACGACGTCTGATATAATGGGTCAGGGAGGCGCAAGAGGGCGATTCGTATGCCGCACTCGACTTCGGCCGGGCCTTTTTCTTCGGCACAACCTCAGGGACTGTCGCCTCCGTTTCGGGAACGGCGGCAGAAGGCTGAGAGTGCCATGAAGTGTAGTCCTGTCGTTTGAGAGCACTCTTGAATGATGCGGTATCTTTCGCAAGTTGGGACATGAAGTTCACAAGTCAAGCCGAGTTCCCGTCACAAGCGTCACAAGCTCAGAGCTTTTAGTATAGCAGGTACAAGCCGCCCAAGGGACCGACAATTATTGTGGCAATTGCCAGCTAGTATTATGCTGACAGTGATGTATAATAGACATGAGTATGGGTAGTGGTACATACAGAGTGGAACGTCATGGAACAACGTCGGGATACTTTTGAACAGGGGATGAATCTACGATCTAAGTACTATCACAAAATCCCAAAACGAAACCTTCTCCATCGATATCATGTCGCAGCTGGTTGCCGCTCCTCTAGCGTACGAAGCACGTCGGTAAAACCCAGTTTGCCCAAGTGTGCATTCTGCTCGAATCGTTGTACAAGCCATTTCTCCAGTCCGTCGGCAGCACTCCGCCACAGCGCCATCCGTGCCTGGATCTCAGCCGTTTGCACGAATGATGTCCGGTTCCCTGGTGCAGGGGAGTATTGTATGCGTTCAAAGCAGGTTGCGAACTGGGAAAGTGAGAGATTGACGGAGGTGATGGTTGCATGCTGTGTGGCGGGGTCTACGAAGGATATTTCGCGCACGAATGCATCTTCAGAACCACCGAAAAGCTGCAGGACAGGGTCGTTAGACATTTCACGGCGGGTAACACAAGGATACGCACTTTTACTATCCATATTGGTGTCTTCTGCTTGCAGCCCAGGATCCGCTCCGTTCGTATTATGCCCGTCTTGGGGTCCACGGTACGATCCAAAACGTCTATGCTAACAACGTGTGTGCACTTGGGATTCGGGTATTTGTGCCACATTCCGACGACGACGTGAGACCATGGGTGTCTACGACAAATCAGCATGAGCTCCAGAAAAGTTACAAGATGCGCTGACTCGTAATTGAAAGCTTGAGAAAAGAAATGCATCGTGAAAGGGACGGTCTAGATGGTAAATGACTGAACACCACAGTGGTGGCAGAGATAGATAATATTGGCGGTGACTAAGCGGTGACTTGTTTCAAAGTCTGCCGGCAACTCGGCTACCGATCCGGTTACTCCCGTGTCCAATCACAAGTGTGTCATTGGTATTCATACAGTACGGTATGTGGATTATGATACAAAATCACTTGCTTCGCTCCTCCGAAAGCTGCCTCAACTCCGCCAACCGTGCAGTCATCTTGGGGCTGGCGTTAAATTGTCAGTGAATCGCGAAGTTTTGAACCCGCTATTAGCTTACACTTCCAACAACTTTGCCTCCAGTGCCTGCTTCTCCTCTTGTAGAGCCAGCCTCTTCTCGGCGTTCAGTTTCGTACTGAGTATAGTGAGCAAAAAAAACTTGTCTTTGAAAAGAAACGGTATACGCACAATACATAACCTCCCGTGCCGTTGTATTGTAATATAAGTGCATGCCATTGCCAGAGTGAAGGCCGATGGGAGACAGTTAAGAGTGTTATGCCTAACCGGGTGGCATGTTGCATCATCAAGGCCTCCATTTCTGCAGGAACAAGGGAGGTTGCTTCGTCCAGAATTGCGTACTGCTGAGAGTCAGGGAACGGCGTTCAAAACCAACCGAAAACTCACCTTTGGATTGTGATAGAACAACCTCGCCCAGGCGATCTTTTGCTTGTCGCCACCGCTTAGGGCGTCTCTCCATTCTTTGGCCGCATCCCACCCGCCTTCCCGCTCAACGACGCCTTCCATCTGTACCACAGACAGGACTTCAAACAGGTCGGCATCGGTGATCCCACCTGCATGGTTCGATTAGTGGAGCATCCGCAGAGCGAGGTTTGGCAGAAAAGAACGTACGGGCCGTCATCTCCGCCTTCGAGTGCGGGTAGATGATTTGATCTCGCAACGTTCCCAGAGACAGATAGGGACGTTGAGGAATGAGGATGAAAGCAGAAGCAGCTGGTTTCCGAACTACACCGCCGTATACAGGCCAGAGTCCACCCAGTATCCTTGAAATTAATCATCAAAAAAAATTGCTCGAAATAAAATGATGCCGTTAGCATTCACCTGAAGAGGGACGATTTGCCACATCCTAATTTGAGTTCTCAGTACTCGCAATACTCACAATGGCATCAAAACCAACCGTTGGGGCCAACAATGAGTAGATGTTGCTGTTAAAGAGGTCATTTCATCATGCTCAGACGACGAACAAAAAGCGCATACTCCTGGTTTGACATGGAAACTCAGACTTCTCACGAGGATGTCACCGTTTGGAGTAACGATGGGAACATTCTCGAACTGAATATCTTCAGATTCAATGACCTCGCCTCGACTCCGTAGGACTAGAGAAAACTCATGAAACAGAATGGAAAGGGAAGAGATGCGAACGTACTCTCGGCATTTTCCCCCGTGGTCGCGCTGCTAACGAGCGCTTTGTCAAACTTGCCCTTCCGCACATCTTTCATCGTGTCAAGGAGGAGAGATACTCTCGCGGTGTACCCGGCCAGCTCGGAGAGGTCTTTATATGAGTACATTATACGACCAAAAGCGTCTGGAACAGAATGAGCGATGCAAGTCGATCTTTCGATGCAGCCGCGTTACCCGAAGATGATAGAAGCAGGCGCCTGTTGGTGACAAAACCTATTTTGTTCCAAAGTTTTTATCACCTCCTTCACTTGCATGAATTTAGGGTCTTACTCTCTGTGCGGCCACCCAGATCAGCATTGGATATGCCCGGTAGCTTGAAGAATACTGGGATGGCGCATAGAACAAGCTTGAAAACCGGATCAGAGCGAGAGCAGGGCAAAGCACGAGCATTCCTTACCCCGAAGCTTCCCCAGAGCCATTTAATCACACCCTCCTCAATGCACCCGAACCACCACCTCCGGTTGAGAATCCGGTTCTCGTGCTTCATGACGGTCGCGTACTCTCTTTCAAGCAGCATCTTCTCCGTCTCTTCACCCCCCATGAATGCGATCTCTTCAGCGAACTCCACAAGCCGCGAATGCGTGTGCCGGAGAGATCCAGACAATTGTGCCGACATGGCGGTATACATCCCAAATGGTGGGGTCAGGTAGCGGACTAGGAGAACATGTTAGTGGATAAATAGAAGAGTACGATAACTCACGTAGTGCGGCTGTAGACTGCACCAAAACCGTTAAGCCTAACAGGCCCTCGGCACCCACGTTTTGAGACAGCTGGTAATTATACAATATTACATCTAGAACGGGCTTGGCGAGGTTCGAGTAGATTGCAGCAAGGTGCACGGAGAACTTCTGTATGTCGTTCGTGATCATTCTGTGTAAAAACATTAGACCAAGGAACGCAGCGTAAACGGTGCATACTTACTGATCCGCGTTCACGATTCGGTCATCGAGATTAGCTGTGAATGACGTTATGGCGGTCCAAGAGGAATGAATCCGTTTACTCACATAGCTTGTAATAGACCTTGCCTTCGGGACCCTCCGCTCCCGAGCCCAGGTACTGACTCAAAACTTCCTCTGTCAGTCTGGTGCGATAGGCAATGGCGAGTTTGCTCTGAATATAATTTAGCCAAGAGTTGGTCCAAGTTGCGGGAATCGCAACGAGCAGCCAGCGTAGGATATTCAGAAAGAATTGCCGCGGATGCGCGCGTACTAGACTGGCAACAATCCTGTGGACAAGTAGAGCCACGTCAGGTTGAATGAAGATCTGGAATCACGATGCCACGCACACGCCGTCCAGATTGGCAACATATAAACTCAGCACCGTTCGGAAGACCAATAGGCTCGAGTGCATGACCAAGAGAAGCGCCTCCTTGCTGGTCAGACTCGGGATGACAATCTTCAAAATGGCGGCGAGCCTCCGGTAAAAGAGCGCGTCCACCTATATAATACGTATCATGAGCCAGGCGTCGAGTGCAGAGGCAAATCTTTGCCTGACCGCGACTCTGGGTGGTTTCCCAGTCTGATCTGCATCTTTCGCATCACCCTTGCCTTTCCCTTTCCCCTTCTTCGGTGTACTGGGGCGAACAGAAAGACCTCGGTATGTTGCCCCCACAAAGTACAGCGCAAACGCGAGATTCAGAACCCTCTGGATCACAGGGCGATGCGCAGCATATCCCTTGGAGAACTGGGCTAGCCTGTCGTTGAAACGCTGCGTGCGAAGCGCAGACAAGGGAAAGGGCATCTAGACGACGGTCGAGTCCACAGTTCAGTTGGCACTGGCATGTGAAAAGCGGGACGAATTGCCCGTTTGGGTTGGTAGCTGGAGAGTTGATGAAATTTCACAGGGCAGTCGACACAAAGTCGACGCCAGTCGTTCTCCGGATATGTAGCAATGTACATCTCTGTACATCTACAGTAAATTACGGGTATGCGCTACACTACTCTAGCGGATTCTACCTTCACTTTTTGCCGCTTTCACCCACCGCACCACCTCGCTCCAGTCTTTTACTCTCTCCAGAGGCACCCCGTCGGGTACCACCAGCCCTTCCTCCTTCCAGAATTCCCTCCCACCCGCTGCTGCCAGTCGCTTGTCGAATGACATCTCATCGCAACCTTAATTCGCGGTCAGCACGTCAATGTGATTAAAATGTGTGTTATCTCACCGTCACCAGGACCGGAGATTCGCTTATTCCATTCATAGTCACCGAATAGCAAAACGCGCGTTGGGGAGGAGGCTGTCGCGCATTGAATCGCGTTCTCTGCTGAATCGTCGATGAGAACTTGGGCTTCCAGGTCTGCGCAGACCTTTCCGTTGAATCAGTCGTTATGTTCACTTTCGACTAGGCCCGTGAACACACTTGGTCCTTGGTCAGATTTGTCAAGATCTCGTTGTGGTGCAGCTTATGCGCATCCTTAAACTGGCCAGTAAATACCAGGTTGGCGAACAAACCTTGATCGCTTCAGAGGTCACCGTCAGCAATTCGCTGTACTGTAAACAAAAACGTACCAGGGAAGTACTTTTCCACCCACTCCCAGCTCGCTTCTGCAACATCGGGTGTCCTTGCAGTCACGATTACCAATTTATACCCCAAATCTATAAGGGTTTGGACTCCTTCACGCGCTCCCGGAACAGGGATGGCGTGAAATATGGCGTCCGTGCTGTAGAACTCTTTCACTTTCTCGAAAGTCTCTTGGAGAGTTCCCCAGAACGGATTCTGGGTTATGCAAGTAAGTGAAATCGAATTCTACGAAATTCTCAAAGACGCACTTTCCAGTAGTAATAATCTGTACGTGTTCGTTTAAACACACAAGGTTTCAAGATTTGAACTTACAGTAGAATAGGGACAAGTTCATCTCTGTGCCAAACTTTTCGTTGTGCCCTAGCGTAGTTGATCTTGCAATACGCCTCCAGCCTAATGACATGCTACTCACACTGAGTAACCATGCGATTGGTCTGGCTCAAAACATCGTCGAGATCTACTGCAATAACAGGATGCCCCGACGCTTTTGGAGGAGACAGGGCAGCAAGTTTGGCGAGTCGCGCAGCTTCCTCAGACATGTTGGTACAAAAACAAGTTCAAGGGCAGTAACGTGATCATGCATGTGACGTCATGGTTTCAATTTCCCCCTTGTAAATCCAACCAGCACTAGTGATTTTCCTTTTGCTACCAGCGGATTTTCCCAAAAACTTCGGTCTTGACTGATTCCTCGACAGGTCTACTTCAGCGTCACTGGGTCTTCCTGGGTTCATCTCACAGCCGACCTGTTGTAACTCTCGGCAGCTATATGTGTGGAAAACTGAAATCTCCCGGACGCCGATGGAATGCTGAGCTACTATGATAGAAAGAAGTCGCAAAATCTGCTGGCGCAATTTCAGAAAAAGTCTTACGCGGGGAGCTTCCGGGAGAGTTGGATTACTTCACGTATGCTGTAAGAGGGTCAGGCAAGCGGAAGGCCGAGGGTGATCGCACCGCTGCAAAAGCCCCGAGAAAACTCAAAGTGGAGGAAGAGGAAGAAAATGAAGACGAGGACGACGCAGAAATATCTCCAAGACCACGGCACCGCATCGTGGCCAAAGGCTCAAATGTGCCAGAGCATGCCAATACATTCAAGGCACTAACAGAGCGATACCAATGTCTACCCTCCTATTGTCGAATTTCTTGGTGAGCGGATATACCAACTGGAATTCAGTCCTACAGCATTCCCCCACCGTCGAATTTTCCCAGCATCGCCAACGTCTTGCTGTAATCTGGGTCCACTGTTTCGGAATGGATACTCAACCCCCCAAACCGTCCAAATTAAAAAGAAAGTCAGTGGGCAATGTGAAGCGCTCCGAGATCGTCAATCTGGCTCGCAACATCGGACGGAGTGATGCTATCAAGAGTCGTTTCTCTCTTATGTTGGTGTACTCACTTGTCGCTCTCAAGGGACATTATCGCAGGTTCAGAACGACGGGATAATACTATACATCCTGATTAATAGCATCATCACACGGGGGCATATCTGAGTGTTTGAGCACTGTGGTCGGGTGTCGAGGCACTTCACGTCTCCACAGCTAGTGTGAACGGTTCAGCGGCTGAGGTCACTGGTAAGTTTCTGTAGGTTTTGTCGCGTACAGAAAGCGTTTGCGTAGTGGAGACGGAAAGGGTCTCAATCCCGACGTGCGTTCTGGCATTGACTGTCGAGCTGAAACTCGGAACGGTAATAAGTGAGAGACGGGTGTCGGCTGGAGACACCAACGACAGTTCAAGAAGACGCAGACCAATTGTTTTTAGTAATCGACCTTTTGCAGAAAATCTCATCGCACCCGTACGGAAAACGAGGAGGATCGCTTCTCCTGCCACTCGTCTTGTGGTATCATTATATCGAGGGCGAGAGGGATTGTGACTGGATGGTGGTCTCCGTGCCAGACTCAAAGTTCGTGGCTCCCGACTACGGTACTACGATCAAGGAGAAATCATCCCTCCAGAAAGAGAGAGGCACGAAGGAGTTCCTCCAGAACTCTTTCTGGAGGAACTCTCTACTCTTTCTGGAGGACCTCCTTCGTTGATCGCAGGGATAAAGAAGGAAGGCGAACCGGTGGGCAGACCAGCTGTTTGGAAAAGGGCGAGAATGAGGTGAGGGGGCGGCCCAAGGGGACTAAGAGTAATTTTGTAGGTAGGAGAAAATTCGTCCGACTCTGCTTGCTGGGCTGGTTGGCGTAGGGAAATTGTGAGGGAAATCAAGCGGGACCAATTATTTGCAGTTTGTGATCGACCAACCATGTGCACCCTGGCATGACCACTCTCCTCTCTTCCACATCTGTACCTTCCTCACCTTAATTTTCCATGAACGCAGTCCCCAATGGCCCTAGGTTGAGGGAAAAATCGAAACTCCCTGAACTGGCGCCTACGCCAGCTAAAGAAAATCCAATTGCGTCGGATGTCCAGGACAGGTCGAAATTTTGAAGCTACGCCCGCGGTTCAACGGCCAGTGGCAACGGCGCGGAGCTGCATGAGCGCGCAAACGAACTCCAGGACTGGATCCAACCGAGCTATGATTGTAGAACGAAAATAATCCAGGGACTGACAGGAGTCTCTGGTGTGATTCTGTCGTCAACTAGATGAGACCGGTTCGGGCCTCGCTGAGCGCTGAATTTGCCACCTCCACGCCTTCAGAGGCCTCTGTATGTGCATTCTAACGGGGGGGTGGGGAACGCAGCGGAGACGCAGCAGACGAACGAGCTATCTTGGCCTCGATCTTTGCTTGGAGCTTGTGGGCTTGTGGCTTTTCCCTTCTTGAGGTGCGGAATCATACATGTCTATCTCTTTCACGATTTCCGCTCGCGCCCTTCGAGCATGCTTTTCGCTTTTGAGGACAGAAAATGCCGAAGTGCTTGCATGATGCGTTGGCACTGATGGATCTTGGTGGCTTGTATCTTGCTTTGGCGGGATGGGATTTGAACCCTCTTGTTCTTTGGAACAACTGGCTCACTGGATCAAACTGTCTGGGGCTCTGTTCATTCGCTGGTATCGGAAACCTGCCTGCAGAATCCAGTCACACGTCACCGTCACGGCAATGGGCTGCCGCACCTGTTGGCTGTCCTGGGTGTGCAATGTCGACACCGTCTGTGTGCGCGGGGATGTCACAATCTTGAGCCCAGCTGGAGTGCGCCAATGGTCAGAGCGACCATAAATGAAGAGACAGCGACCCCAATGGGTCGGCGCGTACTATGACCAGAGAACTGAACAAGACGCCGTAGAAAGACACAGCATGCAGTCCCAGAGAGTCGCGCGCGGATAGAGGAGCCGCGCGCGGATAGAGAGCCGCCGAAAACTCTTTTGCAGAATCGTTCGTGCCTATGCCCGGGGAGCGTTACTCGAGCACCGTCTCGAGTTTCCACCATGTTTGGAACGGTGCCCACGTCAGTCGCCTGAACATGGTGGCGAGCACGGCCCGCTGGTCGGGATCGATCCTGTTCTTTCGTGCTTTACTGCTGCTCCATTTTTATTGACCAAAGGTCAATTCCGAGTCGAACTGTTTTCGAACTGCTGGGTCTTGTGCCGTTATTGGGGCCCAGGACACGGTGGTTTCCCAGCGGAACTCGACAGAGACTATCGCTCTCGAGATTGTCGTTTCTTCTTGGTGTGGTCAGCGGCATCGAGGAATGTAGCATTCGTAGCGTCCACAGACTCTTGGTACTTCCCAAAAACGGACTGTCACGGCACCGATGCCGCTGCGTATAAAACAAACTAGGAACCGTTTTTGAGCTTAAATTCTTCACTTTTCACGCCCACCATCTCCCATTGATTCAACCAGCCCGTCCTTCAAAATGCGCCAGCAAGAACCTACGCTCCCTTCGATTTCTCTCGTCCTCTCGCAACACATCGCTTCTCCCACGCCGACCTATCTCGTGTTTCCTTGGACTTCAGTAATCCAGAATCCAAATCCAACCGGCCAGACAATCGTGAACGTGAACCCAACTTCCACGGCTGTAAGATGTTCTTGTTGCGATACATTTATGTCGGCTAATCTGCGGAATATAGCCACAATTCCCTCGCGCGAGCAACCGTCTTGAAGCACTCATCAATGCGATCCGTGTGCGTTTTATCATATATACCGGTGACGAGACACTGAGAATTTTCCAGTGCCTTTTCGTTATGATCGTCACCAAGCTCAAGGCATGCGGCGCGGTGTAGAGAGAAGCTCCAACCTTCAACCCATTGTAAACCTGCCAGTCAGGTAGGTTATATCCAGCAGAGGAACTGTCGTGTTTTTCTGGTGGGCTGACCTAAATTTGTTTCTCCGGTGATGCTCAAAGCTAACTACTGGGGGGCCATTCCCGCCCTCCGTTGCACAAAGGACATTCTCCTCGCTTGATTGCGAGGCTCAACGATTACATCTTGAATACACATTCCAATCGGCTCGGCCGCGCGCAGCTATCAAGTTCAGTCATCGCAATTGTCTCTTTCTTGTATAAATTTGGGTTTGTACTGGTCAGGATCTCGAAGTGTCGGGGACGCATTGGGGGACTGCTTTCTTGGATTATACACGCATATTGTAGAAATCCCAACTGGCTTGCTCAGCTGTCGAAATGTACAACATATAAGTCGTTGCCATGTTATTACTCTACGCGTCGATCCATGACCGTTCGGGGTCACAAAATCACCACTTATATCTTTGAACACGTTCTTGCGCGGTCTTTATACCTCTCGTTGGCTTCGTAAAAATCTTCAGCTGCCATTTCGAAATATTGGAACCTCGAGTCGCGGGACCCGTACTTTATAAAATGACTTCCCACTTGAGCGCGTATTTCCATAAAGGGAGGCTGTAATGCCGACGAACTGACACGCTCGCCGTCGGCGTCAATAGGTTGCTTTACAGCCATCTCCGTACTCCACCGAACTCGTGTTGCTGACTTCAGGCTCACATCCTGCCTTTCCGTCGCTTACGAGATTCTCATTGGACCGCTAGTCATTGAGTTTCGAATCTAAATTCTACGCGAAGCGGCAAGTCCAGTTCGGGCCTTCTCCCTGATCCACCTCCGTCTTCCATAACAAGGACACCTCCCGCACGATAGACGACTCCCAATCCGGATCCACACCGCATTCCCGCGCAAGCATATCGTACCGATAAAGGAGCTCGAAGCACTTCTTCAAGTACTGTTGGAGCTTTTCCATATCGTTGAGCAGATCCTCCCCGCCTTCCCCATGTTGGGGGGTCCCAAGAAACTCGCGATGCGGGAAAGATTGAGCGTCATAATCTCCCCAGCTAAGAACATTGCGAATCATCAGTCCTCCTACATGGATACTCCAACAATATGAAACGCGTACCTTGTTACGTTGTAAAGAACTGACCTATAGCTGCGCATAGATCTATATTGGCCTCCTACACACAAATCCGGTTGGGAGAGAACAACATTGAAGAAGAGGTAGGCCTGGAGAGCATAGAATTTGACATGATCCCACCCAAAGCTGTGGCCCCAGGACAACGAATGGAGCCTATTGATAGGAATTTTGGGATGTTGCGCCAGCATAAGCAGCTGCCCCATTTCGTTCTCCCCTATGAGGATTTTCACCACATCGGCCAAGTCACCTTCGCTCGTGCAATAGCAAGGCGTCTCCGGCGGGCCAGCCCTTTTGATCCAATTCTCGATGTGTTGGCTTTTGGAGGTGACCGAGGGATGCGGTAAATTCTCATAGCGAGAGAGAATGTCGGAGGAAAAGAGTTGACCCTGCACGGGGGCATCATATCGGGCTGGATACTTAGCACGCTCTGTGTCCGAGAACTCCTTAATTGTTGTTGCGAGAGTTCGGGAAAAATGGTTGAGAGAATTGCCCTGCGTCGGTAACTGGCGAGGGAAAAGATCCGTTCGTCGAGGAGTATATCTACCATTGTCCTTGATGTAGATAAGGTGTGAGGAGAGTGAATTCCAAGCGATATTGTGCGCCTGATGCATGATTTGCTAGATTCAATTGAGATGTATACACTGGCACTCGTAGAGTTGACAACTTTTAAATCGGACTCCGAGTAAGCCTGACTCGGGACACGCGCACAAAGGACTCAACGTACAGTTCGCAGCGGGTCTGAGCAGTTTGAGGCAGTTGACAACTTGACAACCATTGACAGCGGCCAATTATTTGAGGCACTTTCGGACCGGACACCGCCATCATTATATAATCAGAAATCCATGCTTTGACCGACAGACAGTGGATCTTTTTTTGGCAGTACCAGAAGCGATACATTGCGCGCAGCAATATCAATGTTGAATGAATCATGTGCAACCTTACTGTTGAACTCAGGCGACGATGTTGACACACCGTAACGGTCCGTGGTAGATATCAGTTTTTGGATCAGCGACATAGTAGCTACATGCTATGATACTTGAGTGGCCTGTGTAAGAGATAAGCACGAGAAAAAGCTGGGAGGAAATCATGAGTACCTTTCCGGTCTCAACATGGTGAATCCAGCCCGTTATTTTTGTGCCTTTTAAAATCATCGGACTCGCTTTCAGGAAGTCCACATCATTCTTGACCGATTCTTCCAGATCGTCAAACTCCAAAAAGTCAATAGATTCGACTTGTTGAGCAGCAGCACTGTCTCCCGGGTTCGCCTCTTCAACGATCCGTTTGAGATCCGAACCCCGGAAGGTAACCATGCCGCAACCTGTGTGGTGGTAGACAGCAATCTCACGCGTACCCAAAAGTCGTTGTGAGATAATTAGACTTCGCAAAGCATCTTTTCTGTCCAACGATGTGAAGGAAACTGTGAGAGAGTACATGTGGGACACATACGCCATCCCGCCTGCGTTTCGAATGATATGTGCTTCCCCCTCCGATAGGCCGAGCTGCGTAAACGGACTTTCGCCATGTGAGAAGATAAGGATTTATAGGGGAGGAGTTTCGATACTTTATTCGTGCATCCATGCATGTTACTACATTCTCTCAGTATGATCGTTATTAAATCTCGATCGTGGACGCACCAATGGCGAGACGTTTGGTCGGAGGAAGAGCAATAGGCATCTGGGGGGTTTCCTCTGAAGTCGTCATTTTTTCCTGTGGCCCCTAGGAATCAGCCCGAGACAGTCTGTCCAAGTGGCTACTTTTATACCTCCGAGTCATCGTTCCTGTGTCGGACCGCCGAAGACGATGCGGCTGTACGGCGAGACGGCATAGGTAGAGTATTGCACGCTCGGGTCACGGATATCTTATGTCGGGGTATGGCTGCACGAAGCATTGCAATAAACAGGCCAAAGGAGTCAATTGTGAGGTGTGGAAAATTTTACGTCTAGTCTCGTGATGAGTCATGGCGTAGAGTGGACTTTGCCTTATGAGCTGCTTGAAGGGAAAGCTTCAGAAACCCAGCGTCCCGTTGGGAGCGTCGCGTCCGTCGCGCACTTGACGAAAGAAAAGAATTACATTGATAGATGCCCATCCTGCAGACCAGTCTAGGGCTTGGGCCCAGACCTGTGCACGTGCACTAAGACCACTGCCAAGTTTAAAGGTACAGTGCTACTTACGGTTTCTCCAAACCATGACCTCGGTCCAAATCCGCTCATTGCTTGCCCCTCCGAATATCGTCGATGCAAATCGCAACGCTGTTACGTTCGTAAACAGTCGGTTCCAGTCATTTGAAGACCTCGATCTTCTCGAGGAAGCTGTAGCAGAAGCGCAGCGACGCGATGAAGAACTTTTGTCTAACGTGCGCCCTGTCGCCCTGGTGCAGGTCACAGCTTAATTGAACTGTCGTAGCGCAGCTTGCACTATCTCAATCAAATGTCAATGAGCTCGTAGCACAGTCTCGAGAGGCCGCTCAGGCACATATGAGGACTGCTCAGAATCTCTCTCTACAGCGTCATTCTCTCGCCGATGAGTTGTCGTATCTGTTTGACCAACTATCTTCTGCAATGTCCGACGGGAATGGTCAATCCACACTTCTCGAGGATATTGAGACCTTGCATCGGAATTTGAAGGAATTAGAGAGTGTCAAAGGATACGTCCAGATCATTGAGCACGCTTTGAAACTAAGGTCTGCAAGACGTCCCGTTTTTCTTCACACCTGCATATTGAAGGATCCTTTTAGTGAAGCCGCATGGGACCAAATACGTTCGTCTCCATCGACCGCGCCTATCTCGCACGCCTCTGTCACTGAGTACCAGGCTCTGCAAGAATTTGTATCCAAAGTTTCAGCTTCATGCAAAAACGTAGAAGATGGTGCAGGAAAGCAGACCCTGAATCTGGTCTTATTTCTGGAAAAGATTCGGGACAAGTGTTGGGCAGACATAAAAGGCTCACTCTCCACGTGAGTGCCATGCCGAGATTATTGGGCTACCATTTCAGTCTCCCATCCCTTCAGATCTCTTCTTGTAGCTTCCGAACGACTCCAGTGGCCTATGCCGGTCGATTATGTAGCCGCTCCGCTCGAGGACCGAAAGAACTTTGAAAGGGCTTTCGTCGACCTTTTGAAGCTCCAGAAGATGTTTGTCATAATTCTCCAGATGTCTAAATTCCTTCCTAATACCTGGTCGCAGCGGTGAAGACTTACGACCACCAAATCCAAAAGACCGATCTGAAAAAGATGGCTTATATCCTCTGCAAGCTCTGATACAACCTATATCCTTACGATTCAAATACCACTTTGAGGGCACACGTCAGACCAACAGAATGGACAAGGTACGTGCATCAAATCCGTCAAGCTGCGATGATGCTCAACATCAATAGCCTGAGTGGTATTTCACACATGTCCTGAATGTCGTCCACGAGCACAGACCATTCATGGAGTCAGTGATCCAGCCTCTACTATCATCAACAGAACATCGTAGAATTGTTGCCTGGGTAAGCGGCCGTTGTACACTGAAGAATGCTAATAATATATGGTCCACTACAGTGCGAGTTCACTCTACTTCTACTTCCTCTGCTGTCTCGCAAGCTCAGACGGACAATGCCATCACTTTTTCCACACCCGCCTCTTCTGGCACACACGATATACCAGGCTCTCACCTTTGACGCTGCCCTCAGGGAAGATGGGTTCAACTTATCCGGAACCTCCGCGGAAAGTCGTGAGACGGGGGATGGGAGTGACAAATGGCATGGCGTCAGCGAAGTCATCCTTGGCAAGGAAGAGTGGTTCGCCGCGTGGATGGATGGTGAGAAGCAGTGTGAGTTACTTTCCAGATCTAGTTTCCTTCCGTTGGTGAATGATCTGCAGTTGCGGAGGGCCAGTATCACGAAATCATTGGGGCAATCGATGCATGGCACATCGCCGAGGACGAAGGAGAAGAAGAGTCTGGCAATACGCGTGAACTAAGATCAACCGGTTCAGCAAGGAGGATCAAGGCATTGGCCGAGCAAATCACTGGCATGTTTCTTTCCTGCCCATTCACTGACTCCGCACTCACTCGCTGCGTGCAGATCGATATTCCCCTCTTCCCCACTTTGCTCAGCGCACTCGTTTTCTGATCACCGTCCAGTTGCCTATTCTGGAACATTATCACGGGCGGATACTAGCATCGTTGGATGCCTTTGAAACGCTGTCTTCTGCATTTGTCAGGGCGGTTCCCGGAGCTTTGTCAGTCGGTTTGAGTGGGAGAGACGAAGGCACTGTCAAGGTCGACACTCAGCGACTTACAGATGGCGTCGAGGGTGTACAGAGGCTATGTAAAGCGTGGCTCAGTGCGAGGTATGTGGAGGCCGCGATGGAGGGATGGGGTGAAGAACTGGTAAACACGCTATGATCCAGGGTGAACTTTTCTGACACTTAAGTCGTAGTTTTTCCTGGAGCTTTGGACGGAAATCAATCATCGAGCAACACTGCGTTCACGGGCATTAGCAGCTTCGTCGTTGCCTCACCCTAGGGCTGTGGGGTCCGCAGCTCCTCAAGAAACAGTATTTGAGGAGTTGGCCACCCAGTATCGGAAGTTGATACATCGTGCGGAGGACATGATCGTGCAGCAAGTGTGCGGCGAGGTTGAGGGCGGCCTCAAGGTGCATTTCTCGGCCACAAGGTCGTAAGCGCATCTTTCTGCGACCTGTCAAAATACTGACATCAGAACAGACCCAACACAAATCGACAGCCAGTCGATGATATCGCCTTGTCTCAAACGCTTCTGGGGCCTATCTCCCTTCTTTCGTCCCATTTGACCTTCCTCCGCCCCACTCTTCCTCAGACTGCTGTCACGGGTTTATATCGACGCATTACCGCCCGACTCGCAGAGCATATCTTACAGCGCCAAATCCTGTACCGCGGGCATATAAGTGGCCAGGAAGGCAAGGCGATCTGCGCGGAGTGCGAACTGTGGGTCGAGACCTGCCATTCCGGACTGGGTGGGGCTTTGAGTGGAGGTCGAAACCGAGTTGAGGCTCCGTGGTTGAAACTATTGCAAGCGGCAAGGTTGGTTGGCCTGGAGGGTGAAACCTGGGGAATGGTCGTCCATGTCACGTTTGGGACGCAGAGCGAAGAAGAGTGGGAGGATGTAATGATGGACGTTACTGGACTCAACGAGGTTTCAAGAGACGAAGTACAAAGGATTCTCAAGAGTAGAGTCGATTGTTACCACTGATCAATACTCATTCAACTCCTCCCAATCTTCTTCGAGCAACAAGCAGCTTAGCTGTGGATAAAATGGATACAAGTGTACAGCAAAGCAATAGACAACTAAAAAAAAACATCGGTGGTGGCCTAACGCTCACACCGGATAAATGAGACCACCGCTAAACATCACCTCGTTAGCCTCATCCATGATTGCGCACGCCTCCTTGGCCTCGGCTGAGCCAAACAGAGTATCCACCGTCAGACCCTTATTCACCTCTTCCAACACCTTCGCCAGCTCGACAGCCTCGACGCCCTGTAATGTCGTCGCCATAAGACCAGCCAAGCGGGTGCGGAACAATTGCAATCTTTGCATGAAATAATCAGAAGATGATACCAACCATTTTACTAAGTCGTGACATACCTCTCGGGACTTATTTTGCCATCCCCGACAGGCGCCCCTGCCGTTGGTGTTGGCCCGTCGACCTCCATCTGTGTGTCCTGGTCCTGGCTCTCATCGCCCCAGATAGGGTCCTGCGTTCCTTCGACATGCGGGACAGCAGGCTCGGGCCCCCGCTCCTCCGGCGCGGGACTGTCCTTCGCTTTCGCCGCTGCGGGGGGCATGCTCATTCGAGCGGGCGACGCAGGCTCGTCGTCGCTCTCCTCGTCCGCGGTCTCGTCGCCATCCTCGCGGGTGGCGCCCCCCGTGTTCAGCTTGCGCTTCTTCCGGCGCTCACGCTTGGGCACCTCCTTGAAGAGTGCAAAGCGCATAATCGCCTCGGCTTCCAGCGCATCGAGCTGCTCCACCTTGGGGGACAGGCGTGCCTTGGCGTGCGCGGTGGCAAGACGGATCAACGTCTCGAGCGTACGTGCAGTCAGGGGCGAAGTCTGCGCAGACGTTATTAGATACCGGACAGGGCAGCCCACGGCGCAGAGCTCACCTTCTTCCTGTTCCCTTCCATCCCTTCGTTTCTGAGGGTGGCGTACAGCTGGACGATATGATCCGCAGCGCCCTTGGTCAGGACCGGCGCGGGCTTGCTTTTCGCGTATTGGATGTATTTCTTGATGAAGGCAATGGTGAAGATCTGCTGAGGGTCCTTCGATTTGTCGGCTTTCGTTTTGCTACGCGTGGTTCGCCCTGCCATCGGCTCGGATACGCCGATGTGGAGCAATGGATCGAACTTTTCGAACGGGCTGGTGTCAACGGCGTCAACGTCCTCCGCTGACGCGTCTGGGCCATCCATAGCCAGCGGTTGTGAGAGGTTGTCATGCGAAGGGGTACCCTCCTCCACTCCCGGTGGGAGATATCGGTGCAATCGCAGGACGTGGTCGGCGATGAGGCGGTCCCGCGTTTCCTCTACATCATCGGTCACGATGAACAGGAGATCGAAACGCGAGAGGAGAGAATCTGGCAGCGCGATGTTTTTATGCGGATCTTTATGTATATCATACTAGGCATCTCATCAGCATCTTTCCATGTCCGAGAGGTTGACGAGACTCACTTGACCGTAGATGGGGTTCGCCGCTGCTACAACGCTACACCGAGCGTTCAGACTCGTGTGGATGCCCGCCTTGGCGATAGTCACCGTTTGCTGTTCCATGACCTCATGGATAGCGACGCGGTCGACATCCGACATCTTGTCGAACTCGTCGATGCACACCACGCCGCGGTCGGCGAGGACCATGGCCCCTGCTTCAAGCCTCCGCTCCCCCGTTTCCCGATCAGTCGTAACAGCCGCAGTTAAACCGACGCCAGAACTTCCCCGGCCGGTGGTGGCGATTGCCAGCGGAGCGGTGCCTAACACGAACCGAAGCAGCTGTGATTTAGCGGTCGATGGGTCCCCGACCATCAGTAGGTTGATATCGCCACGGATGTGTGTCCCATTCGGTAGATTTTTCTCGGCGCCACCGAGGAGAAGTAGGAGGATGGCCCTTTTAATATAGTCGTGACCGTAGATAGATGGAGCAAGAGATTGGGAGAGTTGGCTGAATATGTTGGTCCGCTTGGAGAACTGATTGATATTCCGGATGTCGTTGACGGTGAGGGGAGTCTGTGCAATGCCCCCACCAATTTTAGACGACAATAGGTTGATGTTGTTGGCCAAGATTAGTGACCTGTAGAGTGATTAAAAGACATGACTAAGAATATACGATCGAAACTGACTTGAATGCTCCTCCTGATCCTCCCCCAATGCTACGATATACACCAACAAGCTGAATACGATCGCCGGGCTTGCACTTGTCCACCAGATCGTCGTCCATGATGATGTCAGTACTCCGAGGGAGTTGACCTGCGGGAGCGCGTTCAGGCATTTCCTGCATACTGATGCGCTGGTGGTCCTGGAATACACAGAACCCATACTCTGTCTGGAGGGGATTCCCGTCGTCATCGGTCTGGGGCGTCACGGAGGTGGTCGGAGGTTCGTTGGAGGTGGAGGTGGTCGCGTCGCGATAGACGCGTGTATGGAAAAAACGCGTGCGGGGACAGTAGTGTACCGACTTGAGCATTTTGGGACGTACAAGGGAGCAACGCGTGATGATCCCTTCAACAGAGATCATCTTGCCCAGCTGAGCTGCATGGAGTGTCCGTGGGCTGACATGATGGTCACCAAACGAGCCACTGAAGCCAATACGGTAGTTCTTTGAGTCGATGTCGTATTTTTCGGACTCGGGTAATCTCTTAATGAAATCGAGCAGCGCCTTCTCGAACGCGGGCAGGTAGTCCACAGGCTGTTTCAGCAACCCGTTGGCGAAGTCGCGGTTGGAGTTGCGGTTGTAGTCGCGAAGATCGTCAATGTTGACGATGAGACGCGTCTGATCTGCACGGAGCAGCTTGAGGATCTCGTGGCGGTACTTGTAGTTTTCGTTTGGAGGATCGAAGTCGAAAGAGAGAAACTCGTCGAAGACACGCACGCGGTCGACGAACTGCTGGTCTTCGACATCGGGGGCGAGAATGGACATGGTGGACAAGGAAGAGACGCGTCCATCAATTAACGCGATGCACGTGAGCTTTCCCACACAACTTTCCCACGGCACTGCCACAGCCAGGCACCGATCAAGTATGAAGTAAGTCAAATAAGCTAGTCCAGAATCTGCCAGGTGGAAACCACTTGAAGATTTACGTTGAGGTACATAGTACACAGATTGGGAAAATAAGCGCTCAATTGTTGTGAACTATCAAGGAGTGTGGCCGTGCGAGGAATACAGTCGGCATTGGGTACCAGTGCAATCAGAAGTTCGGGAAATAACGGCTAGGTGGCGTCAGAGCCTTGGTCAGAGATGCGGGGAACAACAGTAATCACTTGGATGGGGGCCATTTAGATCACCAGTCTCGGTTGCTGCTGCTGTCCCGCCTCCAGTCTCTGTTGTTGCTGCCGTCCCGCCTCCAGTCGCGATTGCTGCTGCTGTCTCGTCTCCAGTCACGGTTGCTGCTGCTGTCCCGCCGCCAGTCGCGGTTGCTGCTGCTGTCGCGGACGGCGAGTTCGGGTTCAGCGACCTGGCGAGAAAGAAGGGTCGCGGGTGAGCTGCGGACGAGTCTGAACAGGAAGTGCACGCACGGGAAGGGCAGCGACCGACGCGGCTGCAATGAGGGAGAGAACCGCGAAATAGCAGCGGAAGAGCATGTTGAGAATGTCGGTGTAAGGGGAGAGGTAAAGATTGGATTTGGGCTTGGAAGAAAAGCCCTGACTCGGCAGCTTTTAAAGGCAACAACATGGGACTCGGCCAAGACTCGGCGCACCATTTGGAGACCCGATTAGCATGTAACGTACGTTACGTTACTGACAGACGTCCGATTTCCCTTGGATCTCATATTACTTGACCGGGTTCGGGATACGCTTGGACACCCTCATTTCCGCATAAATTCAGTCAGCGCGTCGCTCAGACCTTGGCGAATACCTCCACATCTGCCGCTCGTCGCAACTTTGGCCCGTGCCTGGCGCCAAGGTCCGCAATCGGCCACTACGGAGCGGAGCATTATTCGCACCCAAGTATTTCAACCGTGCTTCCACCTGCACCTTGTTCCTGGCCTCCGACAGCCTTCCAATTGATTACAGCGCTATAAAAAAATCCAGGGGCGAAAATGACGGCCATTGGAGGCCGCTCCGGCGACGGGGAAAACGCCAGGACCAGTTACCAGCGTCATCCGTCCCTCCGCCGATTGTTCTTCGCGCAGGTCCAACACTGCGTGGAGAGGAATTCACCCAAAGGAGTCTTGATCATCATAAGCTTGAAGCCTCAGAACACTGGTCGATCCCAACAATTTGTTAACAGTTTCGCGTCGTCAGCAACTATATTTACACATGGCAGCGAAGCACGCTGGGTACAACATACTGTATATGGAAATAAAACCTTGTTAATCCTGAGAAATCATGAGTTGAGAACATTCTGATGAACAGGCCGAGCATACCCAAAGTTTGATAAGTCCATCCCACGACCCTGTAACAATTTTGGACTACATCCGCGTTTTCAGGAACAAAACGAAAGAAGAAAAACAAGCCCACTCACAGTCTCGTGTGGTAGCCACTCATGGGCGATGACGACTTTGGAATGGGCTTTGAGTCGCGACTTGATTCGGCCCGTCTTCCAATCCCAAAATACTACGTTCCCCTCCCCGTCTCCGCTGCTGATCCACTTCCCGTCCGGTGAGAACCCGACTTGGCAGGCATACCCAGCAACGGAGTGCCCTGCAAACCGCTTCTTACGGTTCTGGCGGAAATTATCAGTTCCATACACCAATATCTGATTGTCCAGAGACTGCGCAGCAAGGTACTTTTCTACGGAATACCGTGAGACGCCATCGTTCTAAATAAAAGTTACCGACTTACTGGAAGGATGCAGCGTGACAGCCGGCATCGAGTGCATGTGGGGTTCCGCGATGTACTTGATGACTACAGGTATGTCGTAGTCCCAAACTCTTATGGTCTTGTCGTCTGACGTCGTGACGAAGCGTCGGTTCTCATCCACAAAAGTAATAGAGTTGACAGGTCCGAGATGTTGGTCGTATTCTTGTGTTATCTCGCCCGAGTTCATGTCGTACTAGATGACCACGGCCATTAAGTGGAATTGTAATCATGAGCTAGGAAAAGGTACCTGAATGATCTTCTTGTCCGACATGCCCGCGAGAAAAATGTTTTGCTTATCCTCGTCCGGATGGAATCGAATAACGTGCGGGATCTTGCCATTGCTGAATCGCTTGAGACACTGTCCTGTCTCGGTGTCCCACAACTTCATTTGACGGTCATATCCACACGAGAGGAATTGTCGACCATCGTTCGAAAACGAGACATCTTTGACATATTTTACGTGCCCGTGGAAAGTGCGCAGACAATTTCCGTGAGTGTAGACATCCCAAAGCTATGAAAATCGGTTAGTTGCAACAAAATGATACAAGGCTGGGCACATACTTTGATCTTCGTATCCATAGAGCCGCTGAGCAGAAGATGGCCAGTTTCTGGAAACAACCGCACAACGGAGACACCCTGTGTGTGCCCGGTCCAAGTATGTATACAGACCTTTGGGATGAAACAGTCCTGCGAGCCTGGCTCTACGAGTAGGTTTGGAGCCTCTGCAACAGGAGGCGACATATATGTCCGTCCCTGGTAGTCCGTCATAGTCTTGCCATGGAACACCGAATGCTCCTGACCGAGACCGAGGGGAGCACGTTTCGGCTTACCCTTCTTCGTCGGTTCTTCGGGCTCCGGCTCCTCCTCCTCTTCAGGCTCATCATCCACCTCCACGCCCGCTAGGAAGTCATTCTGTGCCTCCTCGCCCTCCCAAGAAGCCCAGGGGCCGACATACGCGCCATCACCATCCACTACATCAAGATCGCCCTTTGCTTTCCGCTTCCGCTTCAGCTCCTTCCGTGCTGTCTTGGAAGCACGAATAGTGTCAATGGTGGCGAATCCGTTGGCTCGTGCATTCTCCATAGAGCCAAGGATCGCCGGCGCGTTTGGATCGACTGAGGGATTTGCGGAATACCCGAGCATCGCGTGGGTCAGGTGTTGGGAACGGAATGCGTGCTCCGACATGGACTGTTCTTCGACGTGTCCTGCGAGGGCATTTTGGTTCTGGAACCGGTTCCGCTCGCCAAACGGATTTTCGGGGCCCTGCACTGGGAGGATCATGTCGTTGTACGGTATGTTTACATTCATCTGAGTATCCGTAGGGCGCGTCACTAGAGACGTTTGATTTAATGGATCCTGGAGGGAATGTGAGCTGAAAATGTTGCGAAAGATGAACTAGTTAGTACACACTTCTAAAAGCACATGGGGTGCGGCCGAGGGCACAGTCTGTGTTGGAGGCTCATCGACGCGTATTTTCTTCGTAAGAGGGATGGCGTATATGCTAAAGGCGTCCTTTGCGGCAAGCGCGTCGTCCTCCTCGCCCGAGGAATATTCCAAGGCCAGAGACATGTTAGTGCAGTGCTGAAGGAGTGACTGTGACCGTGACTCCTCTGACCTAGGACCAATGCGTTGACAACACGAATGGCGCAGAGAACAGTGGGCCCGTGGACAAAAGCAGAAGACTTTCTGCTCATCCGCGCAGTATCCAACTTTGGCGAGCACGACAACTGGAAGACCGTCGCGCAGGCAGTCCCTGGTCGCACAAACAAGGCTTGCCGAAAGGTCTCCTTTTTGCCGTAATACGCATGGTCTCTGACCCCCTTTGCAGCGATGGCTTCACTCGCTTTCGCCTGCAGTCAAGAAGTCCGCGTGGACCCCGTCGGAAGACCGTCTGCTTGTCGAGCTATACGGCACATATGGACCCAAGTGGTCGGCCATCGCCCGTCAGATCCGCGGCAGGACAGATGATGCGTGCTCTAAACGCTACCGCGAAGCACTCGATCCCAACCTCAAGAAGGACGAATGGACGCCGGACGAGGATGCTAAACTGATGCAGGTTTTTGCCCGAATAGGGGGCAAATGGGGTCAAGTCGGTCAAGAGCTGCGTCGGAGCGGCCTAGGATGCAGAAACAGGTATAAGAAGCATAGGCCTCCCATTTTTCACTCATCTAAGCGGTAATCAGGTGGCGAATGCTCGAGCGAAATCGCACGAAAACTTTGTTGGGTCCCCCATCAGCCTCACATACTGTGTTCAACGACCCACAGTACATGCCCGGAGCGCTATTGGACACTGACCCCATGCCCCTTACTCCTTTGTGGCCGGTCTACTATCCTCCGGAAGCGTACCCTTCAGTTCTTAGTGAAGAGCCTTCCCAGGAACAACACAGTTTTCGGGAGCCGACTCCTCAGATGCCCGACTCTCCGGAGGTGCCACCCTTCCAGTTTTCCTCGTCATCTCTGAGCGCTGCATTATCGGATCCTCCTCGCACATCGTTACCGTTGCCTCCGGTGGCGGAAGAAGAAGTCGAGCACAATCCATGTGATTCCCCTGAGCCTTTCGCTTCGGCGCCATATTCCCCTGCTCATAATGGCATGGTCTACCAACCGGACACAATTTCCCCGGCCGATTTGACACTCCACCGTGGTTATGAATCCCTGATCGACTCCCTCGACAAACATGCACCATCCTCTCGCATTTCGAACATCTCGAGTCCTCCTGCATCCAGTAGCTCAAGCCCGCTGTGGAGATCGCCACTCGTTTCATCCACTGACTCTTTGCCATTACTGACCGCTGGGCGCCCACCTGGGCCATTCGATCATACATCATTAGACACCTTTTTTGGACCAGATGTATCTTCGTCTTCGTCTTCTCCGATGGTTCCTGCATCTTCTCTGTCTCCAGCAGACAGCCCCGGTCCCCCTTCACCCATCGACCTCCCCCCGGAGTCTCTTCTGTTCTCGCCCTCCCCTTACTATCGCACTGCGCCATCCAAGCGACAGAAAAAGGTAAGGCCAAGGAAACCGCCAAAGCTGCTCGGAGAATCGAGGCTGTCCTCATTGTTGCCCCTTTCTACTGAGTAAGCCAGTCCCTGAAGTGGCGAGACGATATATCTTGACCAAGCTTCTTATGTAGTCCAAATATGCGAGCTTATGCGTGTGGCCGGGAAACTTGCTGGTGTCCAAATTCTGAGATTGGCGATGTCTGCTTCGCCACTTCAAAGGAATTGCTGGAGCATAGCAGGACACGCCACGCTGGAGAACCGGTTGGTGAACGGCCGTTCAGGTGTGCTTTAACTGGCTGCGGGAAGTCCTGGAAGGTTTGGGCGCCTACATTTTCTCTCCACAAGACTGATTGTTCTCACAGACGCTGAATGGTCTTCAGTACCATTTGCAGATGTACGTCACACATTCCAATCTCGAGATTGCGCTGACAACATCCACAGATCGACAGCTCATTTTCGGCATGCTGTCTCGTCCAACTTTACATCGACAGATGATGGGGACAGCCCAGCAACGCTTGTCCTAGACCCGGACGTTGCTGATCGAGACAACCGCACTCACATATGCCATCATCCTCAGTGTTTCAAAGCGTACAAGCAACCTAGCGGTCTCCGTTACCACCTCCAACATGTGAGTCAATCACTTACTCACTTGACCATCACTTGCGCTGATGCCGTACCCAGGGGCATCCGCAAGAACTGCCCGCCCAGCTTGAGGTGGTACCGCCGACACTGGCTCGGCAAATGCCAAAGCAAACGAAGAAGATGCGTCGGAAAGGGCCGACAGAAGATACCTGACCCGGTTAGGTGACGATCCGTCGTCGCCCAGCCGTTATTTTCTTTTGGGGGTGTGCAGTCCTGCTGCATCTGCTTAATCAGACTCTCGCTGGAATCCGACAGTCTGTATCAGTTCAACCTGACCCCGGTAACGGGGACCGCGACATTGACAATATTTTGTATACCTATTCCACCGACATAATTGTAATAGCATCCACAGCCTTGTATCGGTACCCTGACCACGAGAAAGGTACATGCTGACTGCCGGATCGTTGGGCCCACAAAGCGCGTCAAAGCAATGTCAAAGCGCTGCTTGTCTTCTTTGTGCAATTCAAACTCCGCAGTTAGGCCAAAAGGCGCTTTGACTCGGCCAGTGCTTTGACCCTTTGAAAGTGTATTTAAGAACCTATAAACCTCTGATGAATCTGTCTGCTCTTTAGACTGCACGGACAAGGGTGTTTGCAGTGACACTTCTCGACATGGCTTCTACTACCTTCCCAAACGGGCCGAAATATGGTACGGTTTTTCAAATCCGTCGGGGATTGTCTTCTAACCGGACATGCAGGGCATGGTAATCGTACTATTAGTCGTCAAGGCTCTGGCTCAGTATGCTGTCCATCGGAGGTGAAAGAAAATCGCAGTCTTTCCGTAGTTACGAACGATGGACACGGAACCGCGCCTCCAGGTCCCCACCGTGATCGTGGACAGTCAGAACTCGGAACATCAATGGCGCTAGCTAATCTCATGGAGCAAAAAGAAGCCTTTCGGAGGGAAAACGACAACTTGCGGAGGCAATTGTCTTGCGCCAAGGCGGTCCGGGGGTGAGCGAATATTGTTTGTGATCAGCTTCGGCGCGAATTGACTCTGACTTGGATCGTTAGGGAAAAGAGAAAGTCCTGTCCTGGCATGTCTGATTACCCTGGGAAGACCTCGGATCCAAGGAAGCGACCACGCGTTACAACTGAAGTCGAACTCCTCCAAGCCCAAGTCGTGCAGTACGAAAGTCGCATGTCAGAACTGAAAAGGTATCAATATATATGTCAGTGACTTTAATCGTAGGATATCTGATGATATATATTACCCCAGTACCCTATCCAAAGTCAAAGGGGAATCCAGGGCCACGATAAACGCTAATGAGACAGAATTGACCCATCTCCAGGAGTGCGTATTGTATCGTGGTCGTATATACCTACAGTAATCTGATCTTCCCAAGGTGCTTCATTGATTCGATCGCAAAGATTTAAAAATACGAGAAGTTGACAAAAGAACGAGAAAGCGATGCTGAAGTCACGGAGAGGGGTCTCCGAAAAGCGACGGCTGCGCTTAAAGCGAAAACCAAGTGGGTCCCCTAAGATGTGGTTTGATTCCCGTCGCTAATCAGTTCCACCCAACAGGGAATGCTCCACTGCCTCGAAGGACATCAGCGACCTCAAAGCCCAGGTCAAAGAATTGAAGAGCAAGCGCAATGAGATGAAAGCCGACGCCATAGGGTATCATGCCAATTCGAAGGAGATAAGAAAGTTGGCGCCCCTCTTTATCCATCGATCCTCACTAAACGATTGCGTCAGATATTACAAGGACAAGCTACGGGTTCTGAAGGAAAAATGGGCCCGCGAACGCGCCAGCTGGTGCCCGGCTTCTTCAGGTTTCAACGGAGACAACACGACGTCTTGAAAACAAGTTTCGCCACCCTGAACAGGCCAGCAACCTACTATCCTTATCATGGCCAACACATATATGATCATGATTATGACAACATGTTTCTCACTTGCTTTTCCATCGATTTGTATATTCGACGTACCTCGACACTGTATATCGCAATGTACTTAACCATGCTAAATATTATTCCGCCATAAAGCCATTTTCTATGCACCGTCCATCCCACCGCCAAATTGTTGCGCCCTTTAAGATTGTCAGTGATGCTGTGTATGAGGACTTGACTATTCATACAGGTTTCTAATAGTGGGGTCCGACATGAATTCGGCCATAGATGGCATGTCGCCAGATTGGACTCGGTTCATCATCTAAAAGGAAGATCCTAGATGAGAAAGAACGGACACACATGAAAGAGATTTACATTAGCAACGGCGGGGTTCTGCATTAAATTTCCAAGCCCTCCGTTGGTAGCCATTTGTTGAGCCATGGCCATCATTTGAGGGTTGTTCATCATGCTGGCAATATCCGGCATACCTCCACCTCCAGCGCCGCCGCCCAGCCCAGCGAGAAGATCTGCCATACCACCCATTCCACCAGGTGCTCCGCCTGCTCCAAGAGTGCTAGGAGAGGACCCGGTGTCGGGGACAAGGGACGGAGGGCCGTCGTCATCGTCATCCGGGACGATACGGGCATTGGCATTCTCCAGCCCCGACTTGAGGCCAGCGTTCGTAGGATCTAACTTGAGCCCACGTTCGAAAGCGTCTGCCGCAGCTCTGAAGTCTGCTAAAGAATACTGCGCGTGACTGCGGAGACGGTGAGATGAAAACAGGTTGTGCGGTAAATGCCTACCCAAGACGATGGTATGCTTTGATAAATTTCGGGTCTACAGTTATAGCCTGTTCGGCATCACCAACTGCAGAAAGATGGTCTCCTTTGCTGCTGTATGCAGCGGCGCGGTTCGAATAATAGATAGGACTTGTTGGATCAATAGCAATCGCTTGAGTATAAGATTCAATCGCCTGATCGTACTGCTTGCTCGACATTTGTGTATTTCCGGTTTGCTTGAGTTTCTCAGCGCGTGCTTTATCCTCGGGAGATATTGGTTTTGGCTGAAAAGACGTAGACGCAGAAGCAGATGCTGATGACTGCCCTCCGGCGCCGACTTTCTCTCTCGTCTTGATGAAGACATCGAAGATAGTCGTCAGAGTGGCTGGTTTCACACTAAGCCGCGCAACTTGTTGTTCATCCGATGGATCGACGCCAAATGCTTCACCGATGCATTGAACTTCAGAAGGGCATGTTAAGACTGGACCAAAATGGGAATTGCACAGATGAAAACATACTGGCGACCTCGAGACTTTCCTTGTCGTCTGCCTTGACTGTGCCATCTTCAACAGATTGGTTAAGGAAGTCAATTATAGAGAGAACAAGACGCTGCTGCTTTTCAGCCATGATAGTAGAGGAAGGGCGTTGGCGTCAAGAACAAACAGTAGCAAACCCGCAAACTTGTTCAACACTGATTCGTCGTTTTCGACTACGACCTGTGGAACGGCCATGTTCTTCTGTGCACTCTCTGGCGAGCCTCCTCAGGAGCCTGTTGTCTCGGTCAAGTCGGGAAAAGTCTACGAGCGGCGCCTGATTCTCAAATACATCACCGAGAATGGTACAGACCCAATAACAGGCGACAAGCTCGAGGAGTCGGACCTGGTTGTAATAAAAGCATGTATGTCGCGAAATTCTCATCTGCTCTTTTGTTTGCCGTTTTTTTGGTTCTGTTATGGACTGACATAATCTTCCATTAGCACCAGAAACCGCCGCTCCCCGCCCACCGACTCAGACTTCGATTCCCGCCCTCCTTCATTCTCTTCAGAATGAATGGGATGCCCTCGTTCTTGAGACGTTTGCGCTGAAGCAGCAATACAACTCTACCCGTCAAGAGCTGAGCTACGCGTTGTACAACCAGGATGCTGCAAGTCGCGTAGTAGCGCGTCTGATCAGGGAGCGTGATGCTGCCAGAGAGTGCGTCGAATATTACCGTCCTCCGTCTGCCCACTCACATGATTTCCAGGGCATTGGGCAATGTACAAGCAACGATGGGCATAGCACCCTCCGGGGCCGCCGCTGAAGACGTAGAAATGGACGGCGATAGTGGAGCGCCCGCCATGCCGGAGGAAATTGTCGCTCAGATTGATGAGACTCATGCGGCACTCTCGGGTGCTCGGAAAAAGCGGAAGCCACCCCCAGGGTACGCCACCGCGCCTGAAATTAAAACCTTCACCGCAAAACACGCCATTCCTTCCCTTCATTCGTCGTCCCCGGCCGGAATCACCTCCCTGGCGATTTCTAGCAACAATCCATCGCAGTTCTTGACTGGAGGCAACGATAAAATCGTGCAACTCTACGACCGCAGCACCGATAAAGTGTTGGCCACCCTCAAAGGCCACACCAAAAAGGTCAATCATGTTGCATTCCGCGAAAAGGACGGGGAGCCCACGCTACTGCTTTCTGGCGGAGCGGACAAAATTGCCAAAATTTGGTCGCATGACTCTGCCGTTGGCGAGTACATCCCCAAGTCCACTATTCGGACCCACAAAGGCGAAATCACAGGGCTCGCTATCCACCCGAGGTCCACCCTTCTCGTACTTGCGTCAGCGGACAAGACATACTCTCTCCACGATCTCTCCAATTTCTCCCAGGTCTTCCAATCTGCGCCTTCTGAAGATGCGTTTTCAGCACTGAGCGTTCATCCCGATGGTACCCTAGTCGCACTAGGAACACCAAATTCGAAGATCCATATCTATGACATTCGTACTGGAACATTCGCCGCGATTCTCGATCCGCCCGAAGGAACCACGCCCTTCACTGTCAACTCGTTGTCCTTCTCTGAAAACGGCTATCACCTTCTCGCTCCCAGTTCTCTATCCTCAGTCGCCGTCTGGGATTTGCGTAAGCGCAAGACAGCGCATACGATTGACCTCGGTGACGACTTCAAAGTCAGTAAAGTGTTGTACGACACAAGCGCCCAATTCTTGGGTGTTAGTGGGAGCCTTGGGGCTAGGGTGTTTGCGCACAAGTCGTGGGAAGAACTGACGAGGCTCGAAGAAGGTGGTGAGATGTCCGACTTTGTGTTCGGAGTACAAGGGAAGGAGATCTGGGGCGCCACTGGGAGAGAAGTCCGAATCTGGGGCTCGCCCGCTGAATAATTTTCATGTAGAACTAATACTGCGTGTATCTGATTGTACGGATAGGGTGCTACGCGGGTAGAGCGCCTTCATTGTTGTCTTCAAAATAACTACGGACGTTCACGCTTATCTTACCTTTTTAGCTATGGTTTGGCGCTTTCAGCTCACCGGTGGCGAATCTGCAGTTGGCTTAGTCTGAACATGAGCATTGCCTGTATCCACCTTATTCTGCAAATAACTTTTTTTTTTGGTAGACCTGGACGTCCGACTCGCGACGTTGGGCCGTGCAGGCACTCATCCGATGTAACTTGTGAAGGCAGCGCAAATAGAGAGAGGGTCATAATCGTTGACGATGAGCACGGAGGACATATGATTGAAGAGATAACACTGGTATCCAGTAGCATCCAATTCTAGTGTGCGCAAACCAAGAGGGTCTTGAAGAGGCACTTTTGCATCTGGACAGTGCCTGGCCCTTCCGTGAGAACTGCCATGCTACACGGACAGGTATAGTAAAGAGATTCAGGGACCTGGGTGTACTTCTCCGTGTGCACAACTGGCACAAAATGAACCCGCCATGGCGAGCACGGGAGGCAGGGGGCCTGAGACAAAAATGGATGCACATTTTGATAGGCGCTTAAGAGATCAAGCTTGGTATGGACGACTACCAATCGCAACCTCGAAAAGGCACAAGGCAGAAAACTCGAATATACACGCAACAATCCCTCGTCATGGTGGACGAAAGGAAGGATCGTTTAATGCGGTCACAATTAGTAGTGACGCTCGATGTGTTGTTTCGCCATACTTGAATATTCAATATTCAACTACACGACACCAGTCTTAGGGGTGGATGCTCAGCGCTCAGGGGTTCTAATGAGTACTGCCAATGTCTTCGTGTGTGTTATTGCAAGTGCATGATTACATAAGGAGTCTACGACTATTTAGTGATCTAGGATGTACACGGTAGACAGTCCCAAGAGAAACAAGGAAATCATAATGAGTGGATAAGTGATATGCAGTCAGAGTTAACCGCTATGCGTCGACCTCTGACCAATCGCTGCCTACGTCCTCCGGCTCTGCAGCCTTGGCGGGCTGCTTCGGCGATTCGGTGGAGTCGGCGGGGAGCAGGAAGGTGTCGATGGATTCAGGTGAGGCTGGCGAGGCGTCGTATGGGCGAATTGTTTCGACTGACTCTGATTCGGCTGCGGTGGGAGGGTACGAGGCGGTGGTGGTGGTGGTGTCAGGGATGGGATCCTCAGTAGCCGAGTCGGTAACACCGTTGGCGACTTTTGGAATGTCGTCGACCGGAGCCTCATCGGCGGCTGCTGCGACATCCTCGGCAGCGACGACGACGGGGGCATCCTCCAATTCAACTGCGGCAGCGGGGACAGGAGCAGACTCAGCCACTACAAGTTCAGAGGGGGTGACCTCGGGCTCGGAAACCGGAGTCGCCATCTCCTCCTTCCGCTCCTCCTTACCGATAAACTTCCTCCAGCACGCCTCGATCACGCGCTCAAGCTCGTCAAGCGCGCCCTCAACACGCCCCACAATATCCTTCCGCTGGTGCCGAAGCGCGTCGTCGCCGAAGCTCTCTACCGAGTCGAGCTGGCCGAGGAACCCGTTCAACGCCTGGTGATAGAAGCGTACAGGCTGGTTGTGCGCACTGTACGACAGCCGCGAAGTCACGGACTCGGGCTCGCCGGTGCGGTTGGGCGAGGAGGTGCGGGAGGTGGAGAAGTCAAGCTGGGCGGGGAAGACAAACTCGGAGGAGAGCGCAGTGAAGGACGCGTCGATAGCTTTCACTTCAGCGGTGGAGGTGGCAACGTCCTTCACGGGAGCGGGCGGCGCGGGGGCTTTGCCTTTAGATTCAGAAGGCGAGGCGGCGAGTGACATGCGGATAGCCTCCTGAAGGTCTTGCTCCTCGGAGGACTGCTGTGAACGAAAACGTGCTTCGAGCTCATGCTTCAGAGCGGAGTCCGTTGATGCGGGCTTGGAAGAAGACGCTTGTGCAGACTGAACAAGAATCGTGTTAGACTCTGGCAAAGAGTTGAACAAGAGAGTAGAACGAACCTCCTTCTGGGGTTGCGCGTGCGCATGACCACCCATGAACATGTTCAAGAGCTGCTGAATTCCCTCGACTTGTGGGCTAGTGTTGGTAGAACTCGACTGCTGGGGATGTTGGAATCCGCCAAGGACCTGGCTGAGGATCTGCTCCAGGCTGACGGGTTGGACAGGTTGAGCAGCTTGCTGCTCAGCCTTGGCCTCGGGTTTGACTTGTTGAGGAGCAGGGGTAGTGGTTTCCTTCTTTTCGGCAGGCTGGTCGGCTTTGATTTCACCTCTAGGTTGAGCAGCAGCAGCAGATTTCGACGGCTGCGCCTGGGTGGCACCATGTGCACCGAAGAGGTGGCCGAGAAGTTGCTCCAAGTCGACAGCCTGAGGTGCAGCGGGGGGCTGGGAAGCAGAATTCTCCGGTGCCTTCGGTGCCTGCTCGGATTCAGACCGACCGCCGAGGAGCTGGGTCAGAAGATCCTGAACCTCGATGGCGACGGGAGCTGCAGGCTTGGGTTCCTGTATAACACGGTTTCGCTTAGCACATGGAAATGGAATAAGCAGCGCTCGGCCTACCTTCTGAGCCTTCGATGTGCCAACCATGGCCTGAAGGATCTCGTTGAGATCAAGAGCAGCGCGGGGTTGAGGTGCAGTTTGGCGGCGACGCTCGGGGGCACCCGTGAAGCTCGCCAGGAGGTCGGCTAGGCCAACGGTGCTGGGGAGGTCATCGTGAGAGTGCGCCTTCTGAGGACGACACTGAGGAGTTAAATGATTAGGACCTCGATTGTCTAGATGGACGGTGTGGAAACGTACATGATGCTTCCTGGTAGGAGCAGCGTTGTCACCGCTGAAGACGAGTCTGACAGCGGGCTCCTGAGAGCGGAGCGTCAACGCGGCGAGGTGGTTGCGCTGAGCAGCGAGGGCGCGAGCTCGTTCATTGTCGCGGGCAGCCTGAGCCTTGCGGGCTTCGTGGATGCGAAACGCTTCGAGCTCAAGGGTCTGTTGTTCTCTTCGACGCGCCTCGAGTTCTTGGACCTGCTGTTGTTGTTTGCGAAGGGCCTCGAACTCCTGCTGCTGCTGTTGTTCGCGAACGATCCGAGCGCGCTCCTCCACAGCTATCTGGCGACAAAGACTCTCTAGGTCGTTGGCGCCGAGGACGACCGGGGCGGGACGGGTTTCGTACTGGGGGCGAGCATAGGTGTCGAGCGGGGTCGAGTCGAAGCTCAACTGGGAGGTTTTCTGTTTAAGGAGCTGAATCTGCTCTAGACGCTGGCGGAGATGGTCCTCCTCCTCCTGGAGGCGCTCAGCTGCAAGGTATTGGGCCTCGGCCTCTTTGGCCTCTGCGAGGGCTGTGAGATACCTCTCGCGAGGGTTGGAGATGGGAGAACGAGACAAGGTTGAGTGGAACATTGGTGTAAGTTGAAGAAGGAGCTGGGAAACACAGCAGCAGCGGGCGTGCTTTTATAAGCATTCTGGAGGGATACGCGCGTCGGGACGCGTAAGTCGTGGAGAATTCCATTGCATTCCAGAATCTAATCGAATCTCGACACGCGTCGGTCTGAGTCAGATAACAAAGCAGAGCTTACAAAGCAACACGCAATGAGTAACGTGCCCTCGGCGCCAATTGAAAACTGTTATATTGCAGTTACATAGTTGCGTTAGCATAATAATCCTCTATAGCCAGCCCAGTCATCACAGTGGCGCCGTCGTGTTGTAGAATTTCACACTCTTCACTTCCCAGTCTGTCCGCACTCGTCAGCATCAGCGCACTCACGCAAAGACACAACTCACAAGCCTCATCGAACGACGCCCCGCTCGCCATGACAAACGCCTCGCATGTCGAGAATCCCGTGCGCGTCGCGCAGCTCTGGTCCTGCCCCGGCACCCCGGTCGAGGTCCACGCGCTGCCCGCCCAGTCCCCGCACAGCGTCGTATCGAATATGGCGACGTGTGTGTAAAAGTATTTCCATGGATCGCAGTCCGCAGCGGGCCAGTGTGCCATGGGGAGCCCCCAGGACGTCGGCTGTGGCGCCTCGTTGGTGATGTCAGCAGGGATCGATCCCCGCTCGAAAAAGTAAACGGAGATTCCCTTAGAATTCCATTCCACTGGAATGCCGACCGTCAGCATGGGGACAGGCATTGTATGGTGAGTTCAACACACTGGCATACACCCCGCCTCCGTTTCCATTGAAGGCAGCCCCGAACGACACTTTCGAAGACGACCGCATTCCACAGCCCGCATTACCGGACGTGGCAGCCGCGCAGTCCGTCCCGCCAGTTACCGCAGACGCCGATACGCCCAGGGTGGAGGGATTGTCCGACGGTAATGAACACCCTGCGGCAGTGTGTATCGTCGCCTGGTCGTTCGTGTAGTCGTTAACACCCTCTACGATGTCGATTTCGCCTCCAACAGGCCAATTCGGCCCTAAATACAAATGAGATTGTTGTATGGAGGGACCGGCCGCACGCAACACTTACCATTTGACCAGAAGGCACTGGGGTAAATACATGAGCAGAGCACGACAGCGAGGTGAGATTGACTCACGGCCAGGTTGCGCAGCCTGTGGGCATATGCACAGAATCCATTATTACCAGCCCGCCGGTGAAGGATTGTTGAGTAGTAATGCGTATACTCTTCCGCACACTCGCCACAGTTGCGGTGGTCTCTACCCGCATAACAGCGTTGCCGGCCGAGTTTACTTCCACGAGGCCTGCGGATTGCTGAACGAATAAAATATATGTATCAGCGAGACGTCACGTCCCCATGGAAATGCAGGCCTACCGCATCCGCCTGGTTGACATAGTCAACGGCACCGTGCGTCGGATCTGACGTGTCCCAGAAGTCCCAGCCATCGAAAAAGTCCGAGCCAGCCTGGAAAAAAAGCCATATGTATATATCATCGGCCCAAGAGAAGAAAAAAACGCACATAAGTATGTGTCAAGTGCCAAGCCGAAGTGGCGCTCGCACTGGAAGCCGTACCAGTCGCCGTACCCGAACCCTTGGTCGAACTGGAGCGCGAAGACGAGCTGGAGCGCGAAGACGAGTTTCCGGAGCCTGAGCCCGAACCCGAACCCGAGCCCGAGCCCGCCCCGGAGCTCGAGGCGGTGCTGCTCCCCGAACTTTTACAAAAGATAACGTGTGGCGCATCGCTCGCCGACTGCCGCGGCAGCAGCACGCCGCCAAATGCCACGCGCAGGTCCCGCGCGAGGTTGTGCGTGTGCCGCGCGGCGAATCCAGACGCGCGTTTGAGCACCCGCGGTACGATGTCCGCTGCCACGGACGTGGCGCTGTCCGCGGTTAGCAGTAGAAGTAGGGGGGTAACAAGCATGAATGGTCGTGGCGCTAGCAGGTGCTTAGAGGGGTCGGAAAACCAGGTAGCACGAGCGAGCCGTCGTGAAGAGGCGAGAGGGTATTAAAAAAAAGGCGAGAACTATAGACAGTAGAATTCTAGGCGGCCGGCGTGTTGTGTGAGGGTAGGAGGTAAGAGAGATGAGGAGGAAGAAGAGAAAGAAGCCAACAAGAGAGCAACGCATTAACGTTATTGTAATTCAGTTGCATTGTGCTGGCCTCATTGTCTTATTCCTGTCGATCGCACCGATGTTCCGAGTCGTCTGACTACGGACTCATATATGACCATTAGCAGAAGACAAGGAGGAGGGTGCGTGTACGCTGGACGGCGACACGACACAATCGTTTTCAAGTTCCGGCTCCTGTCAACGTTAAACGTTAAACGTTAACTTCCTTGTCACATGCAATAAAGTCATCAAAGGTCATACTTATTGCATCTAGACACATATAGCTGCCCATAAAACAACAGCCCATTCGACGCGGGTAGGTAGAAACTATCCGCATCTACTCTGCACAACAACCGCGACAGCCGAAAAGAAATAACGAAAGGAGCGATAAATAAAAGAGTGAAGGAAGGTAAGTGTTTTGTAATACAAAATGGAAGGAAGGGGATAATTAGGTCAAGGATAAATCGTTCGTTACAGCCACCACAAAGAAACAGAAAATAACCGCTGGTTAGCGATGCGAGCCGGGCGCGAACGCTTCCCGCACGCTCCTCCGCAATTCTTCGTGGTCGCTCTCAACAGACGACCCAGGCTGCATGTGCGACCCGGCAGGCACGCTACCCGACGCGGGCTCGTCGCCCTCGATAATCTCAATGATCCGCCGTCCCAGCTGCTGGATCTCGCCCTGGCCCTCACCAGTCTCAGTGTCTTGATAAGACTGGCTCTGTGAGCGGTGAGAAGTGGGCGTGCCGACAGACGAATTATGCGACGACGTCCGTGAGCTAGCAAGGGTCCGAATATTCGGAATGAGCAGAGTCGACGTGCGAATGTTGTTGACGAGCATAGGGTCTAATAACGATGCTCCCAGGTCAGAAGATGAAACATTTCAAGGGCGAAATGCGAACCTCCAGACTCGAGAAGCTGCACTATGGTCCACACAGCAATATGCTGGAACGTGGCATCGGAGCTAGTGAGGAAGCGATACAGGTATCGGTGCATCCCACCGTCCGGTTTATCCCACACCTCGTTAAAGGCAGAGTAGTCATCTGGCGAATTTCGGCCATCTGAAAAAATGCCGTTAAATTCATCCGTTATCGTCGAGGAGGCGCAAACCTTTCGATGATAGGTTGCCCAGCGCCGCAGCACTGTTGCCCTGCACTTCCGAGCTAGCGGAGTTCGTAAGTGGGATAAGCACTTCACAAACACCCATCTCGAGCAACTGGCCCTTCAGCTCGTCTGTTCAATGATAACCATCAGTCGCCGGGCATTGCACCGCATGGCTGGACTGCGTACCGCTCAGTGCAAGAACAGCCACGCAAGCCGTCATCTCGCTCTGCACATTCATCGGCACCTCCAACACGAGGTCCTTAATCGACTGCACGGCTCCAGCCTTGACGATGGCAGTCTTGTTCTTCTCCGAACTCGCCGCCAGGTTACGCAGAGTCGAAATGGCATGGCACTGCACCTCCTCATTCTCTTTGAATGACAAGAGGTTGATCAGTGGTTGCAAAAAGCCGGATTCAATGATGGGCGACTCGTTTTGCGGGTGTATCGACACATTGCGAACACATGCCGCAGACGAGAGGATGAGGGGCAGGTAAGTAGACTGCAGGAGTCGCAGAAGGGACAGCAGGCCATCAGCCTTCACAATCTCTAGCTGATACTTTTCTGCAGGTAGGCGACATCAATCATGGCTTACGCTACAAAGAACAGACGGATCTTACCGTCGCTAGCGAGATTCCTGAGCGCCAGCGCAGCTTGACATTGGACCTTCAGGCTGGAGCTGTCCATGAGCATCACCAGACTAGTGACAAGCTTGGGCTCGCTCTGCGCCAGCTTCTTCCGGTTAGCGCCTACACAACGCTTTGAGCATTTTCGAATAAAAATGAGAGACAATATAGCAGACCATCCACAGCGATGTTGCTCAGCGCAGTCGTGCAGTAATATTGCACGTCAGTGTCTGGAGAGTTCAGCAGGCTTACGAGGACTGGAATCGCTCCAGCGTTGACCAGTTGTTGTCGGTTCTCGTCTTGAATAGCGATCAGAGGTCGAAACTCTCAAGGGACGTGCATTACGTACCTGAGTGTGTCATGTTCAGCAGCGCTCCAGTCGCATTCCGTTGAACACGCATATCCTTGGACCGTGCGAGACGCGTGAGGGGGACCAATGCACCCGACTTGGCAATCTTCGTCTTGTTATCGTCTTGGAGGCAGAATATGAAACTCAACCCGGGAGGTAGAAACGAGAGTACAGACCATGAGTAGCCAGATTGGTGACACACCCAACAGCGTTGCACTGGACTTCGACATTGGGGCTCAGCATTTGACGAATCAAAGGCTCGAGACCGCCCAATTTGACGATGAGAAGTTTATTGTCGGCTAGTACGAAAATAGGCGGGTTCGAGAAGAGGCAGGGAACGTAAGGTAAAAGGACGCACTATTGACAGCCAAGTTCCCCAAAGCCGCACTCGCCGCTCGCTGGACCTCAGTATCATGGCTGCTGAGGAGGAATAGGATAGGGTCGAGGGTGTCTCGGCCGACGGGGCGCACTTCCTTCTCCGTGATCTCGGCGAATGCAAGGGCGGCGCTGCGTTGGAGGTCGACGTTGTCGGAAAACGAGAGGGTTGTCAGCGCCGAGAGCGGTGAACCGGTGAAGAAGTTGGTTGTAGTTCGGTCTAGGTGGGAGGCAAAGGTGAGCAGTTGTGGTGCCACGAGGAAGACTACGTACTCTCGAGATACTGGAGAAGGTCTGCGACCGCCTCCCGCTCGTTCTCGAGGAGTAATGGCTCATATGTTTGCGACCTGCGCGAATGAACTGGGTGTCTTGGGTCAGTAAGAAACCAGGAAAGAGAGCTGGAGAAGACGAGCGCACAGCAGGATTCGCAGCAGCTGGCGACGTTGCCCATGACGAGGAGAGTTGCGAGGAGAAGGAGGCGAGCGCAGGGGATGGTTGACACGGAAAAGTCCAAGCGAGAACAGCGCGAGGCACGTGCTCCAATAAGTTTTGGTCCGAACGTTGTCCCGACGCTTGCCGAACGAGAATTTCATTTCCAACTTCCCAACTTCACTTCAACTTGCAAGCTTAGTCGCAGACTACAAGCAACGCGATTTACGTTCGCCTGGCGATCTTCCTCTTCTTGATGCTGCGCTATCGGCCCTGCACACAGCCTTTTCCGCAGCCAAGCATCGTCTCGTTCAACTGCTGCGGCGACATTGCCCCGCTCGAGCGCTAGATAATCCATTCGGCATAAATACTTGTCTAGAGATGCTAGCATCACAGACATGGACGATACCCCAGCCTCGCACCAGGCAATTCTAATTCCTGCGACCCAGGAGCACACGGCATCCGTTATATTTATCCACGTATGGTTCGGGTCTACATCGACTTGCATTCCAATACTAACTGGCGGCTCAAACTGCGCAGGGATTGGGGCAAAATACTTTCACCTGGCGACTCTTGGTCATCGAGGCCCTTGTTTCAAAGCTTCCGCATGTCGAGTTCTTGTTGCCGCAAGCGCAAGTGCGGTTGTACCTCCAATTAAATAAAACTCACTTTGCATCCAGGTCTGACAAGCTGGTTACGTTCAACCAAGGAAGGAAACGACCCAGCTGGTTTGACGTCGCTACTCTGCCGCCCGGCGACGATGAGTTTGACGAACACGGCATTGCAGAAAGCATCAAAGTTGTCGAGAACCTTATCCTTTCGTTAATTCACCGCGGTATCGACTCCCGCAGAATAATATTGGTGGGCTTCTCCCAAGGCGCGGCACTCAGCCTGATGGTGGCTTTATCCACACTACACGACATTGGCGGTGTTGCGAGTCTTTCGGGCTGGATACCTGCTCGTGCAAGAGATGTAAGTGGTGGGCGAGTTTTTACTTGCTGCTCGGCTCACTTCGTTCTTCGTCACTCAGCAAATGATTTCCTCTCCTAATCTGCCCATTTTATGGTGCCACGGAACAGCAGATGTCGAGATACCAATCGGTGTCGGCGAGAATGCAGTTTCTTTTTTGAGAAAGCATGCAGGTGACAAGTTACAATACAAGTCATATGTCGGGCTCGGACACACTATCAATGATGACGAAGTCAATGATCTGGCTGCCTGGTTGGTGGAGCGCACCGCTGGATCATAGCAGTATGTACAGACTTTTGGCCCGGTGCTAGTTCTCTTGCACGAATTTTGCTGTCTCCCCTTGTACCGGCTACACCACAGAGGCCCCTTACGTCCGTATCAATATTTGAGCTATGCGAATATCTAGGGTAGATCTTTGGCTCTGTTGGAGAGGCTTGAAGTTGGATTGCGTACACGTGCTAAGCGGTGCTTTTGAGTCGAACTGAGTTTCACTTCTCTGTGAATGCCCTTTTGGCGGGGAATACCACCACTTATCCTTCAACCACGAAGAACCCCTTCGTATTACTTTCGTACTATGGCTCTCCTCCGCAGCCCCAGCCGTCAAATTCCAAGTGACATGAAAATCCAGTTAACAGAGCTCGAGAATCAAATTTGTGTCCTTTTTGACGAGTGCTGCGCCGATCTCAAAGAAAGCAAGGGAATCAACACGTCATGCCGGATTGCTGGGGGATGGGTCCGAGATAAGGTATAACAGCCAAGGGACTTGTCGGTCCTCTGTTTTTTTTCGCAGTCGTAGATTAATTTATCATGTCTGACAGTTGTTGGGAATGCAAAGCAATGATATCGACATCGCGTTAACTGACATGATGGGGGAGGACTTTGCGAACCACTTCATTGCCTTCGCTAAGACCAAAAACGTGAAAACGGGGCCCGTGCCAACAATTATCAACCCCAATCCTGAGCAGTCCAAGCACCTACAGACGGCGAGGATAAACGTCTTCGATCTCGACTTGGATTTGGTCAATCTGCGCAGTGAGGAGTATGCAAACAATAGCCGTATTCCTACAGCCGTGGTAAGGCTCGTCCTATACTGTTTCCAGGAGCTCAGAGTCGCTATGCAGACCTTTGGCACCCCGCTGCAAGATGCGCTCCGGAGAGACATTACTATTAACGCCTTGTTCTACAATATTCACACCCGTACTGTGGAAGACTGCACCGGAAAGGTAGATGGCTCCTCACTCTCCGTGAAGTCGTTGTATATACGTATATTCCACTGTCAGGGAATAGAAGACCTGAAAAATGGGACCATACGGACCCCACTTCCTCCGAGAGAGACATTTCTGGACGATCCCCTACGTGTCCTTCGGAGTCTGAGGTTTGCGAGCAGGTTCGGGTTCGAGATCGTCCCTGAACTCGCCGAATCGGTGAAGGACCCGGATATCCAGGTGACACAGACACTTCCCCCGCACTATGTTCACTGACAGGGATAATTATCAGCACGCTCTAGTCACCAAAGTCAAACGAGAACGTGTGGGTGAAGAAATCTCTAAAATGATGAAAGGTAGGATAGTATGCAAACGATGGTCAGGGATGTCTATTTATCTATTTCTAGGTCCCGATCCTCTTCGCGCTATCCAACTAATCGATCATTTGTCGCTGTACGACTCGATTTTTAGTGTCATCCCTCCCGAGGTCAAAGCTTCCTTGTCTGCACCTCTTTCTCCCAGCATCTCGTCTGTAAAGGCGGGGTACATACTGCACAGTCTGTTGAACCCGTCAGACTCTGTTCTATCCGAAATCACGCCCGTTCATTCCACTCTGATATCCGCGGTCAACGCCGATCCAACAGCGACAGCGAGATTTTATCTTGCTGCAGCCCTGACTCCCCATCTAGGAATCACGTACCTGGATAGAAAGAAGAAATCCCAGTCTGCGGTCGAATGTGCCATTCGGGAGTCCCTGAAACTTGGAGCGCAGAACCACTACGTCGATGGGATACCTTTACTTTTTGCCGCTGCGCAACTCCTCAAAAACCCAGATTTGAGCCAAGAAAAGTTCAAAGCTCCTTCAGAGAGAGTGGCCCTCGGTATGTTGCAGCGTTTCCGCAGTTCAATATCACTGAACCCTCTATAGGACTCCTCTTGAGAGAAAAGGCGATCCATAATCCCAGTACAGGTTCACGGTGGCAACTGTCACTACTATTCTCCCTCATCCAGGAGTTGTTCCCGTACTATGACCCCGCAATGGATAAACTCGACGGTGAATTAGACAGCGAAATACGAAATGCAGAAGAAGCTGATCTGCATCTATCCAAGTTGCTGAGGTCACAAGGATCGTCGACCTGTACAACACTTTCGTCCAACGGATCGAAGACCTCGAACTAACGAATGTCGGAGAGGAGAAACCACTGTTGAATGTCAGTCTGTTGTCAATTATCGTTTCAGCTTGACGCATGCCACATGCAGGGAAACGATATCAGTAAAATACTCGGGGCTGCCAAGCCAGGCGCCTGGACGGGCCATGTATTGGCCCAGGTAATGCAATGGCAACTGCAGAATCCAAAGCGAACGAGAGACGAATGCTCCACATGGTTGAAAGGTGAGCAAAGCTCCGGGAGGCTCAACATCGACGATGGAACGTCAGAGCCTGCGAGTAAGCGAGCAAGGACAGAACGGTGACTCGCGCGAACAGATGTGTATTACATGGAGCACTTGGCTAATAAATACATTTTTGGTGAAACATGTGCCGCCGATTAATACAATGTGAGCGTATGCGCAGTCGTGTAGAGTCGTGTCAGAAGATCAGGTAAGTGGTATCAGTCGAAGCGGTCCATGTGAATGAAATCTTCCATCTGGTAGGGGGGTAGGTAGGTAAGTTCGTTTGCAACGCCCAGACCTGCGAGAGCAAAAGGATTGGTGAATTGCACCGCGGAATGATCGATTGCGGGACATCCGTCGACGGCGTCGGAGGACAACGAACTCGCAGGAGATGCTTTGTGGTAAACGAAAGTGCCATCCGTGTTGTACCACATGCACAGGTCGCGGGCATGCTTGGGGATCTCCGCTTTGAAGAACTGGGAGCCAACGTCGTATGACGAAGAAGGCCGCAAATAACGGTCGAGCTTGATGTCCTTCTTCTGAGATGAAAGATTTAGAACGAATAGCAGTTGATGGAGACAAAGATCCGACCTCCTGTGGTGCGCTTGCAGATAAATCAAGTGGAGGAATGTCGGCAGTCGCAATGAAGCCTTCCTCACACGTCAACCCAGGCTGTGGAACAGCGGGCGTACGTAGCGAAAGGTCAGATGCGGGGGATTCGGAAGAGGAATTGGGAGATAGTTCAGGAGTTCTAGAGTGGTCGACTTCTGGACTGGGAGCGGAGGATCTCGTGGTCAGAGTGATGCGGGCCCGTTTATAACTGTTGCTGGGCGGAGAAGAAAAATCGGCTATGTCCTCCGATTCAAGATCTACCGTCACGGGCGAAGGCTTTGTATGGTCCCGGCTACCACGTCTACACCAGTGGGAAGCGTGCCCCTGGTAATCACAGTCGTCCTCAGCCTTCCTCTTCCTCCCAATACCCCGGGATCGAGCCGTAGACGTGCGCCTGTAGTGAGGATACTTAATGGCATGAAGCCGCTTCCGCTCCTGAGCCATCTCCTCGTATTTCGCGCGAGATTCGGGATGGAGATGTCTCCAAGCTTCGCCTGCTAGCTTGCTGACAACCCGATGGTCACGTTCGCCCGAGGCTAGCTGCTTGTTCCAGATACAGTAGTCCGTTCGGTAGAGGATGAATGCGTTCGGAGGACGGGGGATATGGTGTTCCGGACGTTGTCGAGCGTGAGATGTGCGAGAAGGTGCGGGTAGAGTGGGAAGAACAATCGGGGATGCAGACGGTGATTGAGTTGATGGTAGTAGAGGTAGAGCTACAGTAGTCGGGTCGAAGTCAGGGTATAAGAGTTCAGCGGAGTTCTCCCATCCTTCATCCTCTGAAGAATGATAAGTTCAAGAGAAATGCAATAGCCGAAACGACAAACCTTGCAGATCCTGAATCGACAATCTCGGGGATCGACGAGAAGCAAGAGTACAGATGGCAGGCATGGATTGATGAGAAGTGCAGGGAGGCTGGAGGAACGAAACCCACTGAAGTCTTGAGAGAACAAGCTTTGGTTTTACTCTTTCACTCAAACTCGCCTTTTCAACATGAGAACCGAGAAGCGCGACATAACTTGATTGACATCGTAGGAGAGTAACCCCTCGATAATAGCACGGCGTGTTTGCCTTGAGGCACTCTTTTAACAAGTCACACTGACTGATGGCAAGGAAAGATAATCGCGAGGACTGGAAAAGGATATCTGCGCCAGACTTTCGGATTTTTTCAAGCCCCATGTTGATCAGTTTTCGCAACAAACGAGAGTGAGATCCATTCAGAACGCGAGACTAAGGATGAGTGCAACAATGTCGGAAAACCAAAATAGCCTTATAATGACATAATAAGGAGGCCCGGCGCCTTATATGGTACTTATCAGCCGGACCAGCACGTCCAATCCAAAATTTTCGCCCCGCATGGGCAATTTTCGGATTTTTTTCTCCCGTTGCAGCGATCTTGTCGGGATTTGGACCAGGCCTGGGCTTAATTTTGGCCCAAAATGTCGGAATTGGGCACAGGCAAACGCAATTTTTTTTTCCAAAATTTGTCGGGATTGGGATCAGGCATTTGGGAATCCCGACAAATTTGGTCCGATTTTGGCCTTTAGGCCTCTTCCAATCCCGACAAATTCGCCCAAAATCAGCGATTTGGGAACAGGCCTTTGGTGAGATAATCCGGGGTCCTCGAGCACCCCATTTTGCCCCCATTAACAACTTTCCACGTCTTACAGCGTTTTTTTGCGCCCTGCATCGTCTCAGATGTCTCCCGAGTGCATATCTGTGATTTTAGTTCCTGTGTTTTAAGGCGACTTTCATAGGAATCCAGGGATGATAGGATAAGGTATTATTATATCATGATGGCGTGTACATTATTGTCTTTCAAGTCCTTATCAAATATTACAGTTCATCTGTAGAGCGGCCGCTTACATCCGAACCCTAAGAAAAACGACTCGATCAGGAGCAGGAACATAAGAAACCAATAAGGGCATTGACAACTTGTTCAACAACTTGAAGGCTTCAAAAATACGGGTGGGGCATCAAAGCGGAACAACGGAGGAATCAGACTTTGACTCCGGCCCCGGCCCGCTCCGGGCCGGCTCCAGTTACGGCTTGCCAGCTGAATCATCGACAGCATTGAACATTACATAGCACAGTATTTGTGCTGTGAGACAACCCCTCTTTCCATGTCCAGATGATCTACCTGCCCACGAATAGTCTGTTTAATTTATGGACCATCCGACGGCTAGTCTCCCTAGTCAGCCCAAATGATCAGAGTAGTTTTTCTGGAAAAAAAAAAAAAAGACAAAAAATACCTGATATATGGTCTGATTTTACTCGCGCTATGAAAGCCGTAGGTGGGCCTTCCGGATTCGGTCAACCCAAAGCGGACGTTCCCACGATCCTTTTGACAGCTCCATCACGGCGCGTCAAGGCACTCTGGCGCGTCGCGTCCACCCCGCGCATTACAAACCCCCTCATGGCCCAGACCTCTTGGAATATCAATTGGGATATCCCAAACACGCCTGCTCCTCGCCGAAATCCCCTCTCATCCGCTACAAACCGCACGTCGGCACTCCCCCATCCACGACATCCATCCCTCAAACCTGGATCTCCTCATGGCGCGACACTTCAGCCGACCCATTTCTACTCAACTCCTATTCAATTTGGCTCCGTAGGAACCCCGGAAACTCCATTCAACTATTCTCCGCCACGTAAACGGAAGCGTGTCGAAGTCGACGAAAATACTCCTGCTTCTTTGGCTTCGGAAATCTCCGGCCCATCTGCAAAGCATCAAAAGAGAGCATCCCCGCGTACGACTTCCCAAAAAATTGAAGCAGTTCTTCATGCCATAAAGGAGCAAAACTGGACCTTCCCTTCTTTTTTGTATCACATATTCCAAACCAAAGACGGCAAGGGGCTCGAAATTGGGAAGGACATCAAGCAAGATTTTACGGGCCAAATCAAAGCCTTCGGGGGAGTAAAAATGAAAGGCAAGAGTTGTGTGACATAGCAGATAGAGTAAAACCCAGAAAGCGAAGGTTGTGGCACGCATATACGTCGAGATGCGCGACGTCGTCAAGACGTGGCCTCAAAAAATGGTTGTGTTTGCCATTCCCGTGCTGATGCCAAGCCATCAAATTCACGAAGCCCTACCTACGGTATGACAGGCGCGAGTAAGACTAGACTATCCGACGGCGGGGTCTGACACTGAAAGGCAATTTGATCAGAAAAATGAGTCATAACAAAACTGGGACATCTTTTTTATTTAACTTTCGTCCTGCATGAAACAATAAATTGCTTAAATGGTGCCTACACTGGTTGAACATTTCAAATTTTTCACCTTCTTTTCAGTGAAAAATGTCGTTTATTTTTCACACATTTTTCACTGAAAAAGCAGGTGAAAATTTCAAAACATTTTCATCACTTTCTTATTTTATTTCGAATTTTTCACCTTGAATTGAGAAAGTGCTGAAAAAGTTTTAAAATTTTCACCTTCTTTTTCAGTGAAAAATGTCTGAAAAATAAACAACATTTTTCACTGAAAAAGAAGGTGAAAAAATTGAAATGCTCAACCAGTGCTAGAAGCCAATGGGGTAGGTCAGAAGGAAAAAACGCAGGTTTTGTGGTGTTTTCTACATAGCCTGCTGGTGGTCTGGCGAACTTTTGAGGCTTGTACATACACCAACAAGTAAAGTGTGAACTGCAAAAACCGCGAAGCGCGATAACACTTCACTTTCGCCGTCAGGCAAAATACCATAAGATAAAATCCACAAATTGTCGACAGAATGTAGATATCAATATAAATTGAATAACGGGGGGCACAAATTCTAGAAATATGTCGATCATACAGCAAGTTCCTGTCCCTTTGTAAACCTCCGCGTCGATGAAGAGTCAACAGCAGTTAAGTCTGTGCCTCGACTGTCATTTTGGGGCAACGCGATACCAAGCTCGAAGTTGCCGCTGTTGTTCAGGTTCCCCTTCTCGTGGTGATCGAAAATCAAGTGGGAAATAGACGCGACGGTGTTCTTCGACCAGGCCTTTCCCATCGCGACGCGGAGGATGATGAGTTGCGGAGAAATGGCCTAAAAGTAGGGTAGTTGGGCCCGAAAGGCTACACAGCAGGCTGAACACATACGTAGAAATCGGCCCAGATCTGGAGGAAAGCGAAGGAAAACGGCGAGTTCCGGGCGTAGGAGATTACGTAGATAATGCCAATAACAGTGAACGGCAGAGCTGATTCAAGCAGAATGGCGACCAGTCCGGTATATGCATGGCAGTACTGCTCGCCAAGCATCGTTCGCACTCTGTTCCTGACGGAAAGCAATCTCCCGCAGATTAATGAAGTAACAATCACGTTAAGGCTTATTGTGAGCCAGAAATAGGGGACTCCAAAAGAGACAGAGTTGCCCGAGAAGAAACTTGCACCAGGAATAGCACTCTCATATATGAGCAGAATTGCCATCGCTGTGAACTCGATTAAAATCAACTCTACTAATAGCGCGTAAAGGCATACATACACATAGCGCCGAAGTAGATTAGAACCGGCAGCACGATAATCTTCATCGAAGAGCCCCAGATTATGTAGCAACGATATAACTGTAGTAGATTCAGAATGATGAGCAAAGAAAGGACAGAAGAGACAGCTCACTAGCAGGCCGTCTGCCATAAAGTTCATGCAGATGCCGGTCACTGTACCCAAAGTGTTGTACCATGCCGAGAGGTTCGCGCCGAGATACGCCGCTGGTCCTCCTAGGACATCCCGGTTATCGATCCAAATGAATTGGCCGAACACCGCGTTACAACTCGACGCGACCGTCCACAGAACTAGCATTACGCCGCTATAAAATATATAGAAAAAAGACTCCTTTCGAGCGTCGGTCGAAGAGCGGAGGAGGAGGTAGCTGGAAAGAAAGAACATGATGAGCTGCATGCCTGTAGAAGAGAAACACATTAAGCGTTGAATATGCACCAATAGAAAAGGTTTACTAACCGTACAAAATCGCGGTGATGTAGCTTCCGATGTAAAATGATCTCTCGAACGCAAATTCCGCCGGAGTGTCGAGCTGCAATCGAAAATTATCCATGGTGCGCAGGAATAAGGAGGAGGGCTTTGAATGAAAAGTAACTGTAGCTTCCGCCTGACCAATGTAAATACCCCGCGGAGGCGGATTGGACGGCCTTCGATAAGATCCTGCATGATGTTCATTTTGCAGGGTTGGCAGTCGGGGTACCTTAAGTACCTTGAGTGCTTTGCGCCACATGAGGTGTCGAAGGATGATGGATGACTAGCATGACTAAAACCGGGAGGAGCGCTGTCCACCTCTGAGTATTTGGCACCGAATAGCGGCTCGAACGATTCGAATCCAAAGATGACCACCGACTTCGTAGTCCAAGCGCTGGAGGATCCCACAGGTGAGGCCATCCCAATCTGTTTGCCAACAAAGTATTTATGGCGGCGTATTGAGACGTCCAGATTGAGCAAGCAGTCCAACTTTGCATCAGAGCGTACGACCCAGGTACTTCCGCACTAACACTGGATGTCAACTAAGTCGCCGACTGCGACTTTTGCCCCTGACAGCCGAGGTTTCGTTAAGAACGTTGGTCGGCGATGACATGTCGTTGCTTCATGCGTTTTTCCGGACAAACATTCGGGCTGGAGCACTGGGGGTCAAAATCTACATCGCAACCGACACCGCAGAAACCTCGATGGTTGGGATGGCCTTGTGGTGGGGAACAGGGCAAGAACCTTTCAGCACGTCAGTCACCCAAACCAACGCTATAAGTTCATGGACATGATATTTCCTAGTGACGAACAGAGGCGCGAGCTGCATGACTTTGTGTCCAAGTTATCGCCCGAGGCCCAAGAGTGGCACAGAACGACGGCAAGTGGATTGATCTTCTGATGTCTTCCTTTCTAAAACGAAAGCACGACAGTACCGCCCTTATTTTTCAGAGCTGACGGACAGATTGTTGGGCCCACAGGTATCGTGATATTCCCGTCCTCTTCGTAACTACGATGTCGAGCGAAGTTTGGAGGGTAAGTTGAACTCGTGGTATCTCAACTTGTTGGCAGTCGATCCGAAGCGGCGAAGGCAAGGAGTGGCGCGCGCGCTCATCGAAGCTGTGCGAATAAAGGCAAGTGCATATTGGCTTTTGCCCGCCACGACAGGCCATGATGCTGGCAACTCTAGGCGGCCCACTTTGAGCTCACCTTGGCCGCAACTAACGATATTAATGTACGTGTTGTAATGCTTAATGCTGAAAAAATGGATCTAATGGCCTTGCCTAGGTCGCAATTTATGGACACCTTGGTTTTGAAGTGAGAGGACGTATGAAAATGTCCGGTCCGCAGGGAGAATTTCCGGTCATCGTTCTGTCGCATGGTGGTGAAGAAGCAGGTAGTATGAAGAGTCGGAGTGAGCTAGTAGACTAGAATGGGTTGAGAAAGTTACCGTCGTGGAGTGCAAAGGAAAGTTGCAAGCACTGGCAGCAAACGCTGACGTCATGAAGTCTGACTAGTGTTTTCGCAGGCTTTTCTTAAAAAGGTTAACCGAGAAACACAAGAGAAACAAGCATAATAAAGAAGCAAGACGTAGAAACATAATGAAGTCGGACGCATATCGTCCTTCTGCTCGTACGTCTCAGGAAATACGGCCTAAATCATCCACGATGTAAATCGTCATATCTTGCATGGTACCCGCAAAGTGCTGCCTGCCCCACTCTTGGACCTTGGTGAAATCTCTGCACGTATGAAGGATATCTGATCGTTCCTTGGCTGCCTGAGATTTTTCTGACCATTGCCAAACCTTAACCCCAAGACCTCAGCGATATTCGACTGTAGAATGAATGACCTACGATAGTAGAGATGTCTGACGCACACATTATGGACTGCCTAAGAGATGATAAGCAGTGGCGCATGTGGCTGCTCGCAATGCCTTGGTGTTCGAAAGATAAGGAGAAGCATCGCACAAATTTAGTAGAGACATACCTTCCGACGTATGAGGGTAATACTCTGGATACATAGCCTTGCGTACCTCGTCCTGCTGATGATCAACACTGGTCCTTGATAGTACTGTCGAAAGACTTACGAGGCAGTGAAGCTCATGAAAGACGTCCAGCGCAAGCATGTATGTCGTGGGCTGGTCTCCCAAGATAGGGTAGGTCTTGTTCGCTAGACGTATGGCCTGATGACGAGGTATTTTGGAATATGCGACTATAACCGTGGTATGATTTGTCTAGAGCCGAAAGGCGATGTGGAGGATTGCTCACACTCATAGAGACTCTGCCACGCCCTGTCAACTTCATCGGAAGGCGGCTGGTCATAGACAGGTAGGTTTGGGCCGAATCCACTATGAAACTTGACCGCTTTATATTCAAGTACGTTTTGTGCCGGCGCTGGAATCAAGTCAACGAGGGACGGTAGACTCGAGGAGACTGATAGAACAATATAGAGCTTGCGGAAACAACGGGTTTGAGGGGCCATTGTGAGAGAGCCAGATCCAAAGCGTCGCTAAGTTGAAGGCCAAAGAAGTGGCAGTAACTACTAGCAGAAGCAGAAAAAGACGGGGCGACAACAACTTGTATGAAGAATCTGGAAGGATAATCGGAGATGGAGTCTCCCTAAGAGGTCGGTATGAGAACTTCATCGAGAGTCGCCGAAAATCTACAGTCCGGTTCGTCTTCGAAAAAATAGCCAAAATACCCGAGGGCCATGCGCGGGCGACGGGGAAGACGAAGTGTACCGAGTATGCAGCGAGGCAGAATGGAAGCTTTCGGCATGTTCTTATCGGGACAAGAGTAAGTAGCACAGGAATCCAGCACAGACTTACTTCAGAATCCGGAAGATGCGGAAGCCTCCCAGAACCAACTACCAAAGAGGCGAAGGTTTTTGGTTTTGCCGATCGCGTTCTTGATTACTACATCTCGTACATGATGACCCGAAAAATTCGCGTCACGCAGATAATAAATCAGCGGAGAATTCGCAGCCATGACGCCAGAAAAGTCCATTGTAACGCTTCGAATTCCCCGAACTTGTAGCTTCCAGTCAAAGACAAGGTGAGGCTCGAAACACCCACAAATACAGCGCCACTGCCACAGGTTGAATCTCTAAGTTATCATCACCACGTTCAACGATCCTTTACGCCCCTTTATCAGTGAGTGGCCATTGTAATACCAGCAACTGGTTCGAAATGTACGTAGGCAACGCGAAAAGATGGCTAAGATCAAAACGCGCATCCAACTTGAAAGATCATTCAAGTTGCTGTGAACTTGCTATGAACCTCACCATACCTCGCCACTAGTACTTCGGAGCCACCGATTCAATGCTGCCGTAGCTTTTCTGAACGTTCTTTACGACTCCGCGGGCTACGCCTTCTGTTTTCCGAGTTTACCTGGTCATCTTAGACCGATCAGCTAGCTTCTTCGAATCGACCGAAGTAGATCGACCACAGCAGCTCAATGCAGCGAATAAGGCAAACCCGTCCCGAGATTTGGTCTGCTCTACGTTATTTTTGGTCTTATAAATAACAAGAGCCAGTTCCGTGTCTTGGGTCATCTTCCCTTCAAAGGATAATGCAGGCCGTCGCGTACTACCAACTTATCGTCTGGCTTAACGTCGTTTTTGCGGTTCCATTTCCTGCTGCACTGCCGACCGGGCAACCCAACGAAAAACCCACTTCGATCAGTGAGTATCTCACCGTACGGGGGTCTCTTTGAACATGTACTGATATTTAGCCCTCACACGGTCAGCATTATTTACATCGGAGCGAAGCTTTAGACATAGCCTGAAACACTTCCAGGAGGGAAGCCCGTGGAAAGGAAACTGCACACGCTGTGTTGAGGGATCAGACAACTGAACTTTTCGCGTTTGAACAATGGAAAAGGTTGGATTATTTCTCGTTCTGAATGAAGTTGATCGCATAGATATAGGAGCGAGTACTACACATCGTCGGCCGTTCGGGACGCCCGCCATCCGCAGTCTACTATTTTCAACCACCTGCAATGGGAGGAGTACGTCGATTCACGTCTGAAAAATCATACAAGCTGATGCGAAACCTTTAGGCTTGCTCCAACCAATACTCCTTCTGTAACGCAATCTGCTGGTCTGATATTTGCGTACGAGCAGTGGGAGGACGGGGAAGATCAAACCAGCCCCGACCATAAAGAGTACACCTAGCTTATGACCGCCTTTTGTGGTCCTGATTTGCTTTCAGGCATCTGACACAAGGAGATAGGCTGGAAAAGGACGATGCGGATCTTCCGGAGACCGCGCAATCGGAGGAGTAATCCGCTCGTCTTTGACATTGCCAGAAAAGCTAAAGATCAAATTTGCAGGAACGAAACTCGCAATCCCCAATTAAAGGCAGCTAAACGCGCCAGTGAAGAACATAAGATGTCTTCTAGAGACGGCTCGGAGGTGGGGATTTTTGAGTACAGTCAATGGGAAAGTGAAGCCCATCAGTCCCGAACTTGATCTGAACTTATGATAGCGCACATTCAGGAGAGAACATCCGGACGAGTCGAAAATGAACAGGCGCAAGGATATTACTACAGGCCCCGTTTTCTTCGCAAAAGTGCAATGGGACGAGTAAGTCATTCTCTCAACGCCCTCTGCCAGTGTACGTCGGCAAGGCTAACTAGATGGCAGATCTTGAAACATGGCTGGTAACTTTTCAGATACGAATTTAGCCCAGTAAGACAATAAAATATCCTCGACTTACATCGATGCTAATATGGCGGCAGAAACCGCACCTGTGGTTTCTTCAAGTCTTTTCTCGAGTTACTAAGAATACCTTGTTTTAGACTGTTCGCTGACCGCTATCGATGTTCCCCACTTTTACAATAATCGAGTTTAATTCAATCTCTTGGACTCGAACCTGTGTGAACTGGAGCTTGAAATTGTGTTTCGTTCGCTGGCACGAGTACTTGTTTGCTCTTGTAGTGCAGCTCCTTCCCAGTTTCTGTGTCCTGTATCCGAGTCGCGTCCAAATCCAGTCCTTCTGCAGGCCAAGCTCAACGAGCAGCCAGGAGAGATCTCGAGAAGTCTCCCGCGTCGTAAGTTTTCGCACCTTGTCTTTGCTTGCGATGGCGACAACCTATGCTGCATTCTGTGCCATATGTGTGATGATCTTGAAGGTATTTCCCGTAGACAAACGCTGAAACAATTCTAACCTGTAACTCGTACGTCGAACCCTGAAGGAACTCAACTCTATCGTCCCTGAGCCATACATGGTACTGCCGGGCTCTCAACTTGCAATTCGGTCATAAGACTGACTTGCTGGCAATCGAAGGACGAGCCATTTCACATGCCCCAGGCCCAGGCGTACTGCCGAGGTGAATTCGCCTCTTGGGATCCCAAAATCACAACGCCTCCAGGGCTGTGAGCTCTTTAGGTATTTGAAAGGATCCTCAATATTCACCACTTTCTTCAGTTACATTCTGAGTTTGCTTCTGAAAGCGGCATTCATGCTCAAATGCAATGTTCCCATGCTGCGCCTCACGACAACGCTTCCGCTGCTCTGTCTTCCTCTTGTCCTGACACGGTTAATATGTTTCCATCAACGTGTAAGGCCACCTTCGCGGATTCTGGCCCCAACACTGGATGCTATTGTCCTATCGGCGTTCCCGATCGCTTGGTTTTTTGGCTTTCTCTATTATACGGAAGTTCCCAGCCTGCTCTTTGTGGTCGGAACAGTTGTCGCCGCTGCCCAAAATCAGCATTGGTTTGCCGCTTTGGTATCTTCTCGTTCAATTCCCAGTCGGGAGAGCTCAATAATGTCGGAAACGGTAGCTAGGTCTAGCGAGTTGTACATTTCGCCAGACGAACGTGATCTGGGTTCTCTATGCCTACGCATCGAGTCAACTCATGTATCTGCGGTTTAGACGCGCACCCCTGGTGCCGAGCCGTTAAATAAGCTCTACGATCATCCAGCTCTTGCTGCCAACCCGAGTAACTGACAGCCCTCCGATTTAACTACATGCATGCTCATTATTCCTGTAGGTGATCTGGTCCGGTCGATCTTAAGTGCGCCCAAGATTTTTAGGGACATCCTCCCGGCATTCGTTCCTTATGCGCTGGTGCTTGCCCTTTTTTGTGCCTTTGTCGTCTGGAATGGAGGCATTGTTCTAGGTGCGAGATCTCTGAAGTCGGAGGATATGCGATCGTAATGTCTGCCAGGCGACAAGTCAAATCATATACCTTCACTTCATATCCCACAAGTGTATTACTTCGTTGCGTTTTCTGCTGCGTTTGGATGGCCTGTTCTCATTAGCGGCGACGGTGGGGTGATCGGCCTTATTCGTGAAGTACGATACCGAATGTTTGGCAGTAAATCGTATGTATGCCATCCTTCTTGACACATTCAATTGACTTCCAGACCGGCCTTTCTCTAGACGTATGCTGGCTACAGTATTGATATCTGCGCTGATGGCAGTCACCGTGAACCTTTACACGTTTGTTACTCGTTCATGCAGACTTCTTGCATCTGACCATACACTCTAGCATTCATCACCCCTTCTTGCTCTCTGACAACCGACACTACACGTTCTATATATGGCACAGAATATACATGCGGTACCCAGCTCCTTACCTCTTGATACCGATCTACATTGCCTGCGCATGGGCATGGTTTCTTCGTGTCGGTGCGTCCAAGACATTGACTACTTACAACTCGACTTGAAAGAGGAATAACACAATAGGCGTCAACCAAACTATCCTGCAGACGTTGGTACTCCCGGTCTTCGTCCTGCCTACACTGCTGCCCACGCCTCTTCTCGAGCCACGGTACTTCCTCATACCATATATCTTAATGAGATCGCAAGTACCGGACGTACCCGCTTGGGCCCTCGTCCTGGAAGGGGTATGGTACGCAGCCATCAATGCGGCGACGATGTGGGTGTTTCTGTACTTGCCCAGAGAGGGCGTGGGGCGGTTCATGTGGTAGATACCCAAAATGTCATTGGCGATCAATTCGATCAAAGACCCAAAGGGATTTGGTAACAAAGCCAAACGCGGGTGTTTTCAACTTGCACTGTTACGAACGCGACGAATCCCTTTCACGTCTTATTCTGAACTTGACGAGCTCTGCGAAGTCCAGTAGCTTGACGCCATTACTACGCCATTTCCCTCCCTTTTCCCCCAACCATGTCCTCAGAAGCGAGCTCTAGTGGTCGCTCTAAACCTATAACCAGGAGTTCCATACGGCATTCTCTCAATCTAGCTGGGAAGGCTCTCGCAGACGTAATCAACAAGGATGGACGGGACTCGGATAAGGCAGGGAAGAAGGTTGCGAAGGACACTAGTTCTCGCCGCCTTAGTGCTACCGCTACCAACACGAAGCAGGCGACGCCGCGTGCGTCCATGGGTGATTCCAATAGACCACCCTCAATAGCGTCGAGGCGAACGGGTACGCCTGACTCGAAGACTGTTACTCGCCGACGTGTATCCGTTGCGGGAGCGAAGCTGTCGCTAGACGAGCAACCCCCAAAGCCCACCGAGCAGCCCCCAAAGCCGATCGAGCAACCCGCGAAGCCCACTGAGGCGACCCCGCAGAGTTCGGCGGTTAACAACAGATCGGCGTCGCTCAGACCGCGCTCCGGGGTATCTGCCCTTCCCAAATATCGCCCCAAGTCGATTGTCGGAGATGCTGCGAAACAGCCCCCATCACCCACGCGGGCTGGCGTTCGTAGACGTCTTAGTGATTCGGACGATGAAAAGGACGAGGAAGCTGCCCAGCATTCAAAGGTGGAGTCTGCTGCGGAGAAGGGCTTGCGGCCCATTAGTCCTCTTCCCCAAAGGGCCGCTTTCAAAGTCAATCTGACCAGCATCATCAACACAACCTCACCTGCGAATCTACAAAGGCCAAGCCCGTCCCGTCGTCGTCCAGTAAAACCAAGGCTTCTCCCGCACGCCCGACCAAAACGGTCAAAACAACGGCCTCCTCCAACCCCACCGTCCCGCGACCGCCTTCGTCCTCATCTTCTTCCAATTCTTTCACGCCACGTACGCCAAAGACGCCAAATGGGAAGGTGGCGGTTGGCTACGACGATCGGAGAAGACTAAAAGCAACCAGTCTAGTCCACTCCGTGACTCGCCACAGCGGGATGCCGAATCCCCTCTTGCCCAGCATTCGAGAAAGGGATCGAATCTCAGTGCACCATCGGGGGCTAATGAGGTCGGCAATATGTCCCACATCTCCGAAGGAGATAGTGAAGACAGTGAGACGGAGCATGTCGAACTGTTGTTGGCGCCAGTCGCCGCACTGGGAGCTCCGACGCCGGCGATGCCTCGTATGGTGCATTCCCCGCCACCGTTCTCGTGCTGTTCCGCACACCCCCACCCGATCGCAGCTCCCTTCCCGCGCCAATCTGTCCTATTTGTCCCCCCTCCCGCCCGATAATGATAGCCCTCCGTCGCTCCGACCCCAACCAGTTGGAAACGCTATGGCGGGCCGGGGATCCATTTTGTCATGGGAGCAGCTTGCGACCGAGGCATCGCGGACGTTGGGGGAGGAGGAGATCGCCAGTATGCTCTCGGATATCCCAGCCCCCTTCCGTTCCGGAGCGGTTTCCCGAACCTTCACCTGGAGGTGCCTGATAGCCCATGTCTCAGCACTCTGAACTCCCCTGGGGAGTTCGGGTCCATCTCTCAGGTCCTCTTGCCCGACGTAACACCCTCACCTGCTGTTCATGTCAATAGGTTCGGCAACAGCAACCGGGAGTCTGGCGTGAATGGTGTGGACGCCGCTATCGTCACTCTCTTGCGCCTGCAGCTGGCGTCTGCTGAAAACATTGCCAAGGAGCGGTTGTTCCAGCTCCAGTCCATGGAGGAGGAATACACAATCTGAAGCAGGCACGTAGCGAGACGCAGAGGAGCTTGAGAAACAGGTGGTGTATCTGGAGGATGAATTGCGTGGGAACCTGGAGATGAGAGAGCGCACAGAGGAGGATCGGACTGTCCATATCGCGTCCTTGGAGGATCAGCTCAGGCAGGCTGATGAATACCGCGATCAGGCCATCGACGAAGTCATTGTGCAGACTCGCGAGAACGTGCAGGCCGCGAACGACTTTGCGTTGAAGTCGCAACGCGCAAAAACATCCGCCGTGTGGTCTGCACGTGTTGCTGGCACACATTGGGCATTTGTCCGCGATTTTGCTGAAAGTGAGCAGGATGTTATCAAAGGCGACCGTGAGGTCCTGTCTGCGCTTCTTGCCGACGTGGATGAGGTGCAGAGGCGGATATTATCTTCATAATCTGTTGACTAACAATCTATTGTTGGGTGAGTTGATCTGGTCTTTTGTTGCACACAGTCCATGAGCTGACTCCTTCAGTAGCATCGTTTCATCCATTTGCTTTGTTATACCTCGAACGTTGTATACCACCATCTGTACTTATATTTTGTATTCACTTGCAACAATTATGCCAGCGGTGCTGTACGACAAGCGCATTATGGTCATAGAGTTGCAACGTTGATCATAAATAAGTGCATGGCAGTACACGGTGATGATCACATTTTGTCCGTTCGAATTGTCCAGGTTACTGCAAGGGTTACCATGTGAGGTAGCTCAAAGCAAGACTGCCGCTAGAAGGCCCGCGCCGAGCACCACTGCGAATTTTCCTTCCCTCCGATGCCCGTGGGCCGTGCGGCGTTCGGTGCACTGGATGAAGGTGCGCTAGCCGAGGCGGTGTTGGAACCGCTGGCAGAGAGGCTAGCGGATGCGCTCGGCGAGCTGGCGGGTGCCGTTACGCTAGCGCTGGAGACCGGCGATGTGGCTGAATTCGACGCAGAGGTCGGGTCAGACACCGGAGGCACTGACAGTGACGACAGCGTCGACACCGAGAGGGAGAAAGAGATCGGGCTGGGGTTCGGACAACGGGTGAGGATTGCATAACTAACTACAAAGGAAGCGACGCACTGGCTAGGAGTCGGGGGCCCCAGGGTGGGGACCGTCGTTGGAAAGGATTCAGTTGATTGCGCACAGGCGCGCGGGACGAGTGTCAAGGCAAGTGCGAAGATTCTGGTATACTTCATAGTGCGCTGGTCACGAAAAGCACGAGCGTGCTACTTATATATGCCAGGGCCGTGTGGGAAAGGAGGGGAACCTTCAAGCTTCAAGTATTATCACATTCATAGATCAGGGGCGGTGCAAAGACATAAATGATAAGTTAAGTATTTTGGATATAGTATCAATTACTGTGCGCACTGGCATCTACTGCAGCCTTGCTGGTGCTTGGTGCCCTCGCTCGCGTCGTGGTGCGCGGTGGTCAATTCCCCTTTGCATTCGAACTTTGGCGCGCTAAATTGGCACACTCATCATTTGCATGCCCATCACCAGTACCCGATTTGGTGAAAAATGATGGGAAAAATAAAAATGAAACTAGACATGGGAAATATCTTGTATAGCGCCACAAACATAGGAATACACTGGTATCTAGCCACCCTACATATAAGACATCCGATAACTTTTCAAAAAATTGTCGGCCGAAAAAAACAAAACAATGATGTCATTTCAACCCTAGGGTAGGGTCTCGGTACTTTTGCCGGATCACGTGCCCCGTATTGGGGACCATACACCTTCCTTTGGCCATTCTACGGTGGAAGGAACCCATGTATAAGTAAAATCTGCAACTCTCACCGCCCTGAGGCCCAACCAGGACAATTCCAGAGGGGTTTTTTTTTTCGAGGCCAAAAAAACGACACCGTGGGGAAAATGAGATCTGTTCGCCCACTGTACAAGGCTCGAGATGTCAGAAAAACCGTAACCTGGTTTCAAGGGGCTGGTTGGTTAGAAAAGTCCGTCCAGTCATGGTGGGTTTGACGATCCCCCATCGACCAACCACGGCGTTGAATCAGTAGTTGCGGTGGCGCCGGGATGGGCACAAACAACGATCGACGTGCAGATTATCTCTGCACTTCACGCAAGCAACCGTGCTCATACAATAATACAAGCTGGCATTCATTTTCATGCTAATTGAACAACTGCATTTTGCGTGAGATAGCGACTCACTGGGATAAAACGAAACACACAATAGGACCTAATCACGTCTCCTTCTCGGAGGGGGTGAGCGCGAGCGCGAGTCCCTATCTCCTCGCCTACCACGTCCCCGGTCTCCCCATCCACCCCCACGATGCGGCGGAGAATCTCTACTTCGCCTCGGTGGTGGGACACGTCGGTCTGACCTATCCAGGTCGCGGTCTCTGTCCCGATCCCGATCCCGGTCGCGGCCAAGATCAGCTCCGCCACGGCACCGCACGGCCACCGCCACGGGCGCTGCGTGGTGCCGCGTTCGAATCGCCTCGCCAGTGTCCACCACCTCGCCCGGCGCCTGGTGCAGCACCAGCCGATGCGAGACTGCCCGCACCCCCCCAGCCGCTGTCCCCTTTCCCTGAGCCGAGCCCGGCGCCTGTGCGCCACCATTCGTGGGAGCTGGGGCCGCACCCTTGATGCTAATTTCTGTTGGCAGCGTTACATTTTTTGGGAGCAGAACCGCGATGAGAAGGTAATCCCCGGGAATGAAGCGCAGGTCCTCGAGGGTCGCTCGCGGTCGCTGGATTCGCGTGGGGCTGGCGCGTCCTCGAGGAGCCGAGGAGCGGTTGAGTTGGTAGTCCCCGGTTCGCCTAGAATATCGCGCGAGTAGACCATTCCGAGCTCTTTTTGTGCGAAGCGTCCTTTATTTCCGGGTCCGCGAACACGGTGCGGAATGAGAAACGCGCGAGTGGATGTCGATATTCAGCGACGTGCGGCGCGGTGTTGCGGAGCGTAGTCAGGACCTCGCGAAGACTGGCGTCTTTCCTATAAAGGTCTAGATAAGGGAGGACAGAATTATGAGAGAATTACCAGGTAAAGAGCTGCTGTTCATCCGTTGTTGGAAGTGTGCCATCCTCAAATAGAGTGAGTCTGTGGAAGCTCCCGATTTTGACGAAAGTCCGTATGAGAAACGGGACAATCTGACATCCGTCAGGACAAGGGCGAGAGACTGAGACAAATGCAAACCTTTTCCCTCGAGAACGAAGTCTCATCCACTGGCGTCGATTCAACGTCCATGGTAGTTTTGTATGTCCTTGTTTGTCGGCAGCTTCTCAATGACCAAGTTCTGCATGGACATGCATGTTCGGTTCTCCGTCAGCTTGTCGTGAATGTATGGCTGAGCTGTGCTATATTTCTATGTCCTCTACTTTCTGGACCCAAGGCCGTGAGGCAAAACTCGGATTTACGTAATCAAGACGGGACTTGTCTCGCCAAATTGGCGCTACTTGTACCAATCGTACTAATTGACTGTAAACTATCGCTGGACTCCATACAACTTCGGAGTATTCTACAACAATGTCCCTCTGGCGGGCGCATACCTTGACTCTCACCTCCTTATCTATCCGCTCCTCTACGACAAGCATCTATCTTCAAGTTGCGTGGCGGAATCCACCCACGTATATCGCGGCATCTAGTATTACATTTTGAGTGTACATGTACTTCTCGCCTACCTCGCGCGTTGCGTGTATATGTTATGTATATGGACCCCGTCTCAACACACCGAATGCCGAAAACTAAAAAAGGTGGGCGCGGTCTGCGGACAGACAAACGGCAGGAAAAGAAACAGATAATCACGCAGCGACATTCGCCAGCACGCCAAGCGCCTCGATTACGCGCCCCGCGTCGAGCTTCCAGCGTGCGTCCGTCGCCTTGCCGCTCGTCGAGCACGTCTCCGCGCAGTCGAACTCGTTCAGCCGCCGAATCAGCTTCTCGTCGCTGCCCACCGCAAGCACCAGGTCGAGGTCCCCGTGCGCACCGCCCGTGTCGTCCGCCGTGTCCGGCGACGCCCATCCGCCGCGCTGCAGCGGTGACTGTGCGGGCCCGCCCGGGTGCAGGATCGCGCCGACGGCCGTCGAGCGTGAGACGTTGTTCGGGAGCACTAGGAAGCTGTTCTCGCCCGGGATGATGCGCAGGCCGTAGCGCTCGCCGAGGCTGGGCGGGCCAGAGCATATTAGCGGAGTGTCGGTGAACGAACGAACACAGGGGAACGCCTACCTGTCGAAGATGTGGTTCTGCGCCTCAGCCGCCTGGCGGAGCGCCCACTGGCGGTCACCACAGTCCTCGGACGTCTCCCCGGTCCAGAAGCGCCACACGACGCTCGCCTCGCGCTCCTCGACGAACGAGCCCGGCGTGCGCTCCGTGAACTTTTACCTCCGTCAGCACTCACACTCTCCACCGATGGACATATGCACCACGCACGTAGTTCAGGATCTCAATGCACGAGCTCTTCCACGTCAAATTAAAGCTCGCGACCATATTGATCCACCCGCCAGGCAGCGACGCGGCCGTGTTCACCGGGTTCGGCACGCCGCCGTTGCGCGAGCCCTTGCGCAACATGTGGCTCAACAACCCAGTGGACGCCCGCCGCTCTTCCGTCTTCGGACGGATGAAGCACCCATTCTCCGCGACGATCCCGAGGCGTGGCACCTCGCGCGCGACGCGCGCAACCACGCCCGCGACGGGAAGCCCGCTCAGCAGCCATACGTCGTTGCGCCGGTCCGCCGCGAAGCGCCGCAGCACGCTGAGCGCCGCCTCGAGCCCCGCGTCGTCGGTGGGGTCGGCAGCGGCGGCGACAGGCCCCTTCGGGCGCGTCCACAGCGTGCCCTCAAAGTCGAGGAGCACGAGACGCTTCGTGGAGTGCTTATAGCGGGGGAGCACGCGGTGCATGTCGAGGCTCGGCGCGGGCTGCTGCGACTGCAGGACCTGCTCTGTGTGCGAGCGCAGGCAGCGCGAGAGGAACGTCGTCACGAACGCCTGCCCCGTCTGCGTCGTGACGTGGTTGTGTAGGTCCTGCGGGGGCGGGGTCAGCATTCATTAAAACGCAATTTTTTTTATGGGGGCGCGCACCTCCCAGCGCGAGAGCATCTCGTCGTCGCTCATCGTGAGCGCCTGGTTGATCGCGGCCGCAGTACCGCGCGTGTCCCAGGGATTGATGGCGATACACGAGCGGAAGCCGCTGTAACTGTACGAGCCGGTGAACTCGCTCAGGATGAGTGGGCGGTGGCGCCCTTCCTGGCACTCGACGAACTCATGCGTTCGCAGCGCCATGCCCTCGCGCAGGCTCGTGACGAGGAACGCGTCCGCGACGGTGAGCAGCGCGAGGTACTGCGAGAACGTCAAGTCCTGCGTCGGGAGGAACACGACTGGCTGGTAGGTAAGCGTCGAGAAGCGCGAGTTGATGTGCGTCACGATGTCGGCGATGTTCCCCGCGAGGTCGGACGTCGTCGTCTGCAGCGCGACTTGGATGAGGACCACCTGCGGGCAGTGTGTTAGGTGGGTGATGAGGAGGTAAATAGGGGCGGACCTTTTGCTGGAACTCGGGGTATTTTTCGAGAAACAGTTGGAACGCGAGGAGCTTGTGGCGCACGCCCTGGATCTCGTCGAGCTTGTCGCGACCCACGACGATCTTCATCCCCGCGTAGCGCTGCTTCAGCACCTGGACCCACTCTGCCACATCCGGCTCGCGTCTAGCAGGTATCGATGAGTTGGGTTTCTGTTACAGCCAAAGAACGAAACCCACTTCTTCTCCTCGAGCTGCTGCAAGTCGATGCCCATGGGGAACACACCGACGTCGACAAAGCGCATGCGGCGGCCCTCGCCCTCGCCCTCGCTGACCTGGATGCCGCGCGGGAGTGCCTCGTACGCCATGATGCGGCTCACGGTCTGGCGGAAGTGGCGCGCGTAGTTGGCTGTCTGGAAACCGACGAGGTCCGCGGCGAGGAGGCCGCTGAGGAGCGGGCGGCGCACGGAAAGGCAGCGGAAGATCTCGGACGAGGGGAAGGCGACGTGCATGAAGAAGCCGATGGGGGCGTGCGGCGGGAGGCGAGGCGACGCGCGCAGGAGCGCGGGGACGAGCATGAGGTGGTAGTCGTTGACCCAGACTGGGTGAGAATCAGAGACACGAAAGAGTAAATTAGTGGGGACGCACTGATGTCGCCGTCCTGGTAGTTTGCGATGATGGCGTCGGCGAAGCGCTGGTTGACGGCGACGTACTGCTTGAAGGACGCGGACTCGTAGAACATTTTTGTCTTTGGGGCGTCGGGAATGGCGTAGTGGAGACACGGCCAGAGGACCTGGTGGCAGAACTCGTCGTAGCAGCTCTCAAACTCGGCGTCAGGGATCCAGACGGGGAGACTGGCATGCTCGAGCAGCATGCCCTTGTCAACGGCGCGGCGGAGGGGCTCGCTGAACGAGTCGGTGTGGGTGCCGATGGTGCCTACCCAGATTTTTTTGGTGAGCTTGGAGCCCATGCTCACAATGGCATTTTTTAGGCCGCCGTTGCAGTGGGAGTTCTGCTCGACGTGCCATTCGTCGCGGTCGATCTCGGGGCGGCGGGAGGACGAGCGGGACGAGCGCTGGAGGCGAGGGCGGCCCTGGTGGTCGGTGTGGGTTGTGTGGTGCTTGCGGGAGGTGGGGGGTGCGGCGGCGAGGGTGCTGGGGAGTTGGAGAAGGGGTTGACGCTCTCTGCGCGCGGGGAGAGGGCTGCGGGGTGGGGTTCCGGGAGCTGCCGCTGATGAGGTCGTCGACGATGCTCTTGAGGGGCGCGGGGGCACCGTTGGGGGTGTTGCCCTTGCGCAGGGGGGGGCGAACGGGTTTGGCGGCGGAGTCGAGGGGCTGGAGGACGTCGGGGACGGGGAAGGCGGTGGGCTTGATCTCGGGGGTCGCGATGGGGGAGTCGCCAGTGCCGAGGACGGCGGTCGTCGGGAGGAAGAGGGACGCGACGACGATGCGGTGGTTTCTGAACGAGTTCATGGCTGCTTGCTGCTAGCTACGTCCATCGACGTCACTGTACTTGTAGTCTTGTACATCCGTGCTGCTTCCCGGTTCAACCCGCATCAGTCCGTTTCCAGCCAATTCAACCGCTTTTCTCCACACAATTTCTTCTTTTGGCCGCCACCCACGTTCCATCGCCAGCAAGACCGGCGAATCTCTGGAGACACCCCCGGGCCGGAGCCTACCAGTCATGTTTCTAGGAGGAGGAGTGCCTCGGTAGGAGGACTCGGAGGATATATTATACTGACATGGTCCCATTCGGATGCCTGTTAGGCCTTTGCCTTCAGCTTTAGGTTCCGGCGCGTCGTGTCTGGTCTGCAAGCTTAAGCAGCTCAAGTGGACCGCGCCAATCCACAGACATCCTAAACTAGTCATTTGCATTCCATTCCTAGACTTCCATCGCGCCGCGACCCTGCAAATCATGCTTCATGTATTTACTGCCCAAGGGCCTCGAATGAGCGCACACGCCCCTCTGCGACACCTCTGCGATGCCCCCCATCCGTGACCATCCCAGTGCGCTGCCCTCGTCCACAAAAATAATTCAACAACTAACCTGCACAGAGTCCAAGAAAAAGCCGAGATCCCAGTGGGTACGACACGAACTCCACACCAGCGTGAGCCAAGTGCTAACTGGTCTGCAGACGGGGGAGCGATTCCAGTCCGCGCTCGGGCTCACCGAAAAGCCACAAATATTTTCCGAAATGAAGGTGCGTACATACCGCGTCTGCGCCGTGCGCATGCTCACCCGGACCCACCCAGAAAGCGTTCCGCAGAATCGCCGTCGACATCCTTGACGTCGCGCTGCCCACGTCCCAGCAAAAGCCCGAGCTGGCGTTGTTTGTCGAAAAGGTGTGTACGAAGGCACATATAACTGCAACACGCGAGCTAACGCGCCCGCCAGTCCATATCCGCGTTCCCCGGCTTCTTCAACGCGAGGCACGCAAACAACGACGACAGGCTGCGCAACCTTGAGCTCTACCTCCGCTCGCATCTCGACAAGAAGCGCGATAAATTGCATAAGGTGCGTCTCCGGCTTGTATTAACTTCCATCAAGTATCATTCAATGCCTACAGAAGCAGCAGACAGCCAAACCGCGCTCAACGAGCTCGTCCTCGTCCTCCTCTGCGCCACCCCCGACCCCGCCGAAGATCAAGGTTGTGCGCCGCCGCGCCGTCTCGCCCCCGCCCGAGGAGGACGACGAGCAGGAGCAGGAGCAGGAGCAGGAGCAGGAGGACGGATACGATGACAGCGCACCTCCGTCGTACACCCCGCCCCCGCCCCCACACCACCCCAACCCCAACTCCAACTTCACCCCCAGCCCCATCTCCAGCCTCACCCCCAACCCCAGCCCCTCCCCAGACCCCACCGCCCCCGCGGACGTCGCCGCCTTCCTCGCATCCTGCCAACCGCCGATGGGCCACCTCCTCCCCGCGCTGCGCATCGCGGGCGTCACCACCACCGTGCACCTGCACGGCATGGCGCGCTGGTCCGACGACCGGCTGCGCCAGTTCCTGCGCGCCGCGGACATCGCGCGCACGCCACTCGAGGAGGAGGCGCTGGTGATTGGGTTCACGGTCGAGTTTTTCGAGTAGGGTGGAGCGTGGTGGGTGTGGGATGCGTCGGTGGTGAATGGGTGCAGAATTTTCGTTGTGCAGAACGTACACTGCGTCGGAGGCTTCCCAAGCAATCAATAAAGATATATGTTACATCCCGCTGCAAACACACGCTGTGCTCTCGGGAACTATGTATGCAAGACCAATAAAAATGTAGAGTACCACCACAGATCACACATTCGCGCTCACCCCGCGACGCACGCCCACGGCTTTTGACGGCGCGCCTCCCGCCACCGACACCGCGCGCGGGACCGGCGGCGCGTCGTCCTCCTCGTCGTCGCGCATCTTGCGCGCCTGCGTGAAGAACAGCTTCGCCTCGCGGTCCGCGATGTTCTCGATAAAGTACGTGTTGCCTGCGCCGCGTCCGTGTCAGCGTCAGCGTCCGAGCACACCAAAAAGGCGAGGAGAGCGTACCACGAGGCACCATGAACATGCCGCCCGAAGCGATGACGGCGTTCGTCTCGTTCACGACGAGGTTCACCGCACCCTCGATGACGAAGAAGATCTTCGTGTATGTGTGAGCGCATTAATGAGTAAGTGGGGAACGAGCGCACGTAGGTATTGTCCTTCGTGCCCTTGCTCGGCTTGCGCCCCTTGACGGGGATGACGAGCTGCCCCGCGGCCATGAAATCGCCGTCGCCGAAGATCTTCTGGAAAAACCACGCGTTGTTGGCCGCCCCAACCGGCGAGAACATCTTCGCCGTGAATACCAGGCCTGCCGCGCACCCGACGTTAGAAAAAACAGGCAGGGACACAAGGAGGAGGGGGCGCACGGCGGGTGACGTCCGCGCCCGTGCGGTAATCCTTCACGACGACCTGCGTCTCCGTGTCGTCGTCCCAGCCCGCCTCCGGGTCCGCCGCCGGCACCTCAACCTCCACGATCTTCTCCACCTCGACGACGCGCTCAACGACATTGGTGTTCGGCGCGGGCGTCGAGCGCTTGCGCTTTTTGCTGCCGCCGCGCAGCGGCACGGTGGGCTCCTTCGGGATGCGCACGATCTCCTTGATGTGCGGCACGAGGCGCGGCGCGCCTTCTTCGCGGGGACCGAACACGACCTTCTCGAGACGCCACCACTCGAGCGGCCCGTAGTGCACGCGCTGCGAGCGGCGCACGCCGGCGGGGACTGGTGCGGCGTCAGAGGGAGCCGGAAGAAGGGAGCAGAACGCACTATCTCGATTCTCCTTCTGCAGCTTAGTGACGGTGGCCGTGGGCTTGGCTTTCTTGGGCGCGGCCGCGGGCTTGGTCTTTGCCTTCTTTTTGGGCGGCGTGTGCTCCTCTTCGACCTCCTCCTCGTCAGACGCGGCCATCTCGACGTCGTCCATCCCACGCGCGATATCATCTTCCACTTCGTCCTCCTCGTCGACGGGGGGCCTTGCCCGTCCCCTGCCTTTGGTGCGTTTGGGCGAACTCGTGGGATGGTCCTCCTGCTCCTCCCTGGCTTTGCCCTTGGCCCGCTTGGGCGACTGCACGGCTTTACCCTTGGCTGACTTGGGCGATTCGACTGGCTCCTCTTCTTCCTCGTCCGCGAAATCATTCCCGTCGTAATTGCCACCGTCGTCGTATTCCTCCTCGTCCTCGTCCAGCAGCTCCTGCGCCGTCAGCGACTTAGCCAAGCGTGAAGGGCCGGCCGTGCGCCCGACTGACGTTCGTACGCGCGGTGTGGGCACATCGTCAAAATCCGCGTTGGCGGTCCGCGAGACGGGGCGCACGGACGCAGGGCGGCGTGGGGTGGTGGCCGCGTACTGCACGGGACCTACCAACAGTCAGTCGAGAGCAGCAGACAAAACGTCGACGCATACTGGCATTGTCAACGTCCATGGACATCTCTCCGTCGTCGTCGCCATCGTCCTCGGCGTCCTCGACACGGCGCGGGATGGACTTTTTCTTGCGGCGTGGGGGGGTGCGGTCGTTTGCCTGGTGGAGGATGTCCTGGAAGGGCTCGAAGCCGTCTGCGGTGGGCTGTACGCGGGCGACACGGATTCCGGTCTTCTTTCCGACGCTAGGGTCGTCACCGCGGTACGGAATGTGCGGTTTAGGCTTGCTGGGTGTGCGTGCCATCGACAGTCTTAACGCGCTGCTTGGTCTTGTTGACCTGCATCCTTAGTCACACTTAGTCATCTTCGCTTAGCCACATCCCATATAAGGCACACTTTTTTTTCATGTCTTCTGGCAAACGCCCCCGCTATGCCTGCGGCCGCCCTCCTCGACCCCGCTAACGCCCTCGCCGCCCTCGCTGACTACCCCCGTCGCGATGGCCTCTCCGTCCAGGACCTCATGGACTCCCGTGTCCACGGCGGCCTCACCTACAACGACTTCCTCCTCCTCCCCGGCAAGATCGACTTTCCCGCGTCGCACGTCCTCACGGAGAGCCGCATCACCCGCAACGTCGTCCTCAAGGCGCCCTTCATGAGCAGCCCCATGGACACCGTCACGGAGGGCTCAATGGCCATCGCCATGGCGGTGCGTGCCCCTCGCGTGCCGCACGCCGCCGACTGACCCGCAACAGCTCCTCGGCGGCATTGGCGTCATCCACCATAACCAAACGCCCGAGAACCAGGCCCAGATGGTGCGCGCCGTGAAGCGCCACGAGAACGGCTTCATCACGGACCCCGTCGTGCTCTCGCCCTCGCACACCGTCGAGGACGTGCTCGATATTAAGGCCCGTCTGGGCTTTTGCGGCATCCCCATCACAGGTGTGTGTCTGTTCCTTAAAAGCGTCTGCGGATGAGCACCAATTTCATAACCTTCGTTCTACCGAGCAAACGCGTTTATACGTGTGATTTGCGGAGATTTTTATGCAACTGATTTCATATGTTATCTTTTTCTTTTTTTGGAACATGATCGCTAATTTATTTCCAGACACTGGGTTCTGTGGGGGGAAACTCGTTGGAATCGTAACCTCACGCGATGTCCAGTTCCGCGACTACTCTACACCCTTGTCAGTCGTAATGTAAGCTCGTGTCGATGTTTCATTATTTGTAGCACTAACCTTGAAATAGGACGCGCACGCTTGTCACAGCCCAGCAGGGCATAACGCTCCTAGAAGCCAACGACATCCTACGTGACTCCAAAAAGGGGAAACTCCCCATCGTCGACGAGGAGGGGCGCCTCATCTCGCTCCTCGCGCGCTCGGACCTGCTAAAAAACCAGTCCTATCCGCTTGCGTCCAAGAACCCGGAGAGCAAGCAGCTCTACGCTGCTGCGGCAATCGGGACGCGACCGTCGGACCGCGACCGCCTCGCGCTGCTTGCCGAGGCGGGGCTCGACATCGTCGTCCTAGATCGTCGCAGGGCAATTCGATCTTCCAGATCGACATGATCCACTGGATCAAGGCGACGTACCCGAAGCTGGAGGTAATCGCTGGGAACGTCGTTACGCGCGAACAAGCCGCGTCGCTCATCGCCGCGGGTGCGGACGCGCTCCGTGTCGGCATGGGCTCGGGCTCGATCTGCATAACGCAGGAGGTGATGGCCGTCGGGCGCCCGCAGGCGACGGCGGTGTACGCGGTTGCCGAGTTCGCGGCGCGCTTCGGCGTGCCGGTGATCGCAGATGGCGGGATCGGGAACGTGGGGCACATCGTCAAGGCGCTCGCGCTGGGGGCGGGTGCAGTCATGATGGGTGGGCTGCTCGCGGGCACGGAGGAGGCGCCGGGCGAGTACTTCTACCACGAGGGGAAGCGCGTCAAGGCGTACCGCGGGATGGGCAGCCTGGAGGCGATGGAGCAGGGGAAACCAGCGGCGGCGGCAAACGGAAGGAAGAGCACGACGCTAGAGAATGCCGCGACTTCGCGGTACTTCTCCGAGAGCAGCGCGGTGAAGGTCGCGCAGGGTGTGAGTGGGGACGTACAGGACAAGGGAAGCGTCAAGGCATTCCTGCCCTATCTGTATGTTGGTGTGCAGCATTCGCTGCAGGACGTCGGGGTCCGCAGCATCGGCGAACTGCGGGAGGGTGTGGCCGCGGGTACCGTGCGGTTTGAGCTGCGGACGGCGAGTGCGCAGGTAGAGGGCGGGGTGCATGGGCTGAATTCGTGAGTTGCTTGGCCGGAAGTTTCGATTCGATTCGCTGATTTGTTGCAGATATAAGAAACGGTTATTCACAACTGCTTGAATGTACAACATGCAGGATGCGAGTTTATATTATTAGAGACTGGCTTGAATGCACCAGTTCAAACATTTTGCTCAAGTGAACTTCCTATCAGGCCCTTGACAGCGGGCAGTATTGTTCAAGGAAGTCTCAATGCCATTGGAATTCTTTATTTTTACAAAACTAAACACGATGGATTGGGTGCATCGGGATAGATTGTAAGTACTACACACGCGGACGTAGTAGGAAAATAAGAATAATGTTAGATGCAACACCTATCATCTCAAACAGTAAACCTTTCAGACCCTGCGGACGATGAGGGGCAGGGAGCTGCTCCCCTGCCCTTTGACGCGGGGGCGGATCACAAAGCTCTGGAACGCCTCGATCTCATACGGACAGCTGAAGGAAAACTGACGAATGAGCGTGACGGTCAACGCCTGGATACATCGTAAGCTCAAGTAAGCAGGCATGGCAGCGGGTCAGACAAACTTTGATTTCACCGAGGGCGAAGCGCTTCCCGATGCAGGAGCGCGGGCTACAGGGTACAGATATTGAGCGTTGACATCGACGGGTGGAGAGGAACGAAGCTCACCCTTCGCTGAATGCGAAGAGGCCGCGCCTGTCTCCACGGGTGCGCTGCCAGCGCTCGGGGCGGAAGAGGTGCGCATCTTCGCCCCAGATCTCGGGGTCCGTCTGGAGAACGTTCACGGGTATCACGAGGATGGTACCCTTAGGAATGACGAGCTGTGAGGCCAAAGATCCGGGGATGGGTTCAGACAAGGGAACATTTATGGTTTCAGCGGCCTGCCGCAGCCCAAGGTCAGCAATGGCAGTGCAAATGGGGTGGATTTGCAGACCTGGTGGTGGTTCTCCAGGATTGCAGGATGTAAGCGGAGGGTTTCGAGGACCACAGAATTAAGGATGGGAAATTTGCTGTTCAGTTCATCGAGGGAAGGGTCGCCTGGGTTGGAAATTTCGTCTCGAAGACGTTCTTGCAAGTGAGGATTCATCGCAAGCTCGTATAGTACCCACTACTCGTGGCATGAGTGAGAAACAGACAGGACACAGGAATATCTACCGCAACAATTGCTGACACCGTCTCGTACTGTGACATCGTGAGCGAGGAGGAAAATTTATGTGAAAAAGAAATTTTACACCGGCCGATAGAACAGTTCTCATCTGTGCCACGAGTTCATCATCGTGTATCTGATGGTCGGCGAGAGTATCTGCTTTCACTGTAATAGAGCAGGCCAGATACGGTGAAGCTTTTCCGAGAACAGGCGAATCGGGAAAACTCACGCATCAAAGTCATGAGAGTTTTACCATCGTCGGAGTGCTGGTCTACGGCGGTTTTAGCGTTCTGCCACATTTTGTAAGCGATGGCGCCAAGTTCGGTTTTCGTCTTGCGAATCATCCGGCCCTTTTTGCCAACAGATAGAATGGAGGGGAAGATCCAGAACAGGGCGCGCATGTAGAAGGAGGATAGTTTATTTTCGTTGTTGGTCAATCCGTCTAACGCCTGCAGAATAAAATGCCTTCAACATATGCGACGGAAAAAGAAGTTGGCCCCATACTTCTGCGAGGGCGTTGGGTTCGCCAGAGAGAAGGTTGAAGTCGTAGGAGAACGCCGCCCTGGCGACTGTGTCGAGTCTGCTTATGGGTCAGCAAACACTATCACACCAGACAAATCCAACGAACGCGAATCGTCCGGCCCAGTTTGTGATCTCGATCTCGATCTCGTCGACCTGGTTTTTGTCGAGTAGCGCCATCCATTGTGCAGCCAGTTTTCCAGACGTTTCGTAGAAAATAGACGTAAAATTTCGGACGGACTGTTGCCTGAACGCACATAGGGTGAGCATTGCCGGAAGAGCGAGGAAGAGAGAGAGAGAGAAAGGACGAACGTCAACGCCGGGGCCAGCGATCGTCTTTGTTTCTCATGGGCTTCTTTGCCTATCATATCTGGTCAGAGGTGGTTGCGGGAGACGGTGTTCTCAGGTGCCTTCAATCCACAAAATGCTGGGGGGAAATTCAGATCGATTGCAACGCTGTTGTAAAAAGACCAACCCTTCCCCCAGAGTTTTTTGAAACCATGCTCTAACGCCGTCGGGTTTGGGAAAGCTATAGATACCTTCATAATATCGCGTGAGATAAAATGCCAGTGCGTTCTGCAACTAGAAATTAGAGACCTTCGCCAACGATAAAGGCCACAGCTCGAGGGTCGGTTATAGAGAGGACCTGATGCTGCCATAATTGATCGTCGATGTTTGTTTATCCAATAGCTGAGAGAGAACGTACACCACAAGCACCACGAAACTTGACAACTTTGCCAAATTGTTGGTGCCATTGAAAATAGTGCGAACCTGGGGCGCTATGGTAGAGGTTCCATTCTTCTCCCCAGAGCAACGATGTAGAGATAGGTCCGGGAACCTGGCGAAGAAAAATACAAGCCGATATAAGATGGACTATAAACTTGACACTGGCGAGAAAAATTAATGCGGAAGCGATAAGTGCGGCGTTCATCAGAAGGGAAGGCATATCGGTGGGATAAGTGGAGATGGGACCTCCCTCAGTTCATGCAGGCTTATATATGTCGACGGAAGGAAGCTAGGCAGATTTATCCAAGGCGAAGTTTGTGCGACGTCATGATAGCCGGAAAGACTACCTGGAGTTCTCATTTCACTGACGATTCCATGGTTCGAAGAGCGTGCATACGAAGCCGAAACATGGGGAAGACATGGCACAAGCTTCGCCGTGGAGTTGGTATGCTGCTGGTCACAGAGTGTGGATGCTAACACGGAGGAATCAGCCAGCAATTGCCGAGTTTACCGAGAAAGAAAGCTAGGTCCGAGATGCATTTATGCCTTTAGTGCGTGAGAAGGCTATACGGACCAAGGCGGCCAATCTGTTTACATGTGGGGAGGGACGCCAGGACCCAAAAGATGGTGTGGGACCTACCTCAAATTTCCTGCATGCTCGGTGCACCTACGAGGTGATCCACTTGAGAGAAGTGGACATAGAATGCTGACCGGAAGACAAGAACGGGTCGTTCTGTTTTTTTGAAACCTCGATAGAATTTTTAAGTAGAGCGAGCGCTAGACACACGGTCGAAGCCGCGGGACTCCGGTGATTTACAGACTAGACACCCTCGCGAAGATTCAGTTTTGACATGACAGCGAGACTAGTTCCCCTTGATTTTCGTACCCGGACCCTTGGATACAGGGAAGAAGGCATTAGTTGGTCGACCCAACCAGCTCCACTCCAGAGTGCCATGCGCTACCGCGCTCATATTCTTTCGTTTGCAGAGGTACCATGCGGACTCAATGCCCAGTAAACGAGAAGACGCTGAAGAAGGATGACTATTGAGCGGATGATAGTGCACCGGCGAGAGCTTCTTCAATGACAGGATTCGGAAAAGCCCTCCGCCTGTAGAAATGTTCCGCTTTCAAGAATGTATGGCAGTTCGAAGGGGTTCAAGAAGGCAAATCCCTACGTAAGAAATTCGAGAAATTATGAAAGATATGAATGAGTCCGGCTGGATTAACCAGTCAAATAATAAATATTGAGATACCATTATCGTCATACGAGGCTCAGAGCTGCATTTATAGTCTAGACAAGTTCAAGTTGAAAACTTCAGTTTGTACATGTCGAATTCTAACGATCAAAATCATCACGTGAAAAATTACCGTACGGCGTAAATCAAATGCACCAGCCTCTACGTGTTACGTCCAACAGCAGCCACCAGCGCCAACGTTTTCTTGATCTGCACGTTGCATGTCGAGAAGAAATACCTCTAAAAACGGCAGAATACCGACGCTCAAAGACGAGCGAATGCAACCGGGCGTAGTCGACCCTCACGCAGTTTCGTCGTCCTTTAGCAGTATCGCTGTCTCCCCCCGCACTCCAAGATCTGCGCATAGAATGGGCCTTGATGGCGAAGCAGAAGACGATGTAGAGCTAAGTCTACTGGGAGAGGAAGAGCGTCGTCAGGCTGCAAATGGGCTGGATGTGGAGGAACAATACGATGGTCACCCAAAACATTCTTTATCAAACGATGACAAGAGAGCGATGGTGCTCTTGTGTGTTCTGTGTATGATGTCTTGTGCTTCTATGTTTCGCTCTACTGAATTGGACGCGTAGATCTTATACAAGGAGTCCCGGTAGGTTTCAATTACAGAAGTCCAGATAATCCTCACTGAAAATCGTCCGTAGTTGGGGCTCGCCCTAGGTAAGCTGCACATGGATGAAAGGACACGTCCGGTTATCTGATGCCCCTCAGGATCCATACCGTTCATTCTTAGAGAAAATCTATCTTATTCACAGCTAGCAACTTTCGCTTTATCCGGCTATCCATACTCTCTCAAACTATTATGGTCTCCAATAGTGGATTCTGTCTTTTTCGTATCTGTGGGACGTCGGAAATCCTGGATTATCCCGATGCAGATTATAGTTGGGACTCTCATGTTGTACTTATCCCTTAATGTGCAGGTGTTGATGGACGACGTGAGTAACCATTCCATGCTCTAATGTTGGCCCTCAATCCCGCATAGCCAAGCAACCATGTCACACAACTCACATTCCTTTTCACGTCGCTCGTTTTCTTCTCCGCTACTCAAGGTACACATAATGTCGTCTTATCTTTTCCTCTTTCTAATAGTGCAATACAGATATTGCGGTCGATGGTATGATGACTAGTTTACTACGTGATTTTTCTCGAGCTGCTTATAGGCTGGGCCCTTACTCTCCTCTCTCCGGAGAGTTTATCATACGCATCTACTTGCCAGACGATTGGCCTAAATACCGGGTTTTTCGCCTCCTTCACCGTATTTCTTGCCTTCAACAGTGAAGCCTTTGCGTAAGTCACCTTTCATTCCCCGTGCTGTTTGTCTAAACCGTCACCAGAGCCAAGTGGGGTGTACCCCATCTGACTTTAGGCGCATACCTCAAGTTCTGGTGTGTCATGTCGTATGCCGTGAGCTTTTGGCTTCTCTTTGTCGAAAAAGAGGTCCGTATGTCTGGTTAGCATCATAAAAAATTGACTGACTTCTTGGCCAGAAAAAAGAACCTCTCAGTGAGGTGGACATGAGTATCAAGGCCGTTTATAAAACAATCTGGCAAATATGTAAACTGCGACGTGAGCACTTGTATTCTCTGTCGATACGAGAGTCTAACGTTTCACAGATGTCCAATTGCTCATTATCATGCATTTGTTCGCCAAAGTCGGGTTTGCTGCTAATGAGGCAGCAACGTCGCTCAAGATGGTTGAAAAAGGATTTCTGCGGGAGGATCTTGCTATTGCCGTTCTCATAGACTTCCCCTTCCAAATCACGGGGGGTTGGCTTGCTGCTAACTGGTCGCGAGGTGATACCCCACTTCGACCCTGGCTCTCTGCCTTCTGGCCGCGTCTAGGATTCGCACTGATGGCTACTTTGATCGTTTACTGGTTCCCCAAACCACCAATAACCATGGGCTTCTTCGTCTTTTTGATAATCCATACCGTTCTGTCGTCATTTGCGTCGTAAGTTCCATCTTTCACCTTCGCTCACCCTTGCTTACCTTATGAACAGAACCGTTCAGTTTGTTGGTATCTCTGCTTTCCACACACGTGTTTCGGACCCGCTCATTGGCGGAACTTACATGACAGTGAGTTGCCTTAGTAACGAGCATTTTCCGCACCGATACCGACACTAGGCCAGCTGCTGAATACTTTCACAAACATGGGCGGTACATGGCCAAAATGGTTTGTCTTAAAAGGTAAAAAGATTGTCCATCATCTTGTCCTCTTTCTCACATCATAAAGGTGTCGATTTGTTCTCCGTCGCAAGTTGCAAAGTTAAGGAAGGGACATCTGAACTCGTTGTCAAAGGCAAGTTGAAACCTCAAGTCCACCGTTGTCCTTCTCACAGGAGAGTTTCTAGCTACCGAGTGCGTATCCGAACACGGAAAGGCGGCGTGTGCGGAGATTGGGGGCGAATGTATCACAGAAACAGATGGGTACTATATTGTTTCGGGGTTGTGTATGCTTTTCGGAGTTCTGTTCCTTCTCTTGTATATCATGCCCACTGCTCGCAAACTACAGGGTAGGTGCTATTTTTCTGCCCGTTGCCTCTCACTGACCCTTTATCCAGCCCTTCCAACGTCTGCTTGGCGGGTAAAGATGTCTTGAAGTAGAGTAGTAGAGTAGTAATGTGTGGTGCATAATGAGCCTGCCCTAAAGTGCCCGTACCAATCAAGCAAATTTGAAAGCAAAGGCAAGCAAAGAGTTATTATTCCACGCGCCAACACCGAACTCTTATTTTCCACTGTCCCAGCCAACTACCGCTGACGCAGAACCACCACAAATCTCGCTTGCTTACTCATATCTTGCGTTTCACACAATGTCTACAAAGATGCACTTCGGGCCCGAATGGATGCGGGCAAAGCCTAGCTCAAAGCCCCATCCTCCGTCCCCTCCCCCAGTTGCAACTGCTCCCGCCGGCGCGTCCAGTTATTCGGCGCTGGTGTCTCCTGCTCCGCCTCCGGCCCCCGAGAAGCGCGACGACGAGACGCATCCTTTCCGTTACTCCAGAGACGAGATGCTCAAAATTTATCGCGACGGTGGAGGTAAGGGAGGGTTGGGCCTCGAGGTCGAACGATGGGAGGGCATCGTCAAAGAAGTGGCAAGTGAACCAGTAGGACTGCGTGAAATGGGGGAGAATGAGAAGAAGGTCAGAGATGGCACCAACTGCCAAGTGCGTTTTTTGATCTTTTTTTTCGCGTCGCCTCCATTAGCTTTTCGCGGGTTCTTTGAATTCGGAATTGCGTCGACGCCAATCTGTCGACTACCTTTCTCCTCTAACTATACAAGGAACGACTGAACGGCCTAGGCTGCCCCACAATAACTCGACCTCTGGCACTAGCAGTCCTTTGCGGGAGAGATTTGGAGGTTTGATGCGACGCCGAGACAGCTCTGGTAATGCCTCTTGCCATTTCTCTTATCTCGCAAATTCCTTATCCACTTTCAAGACCAACTGACTTCGTCGGTGCCTCGCAAACTTTCTTTGTCAAACACGCAGGCTCCGTTGTCCCCACGCGACGTTGCACTTCCGTCACCTCGAACCCGTATCGGGCATCCCCCCACTTTTGACGGTGTCTTGAATGGAGGCGAGTCATGGGTAGCCCGACGTCGCGCCTCCGAAGCCAAGGCCATAAGTGGTACCTCGCGGGACGCCGATCAACACGATGGACGAGGTTTGGAGATTCGGGAAGAGGACGAGGATGCGACCCTTGACTCTAGCGGCAATGCAATGCCCCATGAGATACCCCCGGTATCCGCTTCTCCCAGTCATGCTCCCGTGACCCCCGAACGGCCAAAAGCCGCAGATGATGACAAGGGAGCCACATATTCATCTCCTGTCCAAAATGTGCCGGATCCTACGACAACTGTTGCCCCCAATGGCCCTCCACCAGGCATTCGAGATCTAGCCGGCGTCCAGTGGTCGTACTTGGATCCTCAGGGCCAACTGCAAGGTAAGCAAAGGACCCGACCATTCTTGCGGCGTTCATAACCCACTCGAAAGGACCCTTCCGTGCCGATTTGATGCAAAAATGGTATGACGATGGATACTTCACCGCTGACCTCTTGATGAAGCGGACGCATACCGATGTTGATTGGGTAGCCGTTGGGGACTTGGCCGAGCTCGCTCGATTGTCTGGAAGTGACAGGCTATTCCTATCGCCACCTCTCTCATCCGTCCCTCCTGGGTTATCCCGACAAACTGATATTACCAGTGAAGCCTATGCAACCCCGATGGAACAAAACACATATAATGGTCCGCTGCAGCCTGCACCAGTCCGTTCTTTGCGTAGCGCCACGTTGGATGCGTATGTTGGCGGCTCGAATCACTCAGATTCGCCATCATCTTCTTTCGGTGCTGGCAGATTTGGGAGTGATTCTCCAGACTCCCATGGGTTTGGTGGGCGAGCAAACAATCAATACTCGGCAGATCCCGCAGGTGGTGGACGGTTTGGCCTGCCATCTGAATCATCGTCAGTACTGCGGAGAAATACTTTCCCTGAACCCTCGCTTGAGCCGTCAGTCCTTGGCTCTCGATATGTAGGTGGAAGTTCTGCCGATGTTTATGCCATGAATGGCTCGTACAGTCCTTCCCAAGGTCCATGGCAAGCATCCTCGAGTAACCCGCTCGTCTCCAACTTCGACGGATTGAATGGAGGCTTTGCGTCTCCTGCGAACTTGCCAACAAGTTTGAGTCAGGCGAGCAATTTCGGACATATGCGCCCACAAGACTCCACTTTTGGTGATGTTGCATCCACCAGTTTCACCGATTATCTCGGAAGTCAGCAACTGCCTAGGGTGGATGAGAAGGCCCACCTAAACTACAATGTTGGCGCTGCCGCATACGGCCCTGGCCAGCAGTACACCCATTTACCTGCAAATCAGTACGTCGCACAGCAGTCTCCCGTCCCAGCTCCGAACGTGTATGGCCAACCTTCGAAGCCGCTCCTTCCACAACCCGCTATCCAAAATTCTGGCATACCCGCTGTCCCCGCACAGTCACCGTGGGGTGCTGTTCCGGACTCGTCCAATGTACGACGGGCAGCACCTTTTGACGGTGGCCGCCCCGCTGCTGCTGCCAATGTCATCAATAACCAATCGACCACCCCTCAAGCCTCCCCTTGGGGCACCACTGTTCAAAATCCTCAGGCTCGCGAACCCTCCCCTTGGTTTGCTGCGTCCCATGGCGTCATTGACGACCAAAACTGGAAGGAAGACCGTGGTCACAGTCTAACATTCAGTAATTTAGGGCAACACAACCAACAGTTTACGGCCGTCCCTGATGACGCACCGAAGGCACCCATTGTGGCCGACGAAGCGACTCAGCCATTGGAGTCCACTGACGCTGATATTGCACCCAAACTTCCAGCTGTTGCTCCGCAACCTGCTAAGACGAAAACAAAATCCGCTGCACAAGTAATCGCCCAACCTCCTGTTCCCCCATCTAATACCGCCCTGCCGATCGTGGAGAGCACTCCTTCAGTGGCGGCTGCGTCACCGAAGGCGGCTTGGTCAAAGGAAGAGGAGGCGAAGCGGCCAAAGCCTTCCGGAGTTTCGCTGAGTCTGCGGGACATCCAGGACGCTGAATCGAAGAAGGCGGAAGCCCGCAAAGTGGCAGAACGGGATCGGGATCGCACTATTCGTGCTTCCTCTTCGACCGCTACCGCGCCTGAGGACGCCCAGCCATTTACCACTTCGTGGGGGTTGCCGACTTCACAAGCCGGTGCCCGTCCTGTACCCGGGAAGGAGGCGGGCGCCTCGGCTAGCCCAACAACCGGAGGCGCTCCGGCTGTGTGGACCAACAGCGCAAAACCTAGCACAACTAAGAAGAGCATGAAGGAGATCCAGGAGGAGGAGGAGAAACGGAAGAAGCTGGCCACTAAGGAGACCGTTGCAGCTGCGGCCAGAAGAGCTTACGCTGAAAGCACGAGTAAGGTGTGTTACTCTATATTGTTCTCGTGCGAATCTACAGACTAAATGTCCAATCTCCCCAGGCTCCGCCACCTCCTGCTCAAGGCGCTGCGTGGACTACGGTTGGCGCAAGCAAGTCTAGCAATCCCATTCCTGCGCCCGTTCGGCCTCCGATAGCCCCTGCAGTTTCATCGCCGAGTACCTCTGTTCCGCGGAGCAATGGAGTCGCCGCGCCGAGAGCTGTGCCAGCACCCGTAAAAGCCGCTCCTCCTCCAAGAGTCGAGGATCCTGCAACAGCATCTCACGAATTTCTGAGATGGCTCAGCGACTCGTTGAAGGGATTGAACAGCTCCGTCAATGGTACGATTTCATTGTCCGGTCGGTTCCTTTCGCTGACACGTATCTCGCGTCTTAGTCGAGGAAATCATGGCGATGATGCTCTCATTTCCCTTGGATCCTGATCAATCGACCGTCGAGCTCATCTCCGATCTGATATATGCCAACAGCACGACTCTGGACGGACGAAGGTTCGCTGCTGAGTTTGTGAGCAAGCGCAAAGCAGATGCCGCGTCTCGACCAAAGGGCGCATCCGTTCCGGGGAACAGCACAGGAAAGCCAGTTTCCATCGCAGACGTTGTGAAGGCTCAGCCGAAAGCTCCAGCCTCCAACGAGTGGGGCGGGTTTAAGGTGGTTAATAAGAAAAAGAAGGGTGGGCGGTCATAACCAGTCATAGCCGGAACAAGGATCTGCCAGTGCACAATCATTATTTTATTTTTCAAAATCCTTGCTCCAGCAATTCAAGTGCTTCGCAGCCTATGCTTGCAGGCCACCTCTGATCTTCCCAATGTCTGCTCTGAGGCTGTGTCAGTTGCTCAGGGTACATGTGACCTCGAGCTTCCAAAAATGGACGCAATGCGTCCAACATACCGTTTCAGCACAATTGAACCCGCCTGATGACAACAGATGACAGCTGTCACCGTGGTTTAATTGCGAACATGTGAGGCCCTACTGTACTCAGTCTTTATCTCTTCACCGTCAGACACGACCCCCACACTCTTTTTTTTATTTCCCGGTCCTGGCCCCCAATATGCCCGTTATACACTATCGCGCCGACAAAGTTGTCACAAGTAAGAGCTCTCCTCTTTTTTTCTTACCTTTTTCTGATCGATGAACGTGGTAGATCTCTTGAATACCCAGAAAACGACTGCTACTGTCAAGGCTACCACAACGATAGTGAAACCTGCTAAAACTACTGCTACTGCTAAAGCCACTGCCAAAGCCACTGGCACCTCCACCACGAACCTTCTGGAGTCGTTTACCTCTGTGATCGCGACCGCCGTTAAACCCGTAACCTCCGCTACCGTGACATCTCCTTCCCTTGTGCGTACCAGGCTTTTGTTATCCCAATTAGCTTGTCGTTAATCCGCCTCGTTCAAGACTCCTGCAAGAACTTCCAGCATCGCAACAAGTACCCCTATCGTGAGTCGCTGGAATTATATGTCCTTCCGGAGACTTGACCTTCGCTATAAAATAGACTTCGTCTTCCACCACCACCCCCACGCTCACTGCATCAACCCACTCCAAAGCTGAGGTGAAAAGCCCCTCTAGTGCTTCTGCGTCGTCCTCGGCGTCAGCCGCTATTTCGTCGACTCATGTCCCTGCTGTCGCGGCCGGCATAGTAGGCGGCATCGTTGGGGTGGTAGTCACAGCTTTGATCGTCGCCTTCTTCCTCGTATGTCCTCTTTTTTTCTTTCTGCTATCAATTCATGTTCTAGCAGCGTCGTTGGAACCACAAGCGTCACAGGAAGGGTAGAGAATCCATCAACTTCAACCCCGACCAGTTCCGGCGCTCGGCGGTCATGCTCCAGGACCCTCACCCAATGGGATCGAGCGCGGCTGGGAGCATCAGGTCTGCTGTGATGGAGGAGAGACACCCCTCTGAGGCAGCGACTCGGATGGTTGCATACCAATACCCCGTCACGCATACGCCGATGTCACCGGCATTTTACGCGCCTCCATACGGCTCGCCGCGCGACGTACAGCAGCAGATCTATTCCCCGTACCCGTACCCGTACCGCGGGTATCCACCCGACCCACACTACGGCGTGCGCCGGTACCCCGCCGACACTGCCTCGGTTCACGGCTACGGACAGAGGGAATCGGCCACCACATGATGCGCCCGCACCCCGCCCACCACCATGTGGAGAACAATGACGATGCGTATGGAGGGATGTAGCCAGGTGGCCGGCCTCCGAGCGTGCTGCGGTGCAGCCTGGAATGCTCGATGTTTTCATCTTCGTCTGGGTCTGTCACGGCTACACATACCAGTATCGTGGGCGCTATTATACCAACAACATTGATTACATTGTCATCAGGCAGTCACTACTTACATGAATCAGTCGTCTCAAACCTGAGGCTCATAATAACTGCACGAATGAGAGATATGATATTCAATTTTTTTTTCAGTACCAACCAGGGAGAGCGCGGTTTTGGGAATCCTTTACTCATCATCTTTCTGTAACCAACCTCCAGCCATCGAAATAAATGCAATAAGAGTACTTACGGGAAGTCACCCAGCGTGTTATATATATATATATAATCTAATGCTCCCACACTCTACGCATTTATGGTAACATTAATGCCGTCCCGAGCGCCAGCGCGAGCACCAAGGGCAGCATCAGCACCCGTTTGCTTGGCACCTGGTACGCGAACATCTCCACCCACAGCAGCGGCCCGAACACCACACACGCGGTCCAGAACTGTCGCCGAAAGAAAAATAAATATTGGTGTACTTGTGATTGAAATGCGGACGTACGACGCGGATACTCTTATAGAACAGGTACGGATACTGGTGGAACCGCGCGACGGTGTACCGGGGCTTCTCGGTCGGTGGGCCCGGCACAGGGTGCGGGTGCGTGAACATCACCCAGATGGAGTAGAGCGCAACGGAGAAGAAGTGGTACGTGAGCAGGGCAGGGGATGGGGCGAGTCTGTGTTTGCCCGCGTCAGGCGATAGTCTGGAGAATAGGGGAAGAACTTACGCAGAGAGGATGGAGACGGGGCCGTTGACGCACTCGCCGCCGCGCACGAAGTACTTGAAGCAGCCTGTTCGCAGCACGGCGAGTTCTTCCGCTGCAAACACTGTCGGATGGTGTTTGAGGAAAGTGGGTAGAAGATGCTCACCATCTGCGCCGAACAGATCATACAGAGCAACACTGAGTATGTTGACTGTAGACGCCAGTGGTTTGCGGTCGCGACACCAGCGATTCAGTGCGGGCTTGACTTTGCTCCAGTCGCTGAGATCGGAAACGGCGGCGAGCTGTGAGCGCAGAATGACGATGTCGCTTAGCGCTACAGTCATCCCACCACCCGTTAGGGGATGTCGCATGTTCCAAGAGTCTCCAATGAGGATTATTCCCGCTTTCGAGGAGGAACCGCCCTGTGGTACAGACGGCAGATACGAATTTGGCATCCGCCGTAAGCGATCCTTGTCGAGCGCGGTTTTAACGGGGAGCTGAACGGAGGCGGGGAGTTGCGGGGCGATGTTGGCTAGGATGTGGGCCTTGACACGTTAGGAATAGCTGGAAAAGGTATCATAAGAAAGCACACCTTGAGATCAGAGGGAATTGGTTGTTTGACGTCGATGAGGATGCGCGTGTCATGTTCTGAAATTCGGTAGAGCAGAACTGGACCAGAACCCTTGATCAAGGCCACTGTGCCATGATTTGGAATGGGCAGAACAGCATCCTTTAGAATTGCGCCCACAAATGACTTTTTGTTGCAGGTTTGATCGCCGCACTGCCCAGGACCGACGTTCGGAAGTTCGAGTTGCACCCGTCCGCAACGATGACAAGGCTGGCAAAATACGACTGCTTTTCGGTCTCGCCTTTTACTGAGGCGCGTACACCAATGACCTTGCGCGCCGAGGAATTGTCCTCGATGAGGTCTGTCACCGTCACCTCTATGAGATCCACGCCTGCTGCCCGACGCGCCGCGGCCCTAAAATGAGGTGAAATAAGCACTAAGCATCACACTCGCATAGTCCATATTTCTGGACGCGTACCGCAGGTTCATAATGAGACGTCCGTGGTGGAAGGACCTCCCCTCATGTCCACCAGGGTATGGAATCTCGACGGTTTTGCCAGCATCGCACACGCAATAGCCCTTGACTTTGGCGGCATCGATATTTTCGAGGACCGCCTCGAGGCCGAGTTTCTTGAGGGCAATTACGCCGCCGGGCTGCATGAGTTCACCAACGATGCGGTCGGGTTCATCGAGGGAGCGCTCCAGGACGGCGATGCGAAGGGGAGTGGGGCGGGGGATAGTGGAAAGAGCATGGGCGAGGGCAGAGCCGGCGACGCCTGCGCCGACGATGAGGACGTCGTAGTTGGCGGGCATCGCGAGTGAGAGCAGCACTGGCCATGGAAATAATTTATCGTTCGACCACTTGCTTAGGTCAGCGGCCACATCCATCGTACCACCTCCGAGAGCCCAGTCTCGCCGGTTCTAGTTTGCACTCTACCTTAAAGGCCCAGACGTCCAGAACTATCTTTCTCTGCGTACGACACGCTCTTTTTTCGATACATGTAGTCCTTTCAACCTCTGATTTGCATTCTCTCAAGCTACTAGTACAAGCACTTGTCCTTTCCTATGTCTTCCGGAAACATCTACACAGATTCCTCCGGAACCAGCAACACACACACTGCAAGCAACGTCAGTAGACGCGACCGGGCTCGATGGTCCCACTCACCCCAACAAATCGGACAAATGCCAGACCGAATGTGGCATACAATATAAACTGGAAATAATTGTTGCGCATCACCGCGTAGCGGTCTTCGTATGATTTAATCTTGTCCTTTGATATGTTCGGGTCGTCTATGTTCAGCCAGCCACCCATGTCTTGAACGGCCAAGGCAAGGGCTCCGTTTGTGAGCATCCACATGGCGACAAGTCGCGTGCGGAAAGTTCTGTTGTCGTCATCCAGTGTTTTCTTCTCCGGCACGTCCTTGTTATCGAGCTTCGTCAGAGCACGTGAGACAGTGGCTTTGAATGCTGCATCGATGTCCTCCTGGATGTGCGTAGTATCCTCGACAGTCGGCGCATCGGCGCCCACGGACTTCCTTGATGAAATTGAGGGGAGCGCATCTGCCTTGTCGCTTCCTTTGGTACCCCAAGACACCTAGGTTAACCGTTGAGCGCAGAGCAAAAGCAGAGGATCAATCAAAACCAACGTCATGCAGGTTGCAGAAGGCGAAGACATTCAAAACGTTGATGAAGCTAGGAGCCAGACCTGCACATGATTGTGAGCTCTTGCAAACGGGTTAGGAAAATATCTCACGTACAAAGGTATTGCGCGAAGGAGCTGAACATGTGCCATGGATCGCCCTGAAATTCATGGTTTAACGCTGTCCGGACAGCCTATGTTTTCTCCTTACATATAGGAAGGACGCAAAGTAGTAGATCCCGAATGTCGAGAGCATAGCAGCGGCGAGAGGGCCAATTGGCGGCTCAAAGAACGACATAATGACACTCTGGCCACTGTTCTGGGCTAGCGCTTTCGGAATGCCCTGTATGCCATTCTCGATTCAGCACTGGCTCCCAAGACATTTTCCACGACCACGTACCGCGAACGCCGTAGCAGTCAACCAGAAAGAGCATACCAACAGATAAACTGCAAGGATAGCGTAAACCCTGCGCCGTATCAGCCGTACTGTCTCGCGTCTCAGTTGCAGAGAACGCACCACATTGTCAGTGTGTACGCGAAGCGTTCGCCTTTAGGACGATTTCCGAGAGCCAGAACGAACTGCAAGAGTCTGTCAACCCCGCATCTCGAGAAGCACGTGTGCAGACGCACCTGCAGCGCCAGGAAAGCGATGTAGATCCATTTGAGGGCGAGATTGATCCAATGGATCTGGGATGGCTTTAGAGTCCCGGTAGAAAAGCTCGGAGAGTGACGTACAAGAATTAAACTGCCGAATACTATGCCCTGAGAAGGAAGGAGATCGATGATGATGCTGAGGTGAGACAGATGTTAGAGAGCACACTTCCGACACGATATTATACGTGCCTGAATGTGAGCCAAAGGTTGGCAAGCGCAAACCAAGAGAAAAAGAGTGAAAAGGCATTATACTTGACGTAATGTTAGATAATGCCATGCATAGGCGAAGAGGTCTTACTAAGGCCTGAATATGAAAGAGAGTGAGCCTGATGATGCCGTGACCAGACTGATAGAGCCGGAAAAAGTTGACCAGGGCGTAGACCGACGCAGCAAAGGAACCATTCAGCCATCTTCGCCGCTGTCCAATGAGCTCAGCGGCGCTCTCTGGCACATCAGTCTCGGCTTTGCTTGGTTTGACGTAGGTCAGGGTCCATCTGGCGTTGGCTTTTGCGACGAGCTCGAAACACAAAATTCTATCTTCCGCTGTGGTCGTCGTGAGCGAAATTTCTTGGGGGATGTCTGGCCGCCACATACCCAAGAACATGTTCTTCTGGAAGATCGTCATACCGTTGATGCCTTTGTCGCCCAAGCGATCCGCGAGAGAGTGGTCACCGTGAAAGTATTGCTCTAGCGGACGCCCGAGGATTGCTCGGTAACGGTACGCGCTAAATGCGCCAGGGAGCACCGACACATAACCGAACGTGCTCTCGAGAGGTTTATCTAGTATCGCGGTCATAACGGATATTCCGGTTGATAATGTACCACTGACCTAGAATATTCGACATCTTATACTCGAAATTCTGGGCTGCAACAAGCGGGTTCAGGAGCTTTTTGCCGCCCTTTATCATTGCGTGGATCTCCCCTGTTGGACACATGAGAAGTTGCCCGCACAATGTAGATGGATCACAAGTACCGCAACATCCACCAAGATAGGGGTCATTGTGGAAGGCCTCCCATAGGTAATATATCGATTTGCGACCGGGTTTCGTTCCAGCATCAATCAAAACACATACGTTCGGCTGTGTGTTACACGAGATCAGACGTAGCGGATAGAATCAGAAGGATAGTTGATTACATTGAGAATTCGTCCGACAGCGTTGAAGAGCCAGCGATGAGAGTTAATTTTCTTCTGGTTCTTGGCTTTGACGATGAATATGATCTGAACAGGAACAAGGTTGAGAGAATCGTCTCCCTCTTGCGGCAGGACCAGTTGGGGTTTGGCGTCCACTGAGAGTTGTGTCGTGTACTACAATGTCGTACATTCAATTAGCTACGAGGAACCAGAAGGAATTCCGACGAACCTCGAAAATGTGCGCGACGGTTTCCTTTTTGTCTACCTCCTGTTAGAGATGCAGGTCAGAACTGCAGAGGTGGGTCGTGGCCTTCTGGAAAGACTACCTTTTTCATGACCCCATCTTGATATACGCCAACGGTAGCGAGAATATCTAATACACTCTTGTCCATTGCCTCTAACCCGTCTACGATCAGAACTACTACTATTTTCTGCCATCCAGGCTGCCCCGCTTCCGCGTTTGTTTTCCAGTACTTTGATTTGCGGGTCTTGCAAATATCGCGGACATTGAGCATGACTCCGTGCAAGGTGCGAGCGTACAGAGTCTTGTCCTCATTGTAAGATGTGACAGCAATCAAGAGTTCGGTTTCTCGCCCGTAATTCTTCGCGCGAAGCGACCATCCATTGGCCTCCGTGAAATCGTCGGGGTCACAAGTTGCCGCAGTATATCTCATATGCCTGAGAATGGACTGTAAACGAGGGGGTGTAGATCGCGTAGGATAGCGCTACTAACGAGAATTCGGTCGTTTTGGTGGCTGCGTACTTGGTTTCGATCGCATTATGCACTGCAGTGGGAACAGTGTACTCTGCGATAAAATTACCGTTCGTGAGTTTGACTTTCCGGGTAACGCCACGCTTGACCATCTGGCGGCGTCTCCAACCGGTGTCTAAGGACACCACGGAATCGCGATGCATCGGACTGCCCGGCGCCATGCTGAACCGCGGGCGAGGAGGACCCATCTCTTGGATATCTGACACTGGACTGCTGGTTATCAGACTATTAGGTGCCGCACCATAGTTAGAATATTGATTCTGTCCAGACACTAAGCAAGGACAGCGTACCGAGAAGGATAGGAAAAGTTCTCTCCTATGGTCAGCGGCACTTTCTCGGCAAACGCGTCGAGTTCGTCATAATTGTCGTGCATTAAGCCGGGAGGAAGCATGGTACTGTCCGGTCGGTTTACTAGCACAGACTGTTCATAAGAGTGAACGCCAGCAGGGAAGTTCACGTCGTGTGGATCGAAGGCATCGCTGTCATAGTCTCCAGAGGAAAACGAAGAGGAGGAAGAAACCGAAGACTTATGTTTCCTTTGTAACTTGGTCATGAGCAGTCCAGCTGCAGACAAGCGGAAGACAGGGAAAGGCCCGGGGCGTCAAGCTCCAGAGGCGGGGTGGAGGGAGAGAAAGACCAGCTTGAAGAATGATTGGGGAAACGATGGACATAGCACTACAGCCTAACTTAGAACGAAAGCAGAGTACTGTATCAACAGTTCGGAATCCGGTTGTATGATCTGTTCGCCTCCCGTCGTCATTTCGCGTTTCGGCTTGTGTCGGCGCCGCTGCGATGGCGCTATGCCCCGTCCGCTGGCACGTAGTTAACGGTAGTTGCAACTAGCATCTTGCATGATCTTGGTTGCCCGCTGGCGACGTGTTATGGATACCTTGCCTGTAACTCTCCATCGATGGCAACTTATAGGACAATCCATCGTATTCAGGTGGGACAGGCAAATGGTTTGAACGAGCATTAGGAAATTAGAGCAACCATTGAACGTTGAACATTTGAACGAGGGAAACAAGAAAGGTGGTTCACGGCCGGTTGACCGGGCCGGTGGGTTCAATAGTACCTTGCTCTGCCCACGCTATGAATGTGCTCTGCTCTGTTTGCATGGGTCGTCCCCAGGCCTCCCGGAAACACCGCTTCATAGAATGGACCCACTGGTGATTCGAATAAGTACGACAGAAGCCCTGATGTCGAGGGTTAGGCCTCAGAACCGTACTTTGCCACCCATACAAGTTATATGTAGCGCAAAGCAAAAGGTGCTGGCAACCCCTCCCACTAGACGCCACCGTGTCCCTCCTACCGTCCGCACTGGTGTTGTTCATCGCGTCTCTCCTCCCCTCTGCCACGGCATAATTGTACAAACGAGCACACCTCAAATCGAGGACACCCAGACTTCCAAGGTTGCGATCACTGGGGCCATTATTGGAGGTGCGTCACAATCCGATTTCACCAAATATACGCTGAAAGTGATGATGCACCAGGTGTCCTTGTCGTCCTGGCGCTCGTGGGAGTTGGAGTGTACAGAACGCGCTTGTCATCGACGCAGGAAACCGACGAGTTTCGCGCCACCGCCTACCCACTCGGATGCGGAGCCCTACCAATACCTTTCGCTGCCTCCGTCGTCTGCTACGAAGGCCTTGAAAGGCGGCCCCTGCTATCCCGGCACGGCATCTCCATCAGAGAGCCCGAACGCAAGTGCCGTTCCATGGGGTGGGTCTCCACTGCGAAGCCCTGGCGCACAGTCCTTCCGCGCTGACCGTTACGGACACGGTCCATTCTACCCCAGCGCGTCCTCTCCGCCAGTGAGCCCCGATATCAGAGCCTCGTTCCACAGCGGAGGCGCGTCTCCACTTCGAAGTCCTGCAGCACGGTCCTTCTGCGCTGACCCCTACGGCATGGTCCGTACTATCCCGGCAGCATACCGTCCTCACCTGTGAGCCCTAATGCCCAGGCGTCATCGGGCCGAGGTGCATCGCCGATCCGCAGCCCCGAAGCACGATCTGTGACCTTCCGCACCGATTCCACAACCAGCCTGAGCTTGTATTCAGTCCCTTCGTCTCCAAATTTCATGGAACGACAGGGCCTCGAATTCCACCATGATCATTCTGATCATGCTTGAGTATCCATCATCCCCCACGCTCACAGTCGCTCACCGTATACGTAGCCTCTTCGAAATGGACACACCCGTCTTGTCGTCATGTTATTCCTTTGCGAGAATGCATACATCTATGAATACTCAATGTGGCCGGAAAACTCTCCGCCTGTGTAATTTCAACCTCTCAAATAATTCGGAGACGATGTATATGCCTTTGATCGGCAAATACACAGCACGGATGTTGCTAAAGGACGGAGGTGATTGTAAATACGATCCGTCTTGGCTCGCTCTGTTACCGTATGAAGACGCGGACAATGAACTCGCCATCTTCATGTCATTGCTTTGGTTTTTGTCCTCGCTTTAGCTTGATAACATGTGATTTTGCTTGGGCCCTGACCCTGGGCTCGGGCACTCGGGGTTTCTCATGTACTGTGAGGGCACTAGTGAATCCCCTTCCTTACTTACTGACCTCCCTGACACTGCAGCCTAATTGCCGCTGATGAAAGGCGCTGTAGCGATGGGGGCCCAGCACCCGTGATCCGTCCACTGCAATACCCCGCGCACTGGCCGCAAAAACCGGCAGACACAAAATCACACCGCCCACCGACCACTCGACCTTAAATAGAGGCCGCAAATTGCCTCCGCATTCTCAAGAAATGTCCTCGCTGTCCGCTTCCTTAGTTTACCGCGTGCTGTTCTTGACTCTGTTCCTTTGCCGCCCGGCACACGCCGCCCTTCTATGTCACAGGAACTCCAGCGATCGTGCTCTTTGTTATCATTGGTACGTGGAAATCCGCCGCTCTGTGCTTTTTGTTGTTGTTTTTGACTGGCACAACCAGTGGTCCTTTGCATTGGCGGCTGCGTTTTCGGCTGTGTCTTCTGTGCTCGCAAGAAGAGAATTGCGCGCACTGCGAACGGCCAGGTTTTCCAGCAATTGCCTCCACTGCCGCAGGAGCAGGTCCAGCTCCTTGCAGTCCCGCCCCAACAGGTGGCGGCCCCGCAGTTCGCAGGCAATTCCGCCCCCACTGGCTACGGCTACTACCCTCCCCAGAATACGGCCTACGAGCCTTACCCGCCTGCGGTATCCCATGCCGCAGGTGACTCCAACGTCTCGTTGGGGGCTTATCCTAGGGACCCAAATCTCAGCAGTGATACGAACGCAGTGAGACCTGATTTGCCTCAATTGGAATGCTGTAATCTGATTATCGTCGAAGCTTCCTCCACCTCCGCCCAATCCCAACCAAAGTTATACGCCTCCGCCTGGACCGCCGCCACAAGTAGTGTGAGCCATAAAAGTGTTTGGTTTGCCAAGTTATCGATGCATTACCGGAAAATGTGTCAACTACCGACGCGAATGTCTAGACTTGACGCTCCTCGTGTCGTCTTTCCGTATAAATACTCAACCAGTTGCCAACATCGTCGTCTCAAGACACTCTCCCGGGGCCGTTGGTTTATAGAACATGCTGACTTTTTCCATCTGATCAGAGCTCGCTTATATCTGTTCCCTTGTGTCCTCTTAGTTCTGAAGTGGCAGTGTATTTTATGGCTCGACGTTGTTTCTACTTACTGTAGATACTTGTACTGTAGCAACGGATCGACCTACCGTGACACCGTGAGCGACTTCGGGCAACGCAACCAGAGCCATCGTGAGCGTGACGGTTGCTAATTTGGGCAACCAGCCTAGGGAAGGCGAACAATGTCCACCGGCAGTTACGGTGGCACTGCGTGCCCGTTAAGCTTTGATAGTCAATTGCAAAAACAAATATATATTTTCTCTCTGCTCGGAGATTTTTTTTGAATGTCACGATTTTTTTGAAACAACCGACCCCTTCGTAACCGTGACCCGCCGAGTTTTGAGCAACGCAACCGACCCCTCCGTGACCGTGACGGTTGCTACACTCAAATCCTCAACAAAAAAGCGGATTATGTAAGGTCCCACTCTATTAGCCGATCACGTGGTACTCCCAATACACAAAAAAAAAAAAAAAAAAAAAAAAAAAAAAAAAAAAAAAAAAAAAAAAAAAAAAAAGGTACTCCCAATACACATCATTTCCTGTGCAAAAGAGTAACACTTTTTTGAGGTCAGGTTTGGCGCTTTTTGGCAGGGAGTGGAGCTGAAACGTGAGCAAAAAAGGGTTAATACACTCTAAAACCATGATTTTTGCCCGGATTTCAGCTCTGTTTAGTCTGTTTCGTGACAGTAAACCTCCCTGTTCTGTGATCAAAACTGAGTGAGGGAGTAAAATTCGGATATTTTTTTCCGACCTTCACAAACAATTCACAAACGTGTTTTGGGACTATCTACACCAGTCCAAAAGTGAATTAACCCTACCCTATGACGTCGTGTCTCGGCATCTTCCGGCAGGTAGTATGTCATGGTGGGTTTAGCAATGGCCACGGAAAGGGTTCTTGCTCCTTGTCAACATATCCTAGGCGCCGGTGAGCGTGGCAGAACATGTCGGCTGGACGCGGCTCATCTTCTGAGAGTTGAGTCCACATTCACACGTCGAATAAAGCGTAGGCGGTCGACCCCATCGCCGGTGTATGCAACCTTTCTTCTGCAGCCAGGAAACGAGGGACAGGCCAAAAACTGTCGATGAGGGACGTCCCAGTGAACGAGGGCGAGACCATCAGTCCCCGGTAAGTGCAACCGATGTAGAGCGGGGCCAGGCTCTAGGCAAGCTCTAGGTGTTATCTTTAGAGCCCCCCGGAGCCCATCAATCGCGGCCGAGTGAGGATTACACTTCGTCGTCGTAGTCCAGGCGATCGACCTCGCCGAACGCTATTTCTGTCACCTGTGGTAGGACATCTTTTGGTGTAGGGTAGCAACTAGCTAGCAGTTGCTCGACTTTGAGTGGCTTGCGATATGGTGCTCAAAGGCTGTCCCGTCGTTCATCTTGGAGTGAACGACTGCGTTTGCGACGATCATATACTGTATGATATTCTGTATGATTCTAACGTTAATTGACGACTTCCAAAAAGCAAAATACGACGACAAATGTTCTAATCTAGGCATACGTGCGCGGCGTAAACTTCATTTTGCACCCATCCCTAGGGAAAACTGTCGCGATAATACTGGAGAACGCATGAAGTCAGTTCGCACGAATGCCGGAGTTGTGGAAAGCGGAAAACACTCACTCGACTTTCTGCGTCAGCGGTGTAACCTCGTGCTCCCAGTCGAACATCGTCGCAGCGATGCCAAGCACGAGCGCGATGTTCATCCCCGCGTACTCGAGCCCGATGCACCGATGCGGGCCGGCGCCCCAGACCATGTAGTTCTTCGGGTTCGAGTTCGCGAGGCCGTTGGGGTCGAACCAGCGCTCGGGGTTGAATGTGTCGGGCTCGGGGTACACCGCAGGGTCGTGCAGGGAATTGAAGAACGAGGGGATAAGCATGCTGCCCACGGGAACGGTGTAGTTGTCCGAGATGGGGAACGCCTTGGTGGACTTGTACGGGACCATGAGCACGGGCGGCTGCACGCGCAGGCTCTCCTTCACGACGGCCTGCAGGTACGGCATCTCGTCCATGAGCTCGATCGTCAGCGGGGTGTCGAAGTCGCCCTTGCGCACGCGCTCCTGCTCCTCGCGCACCTTGGCGAGGACGTCTGGGTGGTCGACGAGGTGCTGGAAGCCGTAGATGAGGCCGCTGCTCATGGCGTCCTGCGAAGCGAAGAGGAACGAGAACACAACCATCGCCATCTCGTGGTCACTGAACTCCCGGCGGCCCTTGTACGCGGGGTCGTTGAGCACCTGCACCCACTGGTCGAGCATGCAGTGCGGCTCGCCGCCGTTCGCCATCGCGATCTTGCTGTTGTGCGCGGCGAGCTCGAGCCAGTACATCGCGACCTTGCGCGCCTGGATGGCCTTGTAGACCTTGGTGCCGGGGAGCGCGAGTGGGAAGTTGACGAGCTCGAGCGCCTGCGTGATGGCCCAGTACTTGTCGCTTATCTCGCGGGTGGCCTCCTCGGGGATGTGGTTGCCGCAGAAGACGCGCAGGGAGGTGTCCATGTTGAGATAGCGGGCGGTCATCATAATGGGCTGGGGCGAGGTGCCGAACTCTTCGCGCCATTTCTGGAAGTGTTTGCGGGTGATGGCGTCCTGGATCGTCACGTAGATTCTGGAGAATGGTCAGAGCGGATCTGCCGAGATACAGTCCAGACTAACCCAATTGCCTTACGCGTGAACAGGTTGGCCAAGCCTCGGCGGTAATCAACATGGGATTTGCCCGTCAAAAAGACCCTAGGGTAGGTTCAGCGACGATAAAAAGATAGAGGACTTTCGACGGACCAGTTGTCAGGGAGAAGGATCTGTTTGGCCGAATGCACAAGACACGGCTCGGCGTAAGTAGGTGAATTAAGAATTTTACGGGCATACTCGTTGGACGAGGCCATGACGATAAAGCTAGAATGACTAAGTAGCGAAAAAAAAAAGCGGGACTACAACGGGTGCTCACATGTTGAAGACGCTGATAGCACTCAGCACACCGGAATTCCACTGTTTCTTGTAGCCCTCCATGGTGGGTTTCATGGAATCGGCGAATTTTCCGATGATGGGAATGGTCCATGTATCGCCAGGAAGATGCTGCTTCTTTGCGCGGTAGACAGTCTGCTCAAGGGCAAGGAGGGCGAAGAGCACGGCGAGGGTGGTGTAGAGCCAGCTGAAGGAGTCGGTTTTGAAGGAGAGTGACGCGGGGAGCGCGTAGAGCGGGGAGGAGGCGGTGGAGGAGGGGACGGCGGCAGAGGAGGCGGCGCCCTTGAAGAAGGCCATGGATGCGAATGGCAAGAGAACAAGAAGCCTTCTCCTTGACTACTTACTTACCGAGCATCAGACTATCAGCCAAAAACATCAGGCCACTTTTTCTACAATTACCTAATCCAGGTTGAATCACTGTTGAATCCAGGATTGTAATCCTCATCGGATGCCAGACAAGGACAAGTCGACGACTGTCGACGACAGCAGCCGGGGCCAGTAGCGAGTAGCCCACACAAGTCCCCCAGTGCCCCCAAAGCTCGAATTCGCGATACGATCGCACTTGGTCGTATCAGCGGGGTTGACATCGTCGTTATGAGGGTTCTTTTGCCTCAAGACGCGTATTCTACGCGTCCTAGGCCAATACACGCGTCGAGCAAAATTCTCGACTCGCCAGTGTTTGTTGTGAGTTGGCTGTACCGTGACCATGCAATGACCAGTTCAAACTCCTGAGTCCTGACGTCCAACTGACGCCTATAACGCCTCAAAGATCCACGCTACACCTGACCGGTGTCTGACGACCTGCGACGGCGATCATGTAACAAGTTTCCATCACATCATTTTTCGGGTTGCTGTGCTCAAGCCAAGCCTGCAACTTTCGCTGCTCATGCGTCGCGCCGCTCGCTCTTCGTAACCCGCACGCCCTTTTCTTCCTCTTCTCGGGCGCTGGAACACCCAGGAGTCCGCGACTTCTGGTCTCGCCATGCGCGCTCTTTTCCATTTTCTCGCTCTCTTTTTCTGGTTCCTGGGCACGCAGGCGGTCCTGGTCAATGTTACGATAGACGACACCAAAGGCGACTCCTTAACTGGAGCATCTGTCTCATACGATCCACCGGATGCTTGGAACAGCGCGGCCTCGTGCAACAGTCCCAGCTGCACTGCCCAACCCGACCCGACGCGTCTGGTCGACGAGACGTGGCACGAATCCCAGGTGTGTTGCTTTTCGCATCGCTGCTTCTCGCACCTGACGCGTCGGCGCGCGCCGTAGTTCAGCGCACAAGACGTCGGTAACGGACACCCAAACACACCGTTCACGGCCTCAGTTTCGTTCAACGGCGAGTAAACGCGTGCTATTTCAAGCCGCGTCCGCTAACCTCCACTCAAGGCTCGGCAGTCTATGTGTACTGCGCCCTATCACGGTCGAGCGTGTCTCCTGTTGGAAACTCCGACATGTCGTTCTACATCGACGGTGTCCTCACGGGCTCGTTCTCCCAGTTTGCCATCGGGTCTGCCGGCTTCGACTACAGCGTTCCCGTGTACTCGAACCCCTCCATCCCTCCCGGCGTGCATACCCTCATGATTCAGAACGGACACGTCGACGGGTACAAGGCCCTCCTGATCCTCGACTACATCGTCTATTCGTGCGTCCTTTTGCACACCCACCCCTGCCCTCGCTGACGCTGACACATTCCGGCACTCAGCTACGACGACGGCAAGCCCGCGCCGGCATCCAGCGGCTCCGACAACGCCTCCACCCCCACCTCGTCCGGCTCCGCCTCCCCCGCCACGTCGACCTCCGCTAGCCCCGCCCCGCGGGGCGCGTCGGGCACGACGCTCGCCGTCGCCGGTGTCCTCTCCTTCGCCGTCGTCCTCCTTGTCGCGGGCCTCATCTTCTTCGTTTACCGCCGGCGCCGCCAGCGCCAGCGCCGCCGCCGTTACAACCGGCCCCTGCCCGAGGGCTCCATCCGCGCGTTCCCGCCCTTCGTCTCGCCCGCGCCCGCGCCGCCGCCGCCCGTGTACGCGAGCGCTTCGGCCGCGCCCACGGACCCTTGGTGGACGAATCGCGACCAGAAGCGGCGCGACCGGATCGGCACGCACCGGCCGTACGCGGATCTGGACCCCGCGCAGGGGAGCCTGCAACGACCGCAGATGTGGGAGCGCAGGGCGTAGCCTCCAAGTCGCGCGATCTATACGTACCGATATCAACTTTAATTTACTTTATTAATTCGTAGCCAGCTATACTTTTTTTGTGTGAATTTCATTGACTGGTTCTTCTCCGTCGCTCTTACTTTTTTTCTCGACGCTTAAGATTGGTTTGAGCTCTAGAGTCATTGGGCATTTATTGCAAGAGAAGAAAAGACGTATCCAGTGGATTCGTGTACACGAAATTAGGTAGGTGGAGGGAGAGACAGGGATTGTATCATGAAGAGAAATTGTGAAAAAGGAATTTGCTGGGAGTCATGTGCACAAAATCAGGTAGGTAATGGGGGGAACAGTATCACATAGAGAAATTGAGTCAAGGGAATCTGCTGGGAGTCGTGTGCACGAAATTAGGTAGGTGGTAGAGATGGGAATAATAGTAGGAGTGGGTATGGATGGCGGAGGTTTTCACGGGCGGATCGTTCAAGAAAGGTATGTACTTGAGGGCGTATCGGACCAGGTGTTCGTATGCACGAAATGGCGGGGGCTCAAAAGGAACTGGGCAAATTGGCGGATATCTGGGCACGAAAATGGACAATCCGGGGCTAGGGAAAGTGGGGTGGGGCGCTGGCTAGGCGGGCTGGGCTGGGCTGGGCTGGGCTGGGCTTGGGGGTTCGGCTTGGGTTCGGCGGTCTCGACGGTAAAGGAGTGCGACAATAAGGTGACGACGAAGAGGAAAAGAAAAGGACGGCACGGAGAGAATGATGTGAATGGGAGGGCGCGGGTGTCCGGGTCGAAGAGCCATTTGCCGAATGTGTAAACCGTGGTGTGGGTCGTGAAGGTCGTTGGCATATTTCAGCCGTGGGTCACGAAGGTCATAAAACTGCGCGGGTGTCCTGTTCGAAGAGCCATTTGCCGGATGTGTGCACCGTCGGGCCAGCCGTGTTTGTTGGTCGTAAAGGGTCGTTATGTCATTGGCGTGGTTCAGCCGTGGGTCATGAGGGTGTGCGCGGGTGTCCGGATCGAATAGCCATTGCCGAATGTGTCTGCCGTCGGGCCAGCCGTGTTTGTGGGTCGTAAAGGGTCATAAGGTCATTGGCGTGTTCGTGAGGGTCGTAAAGTCATTGGCGTGTTTCAGCCACGAGTTCGTAACGGTCATAAGAGTCATAAGAGGTCGTTAAAGGTCGTAAAGGCGCGAGGGTGTCCGGGTCGAAGAACCTTTGCCGGTGTTAACCGTGACCACAGTGTCGTCCAATCGTCTTGCCGCTTAGATCCACAAGATGTTCCGAAGCCACCGATAGAGCCAGTCCTCAAGTAATTGAAGAATGCATTGCAGTCCATCCTCTCTGGGTGTGCGGAGCCCGTCGACGCCGGCTAGAAGCTTGATAGGCTTGAGAGGCCTGAGGCGGGGAGGCTCCATGGCTAGAGAGGGGAAGCGGCTGACGAGGTACCGGCCGGGCTTATACGTGACGAAGACTGTGTAATGGCTGACCGCGAGCTTGGCTGACCGTGAGGACGCGATGATCTCGAGCTGACCACGCACAAATCTGCTGGCCCGTCCGGGGAGGAATAGCGCGCGCTGACTTTTTGAGGCAGTACAAGCGGCTTAGGCGGTTGACGGGCGCTTCCCCAGATGTTGTCGGAAACCGTGTCGAATATTTGTGAGTGCCTTTTCCGGGAGGGCTGTGGTTCGAAAACGGGCGGGGTCATGCTGTCTTGGTCCAGAGAAACCCTGTATTCCAGCTTGCGCTTGGGGCCAGTGGACATGCGATAGTCTCTTGGGATGACCGAAATGGGAAGAGATCGTCGGTAGCCGAGCTTCAAGTTGTGCTGAGAGGCGGCGCGTTTGGTGGAGGAATACGGGGTGGCGTCGTGAAGACTGTGGCTGTGGTGGTGATGCTTGCATCCGAAACCGACTATCGGTGGTCTTCTGCTGCTGTCCGAGGAGTGGGACAACTGAGAGGAGACCGGGGATATTGAACGACATTCGACGTCAGGTGAAACAGCATGCGGGTCGATGTACGTGTCCGTGTCGATGTTGAGGGACGCTAGACGAAAGGGGTGTGGTGCCTTGGAGGGCAAACACTGAGTGTACTTGCGAGATGTCAGCGACTGGAAGTAACAGCGATGGAAAAGGCTTCTAGAGGCTTACCCCGGGATCAGGCGAAAGCAAGGAGAGGTCAGAGCAAGCAGACATAGGACGAATGAAAGCAAATTGGGTAGCGGGGAGGTGGTGGGAGAGGAAAGAAAGCATAAGGAGGCTCCTGTCTCGGTGGATGAGGCTGACATGATAGACCGGAACGGTCACCAGACAACACCGCCATCGTGAAGAAAACGCGTTGGTCACGTTATGGGAAAGCGGAGGGAATGACGCGCACCAAGACGTCATAGCAATTCAAGTAAAGTACAAAAGCAAGCAGGCTGCTTTTCGCATAAACACTTGTCTCTTCCGCCTTTCTTCATTACTTTCACTCAACGAAATGTTCCGCACAGCACTCGCCCGTTCCTCGGTTGCCCACGTCCGCCCATTCCATTCATCCCTAGCTGCCCGCAAGACCGTCACAGAAAAGGTATCGGAGGTAGCAAGCAGCGTAGGGACTCTTCGGACACTCTTGTCCGCGTCGCGTTTGACCAGGAACACAGGTCAATAAGAAGCTCGGTAACGGTCTGGCGTCGGCCATCAAGACGGGAGAACAAGCAACACAAGCTACGAAGGAGACACTCAGTACGTGTTTGGTCCTGAACATAACTCCAGCGCCGGTTGACGCTGTCATCCAGAATCCACGACCGAGGAGGGCAAGAAGAAGGCAGGCGAGGCAGCCTCCGTCGCTGGGCAGAAAAAGAACGAGGTTGGTGGACGTCCCTGCGAGCCCGTTGCTTTCCAATAACTTGTCATTCCAAGGCGTCATCCAGTATGCGTCAAACGAAGGAGGATCTTCAAAAAAAGGCCTCAAAATAAACGGCAAGACCAGTCTGTAAATGTAACCTAGCGCAACGGACTTGAAATAATCATTCTGAATGAATCTTGCGGAAACGAATGTCGGAGGCGACCATCATTCAGGATGCGTGAACCAGTGTGAGAGTGTTGAGCGCTGAGATGTGAGAGACAGCGACGGGACTGGTGACCGTTGCGTTGCATTGAAAGCTAGGGATCGATTGCTGAGTCATCCTAGGTATTCAAAGTCCGCCTCGGGTCCGCCCAAGGTTTTCCTCTTAACCTCAGATCGATCCTAACTGGTCGTCTATCAGCCCCCAATTCAACACCCAACACACACCCTTTAGAAGGCAGTATATCTCCCCTTCCCTATAGTACAACTGCATGAAAGGGTAATCTTTCCCTGCCCCTTCCCCCTGATCTGTGCTGAAAATTTCGTCTGACACGTCAGAGAAGAGTCACAGCTTCAGGATGCCCCCGTAAACGAGATTGAGTCCAACTGGGACCAAGTCGTTGACAGGTCGGTCCATCCACCTTTTCTCCTCGTCTTTTTTTCCTCATTTTCGGTGCTTTTTAGCTTCGATGGCATGGAACTGAAGCCCGAGCTTCTCCGTGGTATCTACGCTTACGGGTGAGTCTCTGGCGTTCGACATCGCTCTCCAGTCGGTCCTGATCTGCTCCCCCTAGTTTTGAGCGTCCTTCTACCATTCAGCAGCGCGCCATCGTCCCCGTCGTAAAGGGCCACGATGTGATCGCGCAGGCCCAGTCCGGCACTGGCAAGACGGCCACCTTTTCCGTTTCGATCTTGCAGAGGCTCGATCCCGACGTCAAAGGGACCCAGGCGCTTATCCTAGCGCCTACCCGCGAGCTGGCGCTCCAGATCCACAAGGTCGTTGTCGCGCTCGGCGACTACATGAGCATCCAGAGCTTGGCTTGCGTCGGCGGCACGAACGTCCGCGAGGACATGACCAAGCTCAGGGAGGGCGTCCAGATCGTCGTCGGCACCCCTGGCCGTGCGTTCGACATGATCAAGCGCGGCGCACTCAGGACCGACGGCATCAAAATCATGTGCCTTGACGAGGCCGACGAGATGCTGTCCCAGGGCTTCAAGGACCAGATCTACGAGGTCTTCCAGCTCCTCCCATCCGACACCCAGGTCGCCCTTTTCTCGGCCACCATGCCCGCCGAGGTCTTGGAGGTCTCCAAGAAGTTTATGCGCGACCCCGTCCGCATCCTTGTCAAGAGGGATGAGTTGACGCTCGAAGGTATCAAGCAGTTCTACATTGCCGTCGAGAAGGAGGACTGGAAGCTCGACACCCTTTGCGATCTTTACGAAACTATCACGATCACGCAGGCTGTCATCTTCTGCAACACGAGGAGAAAAGTCGACATGTTGACCGAGCAGATGCTCAGTCGCGAGTTCACTGTGTCTGCCATGGTCCGTATTTTATTACCGCCATAAATCCGCGTCTTGCTGATCCGATCTGCCCAGCACGGAGACATGGAACAAAAGCAGCGCGAGCTCCTCATGAAGGAGTTCCGTACCGGTTCCACCCGTGTGCTCATCACCACCGATCTACTCGCGCGCGGAATCGACGTCCAGCAAGTCTCCCTCGTCATCAACTACGACCTGCCCACCAACCGCGAGAACTACATCCACCGCATCGGTCGTGGTGGTCGTTTCGGACGGAAGGGTGTCGCCATCAACTTCGTCGCGACTAACGACGTTGCCATGCTCCGCGACATCGAACGTGAGTGTTTTGATGCGCATCGCTTTCGTTGATCGTCTTTTGACTCCCTTGCAGAGTTCTACAACACCCAGATCGACGAGATGCCTCTTAACGTCGCGTACTGTATTCACTAATGAACATGAGAACGCAGCTGACTTATTTTTTCTCTAGCGACCTCATCTAGATGTGCCGTGCGTCTGGAGTACGCCAGAGTACCCGTGTTGTACATGTATCGTAGTGACTGTCTTTTATGCATTGTCAGACAGTCTTAGTCTATTAAAAAAAAAGCTCGGAGCATACAAAGTACAGACGTAGTTGGAAATTTCAGGCCAAGGTAACGATGCTGCTGGAATGAGACTCCTTGCTCATTTCGAAACTGTCTGCCTTGTTGTTCACTTTCTTCGCCCTCATCCTCTCCTTTTCAATCGCCTTCCTCTCCCTCTTGGCCCGCTCCTTGGGCGTCTCGTCCCGCCATCGGGCGTCTCCCATCATTCCTGTCTGGAGTGTGTCTTTTACGTTGAAGATGCACATCATGGCCACGACAGTCCACTCAGGGAGGATATGGAAGACGTAGAACGCCGCTTTATCCGCTCGTGTGTTGAGCGCCTGGTGGTCCAGCGCGGTCAGGTCGGCCGTCGTGCTGTGCATCACGACCAGCCGATAGATGGGCGGAATCATCTGGCGGGGTCAGCGAACTCTGGTAGGTCTCTAGATAGAAGACCAAGTCTCACCAGAAGCGAGGTCACTACGAGCAGAAAGCGCAGCGCCCGCCTGTCAATTTGGGGCACGTTGTGCCATGCCCAGCTAACCATACTCGCCACCGACAAGATGAGCACCAGTACAATCGCCGCGCTCGCATGCCTGCATAATTATTAGACACGTAAAGAAATCGCGATAGCAGTTGCGCTGTACCTGAGAGCTTGGTTCCGGCGGTTCAACGCGACATCGCCGTTCTTGAACATCACCGAGGTGCTCACGAGCGCGGTCGCGAGGGCCGCGAAGAACAGCACACTCATGCACTCATGCCAGCGGCGGAACCAGAACCGCCGCCGCGGGTCGTCGCCGCCCGCGGAGCTCGCGGGCGTGGGCTTGCGCACACAGCGCCCCGCGCGGGGTGCCGAAACGAACAAGGCGACGCGGCACTTGGGGGGTCCGCGGGGCCCTTGGTGGCGTTGACCAGCACGCAACGCACGAGCCCCGAGACGTCGTGCGCGAGGTGCGCACAGCCGACGGCGAACGTCGCTTGGAAGTATTCACTGAGCCCCGGCGACTCGGTGCCCGGGTTGAACGCGACTGCGGCGCGCAAGGAGAATAGGATAACTCTGCAGTGATGAATAGTAAGACCCGTGAGTGAGTTGACTATTAGCGCGCGAATTTCGTAGAGAGGTCACCGTTCGACGGCGAACGCGATGCATCCGCCGAGCACCGCGGTGCGGGAGCGCCGCACGAATAGTCGGTAGGTGAATGCGGGGAGCAAGAGCGCGTATACTGCGGCGAATACAATCGCCGGGGCAAAATCGTAGGAGCGCAACGCGATACCACCCACGAGAGAGGGGAGCGACATGGCAAGACAGCAGGAGACTGTGGATTACCTTGAAGCGTCTTATTACCTCAATTTTGCTGCGGAGAATGTATCGCGATTCTTGTCAGTGTCAAAAAAGGGATGCGCGAATTAAGCGCTATGTCAGACCGTACTGTATGCCAAGCAGAAGCTGTTGAATGGCTTGACAGGAGGCATTGCTGCGGTCAAATTCAGGGGATGTTGCCTGAGAATTTCCAGCAGACACGCCGATGAGGCATAGGATTTTCGAACAGTGACACGCAGAAAGCGACTGAGCCACACGACACTTGTGTAGACCGTAGAGTCAAAAGGCTTTTTTATGCTACTTGCTTCCAGGCATTCGTGTACTCCGAGTCGGTTCTGTCGTGTAGCCACAGATCTAGAGGTAATGGTAACAAGTTCAAGTAGCGCTCAGTCATAGTGCATGACGTCAGCGCTGACTTTTGTGAGTTCCCTTTTGTTCCCTTGCATGCATCGTATAAGAGCCGCTGTACGGTCTGCTCGTCCACCGTCGCTCCCATGCGCAACCAGCCTTTCCATTACACCTCGCGTATCCCTCCGTCGTTGCTTGCACGCCAACCATGAAGATAAATACGCAGAAAAGCTACGGAAAGCTGCAGAGAAGTGAGAAGTGTTTCCTCAGGTCTTTTGTTGTATGTGACGGTTCTCTGACAGCTAAACCCACTCCCTTGTTTTGACCCGGAAAGACGCGGCTTGAGTATTGACGAGTTGAAGACGGAGATAAAACAAGTGCAAGAGGAACAGAAACGTCAACAGCGCGGCCTCGACCTGTCCCGTCCTTCGGGGCCAGACCCCGCAAAGCCCTTAGCATCTGCACCATTTGAAAGCGTGCGTAAGGACAGCTCTCCAGTAAAGGTGAGGTTTTTTCGACCTCACATGGACGTGGACTGATGTCCCACAGCCGCTGTCCTCCATCCTCAACATCCCTCGAATCCTCGCTAATCAACATACAGCAGAGCAGATATCGGCTCTGTGGACGGTATACCATGCCTCCCGCTCCAACGGGACAGGTCGCGGATATCTCTGCGCTGCAATTCCGCTAGATCTCTACACCAAAATGGCCAGCGCAGCTGCCAAATACCCAATATTCGTGGTGCCTATCCGGCGCGACAAAAATCCTGCCGAGCCCGCTTTAAAGGGGAGGCAGACGCGGCGCACGAGTTCTATTTCCTCCAATGGGCTTTCCACGATGCGCCGCCCATTCCCTCAGCCAGCGATGCTGATCTATTTGCTCCTCCCCTGACTGAGAAGCCGGCTTCGTTGCCTGATAACCCGCAGACATCGACGGTCATGTTCACGCCCCTCCAGGAATACAAGATGCGCGGATCGTTCGCCACGCCGTATCTGGTTTTGACGAATTACACGGACTGTGCCCATAGTCACGGAATCGTGCTCCTGCGAGGGGAGATTACGCCGGCGGCTGCTTCGGGTGGCGCCGGTGTGGATGGACGGTATCTGATGACGCAAGAGGACGCCCATCGCCTGTCCATGAGCGTCCAAAAATTCTATCTCTGGGACCCTCAAAGCGGTGATGAATATGAGGAAAGAGAAAAGTTGGTGAAGAGTTTTCACAACACGCCGGATAAATTCACATGGGAGGAGTTGCTGAAGCATGCTAATTGAAACAAGTACATATCCACCATAATAAATCACCGTCTTAAAATCGGCCCGTCATCCGTCGTACATTCTTGCCACTGTCCGGCTTCGCAGCTGCCCTCTCAATCTGCTCTTCCGTGACGACTGGTTTCCTCGCGAGTTGCCTGGTACTATACGTAAGCTACCACATATTTGCGTCCAGTTTTTCATACCGTTTCTTCTTCTTGATCGCGGCTACCCCCGGTTCTTCCTGATCTTCATACTCGGAGGACTCTTGACGAGCTCTGAATTTCTTGACCGGGAGAATGATGACAGAATCATCGGGATCCGCACCGCCAAGTGTTAAATGGTTCATCCCCCGCTCAAGCTTCGAGATACGGGGCTTAGCAGCGAGGTGCGATTTTTTCTCCGGCGGTGTTGGAGAGGGGCTCGCAACGCGTTGCGGTGCAGTCTTCGCCCGAGGTGTCTTGGCCTCCGGAGGCACCCACTCATCCTCCTCATCATCATCCTCTTCCTCATGATCCTCTTCCTCATCAGATTCGTCTTCGCTGCCGGTGGCAGCGCTGACGCCGATGCTCGCGGTGTCTGCCTCTGATTCCCCCACCTCGTCCTCCGACTCGGTGAGCTCCGCGTCTTCGGTGTCCGAGGGCAGCATCGGCGGGTCGGGGACGTATTCCCGGACCTCCCTGACGATCCGCGGAGTGTCGTGCTTCGTCGGCGACCTCATTGTACTCTTTCCCGCGAGCGGAGACAGCGAGAGCGAGCGGCTGCGCTCGGACTCATCCTCGGATGTCAAGTCGTCCTGGTCATGTTCTATCTAAGACAAGGTTGATTTAGCCGACACGCCTTGCCCTAATCAATCTCTACACCTACAAGACTCATCTCGACGTCTTCTTCCTCCGAGGTCTCGCTCGGGCATTGGGGCACGGCCCGCTTCACCGGGCTGCCGAACAGACCTGACTGGTGCAGCATGTCGATTTTCGCGTCTGTTTTCATCTCGTTTTGCTCAACCTATGCGACGAATCAGTATACCACAATCCCGAGCAGAGACTAAGGCACTTACCTCGTTCATCAGGCGTCTCGCATACATCTTCTCCATGCTCGCCATGCGCTCTTCCATCTCGCGCATAACTTCCTCGCGGACATCTGCCTCGATAATCGCACACCTCATCTCGGACTCGAAAAGCTAGAATTGAAGGCACTGTCAACCTTGGGTCAACCCACATCTAGCAGTGAACTCGCCTGCATCCGAAGGTCCTCAACTTCATCGAACAAGGCATCCACAAGGGGGTTGATGGGTTCATCATCGTCACTGTCTTCTGTGTCTTCCTCGTCCTCTGTTGCGATATCAATTGTTGGCAAACCAGCGAAGATGAAAAGGGAAATGAACCTTCCAGGACCTCGAGAACAGCCTCGCTGGCCTTGCGCCCGCTACCTGGTCCGCCGGTTGAGATGGTGACCTTCCTCCTGTACGGTTTAGGCGCGGCGTCGGGCGTCGAAGGCTTGTTGCTTGCTTTTGGGACTTTCCCGGCGGGTACGCGCTGCACGGGCGCAGGCGCAGGTGTGATGTAAATCTCCCGGGCGAGTGCGGCGAATTTCATGACATGCGAGTTCTCGTCGTACCCGGTGTCGTATGGATTCACATTGACGATCATGACCTGCGGGGCAGGATGAGTTCTTTTATTATTTGGTTGCTGATGGAGCAGAAAAGACCCACAGCTCTACCATCTCCGACGAAGTAATCCATCAACGCTTCTGTGAGCTTGCTGTGTCTGAAAGGCACCACCGCTAGTCCCCGCTTCACCTCGCGGGTATCCATGCGGCCGTCCAACCCTTCTTGAGAAAGACTCATGGCGACCTTCCGCTGGTTGTTCCGAAGGACTTCCATGCATTGCCCCAGGACCATTAATGACTTGTTGATGTTCCCAGCCTCCTTCAAACGGTCGCCCGTCGTCTGCGTGTGTTTTGTCCTTTCAGACCCAGCGAGGTCAACCAGCGTCAACCGCGCAATCTGAAGGGCTGTTGGATCCTGGCGGGAAACACATGAATAGGGGTAATGGCAAGGACAACGCAATGCTTACGTCTTTCTCACCACGATGACCTCGCACGACTTTGAGGATCACCATGCCATGGCTGCGGCTGCTTTCCCGGTTGGCAAGAGTGCCGAATACACGACGATGCAATTGCCCAAGCTTTACCAGGGCTTTGGCCTGCGACGCACTGTGAACGCGAAACTGGCGGAGGCCGGAGATGTATTTCCCATTGACTTCAGAATCCGGACTGTCGGAGGGCGGAGATGGCCGCAGGGACAAGGCTTTTCGGGTGAGCAGCAGCGATTTGCCACTGTTGGAACGCGGAATTCCACCAGTCGAGTTCTCTTGCACGGAGTCGAGGAGATCGTAGATTTTCTCGTTGTAGACTTCGGCATAGGATAGCCAAATTGTGTATTCGTAATTTCGATCCACCTTTAAAACGCTGGGGTCGATGTCTGCGTCGGAAGCAGAGAGGTCCATGTCTGGGCCGAGCACTTCCACGAGGGCTGGCTCCGGTGCTACTTTAGGTGCCCCAGAGTCTGTCTTGTCCGCAAGCTCCACACCTTGTAGACGAACAGGACGATACTATCCAAACGTGAGTTTCCGAGAGCGTGCACAATGGCAAGAATATTTTACCTTGCCACTTCCGTGCAATCCTTCGATACTGTTGAATAGAACATCGAGCGTCCTTGGCAATATACCCGCACTACCCGCCTGAGCTCCACCCTGGACTGTATAGGTTTTACCGGAGTTGGTAACTCCATAGGCGAATAACAATCCATTTTGCCCTTGAAGGACGTCACGGACGAGCGGGAGAGTCGTCTTTGTGAAAAAGTCCGACTGGGAGGTCTGAGCTGGGAAGATGTGGGAAAATGTGTATATAGAGGATGGGGCTGATGTCGAAACTCGAAACCTCGAGGGATTGCCTTGTGGCTCGTGTGGATCGGTCATCCGAACAGATGTATCCGACAGCGGTGATAGATACGGCGAGGAGGAGGGCTCCTCTTCGCCCAGATGAGGCCTGATCCTAAGATAAGCCTGTCGAAAATTCAGGAGAATTACCTTGAACCGCCGAAACGTTTAACTCACCATGATAGGTTCCCGCTCTGCGTCGTTACTGTTCTTGAGTAGTTTGCGCGCCACTGTAGGCTTAGAGACCGGTTTCGCAGGAGCGGCAACGTCAGCTGAATTGTCTTTGCTGACAAGCGGCTTCCTTGTGGATTTCTTTGCCACAGGTGCGGGTGGAGTCACGGTGGCGGGCTTTGACGCGGTCGCCCTTGTTGTTCTCGTGGTCGGGGCCGCAACGGTGGGCGTTTTAGTTCGGGCAGACGCGCGCGTCGTCACTTTGGGTTTGGTGGATGACATATCAGGAGAGGGCAGGAGACTGCCAGGAGTTGAGAAAGGTTGAAACTGGAACGCGGCGCGTGGTGTTACACTCGTTACTATTGACACGCGAAACGATCACGTGTTCACGTTTGTTGATCACTTTGTCCCCAACGTCTATCTACTATATTTCTTGCTTGTCAGTATCTCGGACGCCATGGTCAAGGAGCAGCCTGGCCGGCGGAAGTCAATTTCTGGGACAGATCAGAACAGGCCCACAGGAATCCTAAAGGGCAAACGGCGTGCACATAGCATCGTTCCTGGCAGCATACTGAGCCCCCGGGCAAAGGCTCGGAGATCGGCAGTGCGTCCTTTGTGGCTATCACATTTATATGTCTCTGACAGAGCCGTGTGCTCAGGCTCCGCGCAAGAGTATTCTCAAGGCCACGATCAACCTCGTGCACACAGATGAACCTAATTCACTGGACGTGCAAACGGCACCACAATCACACTTCCAATTCCCGCCTCCATCCTCCTCTGCAGAAGACACAAATGCCACCCAATCCATGGATCTCACAACCGATTTCACCACTCAGATTCACGACAATCCCTCCCGCAAATTGTTTGGTCGGCGTGTTAGTTTCGCAAACAGCGCTCACGTACGCCTAATCGACGGGCGTAACAAAGACAATACGAACAGCACTGCCTCTCCCCAATCTTCGCCGAGTGTGTCGTCGGATCCTGTGGACGAACCTCCACGGCCCGTAGTCCTCAGCAACGAGAATGCCTACCCTGGTGCTAGTGTGCGGAACCGTAGACGTAGTTCCGTGCGTCAGTCCATGGGGCTGGGTAGCGATGACATGGACCTCACCATCACCGGGTCTGACGCGTTCCTTTTTGCCTCCCAAGCCACTGGTTCCGCGTTGGCAGACGAGGAGATGGATTTCGACGACGATGATGATATGGAGATAACCCAAGCTTTGGACGGGGAGTTTGTCAAGAAACGCCCTGTTTCGCTTGGCGGTGCCCGTAAACCGCTATCCCAAATTTCCGTTGCCACTCCCGCCCCAGATGACGCCGACCAGTCGCAGTCATTTACAGACGACCAATCCCAATCCTATACCGACGATCCGTCACAGGATCCACCAAGGGAATTTACAATTCCTCTAAATAAATCGCTTCGCCCCCCAGCCCACGAAGATGCTTCATGGATGGCGCTACGACGAGCAACGCATTCGGGGGACACAACGTACGAGGAACCACCCGCGTCGTCTGATGACGAATATCTGCCTGTCGTGCGTGAAGGGGACGTGATTGTGCCCGCCTCTGCGGTGCCGCCTCGAGTCGACAGTGGTCACATCCAACAGGACGATACGTTCTCCAGCACAGATGACAGTTTCGGAGACATCGACAACGGCGATAGAACAATGAATATGAGCAAAGTCCTGGGTCGCGTGAGTCTCGCGACGGCAGGATCCCGTATGAGTATGGGACAACCAGATTCCACGATGGACGAGTCGGAAATCTATGGCTCGATTATCCCTCTCGCCGCACAATCAACTCCGGTGCAACCCCAAACTCGGGGGAATGCCCCTAACCCTCCGCCGCCCCGTCCATCAGTCTTCCAAGCCCCTTCCCCCGCGAAGAAAACCGCCAACCCTAAACCGAGCTCCCCTTCAAAGGCTACAATCAAACCTACATTCTCTGCGGCCTTCGCGCCTCCCGTCACACGCCCGACCCCGAAGAAAAATGTGGACTTGAACCCTGTTGCGTCCCCCAATAAACGACCTCGAGAAGCAGATGCGGAGACAGACAAGCCCACTCCTGCAAAGCGGATGGCGCTCGCAGGAAAGTGGACTCCTTCTCCCGCTGGAGAAGCACGGCCATCCACGCCTCCTACTGATGTGCCGAAGCCAAGGCCGCTGTCCCCGAGTAAGAAAGCGCCGTTCTTGGCTCAAAAACAGGCGCAGCCACCGACAGCCTCTAGTGTCGCACCCCCACGACAGCCTTCTGCTCTGCGGCGGCCATCGGGCTACTTTGCGCGGCGGAAAAGTCTTGGTGTTGGGTTGGGCGCGGTTGACACACCAGAGCCGGAGGCAGATAACCTCTCTGTTGACCTTGCAGGCAGGAAGTCGCCCAAGAAGAAAGCCGGAGTCGGCCTGGGTCGTGCCAGCTTGGGCTCCGCACCAGCTGATGCGAGGACTAGGTTTGACAGGAACATGGTGTCTGTCAAGGGCAAAGAGAAGCAGAAGTCAACAGAAAGTGATTCTGCATGTGTTCGAGAAGCAGAACGGCAATCGGCTGCTTCACCGAGTCCAACTAGAGGCTCTCCCTCCCCTGCTTCTCGCCCAGCCTCCCCACGCCCCAACGTGATCTTGATCAGCTCACCGTCTCCGGTCGTTGATCTTTCGGTGTTACTCGACTCAGCGGGTGAATTTGGCGAGAATGGAACCAATAATGACATCGACCCTACGGCACAGTGGAGAGACGGCGCACAGGAGGCGGATTTCCCGGACGATGAAGAGGTGCGTTATTTTGGCCCCCTGCTTTTTCTTTCACTGAGAACCATCTTCTTGACCAGCGTCCCATATCCATCGAGCAGTTTTTTGATATAACTGGTATCAAATTTATGGACGAACTCGACGCGCCTCGCCGTTCTATCCACCAGCCATCACGTCAGGCACGACCTCCGGCCGAAATACCGCTTGCAGAGTATGCTGTCGCTATGTCAATAGATTTGCCAGAATTGGGTTTGTACTCTGCCGTATCCAACGATCTGCAGGGATGGATGGATCAAAGCAAGGCTGTATTCGCTCAGGCAGAGGAGGAAGCGTCTAAGATGACTCCGGAGTTGTTCACGGAGTATATTCGAGCAGACGAGGACGGCCAGAATGAGTTGCTTGTAAAACCTTCCACATATCTTTGGTTACATCGTCTGACTGATTTTCCATCAGCATCAATTGAACTTGATCCGTACAAATGCCCGAGGATTAGCGAAATCAGACTGGTACGATTGGAAGTTGCGCTGGATCGAGGGTTTACGGGAAACTGCTGATAAAGGCTTTGAAGCCCTCAGACAAGTCAGTCCACAACTTACCCTATCGAGGTTGTTACCTGACTCTCTTGTATAGGATGCACTCGCCATCGAGACGCTTCAGGCGATGCCTGAACAGGTCCTTCCTGCCTTAGAACGTCAGTACGAGGAAGTCATGCGGGAGCTGGAGCAGCAGCAGGCTGAGGTGGCTGAGATCGAAAATAGCGACCAAAATTACCTGAATGAGCTGAAGGCATCGATTGCTGAGCAAAAGTGCGTTTACAATCTCCAGCTTTTTTTTTTTTGACAACTGACCAAGTTTTTTGCTCCAGCGTCGAAGTGGAGGCTCTCCAGGCTGAGGTCGCAGAGAGCAGCGCCCAGCTTCAATGGCTGCAAGAGCGTTTAGACGAACTGGAGGTGGAAAAGCGACAAGCAAGAACAGCGATAGCGGACGCCAACAGGACACTGCACATTCAGAATAACAGCACACATTCTGAGCTCTTCAGGCTTAAAGGTATTCATTTCTGTCTGATTCAACATTCATTTAGTAACCAATTGCTGCCAGAGGAGCTGAATAACCTCCAAGATTTGCACATGTTCCGCGCAACTAAAATCCTTCCCGATCTGTTTGAGTATGTGTACGCCTCCCAGTTCCGAGTTTCCATCCCATGTCGCAACTTCGTGCCCATCGTCGACAAAGTGGACATATCTCGGCTAGAGACGTCGCGCCGCCTCCCGGACGACTTTCCCACTCTCAGCAAGTTTTTCTTGGAAAATGCAACACGCCAGATCGCCAATGAAAGACAGGTCTCAACGCGCCAGGTCGGTTTGATTTATAGTCTATTTTCGCATCGCCCCTAAACAGTTGTAGATTGTGGAAAGTCTGTCTGATTACTGGTCCGCTTGTGGTCAGGTCCGGATGCAGTTGTTTCAGCTCACCATCAAATACCCGGTCGATATCGAAATTCTGCCTGTTGAACAAGGCTTCAGAGCGAGGACTGTTTTGTTGTTCCCTGCTGTGAAGGCGAAGGCACACATCTATTTTATCTTTTCCCCCGACACCTTCTCTCGATGGCCTATTTCCATCGGTTCTTTGCGACACGAGGTCAAAATTGTATATGGCCCGATCGAGTAAGTTTTTGCCCATGTTCCAGCAGTTGGAGGATTGTTAATCCCTCGTTGCAGTCCAAACCCAATCTTCAAGACTCTCTCTGATCGCTTAGAACAAGCCAGTCCAGCTGATAACTATGGATGTCTATTCGATGCTTGCATAGAGGCACAGGAGGTGTACTGAATGTAAATGTATTTTCGGTGATTCCTTGATTTTCAATACTACGTATGTACATACTATTCGACACCACCGTACATATGTGTCAGCATAATGCCCTGTACTAGTACGACATTACTTATGTTATATATATCTGCTGTGTTTAGGCAAGATGCACAAGACTGCTCTGATCGCATCCGACCTCAACAAGAACGCACTTTTACTTATGCACGGAAGGCGACAACATGCGAGGCAAGTGCGCACAATGGCAGGATGACAAGGGTCTTGGAGTCTCAAGGCCGTGCTGGAGTGGGCAAGGGGGAAAACGGACTAAAGGAAGCAATTCTGCAGATTGATAGGCGCTTCGGAGATCACTCTCGATGCGGCCCACTTCCCATCGCAACCCCGAAAAGGCAGAAACGCGGAAAACTCGAATATACACGCAACAAACCTCGTCGTGGCGGTCGAAAGGAAAGTAGGATCGCTCAATGAGGTCATGTTTTATATTGATGCGCTCGACATGCTGTTTCGCCGTACTGTACCATTTAAATCAATTCGACAGGGGGTAACGCGTGCGCGTGACTAGTTCCTCGGACCAATTCGACAAATCGACAAAAAATTTCGCGTAACACCAGGAATTTTTTCGGACGCGTTTTTTTCGTCCAAAATATGTCCTACGTCTAACTAAGGGTTGCATTTTGGCAAATTTTGGACCTGTTGTCACAAAATTTGTACCCTCCGTGACGCGTGACTGTCGAATTGATTTTTGAGGACTCAACAAAATATTGAATCTCCGAAAACATATGTAATTACCAGGCGCCAAAAACATCCCCTCCCCTTCCCGACGGCGATGTGGGGGTGAGCTCGCTCTTTCTCTTACTGCATCTTTACTAACCTTTCCTTTATTATTATTATTAATTTAGTCTTTCCTCTTAGGCGCTCTCGATCGACTTCCACTTTCCTTTCTCTTTCTTCCCTCTCGTAGTCACTAGATTGGGCGAGCAACCCTCGTGCTCCCTTGTCATTGGGCCCCAGGCTTGAGACCTTCGAGTCGACCAAAAGCACGTTAATAATCGCACCCCTTTTGTAATCGGTATCTCGAATCGAATTCTGTTCTGTACTACGCCTTCAATGTTTCTCATATTTTACGCATTTCACTTTCGTCACACAGAAAGAGTCGTGAATGAGTATCATTGGAGTCGTTCGGGTACATGATGACCATATAATGCAGGTACTAAGAGGGATGTGTAGAAAGTGAAGTGGATAATAGTAAACACAAATGATGCAAGGAGAGTGATTGTGGAGACGAATAGGTATCGTGCGGAGAAAAGAATACAATAGTTCGGTCAGATGTCAGAGATGCCAGCAGCGCCCGAGAAGAAGAAAAATCATGACCATGTCGTTGGCCCGAACGTTCCGGTCTCGGAAATGAGGAGGGGCATGCCCATCGCGTCATTGGTATTTTGCCAGACGGTGTTGCCCCACCATTCTATCGTAAACCCGCCCTTGGGATACACGACGGTGAAGAACATGACGATAAGGGAGATCGAGACTCCCGCGTCGAGCGCAGCCGACAGGATGTAGTTGTAGCGCATCCACCACCGGAAATGACGGCGGCGCATGACGAAGTTGAAGATGAACCCGGTGGTGGCCCACGCGGCGTAGTTGTACGCGGAGGCAGCGGGGATCGCGCCGACGCCACCGAAGAACACGGGGATGTTGATGTACCGCCAGTACGAGAGAGGATAGCGGCGGGCGAGGTAGTAGAAGGGGACGGGCAGAAGGGCACCGACGAGGAAGCCATAGAGAAGTGGGTTGTACCTGGAAAGCCACGGATTAGAAGTCGGTTGGGTGAACAGGAGTGATGCAAACTTACATGCCGCCAGGGCTGAAGAGACGGGCAGGCCCGATGCCTCCCCAAGTCAGAGACGCGGTCGCGAAAACGTTCGTCGACGGGCAAACCAAGTGGTCGGGGGCGTCCGGCGTGCAGATGCCAGCAATGTTGCCGAACATCCAGCTCTGGACGGCGGTGACGACGAAGCAGGTGATGACGCAGGCGACCATCTGGATAGTGAACATCGTGCGCGGCGGGACCTTCATGTAGTGGCCGAGCTTGAGATCACCCGCGAATGCAACGCCTTGCGCGGTTCCGGTGTACGCGATGGCCTTGAACACGATGTTGGCGACGGGGCGGCCGGGCAGTGCGTATCCGGCAATCATCTCCTCCATGACCTGCAGCGCGACGTGCTGGTTGGTGATGGCCTGCAGCATGGCGAGGGGAATGGCGGCGAGCATGGAGATGATGAGAGCGAGAGCCGCCGCCCAGATGGGCAGCCGGGTTGGGAAGATCTCAATCGCGATGAAGATGAATATCGTGGACAAGACGCCGACGATGATGTACCACCAAGTAGGAACCTCGGGGTAGCGCTGCATCAGACGAGAGTGGATGTCGCGCTCGTCCTTGAGACTCGACCTGAAGCGGCGAGCAATGTCGCGGCCGAACCACACTGCAAGCACGAGAGATGATGAGAGGCGCACAAAAAGATGAAAACGGCAACATACGGAAAGTGTGGGTGAAGATCGCGCCGACGGACGCGAACGAACAGAAGTACGCCATGCAGAGGGCAGCGGTCATGAAAATCGGCGAGTACGCGGCGTACAGCTCGGGAATGAACTGGCCATCCTGGACGGTCGCTGAGATGTTGTATGGCATCCCGGTGTTGTCAAAGGAGACGTATGCAGACACCGGCAGATAAGCGGTGAAGAATGCATTTTTGACTGGATGAAAAAATGAGAAACGGACCCGAGTTGAAAGGCGCGAAGACGTACAATACATGATGGGCACGACAAACCAGAAGCAGATGATCACGGAGGCGATGGTGTTCATCTCGGACCACCACTGAAGTGAGAACCGTCAGTCCGAATTTCGCGACGCGAAAAGGAGACTGGACGCACGGGTGTGACCAACGGACTACCAATGAAGGAGATCATGGACCAATCGAAAGTCAAAATGCTCATCCCCAGCCCAGTGTTGGCGCCAAACAGCGCATTGACGGTCGTGTTGTTGGGCACGATCCAACACACCCAGTTGAACACGCTGAGCGCGGTGAACAAGTACCCGGGGACCCAATACCAAACGAAGCTGCAGGCGCATACGATGAAGAAGAACCGCTCGCGGGTCATGTGGCCGCGGTCGCGCTTGCCGTAGTTCTTGTGCAGCGTGTTGAACAACGCCGAGTTGACCAGGGCGCTGGGCCAGATCATGGAAGAGGGCCAAACGACGAACTGGCGCAGCATGCCGCCGAGAGAGAAGCCGAAAACCTGAGTCCCCATGATGATGAGGATCTGGTAGATCCAAGGGAGGTGCTGGTGGTAGTACATCTGCTGCGTGGCGATGACGTCGGTAGCGTATGCGCCAATATAAGAGACGTTGATCATGACGGTGATGCAAACGTGCTCCTTGATGTTGAATGGCCCGGGGTTGAACGACCAAACGTAGCCAAAGGTCCTGAACTGCATTGTGGGGAGCACCCACTCGAGGAACTTGCCCATAGGGAGGGAAATCAACTGCCCGACGATGCCGGTCACGAAGACGGACGGAGCTGAGGGTACGAAATGAGGAGAGGTTTACTCGATCGAGAAGGCAACGTACCGCGATACTCGAAGACCTGATTGACTCCAGCCAGCAGAATCGTCAGGAATACGCCCAAGAACCACCTAGAAGGAAAAATATCAATATCGAACAGTGTTGCATATCATAGGGAGAGAAACTCACATGCGGAATGTGTTGACTGGCATGAGGGGATCATCGACGCTGGAGACCGCTGCACGCACTTCCGGGTAGGGAGATTCGCTGCACCCAGTGATAAGACGGCTGCTCGCAATCGAAGTTTAGCAAGAACGCACTCGTCAAATTCAATCGCGGTGGAGTCCCTCGATCCAGCTCGCGAGGGCGCAGAGTACCGATCGTAATGCGACTCGGCGTCGGAATGTTCGTAAAGTTTCTTCTCGGCCTTGAGCGACTCGGAGCTGATGGGCTTCGCAAGCGGCTTCTTCAAGTCGATGTTGGGGTCGTTCAGGTGCTCCATCATGTAGTCGACGTCCTCGGGCACGTCGGGGACATGGCGGCGGCGCACGTACTGCGGCAGCGTGCCGACGTCCTCGCTGGAGCTCATGTACGGCTTGAGATCGTCCTCCATGGCGGCTGTCGTGATCGGTGAGGAGGAGACGGTGAGGTAGCGCGGGCGGGAGACCACAGAGGGGGGATGGGTGGGTGACTTTCTGCCTGCAATTCATGGCGCTTTTAATTGCGTCGCTTACCGCCAGTATGAAGCCCGCCACGATCAGGTCCAGGAAAGGAAATTTCGAAGCACCGGGAGACAATTAGACAATAGCGGGTGAGACAACAAAAAATGGGCTAGCACACGTCGACATGGGTTCCGAGATCTAGATGCCTTGACAGACTGATAAGAAATGGATCTCATTGTTCTCCCCTAACCCAATCTGCGAACGGGTGGGAACAACAAGAATTCCGAGAGAGTGCGATTCATTGGCAAGTCGGTTCAAATTCGTCGCAGTGCGCCTCGACTCTGGGGCGGCCTGAGGGTGGAACAGCGACGTCCATCCTGAGGTCGCGCACTGGCAAGGCCAAGACGGAGCCCGGGGATCGGGGCCAAGTACCGGCAGCTCTTATTGTCAAGTTGATCAGCGGTTGATCAGGTGCAAGACAAAGAACAAAAGAAACTGATCATGATTCACATCCGCATTCGGACGCGAGGGTGGTGTTTGCGTTAGTTTGGCGCTGATGGCGCATCAGCGATCCGATCAGGAACGGCACACGAATCCCGCTCCAATGTTGCCGTGACTTTGCGGAATGTCACGCACTGCAACCCGTGCCATGCCCGGCCCCATGGATGGCGTCTTCCGAAGCTTTTATGGCGAACGCATCCCACAAGCCTCTATAAGTCGGATAATCAATATGCTTACTAGGCATCCATGTCTTCAACAGCTACTGAGACTCAGACCCAAGCCGCCGCCCCTGCGACGCTCATCCTCAGGTCCCCCGCCGAGGAGAAGAAGCCCGAGGAGGAGGAGGAGGCGTACCGCTACTCGCACCTCCTGCCCCATTTTTCGCAAGACCAATACCCGCCCCTGACGCCGTTCACGCACACCGACCCGGGCCTGCGCGCGCTCGCGCACCCCAACCCGCGCGCGTTTCTCGACACCGCCACGAGGGTCGTCGAGCTCACTCCCAACCTCGGGACGGAGGGTACGCACGCGCACGCGCTCTGATCGGGGCGCATTCCCAGGACTTATTGTGGCGTTTCAGTGCGTGGGATCAACTTGGCCGCGCTCGACGCGGACAGGCGGGACGAGCTGGCGCTGGAGGTCGCGCGTCGCGGCCTGGTGGTCTTCAGAGACCAGCACGACTTCATCGACCGCGGTCCGGAATTTTACCGGCAGTGGGGTGCGCATTTCGGGCGCCTGCACGTCCACCCGACGTCTGGTCACCCCGCGGGCTATCCAGAAATACACCTTGTCTACCGGTACGGAACCCCTTAGTTCCGTGTATTATTAACATTCGCCTCATTTTTATCCGCGCGCCAGCGACGCCAACTCGACATTCAACTTCGAAGTCTCCGACAGCATCACCTCGACAGTCTGGCACTCCGACGTCTCCTACGAGCTCCAGCCGCCCGGGCTGACGACGTTCTTCCTCCTCTCCCAGCCCGCGACCGGCGGCGACACGCTCTTCACGTCGCAGGTGTCGACGCTGAAGAAGCTCTCCCCGCCGTTCGTCGCGTTCCTGCGCACGCTCACGGCGCTGCACTCGGGCGTCCAGCAGGCGGAGTTCTCGCGGTCGGGAAAGCGCGGCGGCGTCGTGCGCCGCGAGCCCGTCGAGACCGTGCACCCGGTGATCAGGAAGCATCCTGTGACGGGCGAGGAAGCACTGTATGTCAACCGGCAGTTCACGCGGCGGATTATTGGGCTCAAGCGCGAGGAATCTGGTTTGCACTTTGGCTGACTCTCGCTAAGTACTATATTGACATATGTGCTAGCAAACATACTCAATTTCCTGTACGACCACATCGACAAGAGCGGGGATAACCAAGCCCGTTTGAAATGGACTCCGGGCACGATTGCGGTCTGGGACAATCGCATCACCGGTAAGTCATGACTCATTCCTCCCCGTGTGCCAGCCGACGCTAATGCATGGCCCATACCTACAGCCCATTCTGCCATTGTCGACTATGGCGACTCCAAGGAACGCCGTCACGGTGCGCGCATCACGCCGCAGGCCGAGAGGCCCATCCCTGCCCTGGACGGTCTGAAACTTGAGTAGGGGAGGAAGCGTTCAGAGAATCAGTGTATATATTATTTATCTGTATCGCACAATACAGCAGCAAGATAAATAAACATTCAAGTTGTAGATATCGTATAAGATTACAAAGGCGGCCCAAATACCGCCAACTTAGTTTCGGCAGAAATTAAATGAATTACCAATTACACGGCGATTCCGCGGCCTTTGGAGGGGGACTCGACGGTGGTGAGGTCCGTGCCCTGGCTGTCCAACGCGATGTCGAGCTCAAAGTTGCCGGCGCCGCTGTTGTCACGGTTCAAGTGCGCTCCCTTCTCGTGCTGGTCGAAAATGAGCTTGGAGACGGACGCGACGGTGTCCTTCGACCACGCCTTGCCCGTCGCGACGCGCAGGATGATGAGCTGCGGGGAAATCGCCTTTCGAAGGACGGTCAGCGGAAGGCGGGAGGTAGGAAAGGGGGGCATACGCAGAAGTCGGCCCAGATCTGGAGCAGCGCGAAGGAGTAGGGCGAGTTTCTGGCGTACGAGATGACGTAGATGATGCCGAGCACCGTGAATGGGAGCGCCGACTCGAGCAGGACGGCGACCACGCCGGTGTACGTGCGGCAGTACTGTTCGCCCAGAATCGTGCGCACGCGGTTCCGGACAGACAGCAGGCGCCCGCAGATCAGGGAGGTGACGATTATGTTGAGGCTGATCGTGAGCCAGAAGTAGGGGACGCCAAAGGAGACGGAGTCGCCGGAGAAGAAGCTGGCGCCAGGGATGGCACTCTCGTATATGAGGAGAATAGCCATCGCTGAAAACTAGATAAGTAAAATCAACTCTTGCATGTGGAGGCGTACATACACATGGCGGCAAAGTAGATGAGGACCGGCAGCGCGATTATGTGCAGTGAAGAGCCCCAGATTATGTAGCAACGATATAGCTGTTGTAGGTTCAGGACGACGAGCAACGAAAGAATTACGAAACTTACTAGCAGGCCGTCTGCCAAGAAGTTCATGCATATACCGGCCACCGTGCCCAATGTGTTGTACCACGCAGAGAGGTTTGCGATGAGATACGCCGCCGGCCCACCCATGACGTCCCGATTATCAATCCAGATGAGCTGGCCAAACAGCGCATTGCAGCTCGATGCGACGGTCCACAGAAGCAGCATGACGGTGCCATAAAAGATGTAGAAAAACGACTCTTTGCGGGCCTCGGCGGAAGAGTATAGGAGGAAGTAGTTGGACAAAACGAACATGAAGAGCTGCATGCCTGCGGAATTCATGAGGCGCAGGGAACGAGCCGGGACAGAACTGACGAACCATAGAGGATTGCGGTGATGTAGCTTCCGATGTACAGCGATCTCTCGAAGGCGAATTCCGGCGGGGTGTCGAGCTGCAGCTGCAGATTATCCATGGCGGACGGGAAGGGCCAGGCGGGTGCGACGAGGGCTTGGACAGTGCGACCTAATGTAAATATGCGTCGACGCCGCGGAAGCGGTTTGGCCGGCCTTCGACCTTGCCTTCGACGTTTCATTTACAGCTTTGGCATTCGGCGTACCAAATCGGGCACAAAATGAGGCGAGTATGACTAAAGTTTAGATGCCTTGCTCGGAGCGGCTCTATTGGCATTTCTTGGCACTCCTTCCATGTCGACCAGCTTGGGGGAAGCAAAGGAAACTGTACAGACGACGACACCAAGCGAATCAAGTCCTGCGGATCGAGCAGTCAATCAAGGCGCTTCCCGCCCGTTACGCGTCATCCCCGGGCAGCCGATATTGAAAGGTCGGCAAGTCTGTTGGACACTTTTCCCGGGCTAACTTGAAGCTTGAACATCCGGCCTAGAGAATGCCGAGACTCCGGTGTGGCCTTGCGGTAGGAACCAGGGCGGCACGTAAGATCTCCCCCATGCCCATGAGTCCAACGATTAAAATGTCGATAAGTTGTGTCGATCCACACGCCGGGGTTGCCTAGCGTAGAACAGACTCGGAGGCACAGCGTGTTTGGCTACAAGTCATTCGCTGAGGCTCAAGCACGAGAGTAGCTCAAAACAATGCGGAGTGAGCCTCCCATCGACTTCCATGCTAACAGTTTGACAGCGTTTCCGACTCTCCACTCGCAGAACCGTCCGAATTGACAACTGCTACCCGCGGCTCACGGGATTCCAACTAGCTGGCAGAGGCTGGCAAGTCGACCGGGGCCGTCAAGCGTCGAGGCAGTCGGTAGCGAGGGCACTTGATTGGAGCTGTAGGAGTGGGTATGGGCTTGAAGCTTGAAGTGTTGCTGTTTTTGGCCGCAGGCTGTCAGTTGGACATTGGCAATATCGACGGCGTCCGAGTCTGCCACTAGGGCAGGTCAGCCTTGCCTCGCATATTCGTGAAACGATATTGCAGCGATATTGTGGAGAGTGTATGAAGCTGAAGTGGGAGATTGATGGACAACCACCTTGAGCGCTGAAGGGTGCTGACGTCACAAAGTCAACTCGTTACGGTACACTATCAGGCTGGAATTTCTACAATACCATGTGTGCATGTATAACTGAAGAAAGCAGTCTACGAATGCATCCCCGACATTTAGAGATCACATCCTACAATCCCAAATTTATACAAGAAGAGAGGCAACTTGATATGCGCGCGGCCGCGCCGATTCGAATGTACATTCAAGATGTGATCGTCGGTCCTCAACGAGGAGAATATCCTTATGCTTTGTACAACAGAGGGGGGGCGGGAGTGGGCCCCAATAGTTTTGGCATCACTGGAGATCTAAAAGTGACCCAAGTTAGGTCAGCGTATCAGAAAAACGCGACGGTGATATAACCTACCTGACTGGCAGGTGCACAATGGGTTGGGCGTTCTCTCTAGACCGCGCCGCGTGCCTTGAGCTTGGCGACGATGTGCAGGAGAAGACGCTGAAAAATTCTCAGAGTCCCGTCACTTGGATGCATAGTAAAACGCACATAAATCGCATTCAAGATATCTTTAAGACGGTTTCTCGCGCGAGGAGCTTGGGGCTGAGATTCTGCAGGTTAGCCGACATGAATTTGAATCGCAACAAGAACTCCTTACAGCCGTCAAAGTCGGGTTCGCGTGCACGATTATCTGCCCAGTTGGATTTGGATTCTGGATCACGGAAGTCCACGGAAACACGAGATACGTGGGCGTGGGAGACGCAGCGTGCTGCGCGAGGACGAGAGAAATGGAAGGGAGCGTGGGTTCTTGCAGGCGCATTTTCAAGGACGGGCTGGCTGAGATGGTGGGCGTGAAAGGCGAAAAAAAAATTAAGCTCAAAAGCGGCCCTAGTGTGTTTTATAGGCAACGGCATCGGTGCCGTGACAGACCGTTTTTGGGAAGCAACGAGTGTCTGTGGACGCTGTGAATGCTGCATTCCTTCATTGTTGCCGCCGACCACAGCAAGAAGAAACGATAGTCTTGAGAGCGACGATCTTTCTCGAGTTCCGCTGGAAAACCATGCCCCTAATAACGGCGCAAGACTCGGCAGTTTCGAAAACGGCTCGATTGGAATTGGCCTTCGGTGAATAAAATGAAACGGAGCAGCAAAGCCCGAAACAACTGGGTCGGTCCCGATGAGCGGGCCTTGCTCGCCACCCTTTTCGGGCGACTGACATCCGCACCGTTTCAAAGATGGAGGAAACTGGACATGGTGCTAGAGTAACGCTCCCCACACATAGGCACGAACGATTCTGCAAGAGAGTTTTCGGCCAATCTCTGTCCGCGCGCGACTCTCTGGGGCTGCATGCCGTGTCTTCCGCAGGCAGCACGCATCCACGAGGATGATGCTGCTGCGGGTGGTGCGCGTACATCAGCGGCGACGGCGTGAGCGTGTGCGGCACGCAGCCGCCGGGCGACATGGGGAGCGGCGACGGGTAGCGGAATGGGTGCGTGCCGGGCCCTGCCTGCGCGGTGCCCACCCAGCGCGGCAGAGCCCCACCGCGGGGACTTCGCCGCGATGTCCTCCCCTCTGCCTCTTGACACGGCGCAGCGGATCTCCACCGGGCGCTAGTGCAGCGTCGCCCAAATCGTACTTCGCTCCGCAGACCGCGATCGCAAGACGACCCGCCACGACTCTGCCTTGTTCTCTGGTAATAGTACGCGCCGAACAATCGGGGTCCGTCTCTCTTCATTCGTGGTCGCTCTGACCATCGGGGCACTCCAACCGAACTCAAGCCGACCACACCCCCACGCGCACAGACAGTATGGACACCGCAACCGAGGACCAGCCCCAGGCGTGGCGGCTACCCACTACCGTGACGGTGACATGTGACTGCATGCTGAAGGGAGGTTTCCTACTGCCCCCGATATCAGCGAATGAACTTGAACAGATCCCCAGACAGTTTGACCCAGTGAGCCAGTTGTTCCAACGAACAAGAGGGCGCAGATCCCGTCCGCCACCGCAAGATACAAGCCACCAAGATCCACAGGTGTGCCAACGCACGTATGCGCCACGCAAGTGCTCCGACACTTTCTGTCTGCAAGAGCGAATAGCGTGCTAGCGCCCTGATGCAGGAATCGTGAAAGAGATACACGTGTATGATCCCGCACCTGAAGGGAGAGCCACAAGCCCACAAGCAAGCAAAGATCGAGGCCAAGATAGCTCGCTAGTTTGCTGCGGTTCCCTCCGTTAGAGACTCCATACAGAGGTCCCCGAAGGCGTGGAGGCGGCAAATCCAGCGCTAAGTGAGACCCGAACGTCTCATTTAGGTCGACGACGGAATCGCACCAAGCCTCCTGTCAGTCCCTGCATTCTTTTCCTTCTACAAGCATAGCTTGGTTGGAGGCCGTCCTGGAGCTCGTGTGCGCGCCCATGCAGCTCCGCGCCCTTGCCATTGGCTGTTGGACTGCCGGCCTAGCTTGAAGATTTCGACGTGTCCCAGACATCCACGATTGGATTTTGCATTCAAAGTGTTGCAAGGAGTTTGGATTTTCCTCTCGACCCGGGGCCGTAGGGGAGTGCGCTTGAAAAACCAAGGCCTGGGGGAGGTACGGATGTGGAAGAGCGGAGAGTGAATGTTGGTCGATCACAAATTGAATTGTTTTGGGGGTCTCGCTTGAGCTTGATCGTTATCCCCCTCACAAATTTCCTCCGCCAACCTACCAGCAAGCAGAGCCGGACAAGATTTATCCTACCTACAAAATTACTATTACTCCCCCTCGCCCCAATCCTGTCCTCTGTCCAAGTCGCTGCTCTGCCCTCACCGGCCCACCTTCCTTCTTCATTGCTACGACCGACGAAGGAGTTCCTCCAGCTGAAGGAGTTCCTCTGTCTGGAGGAATTTCTCCGTTGGTCGTAGCAATGGTGCTGGGAGCCGCGAAGCGTTCAACTCAGACCAAGATGCTCTACAGACAAGTCCACGACGACACCACAATCCCTCTCGCCCTCAACTTGCCACAAGTCAAGTGGCAGGAGAAGCGATCCTCATTCCCCGTACATCGTGGTGCGATGAGGTTTTCTGAAGAGCATTTGGTCTGCGTCCTCTTGAACTGCCGTTGGTGTGGCAGCCGGCACCGTCTCTTATTGCCGCTCCAAGTTTTAGCTCCACGGTCAAGGCCAGAACGCAAGGCATGCGTCGGCAGTGGGACCCTTCAGCCGCGACCACGCAAGGGCTTTGTCTAGGCGCCTGCAGCCTTGCCTGCACCCGGTGGACACGGCAAAACCTCCAGAAACTTGCAGCGCGCACGGGTACGTGTTGCAGACCGGGCACGACGAATTTGCTCATCTTTCGGCGTACAGTGGGGCGTTGACATATTCGACACGTTCATCTCTGGTCATTCTGTATTACGATTGATTGACGTGATACTAATACCACCGACTCGTAGAGCATATTGATGCCGTTCTAGGCTCCGGATGAGCCGACTCTTTTTGCCAGCGGGTGGAAACCAATCAAAGACGAGTCACCCGGGTCCCGGGGATTTCACCAGTACGACGCCGGACAAGACGGTGTAAATTTCAAGTAGAGAGGTACCATAAAACAGGAGGCTGACGCCCTCCGCAGGTTCCGGCTACTTACTTACCTCAAGACGAGCTAATAAAAGTTGCGAGTTTCTCAGCACTCGAAGCGCTCCCTTCTTGGCCATGCACAGAAAGCAGCCTAGTCTTTCTGAAAGCTGTTTTCTGTTACATAAGCCGCTCACGAACCTGCTTTCCAATCTGATCACAAATCGAATCCTAACCAGCGCCCATACTAGTAGCACTAACCGGCGCCCATGGCATCAGAATTCAACGAAACGCTTGGTCATGACTTTGGTTATGGAACGATTTAAAGGACTGGTTCAAGCCAGACGGAGGACCTTTCATCTCCTTCCAATATGACACTGCTCTTAATCGGTCTTGTCACCTCTGCCTTTGCTAGTTCCTCGATCAACACGAGCAACACTAGCTTCGATGTGCAGCCCTTCCGCATCGACCTTATGAAGGCTATTCCGCATCTCAATGCCCTTGTGGAACACACTCGACTTCCGGAGAAAGCATTATATCCCAGGGCGGGGATCGATTTTGGAATTCAGCTGGACTTCCTGCGTGACTTGCAGACGGAGTGGCTGAATGAATACAGCTGGGCCAAGCAAGAAGCAGGACTAAACCAGTAAGATCTATGCCTCGTTGTCCAATGATTCGACTGAAAATGCCAGGCTTGCGCAATACACAACTACTATCGAAGGTCAAAATGTGCATTTTGTGCACGAAAAATCCCAGGACAAGGACGCGATTCCTCTGCTACTACTTCACGGCTGGCCAGGTGAATCTTGTGTGAATATTGCCCGCCGGCATCGTTTCTGACTATCTTCCTTCTGGGTAGGCTCTTTCCAGGAATTCCAGCCCATAATCAAACCTCTCACCGAGTCATGGACGAGTCCGGCTGGGAAAAATGTCTCTTACAACGTCATCGTTCCTTCCCTTCCCGGATTTCTATTTTCTTCTGCACCGCCTCAAGATTGGAAGAACGCCGATACCGCGCGTCTCTTCAATACTCTGATGACCGAAGTCCTCGGCTACTCAACCTACGCCCTGCATGCAAGCGACTGGGTAGATATCTCTATCACTGGCCCTCGTTGCATTCCTGGATTTGACCCATTTCCAGGGCTGCGACATCGGGTACGAACTCTACAGCTCGTACAACTCAAGCGCCCGAGCAGCGCACTTCGTGACCGTCCCTTTCACCCCACCGTCGCCGCAAGAAATCGCAAACAACAATATCACACTCTCCGACGTCGCGAAGGTGACTCAACAGCGTGGCGTGGACTGGAGCACCATCGGGATCGGCTACTTCACTGAACAGACCTACAAGGTGTGCCTCGTTGGTGTGGAGGCAACTCAGCGATATTGAGCATCACATAGCCGAATGACATCGGTCTCGCGCTTACGACAACCCCGTCGGCCAGTTGGCATGGATCGGCGGAACCATCAAGCTTTGTATGCGAGCCCTTACTTCTACATATCAAGTTCCTCCGACTAACGAGCAATCCACGCAGGGTCCGATCCACGAGCTGGAACGGGACCATCCGCCCTAACACACACCGCAATCCTCACCGCCACGTCACTGTACTACCTAACGGTTCCTTCCAGTCGGCCGCCTGGATCTACGCCCAAAATCCTGGCGCGTTCAACCGAGCGTATGTGAAACCCGCCACCGACGCCCCGATGTTCTTCAGTCTTTTCGAGTACAACATGCTGTATTGGCCACAGGCGTATATCGAGAAGGTCGGGAACTTGATTTTCTACAAAGGTGCGAAGTCGCTCGCTATTTTGGCATTCTGAGTCTCAGTTTGCTTGCAGAACACGACTTCGGAGGACATTTTGCTGGGCTAGACAACCCTCCAGCTCTCATCGAAGACCTCCGCGAAATGGGCGTTTACTTCAAGCCTTAAATGGATTAGCTTTTAGACATACTTGAACGCTATTTAGCTTAATGGGTACGATATACGCGTTTAAAAAAATATTGACAGCGTCTGAGTCTGCCATGAGGACCGGTCGACCTTCCCTAGGCCTCGTGAAACAGATCTTGGACAAATTATGGAGACGCTGACGGTGATATATTTATACACAGCATGGTCCAGCCTCTGAACACTGTGTTCCCAAGATTATCCCAGCGCGCATGAGCATCTCGCGCCTTCACCTTGGACCCCAGCTATCCTACTTGTCGAGCTATTCTCGCACATAGTACTGAAGTCTGAGAAATGGATTTAGTCTCACAGAAGAGTGCTGAAGTCACCAGTAGTAACGATTTCGACAGCCGAACAAGACAGTTAATAGTTACGGTACACTATCAGGTTGGAATTTCTACACTAGTATGTGTGCATGTATAACTGAAGAAAGCAGTCCACCAATGCGTCCCCGACATCTAGAGATCTCATCCTGACCAGTACCAGTACAATCCCAAATTTATACAAGAAAGACAACTTGACATGCGCGCGGCCGAGCCGATTCGAATGTACATTCAAGATGTAATGGTCGGTCCTCGCAATCGAACGAGGAGAATATCCTTTTCCTTTGTACAGCGGAGGGCGGAAGTGGCCACCAATAGTTTTAGTTTAGCATCACTGGAGAAGCAACCCAATTTAGGACATCCCACCAGAAAAACACGACACTGAGTCTGTTGAATACAACCTACTTGACGGGCAGGCGCGCAATGAGCTGAAGGTTGGGTTGGAGCTTCTGTCTAGACTGCGCCGCGTGCGTTGAGCTTGGCGACGATGTGGAGGAAAAGGCGCTGGGAAATTCTCAGCGTCTCGTCAGTTGGATACATAGTAAAACGCACATAAATCGCATTCAAAATATCTTTAAGACGGTTTCTCGCGCGAGGAGCTTGGGACTGAGATTCCACAGGTCAGCCGACATGAATTTGTATCACAACAAGAACTCCTTACAGCCGTCAAAGCCGGGTTCGCGTTCACGATTATCTGGCCGGTCGGATTTGGATTCTGGATAATGTAAGTCCACGGAAACACGAAATAGGTGGGCGTGGGAGAAGCAGCGTGCTGCGCGAGGACGAGAGAAATCGAAGGGAGCGTGGGTTCTTGCGGGCGCATTTTAATTTTCAACGACGGGCTGGTTGGGATGGTCGGCGTGAAAGCCGAAAAAATTAAGCTGAAAAACGGACCCTGGTTTGTTATTATATGCAACGGCATTGGTGCCGTGACAGCCCGTATTTGGGAAACAGCGAGCGCCTGTGGACATTGCGAATGCTGCATTCCTCCATCGCTGCCGCCGGCCACAGTAGGAAGAAACGATATTCTCGAGCGCTATGATCTCTGTCGGGTTCCGCTGGGAAAGCACCGTGGCCTTGCCCCCAATAACGGCATAAGACTCGCCAGTTTCGAGAACGGAGGTTCGACTCGGGATTAGCCTTTGGTCAATAAAGATGGAGCAGCAAAGCACGAAAGAGCCGGGTAGAACCCGATCAGCGGGCCCTGCTCGCCACCGTTTTCAGGTGCGCGGCTGACGTGGGCACCGTTCTACAGACGGAGGAAACTGGAGACGATGTTGGAATAACGCTCCCCGGACAAACGAGCGATTCTGCAAGAGAATTTTCCGTGACTCTCTATCCGCGCACGACTCTCTGGAACTGCATGCTGTATATTTCGCGGGTAGCACGCGTCTACGAGACCCAGCGCGGCAGATCCACAGCACCGCGACTTCGCCGCGAAGTCCTCCCCTCTACCTCTCGACACGGCGCAGAGGATCTCCACCGGATGCTGGTGCAGTACCTCGCTTCGCAGACCGCGATCCCAAGACGACCCGACACAAGTGTGCCTTGTTCTCTGGTCATAGTACGCGCCGAACGATCGGGGTCGCTCTTTCTTCATTCGTGGTTGCTCGACCATTGGGGCACTCCAACCGGGCTCAAAATTGCCACACCCCCACGCGCACAGACAGTATGGACACCGCAACCCAGGACCAGCCCCCAGGCGTGGCGGCCACCCACTACCGTGACGGTGACATGTGACTGCATGCTGAAGGGAGGTTTCCTACTGCCCCCGATATCAGCGAATGAACTTGAACAGATCCCCAGACAGTTTGACCCAGTGAGCCAGTTGTTCCAACGAACAAGAGGGCGCAGATCCCGTCCGCCAACGCAAGATACAAGCCACCAAGATCCACAGGCGTGCCAACGCACGTATGCGCCACGCAAGTGCTCCAGCACTTTCTGTCTGCAAGAGCGAATAGCGTGCTAGCGCCCTGATGCAGGAATCATGAAAGAGATACACGTGTATGATCCCGCACCTGAAGGGAGAGCCACAAGCCCACAAGCTCCCAAGTAAGCAAAGATCGAGGCCAAGATAGCTCGCTAGTTTGCTGCGGTTCCCGCGGTTAGAGAATCCATACAGAGGTCCCCGAAGGCGTGGAGGCGGGAAAACCGACGCTAAGTGAGACCCGAACCTGGCAGTCTCATTTAGGTCGACGACAGAATCGCACTCCTGTCAGTGCCTGGATTCTTTTCCTTCTACAAGCATAGCTGGGTTGGGGACCGTCCTGGAACTCGTGTGTGCGCTCATAGAGCTCCGCTCCCTTGCCACTAGCCGTTGCACCGCTGGCGTAGCTTAACAATTTCGACTTGTCCCTGACATCCGCAATTGGATTTTTTGAGCAGCTGAAAGCGCCAGTCAAGGAGTTTTTATTTTTCTCGACCGGGGGCCGTGTGGGACTGCGCTCATGGAAAACCAACGCCAGGAATGTACGGATGTGGAAGAGCAGAGAGTGGTCATACACAGATGTTGGCCGATCACAATTTGCAGATAATTGTTTGGAGTGTCTCGCTTCAATCTCGCTTGAGGCCTTGAGGTTCCAAATCTCAACCCACCAGCCAGGCCCAGCAAGCAGACTCAGACCATTGCTCCTACCTAAAAATTTACTCTTAGCCCCCTCACCTCAATCCTGTCCTGTCCTTGTCCAAGCCCAACATTGGTGTCACCCGCCTTCCTTCTTTATTGCTATGGTCAAAGAACGAAGGTGTTCCTCCAGAAAGACTTCAGGAAGTGACTCCTTCGTACCTCGTTCTCGAAGGTTTCCTTCGTTGGTCGCAGCAATAGTATTGGGAGCCACGAACCGTTCAACGCACGTCAAGTTCACGACGAGAAAGAGACCACAATCCTTCTCACCCTCAACGTGCCACAAGTCAATTGGCAGGAGAGGCGATCCTCCTCATTCCCCGCACATCCTGGTGCGATGAGATTTTCTGAAAAGCATTGGTCTGCGTCATCTTGAACTGCCGGTGGTGTGTCTCCAGCCAGCGCCGTCCCTTACTACCGCTCCAAGTTTCAGCTCGACGGTCAAGGCCAGAACGCAAGTCATGCATCGGCAGTCAGTTTCGACCAGCAAATGCTTGTCAAGGCGCCGGCAGCCTTGCCAAGCCTTGCCTGCAGCCGGTCAATTGTGCGGCAAAGCCTCCCGAGAATGACTTCAGCTGCCAAGTTATTCACACTGGCTACGGAGCCTCGATGCCCGACCACAATGTTCGAACACTCAGATGTACACAATGGTATGCCCGAGTAATGCTATCAGGATGTATTCAAGATGTACTATTCAGCTGTAGTCGACTGAGTCTGCCACTAGGACCGGTCGACCTTCCCTCCCATGTCCGTGAAACAGGTTTCGACATTAGACCTTATTAGCAGCCCGCTAAAAGTGAATTCTCTAGTCAAAGAAAAATTCGCCCTAAGCAAAGCTTGAGCAAAGTTGGCGACCCAATTGGGATTTACTCCGGAAATCGTCACCGGTATGGGGCGGCCACGTGACAGAACACCAACAGCGCGTCGCTCCTCTCTCTCTGTCTCTCCTGCCCCCACTCTGCCACGATGCTACGTGTGCTCCTAATTTGCTCGGTGCTATACTAGCGTCCGTATTAAGCGGGCGACGCGAGCAGGGAGCGCGTCCGAGTTGTCGACGAGCACAGCCAAAAAGGATTACTCAGCTTCCACCTGTGATGGGACACGCCCAATATGGAGCGGACCGCCCGAATAAAAGCGCTCCACAGAGCTGCATAATCAAAGCAAGCCATATCATAATCAGAAAAACAGGCGCTGCTAATAAGGTCTATTAGAGCTTATTAGCAAACGATGAAAAACGGGTTTTTCTATATCAAGTCTTGCGCCGTTTTGATGATGGGAGCATTCCACAACTTATTCCAGAAGTAGGACCGTTTCTGGCAGGTTTCTGGCCAAAGATCAAGTGAGACGGCAGCAACGAACACCGTTTTTTCTGTAGTGCAACTCCTTGCACAGTGATAATGGCCTTGCCCAGTCCAGAGAGAGCTACAAAGGCTTCTGATGAAACACGAGCAGACTGGAGTCTTTGTGGAGCAATCATTTTGTTCAAGTCGATGTTCATTTTAATCACGAAAATCAAATTTCACCGTTTGCTAATAAGCTCTATTGCAGCTACAATGTTGTGGAGACGAAGTACTGTACCGGGAAAATGATTATCCATCTGTGGTGGAAGAATGCTGACGTCACCAGTAACGATTTCGACAGTCGAACAAGACAGTCAATAGTTACGGTACACTATCAGGTTGGAATTTCTACAATATGTGTGCATAACCCAAGAAAGCAGTCCACCAATGCGTCCCCGACATCAAGACATCCTCCTGACCAGAACAATCCCAATCCCAAATTTATACAAGAAAGAGACAATTGTGATAACTGAGCTTGATAGCGTGCGGCCGCGGCCGATTCGAATGTACATTCAAGATGTGATCGTCGATACCCGAGGAGAAGAGAATATCCTTGTCCTTTGTACAACGGAGGGCGGGAGTGGCCCCCAATGGTTTTAATTTAGCATCACTGGAGAAGCAACCCAATTTAGTTCAGCCCAGAAAAACATGATTGTGTCTCTGTTGGAAATAACAGAACTCACCTGACTGGCAGGCAGGTGCACAATGGGTATGGGTGAAGGTTGGAGCATCTTCTCTCTAGACCGCGCCGCATGCCTTGAGCTTGGCGACGATGTGGAGGAAAAGGCGCTAGGAAATTCTCAGTGTCTCGTCAGTTGGATACATAGCAAAACGCACATGAATCGCATTCAAGATATCTTTAAGACGGTTTCTCGTGTGAGGAGCTTGGGACTGAGATTCCACAGGTCAGACAAGATTTTATATCGTAGCAAGAACTCCTTACAGCCGTCAAAGTCGGGTTCGCGTTCACGATTGTCTGGCCGGTTGGATTTGGATTCTGGATCACGGAAGTCCACGGAAACACAAAATAAGTGGGTGTGGGAGACCCGGTGTGCTGCGAGAGGACGAGAGAAATCGAAGGGAGCGTAGGCTGTTGCGTCCGCATTTTCAAGGACGGGCTGGTTGAAAGGTGAAAAATTTAAGCTCAAGAACCGCCCTAGTTTATTTTATAGGCAACGGCATCGGTGTCGTGACAGCCCGTTTTTGGGAAACAGCGAGCCTCTGAACACTGCTAATGTTGCACTCCTCCGTCGTCGCCACCACACGTCAAGAAGAGACGATAATCTTGAGCGCGACGATCTCTGTCGGGTCCCGCTGGGGAACCACCGTGACCTTGCACCCCAATAATGGCAAAAGACTCGGCAGTTTGGAAAATGGCTCGACTTCGGAATTGACCTTTGGTCAATAAAAATGGAGCTGCATAAGCACAAGCACGAAAGAACTGCACCGATCCCGGGTAGCGGAACTTGCTCGCCACTTTTAGACGACTGACATGGGCACCGTTCCAAAGATGGAGGAAAATAGAGATGGCGCTGGTGTGACCCTCCTCAGGCATAGGCACGAACGATTGTGCAAGAGAGTTTTCCGTGACTCTGCGACTCTCTGGGACTGCATACTGCTTTCGACGGCATCTTGCCATTCTCTGGTCATAGCACGCGCCGAACCATTGGAGTCGCTCTCTCTTCACTCGTGGTCGTTCTAACCACTGGCGCACCCCAACTAGGCTCAAACCGAGCTCAATATTGCCACCCCCGTACGCACAGACAGTGTGGACCCCGCAACCCAAGCCACCAGGCGCAGCGGTCGCCCACTAACGTGACGGTGACGCCTTGTGACTGAATGCTGAAGGCAGGTTTCCTCGCCCCCGATAGCCTATCAGCGAATGAACAGACCCCCAGCCAGCTTGATCCAGTGATCCAGTTGTTCCAAAGCACGAGAGGGTTCAGACCCCACCCGCCAAAGCAAGACACAAGCCACCAAGATGCGTCAATGCACGTCTGCGCTGTGCAAGCGGTCCGACATTATCTGTCCGCAAGAGCGAATAGCGTGCTCCAAAGGCGCCCTTATGCAGGAAACATGAAAGAGATAGAATGCATGTATGATCCCGCACCTGAAGGATAAAGCCACAAGCCCACAAGCTCCCAAGCGAGCAAAGATCGAGGCCAAGCTAGTCTCCGCTACGTTCCCCCCCGTTAGACAATCCATAACGAGGACTCCGAAGGCGTGGAGGTGGCAAAACCAGCGCTGAGGGTGGCCCGAACGAGTCTCGTCTAGCTTGACGACAGAATCGCACCCAAATTGCACCAGATCTCCTGTCAGTCCCGGGATTCTTTTCCCTCTACAAGCACAGCTCGGTTCGAGCCCGTCGTGTGCGCGCTCATGTAGCTCCGCGCCGTTGAACTGCCGGCGTAGCTTGAAAATTTCGACCCTGTCCCGGGCTTCCGCAATTGGATTTTTTTGAGCTGTTGCAAGCACCAGTTTAGGGAGCTCAGATTTTTCTGCCTACCCAGGGCCGTGGGGGACTGCGCTCATGGAAAGTCAACTTAGTCGAGGCCAGGGAGGTATGGATGGAAGAGCGGAGAGTGAATATTGGTCGATCACCAATTGAATTGGTTTCGGAGTCAAGCCAAGATCAAGCTCAGGCAGAGCCAGACAAGTTTTCTCCTACCTACACAATTACTCTTAGCCCCCTTGCCTCAATTCTGTCCTTGTGCAAACCGCCCAACATCAATGTCACTGGTTCACCCTGCCTTCTCTATTACTACGACCAACAAAGGACTTCCTTCAGAAACAGTTCCAGAGGAACTCTTTGGTGGCTCTTTCTGCAAGGATTTTCTCGTCGGCCGTAGCAATAGTGTCGGGGGCCACGAACCGTTCAACGCATGACGACAGAGCGACGACAGAGCGACGACAAATCTTCTGGCCATCAATGTGCCACAAGTCAAATGGCAGGAGAAGCGGTCCTCATTCCCCGTCCACCGTGGTGCGATGAGATTTCTGAAAAGCATTGGGTCTGCGTCTTCTCAGTGAACTGGCGTTGGTGTATCTCCAGCCGGCACCGTCCCTTATTACCGCTCGAAGTTTCAGCTCGACGGTCAAGGCCAGCGCAAGGCATCGACAGTGAGACCCTTTCAGTCTCGACCACGCAAAAGCTTTGTCTAGGCGCCTGCGGCCTTGCTTGCAGCCAGTGAACGCGGCAAAACGTCCAGACTTTTACCAGAATGATCTCAGCCGCTAAGCTATTCACACCAGTTGTGGGGACGTGAAGTGCCTCGAGACCCGACCACAGTGCTCAAACACGCAGATGTGTGATGCTACTATTAATCAGCACGTATTCCACTGAGATGTACTATTCTGTTGTAGTTTCCGTTGTATCCGACTTCTGACGTTCAGCCCGTCGTTTTGAACCCGCGATCATGTCCCTTGAGTGATAAGTGAGTACACCCACATAAGAGAGAGAAACGACAGTAGCTCACCGCTTCTTAATAGCATCACTGCGTCCGATCTTGCGAGCCGGATTGACGATCTCAGCCCGCTTCACCTTGCCCATTTGCCTTCTTTTTAACTTGGACGGTTTGGGGAGCTTGAGTATCCATTCCGGGACAGTCGACCCAGATTGCAGCAAGACGTTGGCGATACTAGGAAAATTCGGCGGTCGGTCTTATTCGGGTAATGAAGGAAAACAACATGCGACGCACGCTTTGAGGAAAGGAGCATCATCGTCCGTAAAATAGGTCACAGCCTTTCCTTCACGGCCTGCGCGTCCCGTTCGGCCTACAAGAATAATTGAAATAGTGAGCAGTATGCCTTTGAGAGCGTTGGAACCTACCAATGCGGTGGATGTAGCTCTGCACGCTCGTTGGGAAGTCGTAGTTGATCACTTCGCGGATGCCTGGCTCCGATTAATGGCGGCGTTGAGATGTCCAAGAAATTCGCGTACCTTTGAAGTCCATTCCTCGGGCCATGACTTCAGTGCTGACCATGACCCAACTCTCGCCCTTCCGCATCCGGCTGACTGCATCTTCTCGCTCCTTCTTCGTCATGCCCGCATGCAAGCAATCAACATTCGACACCCCGTTCAGTACGAGCTCCTCTGCAAGAGATGTCGCCCGTGTCTGAGAGGAAGTAAATATAAGCACAGGGGGGTTATACGGATGTGCGAGATATGTGAGAAGGCTGGGTAGTTTCGAGGGATCATCAGCGACGTAGGTGAGGGACTGAGATATTAGCGGAAGAGGTGTATCCCTGGAAGCAATTAAACCAAGTAGAATATGGTCAGAGGAGGAGACGCACTTGAGCCCTACAACGACACGAATAGGATCCTGGAGCATCTGCATCGCCATTTTCTCGGCCCCAGCAGGTAGAGTAGCGCTGAAAACAGCTTTTTGAAGCTTTGGGTGACTGCAGGCTGCCACGATTTCTTCCACTTGGGGGAAGAACTCCGAGTCGAGCATTCGATCCGCCTCGTCGAGGACCAAATGGCGAACACTGCAGACAAGAATCAGTCTCGCACACGACACGGAGCGAAGAACACTCACTTATTTAGTTCAAGACCTCCGGACTGAAGAGATGCCACCAGACGCAACGGTGTGCTTATGATGATATCTGAGGGGCTTCATTTCCATGACGTTCCCAGAACCAGACCGTTTAGTATACTCACCAACTTTGTCCCGTACACTTTTATTGGCCAATGTACCCGCAGTGGCCTTGCTGAAGAGCACGATCCTCCATTTCCGACCTTGCGCAAGTTTCAGACACTCATTGTGGATTTGGTGGGCCAGTTCTCTCGTAGGGGCCACGACAACAGCTCTTACCCCCAACCCCACATCGCTGTGTGCAGTGGAAGCGGGAGAACCGAGAGAGGAGATTATGGGAAGCAGATATGAAAGGGTCTTCCCAGTGCCGGTGGGAGAAATGGCAGCGAGGTCGCGAGACTTGAAGTATAAGCGTAAGTCCACGACGCCAGTAAGATGTGTATAGGAAATACCTCTAACAGTATGGGAATACCGTACGACTGGATTCCGGTTGGTTGAATATATCCGCTCGTCGTGAGATTCGACAATAGGAGGGTAGACATTTGGTATCGCTCCACTAGTGCCTTGAATGTGTCGACATGATCTGGAACATTTGAGCCTTTGGCTACGATGCGGTGCCGTGGTCTGGGAGGCGTTTCTGCGCCGTCCTCGTCGTCGGCCTCCGAGCCCTCATTCTCTTCCTCTTCCTCCACCTTGCGTTTTTTCAGGGCTTTTGCAGTGGTGCGATCACCCTCGGCCTTCCGCTTGCCTGATCCACCTGCAGCGTACTTGAAGTAATCCAACTCTCCCGGAAGTTCCCCGTCTAAGACTTTTTCTGATATTGCAGATTTTGGGACTTCTTTCTATAAGCGGTTCAGCGACGATGCTGGATATCGGGCGTATGATGACGGCGTACCGAGAATAACTGGAGGTCTGTCTTGAATCGCTTCTTGTCGAATTTTGCGCCGCCGCGAGAGAGTAACTGGAAGGCCTCCATGTCCAGCAAAACTTTTTTTAAATGCACTACAGTGAACGCGCCAATAATGTCCGGGCACGTGATATCTGATGCGATCATGATAGGTTAGATAAGATTGTGGCGCACATGACATGGCGATCATTGCCAAAGACTTGAGTGTCAACACGCGCCAGTATCCTCTATCTCAATCCACCGTCTTCTATACGGTCCTTTTTCATCCACTCGACGACCCCTCGCTATCACCAGATGCAGCACGGGCCGCCCGTTAACCGAGGATCTGCCTATTCGTTGGTCCCGGTGTTATTAGACGGCCCTCATGACTCTCCCCTGCATCGATAAATACCGAAAGTCTTCATTTTTTCCGGTCCTTCGTCTTGCCTATGAGGTTTACATCCCTTCTTGCTCTTCCTGCCTTTTCTCTTGTGGCTCATGCCGTTGTCATCGTTCCTGGCGCAGCCTGGACCGATACAAGCGGTAATGTCATTCAGGCTCACGGTGGAGGATTCTTGAAAGTAATCACATCTATGTTTCTGATGGGCGCAATATTTGAACTGCTGCTACAAGGTTGGATCAACCTACTATTGGTTTGGAGAAGACAAAGCTCTGAATAGCGCCCTTTTCTCTGCTGTTTCGTGCTACACTGTGAGCCTGGAGTATCTTTCTCAGCAATACCTCCAGAAGATGACTGGGATGATCAGTCGAGTGACCTCAATACCTGGACTCGCCAGACGAATGCTCTCACACCTATTGCCGGGACTATGATATCTACTTCGAACATTGTTGAAAGGCCCAAAGGTTCTTTCTGTTTTCTGAATGGCCGACGGCAACTGAAAATCCTCTGCTCTCAGTTATCTTCAACAAAGCGGTTTGTCGATTCTGGCAATAATTCTCATGGCAGGTACTGATTTCCGGGCGCCACACTATGACAGAACCAGGAATACGTCATGTGGTTTCACAGCGACACGTCCAAGTAAGAAACGCGATTTTATGTGGTCGCATGGAGCGCCTTACATTTTTCCTCGAGTTATGGCGCTGCTCAGGTTGGGCTTGCGACGGCGAAGACCCCTTGCGGCCCGTACACCTACAAGGGCAGTTGGAGTCCCCTTGGTGCACAGTCTCGTGATATGGGCCTTTTCCAAGACGGTAAGACCTGTGATTGCACGTATCATGGTCTTTTCTAAATGACCATGTCAGATGATGGTGGTCTTCTTTCTCCCATTACTTCATTATATTCTTAATGTATGATACGCAGCTGCTCAAACGGCGTACCTCTTGTACGCCTCAGACAACAACCAGAACTTCAAGATTTCTCGCCTGGATGCCAATTATTATAATGTCACCGCTCAGGTGAATGTCCTGACTGGTAAGTTGTATCTACCGAGCGCCGTAAAAAGGCTGATAAACCCATTTAGCTTCTACTCTGGAGTCCCCGGGCTTGATCAAACGGAATGGGGTGCGAACCGGAGCTCTTGGTTGGATTAAATGCCGTGACTAAACAGAGGCATAGATTTACTACCTTTTTGCCTCCCATACGAGGTGGGCCTTTCCGTTCATAATTACCGTTTGTTCTCACCGTTTGTCCTTTCAAGTGGATGGGTAGATCGTGGTCCCAGCACTAACAATGATTAGCTGATCTCCCGTCTAGGCACCTAATCCTAACAAGTGGTTTACCAGTTCAGTACGTCATCCCAGATACTCAAGAACGGGAATGCACTACTAATACTGTCCTCCAACGCATATCAGAACATTTCTGCACCCTTCTCGGCCCAGGCGGATCTGGCGACTGAAGCGGTCCGAACTTACTTCTCCCAAAACGCGTATGATATGCCGCTAGGGACCAACGCAGTGTACATGGGTGACCGCTGGCGACCGTCGCTGCTTGGCAGCAGCCGGTACATCTGGCTACCCCTCTCTTGGGCATCGGGCGTCCCTCAGCTCGTCTGGGCAGATGTGTGGACCTTGAACGTCGCGGCAGGAACGTACACGGTGGCTTCAGGAACGTCATACGAAGCCGAGAATGGCGTCCTCGGTGGAAACGCTACCATCCCAGCCGATTCGTCGTTCAGCGGGGGTAAGGCTGTGGGATTCCTTGGTGTGTCTTCCGGCTATGAGATTGGTTCAGTCATAATTGATCTGGATATCAGGGAACGGAGGGACCGTCACGCTTACCGTGCAAGGCATAGGAGCGGCACAGTGGGTTTCCTTGTACTACGCAAACGGTAGGTCATATTTTTCTTCCCTTGAATTGATCTACAGTTTCTATCAATGCACCAGGCGACAGTACGTGGCGGAACACTACAGTCAGGTGTGTAAGGCAAGACCCATGTCCCGAGAAGACTCTGAAAATTTCCGTCCAGTGTCAATGGTGGACCGAGCGTCGTTGTCGATCAGCCAGACACCGGAGGCAGCCATGTCATTCTGTCTGTTCCTGTCAAGCTCAACCTCAGGAATGGATCAAACACCATTCTGATCGCTGCAAACCAAGCAAGTGCGTCCGAAGTCGGCTTTCCGATAAATAATTGTCTGACTTGTGCTCAGATTACGCTGCTGATCTTGACAGGATCGTAGTTTACACCACGTCGTGATTATACGAGGGAAGCATTAGCCCCTAAGTAGTTTGTTGTGGGCGTTGTCGGAGACGCCCAACGACATCTGGAGCAAATAAGGATCATTAAACAGATGAACTTGCCGCGACAGCAATTAGCCAAGAATGCCTTTCGATGGTCAGAGAGAGTGCTATATGTCGACCGCAGCGTCATCGTCATGAACAAACCGCCAGGTCTGGTCACCCAGTTGCATCCCACGACGACAGTGTGAAAATTCCTTCCGAAATTGCAAGCACTTTGCCGATTGTCTTTTTTGCCAGAACACTGACGGAGGCAACCTCGCAAAATTGTTGGATGGTATTCCCTGAAGTTAAATGGGATATGCGGATTTGCCTGAAGTAGCCCGTGTAGACCTGAAGCTAGGCCTCAAATTACGAAATGCTCCGTACCGAGTCCACCGATTGGACAAGGTATTTATTCTCTTTCGTTTGACACGAGGACAGGGATTGAATGCTATGAATCCAGGGCACCACTGGCTGCTTTGTCCTGGCTCGGTCGAGCAACATAGCTCGCGAGCTATCGTTGCAGTTTAAAACTCGTACAGTTCACAAGACCTACCTTGCTCTCGTACGCGGTGGAAGCAAATCTTTTCCGGAAAAGACGGGTCAAATCCGTACACCTCTTAAATACACGGGCGGACGTGCATCTATCATGCAGGACGGTTTTGAACAAGAATCTCAAGGATCAGAACCTAAGGAATCCCGGACAGATTGGGAAGTCGTGGCTTCGTCTGTGAGTTGCGCATGCGTTCTGAGTTCAGTCGATTGAATTCTGCTTGAGTCTCGTTTGCCCTTGACCCTTCTTCGATTGAACCTCTTAACTGGGCATAAGCATCAACTACGAGTACATCTAGCCCAAGTTCTGAAGAGTTAGTGCCACCCATCTTTATACTCCGCATGTTACTCAATTTTCCATGAGTTTAGCTCCTATCCTGGGCGATACGCTGTATTCACTGAACCAACCAGCTGAAGCCATCAGTGAAGTACTTGAGTTGCCGGACGATCGAATATTTTTACATGCCTCCCAGATCTCGTTTTTTGTGAGACTTGTCTGTTGCCAATTCCTTCATATCTCTCAACTTCTCCCAGAGATATAGACCGACCGGCGGCAATAAACAATTTCGGATACGCATGATAGCTCCTTTACCGTCGGACTTTGCCCAGATATGTTCAGAGGCAGGTATCCCAGTCAACGAGTACGAGCGATCGGGTGGTCTGTTCATGAGCGGGAGGGGGAGCGAAAGGCATGTCGAGAATGGTGAGATACCCGACGTAAATGGATATTGGATACCTCAGCAGAAATAATGTATTATCTTTAAAAAAATGAAGTCCGGACTTCGAACACGGATAAAGTACAAAGGTTCCATCCACTTATGGCCATGCAATCCATACATCGGCATTCTTCACTATCCTTCACTGCGAGCCTTGCCCTGCAATTCTTGCTGCGTTTTCAACCAACTTCCGATTCCGACGGCCAACGCCCCGACAGCATGAGCAGTCGAGGAGGCTAACACTGCACCTCCTGCGCCTGCACTGATGACAGGAAGAGATGGAATGGTTCCCGCGACGATAAGGATGGCGCTCAGTGTGCTCATGACCTTGGGGTGCTCGTTCTGGAGGAAATCCAGAGCGGTCGCAGCATTCAAAAGCCATGCAGGTGCGCGGACTGTGGAGAAAGCTAACGACAAATGAGTAACCGGAAGTATTTCTCTAAAGGTGGATACACACTATTCGCGGATTCGGGGAGGGGAGGAAGCGCCTTGGAAGACTGAGTACTGAACAGAAACTCGCCATCTGATTTGGCCTTTCGGGGTGTAGGGCGTCGAGCAACAGCATCGTCGGCTACCGTGTTGTCCTTGGAGTTTTTCCGAGTAGGCCAGAATTGATTGGTTGCCACGCGCGCGACTACCGGCCGCTCAGAATAACTAGGAGGGTCTTTGGAGTCCTTGGGGTCCTTGGACAGCAGTCGAGTGATGGTATTGGAGCGGCTGAGAGGTTGCATTTCAGAAACACTCGGCTTTTCTTCGTCCTTTTCTTCAGCCTTGACGCTTCTTGTCATCCACCAGAAGGGACTGCCGTGGACCTTGAGGGTCTCGGTTTTGCTAACATTCCAATACCATGCATAAATACCATGGCACACTATCAGTAAGTGGATTGACCTTGTGTCGATATCCCCTGTCGATTAACGTCAGTCGTAAAAATTGACGGTTGAAGAAGAGGAACTAACAAGACATGTTTCTCATAGCAACCTTGAATTTCTTCCAGTTCCACCTATAATTACCTCCGTGGACTTGCGCCATCACTTTTTTCAGCTCAGTCAGTCTAGATGATTCGTAAATTCGCTGAGACCTTCGTAAAATTGGACATTACCGTGCTTTCGCTTGGCCTCCCATAAAATGCTGGCCACAACTGAAAGATGATCCAATATCGTGAATTGGGGCATGTGAAGTATGGATCAGAGGGAGAAATACGTACGTGTGCCAATATTCTTTTGGGACGTTCCGCTCGGTGCACCCAGTCTTGATCTCGCTTAACCAGTCATCCACCGGAGGGTCCTTCTTTGGGTCGCCCAGAAAGCGAGGGCCAGGAGTCCAGGATGTGTATACCGGTTCCAGGTCGAAAGGCTTGATACGGAAGGCGTCAAGCATAATAGCGAAGTAGCGTTGGCAGCAGATGGTGGGTAGGGGGTAGCAGGAAATTGTAACTTATAGATGCATGTGCGGCGTCCTCATGGTTAGCTTGGAGTGTGTTGTTCGGAACTGCATGGCCAAGGCTGGATGCGGAATGCACGTTGTTGTCGTGAACCAGTAGCATGTTCCGTGTACCAAGTTCCCAAGTCCCCTGGGTTCATATACATAATCTTGAATAAATCTCGTGTCAGCGTCACCCATAGCCGAGCCAAATCCCGGTATGTCGGAGACCTGCTGCATACGGCGGGGCAAGAGCGAGGGGCGGCCATCCCTAGAACTTGCAATTGAAAGTTGCTGCAAGCTGGAGGTGGACCGAGTTCAACAAACGAGGCGCGAGTTTCTCCAGACTACGACTGGCTGAGCCTAGGCAGGACAAGAGGTAGGCGGGGAAAAAGTTGCCAACTAAAGCTGTGACAGGGTGGTGGCAATCAAACCGGCAACTGACCAATAAGGCAAATGATCGATCGCCCATACAGGATTAGCGAAAATATCACAACATGTTTCAAGTATTAATGTGAAGTTCTACATATTAGCTTCGAGCCAGATTACCAGCCCCCATGTTTTATTAAATTACCAAAAAATATCATTTATCTACTGCTTATCCGCATGCCGAATCCCTCTATTTTGCCTAGCGGCTCTTAGACAACAACTTCCATTGCTTTCAAGGACCTCCGAGTCTTCCGCTACGATCCAAATTATTACCTTCCCTCCCGTTTCTTTCGGACTATCAGCACCAATTTTTGAACTCCTTCGGGAGCAGGAACTCGACTTCACCCCAGCAGGCTGAGACTCTTTGTGCAGTGCACTGAGAGTTACTTTTTGCAGGTGTTTAATTGTGTTTAACGTTTAGTGCCTACGTGGTGTCCACGTAGAGATGACGTCACGGTTATTACATAACCGTCCAATGCCGAGGATGAACGTCGTTGAAAACTTCCAGTCCTGCCTCAAGAGTATGCAAGCAATAAAATGGCATGGTAGGCATAGTAAGTAAATCCAATCTATAGAGTAAATAAGTATATGCTATACGGTAGGCGATCAAATTTTCAAAGCTTTGTCAATGCTACAACCCAATAAGTAAGTAGCCCAGGACCCAAAGAAAGACATAACATTTCGACGATATGTGTGCAGTGAGGAGAGGGAGATATAAACTTTAAAGACATACAACAGACATATACGGGATAAAGGAGACAACGAATTGCAGGAAAAAAATAGCCTGTTTCAAGTTGAATAGATAAGAAGTATGTGATTCTAAGCTGGTGGGGCACCAAACATCGACAACAAGGAAAGAAGGTCGCCTGTGGGGTTTCACTGTGTGAGACAAGAAATTGATAGGTAAGCTATCAAAGGCACTGACTCTTTCGAAGAGGTTTACTAAAGAAGGCATTCATTCCGGCGCCTAGACAGAGTTGTTTGGTAAACTCTTGACAATCTGCGCTCAGAGCAATAACTATACGGGGACATGAGAGCCCCGTTCTTGTGGTTCAAATGGACTCACTGGGCAGAGATATGGCGGCTTTCCGCTTTACTTCTAGGCGCCTTAAGCGCTTGGCAGCCTCTACACCGTCGCATATCGGCATGTCTTCAGCTTGGTGGTCGGTCACTCGAGTACAACGTCAAGAAAAGAGCGCACGGTGGTCAAATAGAGCGACGCTAAAGTAGCCCGGTTCATGGCTCTCCCATGCTAAGGGAAGACGGGTAAGCGACGAGGAAATCAGCAACCAAGATACATACCAGCAAGCGCCTCGTTGCCATTAGAGGTGGCACATACGTTCAAATCGTGTTTTTGAAGCTGCTTTACGAGGAGATTCTGAGCTATGAGATTGTCTGCTCCGGATGTCATTGCGCGATCGGGCAGGAGAAGTCAAGAAGAGACCTTCTGCAACTAGTACGTTGCCGAACAAAGTCCGTTTCGCAGTAGAGAGATCTTGTATCGCCCTGGACACATGCGAAAATTGAGTCGATGGCATTTCGTTGGGAAAATCTTTCAATCCAGCCAGAGTCTGTAGAATGCGGGCTTTTCGCGGTGGTTTGGTCATTTTCACCACTCCAGGGGTGTTACTGCTGAATATTGAGTGGCTGGAACGGTTCATTGTCGGAGTGTACATGTGGATGATCTTTGTCTCCTGCAGCGCGCTCACGCCGAGTGAACGAAGGAATGTAGCTATCTCGTCGGCGTGAGTTTCAGACTGGTCGTCCAAGATCACAAAATCAAGCGGGCCATGGGAATCTCCAAATGCTCGCAGACACGTTTCTGCATCTTGGAGCGTGGAAACCAGTGTGACATGGAACCCATTGAATATAGTTTTCATGAAAGCAAGGGTGTCCGCAGATGCGGAACAAACAAGGATTTGTAATGGCCTCGGGCGCATTAACACCGCCCGAACATTTTCGAGGTCGGTGAAAAACTGAGAAGTGAAAAAAGCTGAGCACCAATCACAGTAACAGAGAAACTGCAAACCTTTCGGGATTCCTCCGCGTCATATATTTTGACCGGAATAGTGAACCAGAAGGTCGAACCGACATTCAGTTCCGATTGAACGCCGATCGCGCCACCCATGAGCTTCACTATCTGCCGAGAGATGGAAAGGCCCAAACCAGTACCTCCGAAGCGACGGGTCGAAGAATTGTCCGCTTGCTGGAAAGGCACAAAAAGAAGCTCAACATCACTGGACGAGAGCCCGATTCCCGTATCCCTATTGGCACGTCAATATCTCTGTGACTCATCTGATATATCGCTTACTGTATGGCAAATTTCAAGCGGACTTCATCAGGAGCTGACATGCTGCCGTCTACGGAACACAAGACTCTGACAGAACCCCCAGCAGTGAATTTCACTGCATTTCCAATCAAATTCATTAAAACTGTAGAACAAAGTAAATCAGCATTACTCAATTGGGATTCAAGCCTCTTACCTTGACGGATGCGTGCATAATCAGAATAGACCCCTGGATAGTCGTTCAGTTTTTCAGTAGCACAGAAAGTACTTGGACAGACAAGCGGGAACATTGGACTCAATATTGAAGGATAAATCCAGCTTTTTTGCCGCCATTGGTAGGAGCAATTCCAGGCAGTCCTTTTTGGGATTACATATATTAGCTTTCTCGACAATAAACGAACGTACAGCAATTATGCTCTGATTCAAAATGGTGAGTGTGGGCCGCACAATAACTAGGTTTATATACCTCGACTAGAAATCCCGATGGCTCCAATTTGACGGCTAGCGAATGTTTACATAAGCGGCCAAATGAACACTGGGATCTGCTTACCGGAAGCCTCGAGCTTACTGTAGTCCAAAATACTGTCTATAATCTATGACAACGTTCGCCAGGGACATTAACGTTTAGAATCAAGATTCACCCTCAGCAAAAGTTCGCAAGACTGTTTGGCCGTTTGAACTATTAATAGTTTAGGAAGAGGAGGTTGTAAACATCACCAAATATCGGCTCACCAATCTCGCTTTGACCGGGATCAAGTTCAGTACCACTTAGCAAGTCCAGGAGTCCATAAAAGGAGCTTCAAAAGAGTTATGGAGAAGTAAAGGAAAGTTGGCTATTAGAGAAGCTACCTGAAAGGAGTGCGCAATTCATGGCTCATTGATGCCAAGAAGTTGCCTTTGATCTATGCATGCAAGTTAGTACATGAGCATTAGATATGAATGGTCCACTCGCCTTCGTCGCTGTCAAAGCGTCTTCGCGACTCTTACGTGCCGCTTCCAGTGCATCACGCTGAGCAGCAATCATCTTGAGATTTTCTTTCGTCCCAGCCTGAACTGAACGGAACAGAAGAGCGTTTGCTATACTGATGCTGGCTTGCTGACAGAGAAGCGTCAACATGGTTACTATGTTCTGAGAGAATTCGTATTTTGACGCAAAATAGACCGCCCCAAAGGTTTGGCCACGGTTACTGCGCACTGGCAGACAGATGACGCTCCGGTGTGATGATTGAGCAGCTTCCGCAGAGAATTTGGGATCCAAGGACGCATCGTCGCAATAGAAGGGCTCTTTAGTGTTGAGAGCTGAAGTACCCTTTGGTCAATTACAGATGAGAATATATGATCCAAATACTGACTTTGCTCGAGAATTGCTTTTTGCAACGGATCAGAGATAGTCCTGATGGATCTTGGGTTTCTGCATGGGATGCTCGTTTTAGAAATGGCTAGAAGGACATAATGCGAACGCACTCATAAACCTGGCAAGGTTCGGGTGGTGCCATGCTTGTTGCCAAGGTATAGTCCCCAGCCTCACGTGCAATGACCACTAGATAGAGTAGTAAGCAACTCTGATTAGACTTATATGGCTGCATCACGTACCGCAAGTATTCTCGGAGCCAGAGATATCTAGGGTAATTATGAGTCGAAGCGGACAATAAAAGAACCTAGCTGCGTGCCGGTGGAAATTTCTGTTAGGCGCTGCAAAGCTAAAATATAGGTTTATTACATGTCAAAAGAAACCCGGAGTCGTCTTACCGGAAGACAAGTTGATATCGCTAGAAATGTCCTGGCTCGACTTGAGGATCGCCCACAAGTCATCAGCGCTGAGCTTAGATTGTTGACGTTGGTTGGCACCAGCAGACGACGGTCCATAAGTTTGCATAGCGCCGATACCCATACTGTCGGTTTGTACGGCTACATCGCAAAAGAAGATGGCGCGAGTGGGAGGCCCTTGCGACTGGGAACCTAAGACTGAGGTTAAATGGTCGCTGCCCAGATGTGATGAGAAGACATAGTCGAAATGTGGATACACACCACACGATTCCTTTGGCGCCCCACTGTGAGTGCCGGGATATTCCACGCCGCTGCAATTCACCGCCCAAGCCTTCGACTCCTTGTCTTACGAAATGCGATCCTTGCTTTAAGATAGACTGAGATCGCACTCGCCACATCTTGAAAGTGTAACCGCACCAAGTAAAGAGCCCAACCCTCTTCGTTAATCCAGTCGTTTCTCACAGCGAGTCTAAGAATAAAAATCAGCACACGAAGCGTGCCGAAAAGGCAGGAAGAATGGACCTAACGGCGGCATCATAGAGTTTGAATGCATCGGGGTTATCTAGCAAGGACGCCAGTTCGGCATCCTGCTCAAGAATAAGTAATGGTAAAAATGGGCGCCCTAGTTGCCTACAACGAGAGCGACCCATGTGCTGGTGTTGACAGGGCTCGGAGAGCGCCACCTTTCGATATTATAGTCACGTGATCAAACGCTGGAAGTACAACGCACCTGGCGATATATGCTTGATTGAAGTTGACTTGGTCTAGATATCGCCGACGAGCATCTTCAGGAAGTTTGCCTCCGCGAATGCAGGCGACCAATGCAAGACTATGGAAAAATAGACCATAGCGCACATGCCTGTGACTTAAAGGAACATCTGAATCAGTGGGACTCTGCCGATTTTACAGTATTTGGACCCACTTTGGGTGTTTATCCCTTGTTGCATACAATTCGAAGCCGAGCGTGGCTGCTTCAGGGAGGAACCCAAGGCAAAAGAGACCTACGATCTCAACGAAGGAACATCAGCGCAGAGGATATCAGCATCCGTGGAAGACATACCTTCATTGAATCGTACCTATAACCGCATTATTACCAAAAACTGATTATCAAAAATGACCCGCTCGCTCACCAATTCAACGCTAAAGGTAAGTTGCCGGACGTTGTATGGATTTGCAGCTTGTAGTCGCTCTCCTTGAAGGTCTCCGTGTCAAAGGCCGTCTCAGCCGAGTCCGCAATTGTGTATCCCCCAAGTGCGCGTATACAGTTCAGAGTACCCATAGCCAGTACGGTGGCAGGTCCTTTCGGAGCCCACTGGTTCACATCGACGAGACACTAACATTTGTGTTAGGGAGGACAGGAATGAAAATATTGAGAGGTCACCTCTTCCGCAGCGATCACGAGTTCCGTTACTTGGAAGTATTAACACATCGGGTACTGAAAAAAAAACTGACTCACAGTGTTCACACACAAAGAGGCGTGTGAGGATTAAATGGATATTGGCGAAGCTCGTGTAGACCCTAACGGATGGTAAAGAAAGAAGCCGGTCAACAACCGTGAACGACTCGCCTGTCCCCCGCGCTATGTCCGTATTGCATAGCCATCTGCATGCGATCCAGATTCGCATGAACATGCACGTTGTCGTACCCGGAGACCATTGCGCAGTACAACACATGAGCCCGGCTACGACAGTAAAATGTCAGTGAGGACTTGAAGACCGTTGCCTGGTATCACCATTTGTCGCCGCTACCGCCGTGACGATCAGCAAGTTTCAGGGCGACCTGGGCGAGGTCGACGGATAGCCGATACAGGTCCTTTCTCTCTGCCGCAGCTACAGAGGCCATGAGATCGGGATGGAGATACAGGTTTCAACGTGCCTCCAAGAGCCCAAAAGAAGCCTAGGGCCGTCCCTGGTGCCATGCCTGACCTAATACGAATGAGCGAAATTATCAAACCTGAGTAGAGCACCGGTAGGTTACCGTAAGGCTAGACGAATGGTCTGTGGAAATTAGATGAGCCAAACTGCCTTCGGACTTTACTAGACATACCGTGCACCCGATCACCTCAATAGCAAAGGGAGACGAGCTCCAGTAAGCATTGATGCCTGGGAGCAGATAAATCAGGCTTCCAAAGGTCATCACACTCTTCATGAACCACGAACCTGCGTCATTAAGCAGTGCGACGGCAAGCTCAGTCCGAGGGTCCGTCGTATGTGGTGTAGCGAGAATTTCATCAAAGCCGACAGCGAGGATCTCATTGTGCACCTGGTCAAATAAACGATCGGCCTCCCGCCGGGTGGGAGCCGCATTGATATCAACCCCGAGTATTTTCAGGGCTAGCAGGGTATCATTCAGAGCTTCCGAAAATCTATTGCATAACCACTTGTTGCGGGAACGCTGCCACAATAGTGATCCTCTGTCTTCAGGGCCTCCGCATGTTCCAGGCACTCCTGAATGATCACCTCGGACTGCTCATAATTTCCTATACGACGTTGATGATGATTTTCATGCAGGTCGAAATGGGATTTACCTTGCCATGAGGTCAGAGCAGCGAGTCGCCTCAATAAATTCAGGGTACGTCGTGGCTTCGTTGTCCAGGGGTTCTTACGTAATAGGGACCGTGCATTGACGAACGATCGCATAGCCAACTTCAGGCAATATCAATGTGCATTAGCATTGAAGATGTTGTGAAACACAGAAACCCACCTCATGCGCACCACGGGCCCACGCAGACTCTCCCGCCTCCATCAAAACATCAAGCAGTTCGTCGTGTTTTGGATGGTCATGCAACAATGGGAGACAGCTTCACGTAGTTAGCATACCAGCTCCGATTGGCCCACAAACAGAACTCACTGCGTAGCGTGCTCCGCTATCCGGTAAACGTCGACCGGGAGCTCGTTTAACATCGTCAAGATGATCTAGAAACGGTCAGCAGAGCTCCAATCTGGTGTAACAAGCCAATTCACCCTGAACGACATCTTGGCAACTACGTCTTCCGTCAAAGAAGCCGCCTCTGCCTGGGCAGCTTGCCTGTATCGGTCGTGCGCAAAGCTGCACATATCGCGGGCACGTTGAATAATCCAGCCCTCCTCGATGGCCATCTGTAGACCCCGCATGGACGCAGACGCATTGCCCATGGGGACCGTATCAGGAACATTCGATACCGCCCTAGCAATGCTCCACCGATCTTCGCCCTCTTCCTCTCCCGAGCTGCCGCTATTATCTTCTCCATCAATGAGTTGAGCGATTTCGGTCAGGTTGAATCTATAGGTTTCTATTCAGGGACGGTGCACCGTGAAAAATGCGCTGTAACAACTCACGTCTCCCCAAACATTGCGGCCCATCTCAAATAGTTTTTCGCGTCCTCAGGGAGTTCTCTCAAGTTGGAAATAAGAAAACTTAGGTCGGTCGGGTCAGAAATCTTCTTGCTGCCAAGGCTTTCTTCCACAGCAAGAACGTCATAACTAAGCAATATCAGTGCGTTAGAATATCACCTCTCGAATTAGCATCGTACTCACTCCCAATTATTATGGTCCCAATTGAATTTGATCTAGGTATGCTGACGTAAGCGACCTATTCGGCAACAAAAGGATGCTACGAACGTGGTGCTGGCGCTGCAGTGTGGTCAAGATGTTGCGCGCCGAGAAGGCGTTCCCAGAAGACGCGTTGAATATGACACGGGTCAAAGGAAGGCAGTCCTCCTTTGACCGATGCAGCGTTTTGGATACCATTGAGCCGATGGCGGAAAACGACAGAGACTCGAGCGTTATCCATGTCGGACGCGACCTGCCTGTGAACATTGATCGGACCCTCTCGACTAATTCCCTGTCACCACGCATATTAGAAATCACGCGCAGGGATCAACAACGTAACTGACGGAACGTCTGCGCGCATCGTAGCGAATATGAGCTGCACAGATTTCAGCGAAGTGCGTTAAAAGTTGAATAGAGCCAACCACCATCCGGCACTTGGAATTTATTAGCGTAGATATGAGGTCCAAAGTACTAAAGCACGAAGGCAGGGTCAGCAATCTGCTGCTTCCGCAAAAACGCGAAATATTACGATTCATCGGCCTCATGGAGATCGTCTAGAAACAAAGCAAACAATCGGGTTTCTGCGATCACAGAAAAAACGTTCTGGACCAATGTTTGAAATCGTGCTCGGAGCTCGCGCGTGGTCAAATGCTCCTTGGACGCATCAATATCTATGTCGAAGAGAGCCAGCACGTCCTTGAGCTCTGGCGTCCCATGATAGAGCAGCGGAACGTTCTGCAGCTGCGGGCCCAATCGCTCCTTCAGGGCGATGACAAAGCGCTGGAGGTCCGTGTGAAAGACCATGAGTTGCCTGAGAACCGCAGCCAAACAGCTAAGCTGTGTCATAAGACTCCATATCAGGTTACAGAAACTTCTGGGAACTGATAGACACACCAGGGCTGAAAAAGGACCAGAGGAATCCGCGTTCAGGAACTTGGCTTGCCCCCAAAGACCGTGCGCTGAATGCAAGGGCATGGGTTCAAAGCTAGCGCACGTTGCTTTCAAAAAGACTTGCCTCTCCATTTTGCCTGATTGGCTAGAATGATGAACTCTTACCCACACTGGCCGCAAGCTTATCAACAACCGAATAAGAAATTCAGGAGAAAACGCACCCTGGTGGGCCCACGACAATCACGGCGTGTGTGCGTGCAACACGAGACGTCGTACTTAGAGCTGCTCTGCGTAGCGTGTCGGTTGCAGCCGAACCAGCATTGGAAGTAGTGGGGAAAGAAACAGAGGAAGAGGGCAGGCTGACGTCGTCCATCATTGGCGAATCGCTTCGTACAGACGAGTGCGGCGAATCGGTCATGTCGTCACCGATGGAGTCACTGCCCCCCGAGCCTGACGTTTTGAATCCATTGGAGGCAGAGACATCGATGGAAAAACTGGCTGAGGAATTGCGGACTAGAATGGAAGGATAAGCATGCTATAAAGGGTAATAGTAATCTCAAGGTTACTTACTGACGCTACGGACGGTCTCCAGCTCTTTCTCGCGTCCGAACTGAAATGGACACGATGAACTCAAGAGGAGTTGCAACAATAAAAACAAACATACCAGATTGAGGGGGATTGTAAACTCCTAGAACAATGTAAGAAGGGGCATTAGGTTGAGTTGAGGAGCAGTCATACCATGAATCGGTCTTGCGTGGCAATTTCGAATGGTGGTATGAGCTATTGGGTACTTGAGATTACTACAGTAGAGACGAGAGATGGAAAACTGACTTCTGAAGACTCCTCCGAGGTTGAGGACACAGTGGCAAGAAGCCGCCTCTGACATTCGAGCAGATCAGCCTTGAGCCCTCGAGCGCTCTGATAACGCATGTCAGGGCTCTTCACGAGAAGCTGATGGTACTGATAAACACCCCGGACACATCGGCCTTTCACGTTGGACATTACCTTGTCGATTATGGAGGCCAACACTTGGGGCACGTCCCGTCGAACTTCGTGTACTGGCATGGGGCGTTTTTGCACAATGGAATGCAAAAGTTCCAATTGGCCACCTTCGAAGGGCATCTGCCCGCGCCCGACCAACAGGGTCCAAAAGAGTATACCCAGGGAATACAGGTCTGTCCTGTGATCCTGGGTCATCGTCTCTATGCTGCCAGTCTGCTCTGGAGCTAAGTAGCATAGGGCTTCCTTGACTTTGACCTTCTCCAGTTCGTCAAATGCCCGCAACACGAGAGAGGACGGGGAACCAAAACTCTCCAGAGAGATGGCCCGATTCCCAAAGTGAACAAAACGGACGAGACCCGAGTGTGAGTTGAGATGGAAGGCGTTGGCACGGACTGTGATTTGTAAGAAGAGACGAAGACAGCAATCGAATGTGGCAATACCTTCACGGTGCACAACACCCGCTCTAAATGGGAGTGATGAAGGTTAGACACCGATGTTAAGTAGAAATGTAAGTCTACCTATGCATTGCCTCCAAGCAATGTGTAGCCTGAATCGCAAATCTACACGAGGTCAGCCAGGGGCAAAAATTGTAGACGTAGACTGCGCATACTCGAGGAAGGACGCGAGGTCCATGATGTCAAAGCCTCCGACTTCATCCAGCAAGTCCGGTTCCTCTATGTCCATCATGTATGCATCACCGTGCGAGGATTGGGGTCGAGTGCGAGACAGGTCTGGCAGCAGAAGGTCGTTGATCTTCGCAGGAGGAAGATACCGGCCGAGTAGATTTAATCCAGGATGTGCCAAAAGTAGGACTACGACGTCCCCGCTGTCTCTCGGAATATTGAAGAATTCTACCATACGCAGGGCATGGCGCGAGCCGTCAGACGTTGTAGACAGCCGACCAAGTCTGCACGACTGCTTTTCAGAGGTTCACGTATCACGAAGGCAGAGATACGGACATATGAGCCTCGCGTTCCAGACACATCGATCCATTGGATTGAGTGGGGGCGATTTTCGCAAGCACGTTGGATTCATCCTTCAGGCTACTTCCTTCGGCCAGCAGGGTCATACTTCCAGTGTCGTGCCATGGCCGGGCCTAAGCAAGCAAATGATATTTAATTGAGGGGCAGAAAGACGCGACACAGACCTTCTCGAAGGTGTATCCCGGCACAGAGAGGACACCGTCTCGAAAGTAGAGAGTGGCCAAGGGGCCAAACTTGCGCCTCATTTTACCAGATTCACGTAGGACGAAGTCTACGCAACTTTTGACGCAGCGTCAAAATCAACCCCAGTTTCGTTCCGTATGACGTCACGCTCATAGACTGATGGCAGAGTCATAGATTTCCTTGCAGTCAGTCCAGGAAGTGTTCAGATCAATCAGTTCAGATTAATCAATGTATGGACACACCTTCATAAAATGCCCTTCAGTGTGTAAACACTGAACCGGACATAGCGGGCGAGATCTCGTCTTCGAGTTAGCCTTGCAGAAACCCCAGTTTAAATAAGAGTCAACTAGGAAGCCCCGAATTCGTCAGGAAAGACCTTGCTTGAGCGGAAATATGTGCAATTTTCTATGCATTCACCCTCTCTTTCTGCAATTTGCTAATGGTTCAATCCGATTTACTCAATTTTACGTACTGGATACGGGTGATTTCGGGTGGCACATTGCAATTAATTATGGGGATGGGGGAGACCTTGTCAAGCAAGGTAACCCTGGATTTCGAGTCTCAACGGTAACATCTCTTTCAATCCATACTTCAGATATTTCGGGCCTCATAAGTCACGATGAAACACAATTCATGGCAGGACAATTGGCACGCTAATGTACGATACAGAATTCAAAAGGAAAGGCGGATATTGGACTAGGTACGTAGAAATACATTAAGACGTCACTGCAACCCAAGTCAGCGCCCAATGAGCAGGATCAAGGATGGGTCACGTACTGTAGCTCGCAGGATCAATGTGGTCGGGGAGCTCTGGTACAGCGACCGTGAACCGCGACTGGATCGCGGCCATCGTTTGCTGGTCGTTCTCGGAGGACACGAAAGTCACAGCAAGACCCTTCGTGCCGAACCGACCAGCACGGCTGACAAACTGTTAATAAAAACCACTTCTGTCATACACTTTATCGCTCACCCAACACGATGGAGGTAGCTGTCAGCATCTTGCGGGCAGTCGTAATTTATCACGATGTTGACTCGCTCCACATCAATCCCACGCCCGAAGATGTCGGTGGCGACAAGTATACGTTTCTCAAACGCCTTAAACGCCGTGTACCGGCTGATGCTGTAGAAAGACTGAATATAGAGCACATACACATCGACGGCGGACATACCGCTCCTCCTGCGCAAGCCCGGAGTGGATGCTGATGCTAGGGAAGTTGCACGAAACAAGAAGCTTGTCCAGTTCATTTGCCCGAGCCACAGATTTCACGAAAATGACGACCTGTGCTCGCGTCAGGTCCGCGCTCTCAGGAAGACAATCTGAATTACCTGGTTGAACTCTAACGTGTCCAGCAGCTCGTTAAGCTTCCTGTTCTTCCCAATCTCCTCGAGCTTCACGTAGTGTTGCTGGAGACCGTGAAGGGTCAACTTCGTCTCGTCGTCGACGAAAATTTCAAGGGGCTGACAGGCGATGAGGCGAGGTTCGAGGCAGCGCGGTGAGACGACATACGTTAGCCATGAACTTCTTGCACGTCCCTCGGATCTCCTTGGCCAACGTTGCACTGAACATCATGACTTGTTTGTGGTGAGGAGTCGCCCGGAAGATTTCTTGAACATCGCGGCGCATGTCTAGTGGACGGTGTCGCAATTAGATGACATGCTTGACATGAGGCGGCAACGAGAAAATAGAAGAACCAGGAGCACCACGAAAAGGTAGATATAAAGCGGAACGAATGCCGGAATCCTCGGTGGCCGCTTTCGATGTGCGTGTCCTCGAGTGGTTCTTCGATCGTGCCGATTTCCGCCCCTCCTGTCGCGACAAGCCAACAACGTGATGCATATCCCCCCAACCCACACCCCGACCGCCCTCCAGAACGAAGGAGCGCCAGTGAATGAATGCTCAGGCGAGTATATGCGGCCAACGAAGCGACGAATATAAAGAGGATGATGGGTGGTCGCATGACTAACCAAGCTGTTCCAGCATTTTGTCACATTCGTCCAGTACGAAGTGCTTCACGTTTTTGGCGTCCAAAACTTTATCTCTCGCCAAGGCGTTCAAACGGCCGGGGGTGGCGACGACGATGTGAGGGCATTTGGTCTTGTCTCGCAGGGTTTCCGCATCTTTTGCTACTGGGGTGCCTCCATAGAACGTGCTGACACGGACATCCGGCATGTATTTGGCGAAACGCGTGTATTCGTTTTTGATTTGGAAGGCGAGTTCACGGGTGTGGCAAAGAACGAGGACCGAGACCTCGCCGTTGACAGGCTCCAGCTGCTGGAGGGTGGCGAGGACGAAGACCGCAGTTTTACCGTGACCGGATTTGGCCTGGCACAAGACGTCCATCCCAAGGACGGCTTGAGGAATACACTCTTGCTGTACTGAAATTGAGGACAGTCAATTGGGGTTTGGGGACGTAGAACACGTTACATACCTTCGGAAGGATGCTCAAAACCCAAGTCACTGATAGCCCGCAAAAGCTCAGGCTTCAACAGGAAGTCCCTACGAATGAATAGATAAATGCCGGCTTAGCCAGGAGGATGGGGAGCGCGTACCGAAATCCGGTGGAATGGATACCGGAAAAGTTTTTCTTTTCCTTTTCATCATCTCCACCAGCAGTGGCACCATTGGTTGCCGGCGCAGAGGAGCCGTTGGGCACGACGTCATGCTCATCTTCGTAGTCGATCAGGTCCTCATTGTCGTGCGAGCTCATTTTGGGTGAAGGTTGAAAGGAACGGTAGAGAAAGCAAGATGGAGGTATGAGACAAACACAGAGTCAGTGCACGATTGCGACGTGCCAAATACGAACAGTTTGATGCGCACGGACCACCCAAAATAGCAATTCACCACAGCTCTTGGACAACATTCAACAGCATCTGAAGCTACAGAGAGCCAGGCTACTTGTCTTCGATTCCCAATCTATCGAGAACGTCAATTCTCAACTAAGGATTGAAGTCATTGCCATCGGACTGTCAGTCCAGGCCGTTCGCACTGCCATCCTTCCCAGCAAGTGGCTGCTGGCGGACTCCGTTCGTTCTTTAAGCTTGGCTCAAGGCCATTAATGTTGCTGCTCAAGTGTGGTTGAATGTGCCCTAGCATCACTGCCCATTCATCTGCGGCGTGATGATCTTAATGCTACTTAGTGGTCCTATATAGGCCTGGGCGTCCAAAAGAGTTCTTGATCATCCGCGAGAGACGGTCGACCAGGTTCTCTGTGAGCCTCAAGCCCCACACCTAGGTCCCATGTCCACAGACTGAGATAACAAACCAAACGGCGACCGAGGGGCTTTCGAACCTAACACATTTTTTTCATCCGATTTGAAGATTCAAGTGGGGAGCCCGAAGCAATCCGCGCGTCAGGCCTGAACGCACTCGTAATCCCATGCCAAATTCGAATTCGCGAATCCGATGCTACAAGTACACTGTATATCATGTCACTACATTTCCCTACACTAGATCTCTTGCCCTCTGGATCAATCTGCCGACGTGAATATCGTCTCTTGTATTTAAGTATTCGAGCGCTTTCGTCGACAACTCGTCCAGCAACTCCTTTTGCGCCGGGTCTGACAGGTGCTTGCTCATAAACGCGATGGAAACGGCTGTCGCCCATGCAGTCGCGTCGACCTGTAGCACATTGGCTTCGTCAAGCACTCCAGGACCAACGATATCGCGAATTAACTCGTTGAAAGAGCCATCAAACGATTGCAAAGAGGCCAATGCGATGACCTCGGCGCGGACAGGTGGCGGTGGAGCTCGGGGCTCAGGAGGGGCCTGTTTTATGCGAAGCTTGCGCGCGTCACGTACTGGATGTGGCGCTAAACTGAGTGGCTCTAACTTCGGCGAAGGACTGCGTTGCATTCGGGCATCTTCCTCCGACAACGGAGGGGGACGCGGGACATCACTCCAATCGCTCCAGTCCGATTCGGATGACCCGTCAAGAGAGCTGAGGGTCGAGAAGGTCTCAGCACTTCCATAACCCTCGTCAGGATCGTCGTGGTCAGAGTGGATGGTCAGGGTCGAGGCATCTTCGGGCCATGCTCCTGGCAGGTTTGTTGGCGACATGGTCGAGATTGGCGACGTGGTCGAGATTGGCGACGAACCAAAGATGCTACCGATGCTAGTCATTAGACCTCGGAGACGACTTGTAGAAGGGCTGGGGACGGATGAGACGGGACTCGCGGCGCTGCGGCTGGGGCCTGGACTACTGGCTCGTCGGGCTCGTCGTGGTGTATTCCTACCACTGCCAGAGTCCACTGCAACGAACGAGGTGTGCTGGCTTGCAACTTGGTATCTTTCCCCGAGGCGCACAATGGACGCTTTGCGGATCTCCTGCTCCGACACATCGCCAACTGCACTAGCCAGGGGTGCCGTCCCTTCCTCGTGGTCTTGTATCAGCCTCCATGCCGCAAGTGTGTGTACCAATGGTAACCCAGGCTCCGAGTCAGTAAGCTGGACGCCCCGAATGGGGACCGTCAGCTCAAACGGCTCTCCGCCACCGTCAAGCTGTCCACGCAATGTCACCTCTTTTGGCACCAGAATCTTCCTCAAAGTGAGGATGGCGTAGACATTCAATCGTGTGCCTGCGTGAATGTTTTTAATGAGGGCTGGCGACTGCTGGACGGCTGGCGGCGGCCGCAGCTGTACTTTGTGGGAAGAAGAAGGGGTAGAAAAGTTCACAGTCGGAGAGCGTACAACGAAATTTTCGTCGGGTATACCCCAATCGATGGTGACATTTTCGACAAAAGGTGTCCTGCCAGCACGAAACAGACGGGCACACTTTCCGAGAATGCTTTCTGTGTGAACAGCGAACAGACATACCCCATGTCCGGCGCGTGCTATGCCTTCGCACATAGCGGTCGAGACCCCATCCCCAATACCAAGACAAAAAACACGAAGGTGGGAGCCCGTGTTAGAGTTATTAACGGCGGCTTGGATGTCAGATATTGTACCCCCGTGATCGGTCACCTGTTAGTGGGCGCATCATGGTTTGAACGAAAAGTGACGCTGGATTATACTGACATCTCCATCAGTCAAGACGAACACCGCAGTGGAGATGGCGATATTGCGAGACCTGAAGACCGCTCCTAAGGCAGCCCTTATCTCCGTCCCGCCGTAATCTGCAGACATAGACGCAACATGGGACGTCTGCATAATGTCCGAAGTTAGGTTGATATAGGCCCAGATGATTGCAAACGCACTGCAGCGGCCAAGTAGTGCTCGTTGTACATTACACTTTGGGGCCATAGGCTGCTATATCCGGAACCAAAACTGAATATGTTCCAGGTCGATCCATTACTAGGCAGCATGCGGAGGAGAAGTTGAAGGGTACTGTTGAAGCGGTATTAGATCTTGAAACGATTATAGGCCAGAAGTCTGGTTCTGCTACCTTTTTGCAGTTTCAATTCGAGCACCGCTCATACTACCGCTCCTGTCAACTACAAATATGTATTCCTGACCTGTGACGGGTGGTAGCTTGAAGTTCGGCACAATGGTAAACTGCATAGCGACAGTGTCTGAATGTTTCCCCCTAGGATCGCGTTGTAGTTCAGCGAAGCACCGAGGTGAGTCCAAGTCATCCGCCCGAACCACCAAGACGAAATCTCGGTCAAGAAAAGTGGAAGAGCGGAATTTGACAGTAGAGCGCCGCCGCGATGGTCTCCCCAGGTGTGTGGGATACTTGGTTTCTGAGATTTCATCCGAGTGGCTGGAGCTTGTTATACTCTGAATACGTCCACTGGTTTGAACGTCCGTCGTAATTCGAATACGCGTAGTCGATGACGGTGCAGCAGCCCCGTCAAGAGCAGTTAAGGGTGGCCCATAACGTTCACCAACGCACATCGGTAATTGGAAGCGTATTTCGTCCGCGTTATCGTCATTTACAAGGGTCATCGTAAACTGGAGTCATTCAGGCTATATAGCCTGCGGGAGTGGGTCAACGTACCACCAATTTTGTTGACACAGTTGCTTTCGCAGGAATGGAACCGACAGAGATGGTAAAAACTATCCGTGCTTCCCTTAAAACCACACTGCATAGGAGAAGTCGGGCACTGACTGTCATCCGCTACCCAATCCAGCAAGCTGCTCTCTTTGCCCTCAGAAAGAGCCTGTTCGTATTCCTCCCGGGCCTTGCTCTTCTCCTTGCAGACTGCGGTGATGACGCGATCATCCGACGTCCTCATTTCGAATGAACATACTGCTCCACTGGCTGGCACAGGAAAATAATAGACAGCTCTGCCCGTCGAGGTAGTCAATGGATTGCGATATTTCTGAGTCAACGTCACACGAGCTGCGACTGGGTGAATGTGAACATGAATATCGGAATCACTGAAGAATATGTTACCGTCAATGATGAGAACTTTGGCTCTCATCTCCTCAAGCATCAAATGGGCGCGATCTCCATCCACTGAGCCTGTGTGAACAATACCATTGCGGTACTCCATTTGCAAAGATGTGGGAAGATGTGGGATGATCACGTCGGTGGACCACTTTATATGCTCTGCTTTCGTACCCACGATGGTTCCTCCTGATAAGTTACTTACGAAAGATAATTCGGGAGTTACCTAAATCCAACCTAAATCCTCGAGGCGCAGTTTGAGTGGCCGCTAAGTTGTCGTGTTGATAGTTCGATGCATCGTAGATAGAAATTGTCGGAGATGGGGTTGCGTGTGGAGAACAGACCGATATTCACCGCTGATGCTACGTGAAGACCTGGACTCAGTGGGCCAAATATAGTAATCCGATATCTTTGCCCAGACCGCTTACTCAAGACGGCCCGATTGGCCCGAGCAATTTTTGGATAACGTTAAACTACTGAACGGCAGGCCGTCCCTCCAGGAGTCTCCAGGTCTATAGCTACTCGCCTTGGAGAAGAACGCTCCCCTAAAAATGCCTAATAGTTACCCTTTCTGGTACGTTGCTTTCGCTCAGCCTATCTATTGCTTATTCAATCGCTTCAAGGCTGGGAGGTAAGTGACAATCTGAATTTGTGTGCCAAGGTGCTGAAGTTTCTGCGTCTCCCAGGAGTTGCCGCTTCCAGTACGCGCACTTAACCCTTTCTCCAACTCTTCTGACCCATTTCTAGTGGCCTCGTCTTGTACGCATCCGTTGGACTTTGCCAAAGTGTTTGTTGGTCTCCTTTCACTGACGTGACTACGATGGCTCAACCCACTGTACAGTCGAATGCAGACCATGGAAACCGCTCCCGGTGTCAAGAAGCCCTCGATTCTCACTGTACTCCGGACATCAATCCAAGAATCAGGCATCCGCAGTGTGTACACCGGGCTCACAGCTTCGTGGCTGCGACAAATGAGTTACTCACTCGTTCGCCTGGGAACCTACGAGGAGTTGAAGTCAAGGATGTCCCAAAATGGCCGATCCTCTACGTTGCGGCTTATTCTAGCCGCTAGCTTTGCTGGAGGGTTGGGTGGAATCGTTGGAAATCCTGCAGGCCTGGAATGTTTATCGAAGTCCACATACTGGAAAACTGATCTGCTACATGGCAGACATCATACTGGTACGGATGACGAGTGATTCAATGCGTCCGCCGGAAAAAAGATACGGTTATTCGAATGCATTGACTGGGCTACTTAGCCTCGCAAGAGAAGAAGGCATCCGTGGACTTGGACGGGGTCTTGGAACCAATACGGTACGGCCAACCTGTCCTTGTCGTTTCTTATTCTAATTGTTATGCACAGACTAGAGCCGTCTTGATGAACGTGTGTCGTTCAGACGCCATGTAATGTAACGCTGCTAAACTCGGATGACGACAGGCTTCTCAGGTGGGATCGTGAGTGTCCGTCCACTTGAACGTCGTTGCATTGAAAGCTCACCGAAAGTTTAGGTACGATTTTTTCAAGTCAACGTTGTTGCGCAATTCAGTACCAATATTCAACTACCAATTCCAAGACAATCTTTTGCTACACGTGTCTGCTAGCTTGTTGGCTGGCACGTTTGCAACTAGTTTGTTCATTCCTGTAAAACTCTCCGTCGTTTGCTGAACAGTCATGCAGCTGTTTGCTCTCCAGCGGATGTCATGAGGACACGGATCATGTCTTCGGTGCGTTTTGCAGTCTTGCCCTTTTCTACGGCGTTCTGACGTCGCTCCAGTCATCCAATGCCTCCTTCATACATGTCCTAACCACTTCCATTCGAGAAGAAGGGCCTAGAGTCCTTTTCAAAGGTTGGACACCAGCATTCATGCGACTCGGTCCCAATACCGTCCTACTATTCGTGTTTTTCGAGGTACAGTTCTTATGAAATTAACTGTTGAGCATCTACTGATACTCTCTTAGCAACTCAAGAAGGGATGGAAAACTATAACATGATGAAAATAGAACTGCATCCACATCATACACACCGCATCTACACTACTGGACTACCTCTAGAGATCTAGACTTTGACAACATCCTTACATAGATGCTTATTCCTTTGTATCAATCGTGTAGTTATACCTTACCATTCACTTATTATTATTTCCGTACTCTAGAAGCTCCTTCTCCCATACAACCCTTCTCAGGTCACATCTCGCAGAGACGCGAAGACGACTGGGTCGCCGACACGAACTATGGGGTTCGGACCACCATGGCTGAGGTCCTCCCTCCACATTAAATGCACACCGAACTCGATCTTGCCCCGGGGACTCTTCCGTCGTCTGGCCAAGCAGCTGAACGGCTCCTTCGTTTTGTGCCCTGTCTTCTGGTTCACGCATACCATAAGACACCGCCGGCAGCGGGCAAGCACTTGGAATGTCTCTGTCCCGACGCGCAGAAGATCGACCGTATCTTCGAAAAAAGGCGGAAGTGGCGATGGGAACGCGGACAAAAGGAAGTTGGCTCGGAAGCAGTCTGGTTGGACAGGCTCTTCAGCCGCAGCATGTACAGAGCTCTCGGTGATCCACTCGTTGACCTGGTCCACGGAGGACTGCGAGATGAGCAAAAAGGGGGACTCATTCGAGAGCAGTATTGGAACAGAACTCGTCGTCCTGTCAAAGTGCGCATGACGGCTTGCACCACTGGATAGCCGATTGAGGGTGCACTGAACCTCGAGAAAGGAGGAAAACCACTCGTCTACTGTCCCGTCTGATGGGGTTACGGCCACGACGTCGCTACAAACGTTGGCTGCCACAGCTTCCGCTTCGTCTGTCTCTAACAGTAAAAAGAGATCCGACATCCCTGGCGCAGAGACCACTAACATCTGACGATCCAAATCTATTCTCGGCTGCAGAAGCGCCATCTGGGGGTACTGTTTCTGGGACAGGGTTCTTCCTGAGGAGGGGTCCAATAGTATCCACTCTCGGTCATACGCGAGACCAGTTGAAGTGATCTGCCAGCTTGTGTTGTTTGGAAGGGCTTGTCCAGCGCATGATTTAATGGGATCTAGACGGGGTCAGACTTTGGACCCGGATTTGTGCGCGGGATGACCACTTACACAGCATCAGAGTTTGAAGGCTGACAGAGGGAGAAAAGGTGCTCTGTGGATCGGACAACGGTTTGGATAAAGTAACTACCGGTTTTGAAACCACATAGTAGCGACGAATAAACGAGATCCAATGTAGGACATCATCGATAGTCGAAGACGCGCCGAAGGAGATTCGAGCTATACCAAGTGGACGCTGGGTATCCTTGCCGACGCCGCCGAACTCCTCTACAAAGAGTTAAATCATATGTAGGCGAGAAAGCGAAAAGAAAGGTACCGTCGTCCCAACAAGAGCGACCTCTTTCATACTCGTCCATCAAATCTCGGTCACTCAAGTCGAAGGCACTGGCCAACACTCCTGTGTTGCAAAGTCCACCGGCGCGGATATGAAACCCATTGATGGTCGCGAGTTGGTCTAGGGTTACATGACCAATGAATTCTGATGAAGGACCCAGAAGAGAGAAAGCAATAATAGGGCCTGGCTCCTCAAGATATCTTGCGGAGCTGAAGGCGCGATGCTGCAGGAACACTGGGCGGCCATTGGCGTGCTTAATTAACGAAAGTTCGTGGGTGGCGAAGCTCAATAAGGTAGCTACATGCTTTGATACATTCCTGTGGGATTTGTATAACCGTCTATGAGTGTTTAAGGCGTGTCCGAGCGCAATAATGTTCAGGAATGGTAGAGTGCCGTCCTCGAAGCGTTCATGGATGGGTCCTGGAATTAGAGAACGTCTTGGTTGTGACCAAAACGGCGAAGAAACTGAAATAGCATCAGTTGTTCCACCACCGAAATAACTATTTCGCTGCAGACAGGACGCTGACGATTTCTTGACAACAAGGCAACCAAGTCCTGTCGGATATCCCTGGAGGTATAATTAGTGTATGCCTCAAAAGATTCAAATACGACTGACAAAAAGTTTGTAGAAAGAACAGGCTATGAAATCAGGGGCGTCCTCAATAGGTATGGAGTCAAGTTCAAGTACCGCAGTGGACAGATATGCCGCGGCATCGAGTAGAATGTACACATTGGGATGCCTTTGTTTCAGGCGCCTACTAAGTTCAAGACCGAGTCTCTGTCCTGTAGCATTGCACTGCGCCGGATACCCAAATAATGTGGCTTGAGAATCATTGTGAAAGGATTCCAGGACGTCATCAACATCTAAGGCGTCAACAATGGCACCTCGCGCCAGCGCGGATCCTCGAACCCCAACGAGACTCGTGTGGGATTGCTTCAGATAGCGATACCTGGAAGCCCCTGCTTTCCACGGGAAAGCGTCCCCTACGAGCTTCATAGACGCCGTGGCGCCAGATGTAAAAATGACATCCCACTTGGATTTCGAAAGCGAGGTGCTAAGGCCAAACAGGTCCTCCAAAATCCGCCCTCTACACCGTTCAATTTCGAGGGATGTAGCTACAGAGGAGCTGGACCGCGAATGTGGGTTCGAATATAGCGTTGTTGCGATCGACGACGATAAGGAATGTAGCGTCAAGATAGGAGCAACGGCCGAAGCAGCGTAATCCAGGTATGTTGTAGACTTGAGGCTGGGGTATTCGACCTCACATTGCTGTTGGAAGGCCGCATCCCCCAAGCCATACGCGTAGTCGCTGGCAGTCTCCTGAAGAAATGTGCGGCGTTTCTCGTCGATGTAAGGAAGATAAACATTTTCTTGCATGCGAGGTTCACTGGACAGAGGCGTGCTCGGGATTGGCTTGGGCTGCCCAAATAGGCGCCGGAGAATGCCGATCACTTTGTGGTCCTAACTCGTGCCTCAGTCAAAGCGCCTTTTGGATACACTAAAGTAAAAGGCTCTTCTGTGATTCATTAAGTTGTAGGCTGCTGGTAATATAAAATTGTCTACAGAATTCATTGCTACACAAGGGGGACAAAAGTAAAAACGGACCACCTCCTGCGGTCAACGGCCATATTGTTGCTGTTGGTTATATTGCACTCCGTTATACATATTCTGCGGCTGAGCTTGCTGCTGTTGCATTGCCTGTGCTTGAGCCTGAGCCATATGAGGATGTGCCTGGGGATGCACATGTCCTTGCTGAGCGAACATAGGCGGTGGAATAGAATACTGCTGAGCCCTGGGCTGTTGGGCATGCTGCGATTGTTGTTGTTGGTGTCTATTCGGGTGCGGGAAATTGAAGCTCGGAGGAGGCATGGATCCGGGTGAAATGTTCATGCCAAAGGGCACTTCGTTGGCGGTGTCAGTGAAGTAGGGGTGCGAGAGGGCTTCGAAGGCAGAGATACGTTCTGCTGGGTCAAATTTTAGCAGACGCTCTAGGAGATCGAGAGCTGAGAACAAATGAGAACAGGGAAACCGCAGATTAAAGAAGTCCTTCACCTGCTGGTGATGCTTTCGGTAGGACTTGAGCAAAGTCTATTTTTGGGCACCGCGGAAATGGTTTGAGGACGATTTCAGGCTGAGAGTGAGATATCAGGGATGCTTCGATACAGAAAGAAAGGATCCCACCGAGTCCTTGACCATTTTGGCCAACTGCTGGTCAGAGGGAGTCCCCAATATACGCAGGATGTGGAGCAATTGATCTTGTGTATCCTTTCCTCTGAACAACGGCATACCGGATATCATCTCAGCAAAAATGCACCCGCAAGACCACACGTCTATTGATGTGCTGTACGTGCGGGAACCAAGCAGGACGTCGGGAGCGCGATACCACAGGGTTACTACCTGTCAAAGATCGAAGATTAAAAATGCGAGGACTTGAGAATAGCCGTGACTTACTTCGTTGGAGAATGTGTTTACTGGAACACCGAAAGCGCGCGCTAGCCCAAAGTCGCCCAGCTTCAGCTCCCCCTTGCGGTTGATAAGAAGGTTTTGTGGCTTTAGATCCCGATGAAGAACTTGATTTTCATGGCAGAAACTGGTTCCCTTGAGCAGCTGAAACATAAAACTCCGAACGGTTCCGGGATCAAGAGCACAGCGATCGCCGTGCTGATCCATGTACTTCTTCAAGTCTTGTTCGCAAAATTCGAATATGAGGATCAGTTTGGTTTCGGTGTGGATAACGTCATGGAGGCGGACTATATTGACGTGCTTCAGCTCCTTCATCAAAGATATCTCCCGGATCGCTGTCGATGGTGTGCCTTCTTCTGCATCGAGGTTTATTTCCTTGAGAGCTACAATCTCGTTGGTCGTTCTCGAGCGTCCCTTGATACATGGATCAGCTCAGTGGTAGCAGAATCCGTGGACACTCACTTTGTATACCGTGGCGTAGGTCCCCTCGCCTATCATTGGGAAAGATTAGATATTGACCAACATACAAGCACGGCTTGCCAAGTTTTTCCAACTAAATGTCCATTCCATTAGCATTTCTAGAAATTAACTGGGCTGCGGCACTCACCTGTATATAGTTTGATTGAGACGCCATGGCTGCACTTGTGCGCGCTCGGGTTGTGGAGGTTGTACCCAGCGCAGTGTCACAACCTTGGCAAGGTTCGCGTCGCCATTCTCGATCAATCAAATCGTCACGTGTCTCCTCAAAAATTTCGACGGCCACCTCTGCACATTTCGTCTACGTGAGTTACCTGTTCGAAGGTCCTAGCCATTCTTGTGTACTGACCCAGATGTAGCCGGGCTGACTGGGCAATGTCATCCACCGAAAAATCTAAACGAAATCGCTCGAAGCCGCCTCGGGGACGTCCTGCAGCAACTTCTTCCATCTCTCAACCTGTCGTAGAGGATGCCTCATATCTTACGGCTCTCTCGTCCTTCTCTCCTAAGGGTAATTTATTCGCCTTCCTGTCCTTGGCCGTAGACAAGCACCGCCTACGTGTCTACGACACGACTACTGGACAGTCAGTGGCCGAACATGTCGTAGACTCGGCTCGGGTCTCCTCGTTAACGTGGAGCAACTTTGATCCCTCTGAGGGGCAGCGTTCTGCTGCTGTTGAAGCCGAAGAACCACCTAATAGAAAGAAGAGGAAGAAGAGGGGCAGCCAGGCCAATGAGGACGGGCCCCCACAAATCACTGCGATCGAAGTTGTGGTCCTGGGACTTTCGGACGGGACAGTCTTATTCTTCTCTCCGACGCATGGTCGTATCCTACGGGCGTTGTCTCACTCGACAAGCACCGCTGCGATATTGTCCGTTGTACTGACAGAAAACGGGGATAGCACCCCAACGACTTGGACCTCTGGTGCGGACGGTGCCATTCGTCTATGGAATGCCCAGAAAAATGACATTTTGGGCAGCTGGAAAAATGACGACCGGATACCGTATTCATCCATGGCTATTCGACCGACGAGCGAGGGGGATCGCGTTGATGTCCTGGCCGCGAACCACTCCATCCGATTGCTCTCCACCACTCCTGATACATTGGCCGAAAAACCAACACAACTGGCATCATTCACCGGACACGCCTCCTCGATCAAGCAACTCCGATGGGATGCCTCGCAGACACCATCGACGCGCTTTCTGTCGATGGCAGAAGGTGACCGGATCGTATCTGTATGGGAGGCTCCAGACGGATCCGTCACGGATGGAAAAATGGTGGCGTCTGTCCAATTGGACTCCGACGCTCGTACTATCTCCCTTTCCATCGCGTCACCTACACACACCATCTCCTCGACATCCGAAAGACAAAATCTCCTCACCCTCACCGCATCGGGAAAAATATCGATTTTCCCAGTGCCGGCAGAGTTGGTCCCTCCTGCAAGCTCTAGCCGTACGCAGCATAAGGTGTCGACACTCCTTCCACGATCGAACCTTTCGGTATCCGCAAAAAAGGGGGTCTCGGCCTCCCAGGTGGTTGATGCCTCCTTTGCCGTCGGCCTTGTTGGCCACATACGTGTAGCCCGCATTGTAGGCGGTGTTCGGCCCGTCTTCGATCTTGTCGTTCGTAAATTTTGCTTTGCTCGGTTTCCTCCTCTCAGTCGACCTGTAGCAATATTTAGATGACAAGGGCGATTTCATCCCCGAAGTTGTCATAGAGGACGTGAAGGCCGGACTGGTTAGTGAAACACTCTCGGTCGGTTTCCTTCTGCAGTTGTGGGACTCGTGCTTATCGATGCCGTAGGCCGCCCCCAACAAGCGTTACACTGAATCAGGATCTGTCGCCGTCCGTTCTGGTACTGAGCTCGGGCAAGACGAAGACATGGATGACATCGCACTTCATGCGATCGATGGAGACCTTGATGTTGATCTCGCAGAGCTTAGCCTCGGACAGCGTCTAACAGCGCTCTCAGGGGACGCTCAGCCCATTTCATCGTCTGATAGTGATGATGATCATGAAGCCTCCATCAGCAAAAAATCAAAATCGCCGCGTAAATCCAAGCAGGGCGATACGGCCAGGGCAGAGGCCTTCGTCGTTCCCGCCAATTCCCTCACGCGGACCCTTATCCAGGCGCTACATTCGTCGGATTCAAGGCTGTTGGAAACCTGCTTGGCGCACTCGGACCAAACGTTGATACGTAACACTGTACGCCGGCTCCCACCACAACTAGCTGTTCCGCTCATCACGGCGTGCGTGGAACGGCTCGGACGTGGTGCACGGGCAGCGAACATGAAGGGAGGGGGCGGGGGCACCAGCTCGCAGAGGGGCACGGCGCTCATCGTATGGGTGAAGACGGTCCTGGCGGTGCATAGCGGGCATCTCATGACCGTGAGTTCAACATCCATCTTTCCTTGTTTCTAACCATATCGACGGGCATTTCTTAGATGCCTGATCTCGTCGCGCGGCTATCGGGACTGCACGCGACCCTTTCAACGCGTCTCGCGCTGCAGGAAAGTCTGCTTTCACTCAGCGGACGGCTGGACATGGTGCTCTCCCAAATTGAGATGCGATCATCCGTCGCTCCAGCTCCTTTGGTGCCCAAAAGGGGAGCCCAGACTTCGGGAACCCAGGGAAAGCAAGTGAGCCGGTATGTAGAAGGAGAGAGCGAGGACGAAGATGAACAGATGGATGTGGAAGTGGAGGTTGATAGTGGGGATGATGATGGTAGCGTCGAGGATGTGGAACTCGGAGGCGATAGTTCCGCAGAGGAAGGGAGTGAAGAAGAAGATGACGATGACGATGACGAGGATGAGGACGAGGATGGCCCCACCATGAATGGTTTTATTGACGATGAGGCCGAAGAGTACAGTGAAGAAGACGATGAAAGTGAATAGTTCGGATTGTACAGTCTACCGTCTCTATGAAGCGCTTTGGTCTATCCGGTTTTTACTTCTCATCTCGGGATTCTAGCTCGAGCCCTAGTAGCTCTTTTACCATCTGCCTTCGACGTTGATGCTAATTTTTCTGACTCCGGTTTCGCATTGGCTGTTTTACGCCGTTTTGTCTCCGACTGCTTGCTTTCTGGCAACTGCTCCAAGTTAGGATGTTTCTTGGCGGAAAGAGGAAAATAAAAGAAGCACACCTTTCGTTTATTGATAGGAACAGTACCTTCAGCTTCGGAGTCGGTCAGGGCGGTCAAGTCGCTCTCGTCATCTTCTACTTCCTAAGGTACGCGCTCAGTGGGGAGATCGGTTAACCTGTGATGCTTGGTAACTTACCTTGGCTTTTCGTTTCCCGCGGGTGGTGGTCTTAACAGCCCCAACTAGAGTTTGCAACTCAACCACATATGCTGAGGTCCGACCGCCAACAGTAATCCACTTTATGGTGGCTGGCTCACCCGACGGCTAGACGTGGAGAAGGGATTAATATGCACCTATTTAAATGCTCATAGAAACGTACAAGCTTCAGGTTATGGACTACCTTCTTTCCTTTTCCCTGTCAAATCTGGAATGAGCAGACATTGGCGATTCCAATTGTTTAACATATGTACCCATCGATGTTTGAAAAGCCAGTGCTCAGGAAATTTGGAATCGTCTGCGTTGACTGAAACGGCAGTTTCACAGACATTCGAGGTCTGGTAGTGCAGAGCAATCAGGTGCTTTTCGGTAAGGGTGTTAGATCGCTGTTCAGGATGCACCCGCGCGTTGTATAGTATCTCGTCTGTTGGACTCGCGTGAGTAGGCTTAGAGCCGTCCAAAAACAACAGACCGTACCCGCTACCCAGTTGCCGACGCCGGCACTGAAAGATTGGTCCAAAAGCAGCGCCTTGATCGGGCATGAACGCTTCAGAACCAAAGACTTGAAATCGTCGAGAGATGGCATCGTCAAAATTGGGTCGAAGCCGAGCTCAGATATTGGCGGCTCTGTAAGCGGCGAGTCACAGAGACGGATGCGCCCGAGCCGTCGGGCATCTAAGAAGGCAAGTTCCGTCTTCCCTCCAGTTTTAGGGTCGGCGAGATGAAGAATGAACTAGATAGGATGAGCCAAGGATGAGCAGGTCAATAGATTGGATTGGAGGCACCAACCTTCACGAAGCGAGGAGGCCAATCCGTGGAAGCAGATTTGGGGGTTTCCTTGTAGTATGTGGCCAGTTCGCCTCTAACCTTGATACGATACGGGGGTTCCAATTGAATTGATGCACATTCCAAGGAGCTAGAGGATTACCTGGAGCATCCCGGTCATTCCAAAATGCAACACAGGTATCTTGCCCTTTCCAGAGAGGTTGACATAAAATATTTTACCTGAGACCTCTTCAGAGGAGCTATTCTGGTCAGACGTCTTGAACAATACCGTATCGGCCAGCATTCTCAACAGTTCTTCCAGTCAACTCCTTTGCCTTTTGAGAAATTCTGTTGGTTAGCAATTGAAGAAGAGACATCGAAAAGAACGCACGAAGTCGGAATGAGTTGTTCCAGAAAACACGATGGTGTCTTCGACTGTCTCGACCTTCTCAATGACTTTGCCGACCGCGACGGTGTTGAGAAGTTTCTTCGCCCTTTCGACCTCTGAGTAGAAGGAGGAGGTCGCATTAGCAATGTCCTGGGGTATTCGCCATACAGAACAATTATCGTACCTGGGAGTTCAGGCATCACTTGCAAAAGTTGCACTTGAGCAAAGGAGCGTGTATAGAAACGCCGAGTCGCCTTTTCTGGACTCTAACGTTTCTGCTCCTTCGCATAAGCCTTGCATGAGCCCCATTCCGCTTCTCCGCGCCCGGCTGACCTCTTCGCCTGCCAACGGACATGTTGCCTTCGTTCCTCAGATTCGGAAGCTCGTGTTCGAATACTGTAACGACTGGCCCACATCCGCCAACACGCGCACTTTTATTCAACGGGACCTCATTCCTTTTGCACGGAACAATCCGCATGTCGAGATAGTAGTAAAACAGCGTAATCGCAAGGAGCCCATTGTCAGGGGATTCTATGGTATGTGCTCTTGAGCTGGTACTGCCCTCTTCCTTACATCAGTTCCCTTCAACAGTAAACGGCCGAGATAAAGTCATCGCTCTCAATAAGCTTGAGGTGACTGGCATACACAAAAAGTTGGAGCTGCTATTAGACTCTTCGGGCCTGAAGATCAAGCCACTCAAGCGACGGACGGTCGAGAGTACGACCGAAGCTGCGCGAGGCATCTGGAGCGGTCTACACGCTGAGCGGCCCGTGCTATGAAAGACCCACTGGGACGGGAGTCCGAAGTTCGGGCATCCTTGGCCAGGCATCTTGGCTCTGCCCTTCTCTGCTGCTCCTCCTCCATCCATCCGCCTTCCCTTCGTTTTCTTCCTGTATTTGCCGGTAATGAAATTTTGTCACGTGACAATCGTTTTGATGCTCTCGGCATCTGTACTTTGGTCCGCGGCGTCCTCGTGCATCCAACGTGTAAAAGGCGAGGTATTATGTAGGTATGCGTCCCCCTTCTCTGCTAACTCACCGCAAGGTGCACCGTAGCGTGCGGCAGCCTTTCTTTCCTCTTCCCATCACCCTCTTCCCAGTTGACGACCTCAAAGCCCATAGATGTTTGCAGTAAGTCTTTGTCTGATTGTCTTTCTAACTCTTTCATACCGAACTTATCACCTGCAAGAACAACAATGCTTCGAGGTCCTTCTCGTCGCTCACAATTGACGAAATACGGTGGTTGAATGCCAGCAAGGCGCTCAGCGAGGACGCGGACTCAGTTCATAATGTCCCTGATCTAGTCAAGTCTCAATCGGTTGCCGTTGTACGCACCCCATGCCGCCCAGAGTCGCTTTACTGACCCACTCCGACTGGCAGCCGAAAAGTTCGCGACCGCGGTACGACGACAATAGACGCAGGTCTATCCTTTTGGACGATTTTCTTGGCAACAATACTTTGAGTCGAAGTTTGGATAGCTCCAAGGCAACGTTCGCTTTTGCTGTATGTCTCTTGTATGTGGCTAGCGAGATACTACTGACTCAACGTAATGACAGACGCCGGCAAGCCCGACGGGTACGCCGCCACCGTCGCTCGATGATATCTTGCCTGCGACACCTCCTCGGGCAGCGTCTTATTCGACAACTCATCCGGCCCACAGCCGTGTGGCCTCTCGGGAGGACGTATCAAGCTTGTCTCGTCCTACAGAGTGGTTATACCGACGCCCTAGATCCCCTTCTTCGTTGTCCCGGTCGCCGTCCAGCTTATCGGCTTCTCCATCGTCCTCGTCTCGGTCTACGTCGAGTTCTCGATCCGGCGCTATATCAAGTTCTCGATCCGTCACCCCCACTCCATCGCGAATCCGTCCTCCCACAGGCTTTCGCCCAAACACCCCAACGCCTGTAGTTGCGGAAATGAACCAATCTCCATTCTGGTCCACCGTGATTCCTCCGCAGCGAACTGCCTCAATACGGACAGGGAGCCCCAGCTCCCATGGTAACAGAACACCCTCTCGTTCCTCGCCGAACTTGCTCGACTTTAGGGGTTCTCCTCGGTCAAAGAATCTTGGGGAAAGACCGCAAAATTTCCATGTTCAAAGAGAACGGTCTGGGTCTGAGTCTTCATCGATCTCGATCTCGACTACGAGCACAAGTAGCCTTCCTCGTACGCCGCCGTCGCCTTCTATATACTCTCAGAACCCTTTTACGTATCCGCGCCCCGACACCCGGTCTACAACTCCGACAAAGTCGATTCTGACCTTGAGTCCGAAGAGGTCGCCCTCCATCGACACAAAGCACTCATCCGCTAGCAAATCAGTTAAATTTGACGAAGTGCCTGCCATTCATTATGCCGGCGACCGCGAGCTTCGTCTTGGTGATGGCAAAGTCCGAGGAGAAGAATGGAACTCCTACGTTTTGGATGGCGGAGTAGATTGCATGGGGCTTGACATGGATGGTATGGATTTGTCGGAAGGGAGGGAGACACCTACTCCACTTGGGAAAAATGGCAGTGTTCTGAAACGATTCCTCACGCTTCGCACTCGCAACAAGAACAAGGTGCGACCAGAGATCTCCGGACCTTATCCATTGGCCCCGTCTTCTTCCGGACTTCCTCCACACCGTTCCGAGCACGCCGAGAGCCAGCTCAGCCTCGGTTCGTCGACTTCGTCACCCATCAAGTCCAAGTCGTCCTCCTTCATTGTGCAAGACAGTGTCGGTGTCATCCCCTCCTCGCCCAATGGCGGAACCGACACTGGGTTTTCTCCGACATATAAATCCAAGAAGTCGTCGTCTCTCATCGGGCCTGGGGACTTGGGCGTACTCCCTGATCACGGTCGTTTCCTTTCCACCAAATTCTACTCGTTCCCAGCGAAATATAAAACTCCGAAGGCCGCGTCCCTCTCGGGTCCTGGGAGTATTGGTGTTCTCTCGAGCGAGCCGGTCTTGCATACCCTGCCCTCCATGGAGAGCTTCAGAAGCGTACGAAGTGCTAAGAGCACCCGAAGCTGCGGGCGGTTCAAGGACTGGTTGGGAAGGATTGGAATCGGTGTGGTCGCATGATATCCCGGGTATCGGATTTCTTGGATAATTCTTGGGCCTTTTCTTGACATAGACAGTGGATGCAATCGGAAGGAACACAGGGACTTTATACAACCCAAGAGCGCGGGTACGCTACGCAGATCTTGTTGCAACGTTGTGGATATGCCACCATGTATCAATTATTCCGTAGTATTCAGCTTCCAGGAAACTAATCAAATATCACAACATGTCGGAAGAATGCTACACTATTATTGTGCGCCACGGTATACTGCAAGATACAGAAAAGAGAGGAAAATAAGTTACCCAAACATTGCCAGGAGAAAATAAATTAAACATGTTCAACGATTACTACCGCCCAGCGAAACCCGCATGCCGAGATACTCTGATACCGGTCAAGCGACCTTTCTGGTCAGTATTTTTGGACATCATGTCGCTCAGAGGGATAGGCAAAGGGTCCACGACGAACGGCACCGATGAGCCATATATCAGCATGCCGGACCCATTGGTTTGCGTCTGCCGAGGTCTGTTATCTACCGACAAGACAGAGTCCAGCACGGTGCCAAAGCCGAGTCGCTGGCCAGGGTAAGAGTCCCGCGAGTTCAAGCGCACACGCGGGGATGTTGATTCCCGGGTAGGATAGTCGTCTGGGGAGATGGAGGTCCGCGTGACGAGGTTGGCGAACCGAGCAGCATTGCGGTCGCTGTCGAAATTGAGGTGGCCAGGCACATCAATACCACTCTGAGCGCGCCTCTCTGCGCTCGAAGTGACAGCGGCCGCAGATGCTCGAGCCTGGTAGAGTGCCCGTATTCTATATTCAGCACGCGACCGTTCCAACTCTTCCTCCTCGTCGGAAGGGATGGCATTCCCATCAGGGTCAAGACGGGCTAAAATCAAGTCAGTTTGATGAACGGTACCTACATAGAGACTGGAAACATACCCCAACCACGACGGCGAATCTCCGGAGTTACGACAGAACCCTGCCCTCGGGTACCGCGGACGGCTTCGCTGCGCTCGTCAAACGTTGGTGGGGCCAAACGACGACGGGTCACAGACGACGGATAGTCTTGACGCTCGTTCAAAAGGCGCTCCCTGGTCGGCATCAACCATGAAAGAGGATCCTCGTCATCCCATTCAAGGTTGATATTATGGACAAGCTCGTCGCCGTCAGCGTTCACTCTTCTATGAATAAAATAGCTCCTCTCAGACCCGATCGGAGAGTCTACGGTATCTCTCGAGTCGCGGCGGTTTCCGTTAGCGGGCGGAGCGTAGCTGAGCGGCTCCTCAAAAAGTAACGGGCGATCACGGGCAATTGCGGAAGTTGGTGTCGATAGATTTTGTACAGAGAAATTTGAAAGCAGGGAGAGTCTGTCTGGGTGCGCAGAGGCGGGTGATTGAGTACTCCCGGACGAGCTCTGCCTAGTTTCGGCCGCACGCATAGCCCGCCATCTGCGTGCATTCGGCGGGGGCCTGGCATGGACGGGGACATTTGTGCTTATATTATTCGGGGGCTGCCTGTGCCCAGCACGGAATGTTTCCGTATCCAAACTGCGGGCTGCACGCAGCATCTCCGAGCGAGAAAGGGCGTCAGCCCGAGCTGACAGTCCAGGATCTGTACGACGCTGATGCGTGAGCGTGCGGAGATGTATCAGCTCGCGCTCCATCTCCACGGCTCGAAGAACCGGGTCCATGTGGGACAGACGTGGATGGTCCACGGGACGCGACGGTCCTGCGGCCTCGCGGGCAGCGACTCGTCTACCGATAAATGTAGCTGGGTCATCCGGATTGACAGCCTCCCGCCGGCGAGCCAGTTGGGATTCTAGCATTGACCGGCGAGGAATGATAGGTTGGTTGAGAGACTCAACGGAGAATGCGGGGGATGGGAGTTGAACCTGTCGTCGAGGTCGGGGAGGGTCGGGAGCAGTGGGAGGTGTTAAAGGTGATTGATAATCACCCCAGGGATCCCCCGTCGACGCGAAACGATCGAGGTATTCATATTGTGTATGTCCATCCGCGGCGGCAAGATGGGATCTTAATGCGCGGAGATCTATAGCGTCATCTGTGTCGCTGGATTCTTCAATCGGGGAGGCGGTAAGTAACAATGCTGAGTGGCCTGGTCCTATGCCGCCATTTTGAGCGTCTGAATCGAGAGAGGGAAGGGGTTCGGTCAATTCGACGAGACTTCTTCGAACTGAAGAACAAAATAGCAGTGTGAGTGAGAGTTGAGCAGGGACAGTCAAAAGAGTGACCTTGTCGGATGCGGCGGTATGCGGCTTGTAATGCTGCAGAAGCGGCGCGTAGACTGTGTTGCGTGTCTGCGCGTCCCTGAACATGGGGCTCCGCCATGGGCTGCGTGGTTGTCTCTTGTATGTCGGACGACGCTGCGGTGGAGATTGGAGACGGATATGAAAACTCCATGTTGCCGCTCATTGGGCTAGGTGCCTGAGATGAAGTTCCGTCGTTCATTTTGTTGCCAGACGAGTCGCGGGTGGCAAGGGGGCGCTCGACAGTGTCAGCAACAGAATAGGTTGCACCCAGTTGACAAGGTCGGCGACAAGGACTTGAAAGGTCCGCTCAGGAAAGTGTGTGTTTGTTGATTCGTCGACACTGCCACAACACGGGCACATGCTGCACCTTTGGCCCGCGCTTCTACTCTACGGGTCTACATGATGGTTCCGTAGCCGACTCGTCAGTTTGGCCAACATTGGGTCATCTCCCGTGTAGCAAAAGGCGAGCACAAGAGTTAGGACGAGCAGCCCAGAGGCAAGCAAGGTAATGGCCAACCATCCGCGCTCTAAATGGTCGTACATCATCTGATGTAAAACAGATCAGATGCGCTGAAATCTACAACAAGGCATATATACCTGTCCACCGATTACAGGTCCCGCTGTATGTCGCATTAGATTAGGCTTAAAATTAGAGGTGAATCGCACCTGATGTACCTAAAATAGTGAACAGATGTCAGCGGTTGCTTAATGCAAAAAAAGAAACAAAAGCACCGATGCCATACACGAGGTTGAAAGCACCGTATACATGACCATCTAAGCACGATAGCTGAGTGAGCATGACGGGTTCTCGAGGACACGGAGCACGAAGCCCTACATCCAACACCTTCGATTCCTCGTGCGACAGCGGCCAGCTCCGCCATTATTGGGGAAAGCATGCCGCTAAGAAAGAAAACTGAACCGCGAGTCAGCTAGTGCACGCGAGCCCAAATGTGCTTACTCACATGAGAGAGCATATGAAACAATGAACAAAGCAAGGCTGTGCTGAAGAATCATGAGGATCCACCACGGCAATGCCAAAGTGATGGAGAGAAACATGATCCACTCTACGCCTTTGTGGTCGGTGTACCACCCCGCAATGGGCGCCGCTGGGGTTGGTGAGCTCAAGGCGCCTCGTATAACATCAAGGGACGCTCACAGAAAAGAGTCGGAACAACACCAGCCAGATATATCAGGCCAACTTTGGTTGAATTTAGATTCCACACACTTTGCAGATGCAAAGTGAGAGTAGGCTCTTGGCTGCTATATACAATCCTGCCAAGTATAGGCGTACTTAGAGGTTGATATTGCAATAAGAAGAAGAAAAATCACCCATAGAGGAATGTGCCTGCGATGACTACGACGGCTCTAGATGATTTACACAGTTTACCTATAACACCCAAGAGCGAGATTCTGACAGGTCGGAGGGATTCAGCCGGTGGAGTTTCTGTGCCATTGGGAGCAATTGGGCCCTCAACAGCCTTTTCTTCAACGGGTGCTCTGTCTTGCGGAGCTGTGACATCCGCGGCGGGATCGACGTTCCAACGCAGTGCGTCCTTCCTCTCGATGATGAGGAGACGGCCAATCAGGTCAAAGATGGACACTATAATTCCGAAGATGAAAGGGCCTCGAAATCCGAAGCGACTGTACAAGGCCCCGCCAATAGGCGGGCCAGCAAGAAAGCCGATAGCCAGACCTGACATGGTAAGCCCCAATTTCCCTTGGAGAAAAAAGGGTCGGAAGTTTGTTGTCCGCAAAATATGCAGAACTTACGTCCGATGTATTTTTCTGGAGTGCTGTAGCACCTAAAGTGACATCAATATGCAATAAACGCATTTTGGAGCGTCTAATCTCACAAGAGGGCCAATCCGACAACCCATACCATGGTTGAGCCGAACCCCTGCAAAACACGGGATATGCACATTACCGCATAGTTCGGGGCTTCCATTAGCATGATTTGCGACCAATGAGGATTATGAGACCGCCGATGAGAGGGGACCGTCTGGTGTTATACCGCTCTGTGAGCATAGCAATCGGAATGGTGGCTTCATCTCATGTCAGAAAGCGTCGATTTCTAGCAGTAAAATATTTAACACACCGACAACTAGACCAGCGGACTGCAGAAATCGAGTGGAATAAGCACTCAGCTACATACCAAGGATCACATACGTAAGCGAAAAGCAACCAGGCAGTACGAGCAGAGACAGAATTATAGCCCAGAAGCTCGAGCTGAAACGGTATGACTGGGATGATGATAGAGTATACCAATAGATCCGTGGCTATGCCTGGCCAGTCCTGTCTTTTAATCGTGTCCCAAACGTAGTTGAGAGATCCACTAACCTAGCCCGACAATCAGGGTAGTAAATCCAGAGGAACACCTCCATTTTAAACCCAGTGGGGCATCATTAGCGCTTGGGCCTGCGATTTGCATTTCGCGCTCCAGCAACATAAATTAGGCGCAAGTCCGAGGGATGAGACGAAAAGGCGGTTGTAACCTCCGTTCTGCCCACTGGATGAAGACAGGGTAACGATCAATGCGGCCAAAAGTCACTGTCCGTAGTATGCTAGTCTCGTTACCAGACGTTCTAGGGCAGTCGCTCACTGCGCTCGCGGACAGTAGGAGGAGGGAGATATATATAGCCATCGGATCCATCGGAAAATGATCCGAGGCAGTTTTTGATGAAAATTCGATGGGAGATTGCTGCCCTAGAACGTCTGTCTCGGTGACCCAGCCGTTCTGTGTGATCTCTATCTTATCAGTGCTACGGACTGATCCGGCGGAGTTTTAATAAATGATAAGAAAAGATGCACCGAGATCACATCAGAACGTCTGGGGCATTTGGTATAGCAACACCCCGGGTGCCGTCACATCAGTCACTTGCCATCAACCGGCACGGACACCGTAGGCTTTCCCTTGACAAGCCTTCGACGCGCCGCCCGCCTGGACCCCTCCTGCTGCTTCGAATGCCTTCCACTGATGAACATGTCAAGAGAGCTGCCCAATCTCAACGCATCCTGGAGGAAGCGCGTGAAAAGGCGCGTCGCAAGAACAAATATGACTCGGATCAGACGCGACGCGACTTGGCGCGTCTCTTCGAGGAAATGTTCAAGAAGCCGCCGTACGAATGGCAAATCGACGTGTCCGAGGCCCTGGTACTTGGGCTTGATGCCGTCGTGATTGCTGGGACCGGCGCGGGCAAAACAATACCATTTATGATGCCCTTGCTTCTGGACCCCTATTTAAAAGCTGCGTGCGGGCCGTCCGAATCTCGTCATCCGATGTGCAAGCTGCATCTCCCCAGCTTAGACCATCCAAAAAACTCGCGACACTGAGTCCGAGCCCGGCAATCACCGTGAGGATAGTCTTGACATTTTTCGAAAGAGGGCTCTGCGGTTTGGGGGCGGGCCTGCCAGTTTCAGCCTGAGTGTCGAAGTGATAGTTAGCACCTGCTTGTCCTGTGCCGGCGGGCTCTGAGTCGGATACATCGTTGGCAGGATCAAAGTCGGAATCATCTGATTCAGGCTCAGAATATTCGAGATCCGAGTACTGGCCATTGAAAACACTGCATTCCGCCATGAGACGGCGCTTGGGATGGCGGGGGAAAGGGCGGGCTGCGGCGGACCCGGCGCGCGCTGATGTTGATGGCAAGTGACTGATGTGACGGCACCCGGGGTGTTGCTATACCAAATGCCCCAGACGTTCTGGTGTGATCCGTGCGCATCTTTCCTTATCATTTATTAAAACTCCGCCGGATCAGTCCGTGGGACTGATAAGATAAAGGATCGCACTCAGAATGTCTGGGTTACCGAGACAGCTAGAACGTCTGGTGCAGTTTGGTAGGCAGCTATGCGCTTGCGTCACGCAGTGGTTCCTCTGCTGCAAAATAATGCAAATCTCATCCCCCGTCACTCATATCCGCATGAAAATTTGTACATGCATTCCTGTTAGCCATATAAGCCTCTAGGCACTCGATTTCCAATTATCCGAGCTCTCCTTGTGACGTAATATTAATTTTGATCTTCACTATGATTTATGATACATCCACGCAGCCATAGATATTTGGGTAGATTTGGAGGGTTAGAATAATCTTAGGCATGGTCCTGTATGTCGTAATTATGATTTTGGGGGCCTGTGGAACCCCGAGAGTGCGCTTTTGACCACATAGATTCCTGATGTTCTCGGTTTATGCCCCAATAGCGCGTCTTCAGCGCCGGAATACATTCTTCCGGTCTCTACCGACCACATATACATTATTCGCGACTCAAAACACGTCAATACCTCTCATTCCCTCCGAACTCACCACTTTCCTCCACCTTCCCTTCAAAATTCACGATTATTTCGTGTTTTCTTGTGCCCCAACCGCATGCAAGCATCCCAGATCATCATTTGGTATCAGTTATACATATTTATGAGGTCCTACATATTTATTTCCTCCCCAGAACTCGTGAATTGCGGACGGTGTCTTCGAATGTGGGGTGTGACATGTGTGACCGATGAGAGCATTTCACGGTCAAACTGCACCAGATCTTTACGGGGTGATGGCTGCGGTGGTTTTTTTGATGGATTGTGCCCCAAATTTCAGACTCCGCCGAACCCCGTAAAGATCTGGAGCCGAGATTAGTAGTAAGTATGCTTGTTTTTGGCATACCATCCAACATGAATATCAAGAATCGGTCACGGTAGTTTGATCCGGCGATCAGACAATAGGGCCGGACGTACACTAGCTGCACCTACACCACCAATCCGGCCGTACCCCAGCTTGATATTTCGAAGGAACGACGATTAAAGCTGTAGTAAAAGTCCTTTAAAAAGCACAAAATTAGCTTATTTTGAGCTGTCCCGTATTAAGATTGCACGCACAGTAGTTTTGATGTTTTTAAGAGGTTTTCGGCACGTGTACCTGAAACCTCCACTCTCGATGTCAATACGATACTCTTAGCTTGTCTACAACATGTCCTCCGTGAAGCTCCTGTCGCCGTTCATGGCCAGCGTCTGATTTCTCACAAGTCCAGCTCGGTCAAGCTTCTTCCACCATGACTTCTCCCGTTTTGCGCTCTCCTTCAAACTGCGCGTCCTTGATTCTTGCCGCCGCGCTCGGGAATGTCTCCCCACCCATGGCCCCAGCATCATCCGCGGTATCCCTTCACCAGATATCAGGGCCCGAAGCGCTGCCGCACACGGACTCGCCTGCTCGCAATCAAGATGACGATTGGCAGCTCGCATTACTATCGCCGCGTAGCACCTTGTCCGACATCTGGAGGGCATACGCGCACAACATTCGCTTAATCCGTAAACATCAGGACGCCCATCCGTCGTCAGACGAAGGTGTGCTGTTCCTTCGTCTCTTTTATTTTGTTGTATTCACTTCTTCTGCAGTGAGTCAGTCAGCCATGAGATTGACTGCTGCCCGAGCTCACTCCTCACGTTCTTGACTTGCTATAATCTGTACGGCCATTTGTGTTTTTTTTAATGCTCCTTACACTATACTCACCTCAATTTACAGCATGCCGTTCTCACATAGTACTATGACAGCAGCAGTGCGCGTTGTCGAGGTGATTACATCCACTCTTCCACGGACAAGCTTACTGGATTCTGTTCCAGCGGCAGGTGCAGGCCTCCGCCTCCGTGTAGAGTTATCCCACTGTAGTGTACGTCCTTTCGTACCTCCACCGGATTGACGAGACTGAAATTATGGCAGATTACGATGGTGGACCCGCGTGTGCCCGTCATCGCGGACGCGGACACGGGCGTGGCGATGTGTGCATGCACGACGACGATGTGCACGCGGACGGGTGTCGCGGGGCTCCTCATCGAGGATCCGGTCAAGCAAAAGGTGTGTCCCTCCAATCTCGTCGGCATACAGCGCTGTGGCACCTCGCAGGCAAGCGGCTTGTCCCGCTCGATGAGTACCTCGTGCGCATCCACGCTGCCCTCGGCTCCAAGATCGTCCTCATCACACGTTCGGACGCGCTCGCCCCTTTGGGCTTCGACTATCGCGGACGTGTGGTCCTGTGCCCGACGTCGTGACGAGCCCCACACCAAGTTTGACAGAGCAGTGCGGCATGCAGCGTCGCGGTCAGTCGAGCTTGACGCGGACATACGTGCGTTATCATCCCTTCTATTCCAGCATTATAACGATACTGACAAGAATAGCGTGCCAGGTCACGCAGTCCCAACGAATATCTTGTAGGTGCCCTTCCGACCTCTCTCCCCCCCGGCGCTGTACTGCGTAAATACGCGGCCAGACGCGGCCTCACCGCGTTCCCCAGCTTCGTCGAGTCGTCCGAAGTGCGCCAGATAACCTTTCCCCTAACCTGATACTAACTGGTTCTTCGTTACAGGCAGACTTATTGGCCCTTCCCTCTCGGCAACGCGTACACGCCTCCGTCGGCAACGCACTGCACCCACCCCCGAGGGCCCGTCCGTGCGTGCGGACATCTCCCCTCATCGCGTTTGCTGATTGTTCTATCCGCAGGCTCAGATGTGCCGATAACCCAAAGCGCTCGAGACGGCGGGTTACACTGGCATCATATCGCGTACACCATCGATGAGGGCGCCGCGCCACAACTGGCTCACGCTGGGCGCTCCGGTAGACCAGATTATCCGGCGGGACGACCTCGCAGACGCAGATGCAGCTTCCGCCGGCGCGGGTACTGTGGGGCGAGCGGAAGGCGGACGTGCAAGCGGGGAGATGGCGGGATGACTCGTGCTCACCTGCTATCGATGGAGGGTGTTTCGAGTGAATGCAAGTGCGAGTATAGACTGCGTGCCATTGTACTAGACCCTGCAATGAATACATTATTAATGCCATTGCTGCCTGACCTGAGCCCGAAGCAACCTGAACAAAACCTCGCATAGATACACTCCAAATATGACGGAAGGCTCAGAGGACTCATTTTGAGAGCCTGCCGAATAATGTTTTTAAAACATCAGCCGAAGGTCCCGTCAATACTTCTCAGGATGTCCAAAACTCGTACGGGTTAAAAAACGGTTAAACAATACCGGATAGCAAGATCATCACAAGGTCATTTGATGTTATTCAAAGGTTTCAGCTGCATCTGCCCAGCAGTTCCCTCTGAAGGTTTTAAACGCACCCGACACGAGCTTGTGGTGTACCCTGGATTCCTCTCCCTCTTTTTCTCTTGGATATTTTGCCCTTGCTTTTTCCATGATACCTTATATTACTGTTTGGTGACTTGTATATAGATCAGCTAAGGGATAAGAGGGCGGGAATGAGGTGAGACGCAAAGGTAACGACTCAGGCCTTCCTCGCAATAACTTTCCGTTCTCGGATCCTTTCGTCAATATTTTGGAGGCACATGAGGCAGAAGTTACAGAAATCACCCTGAAAGAAAAAATCGGGGCAAAGAGCCAAGGGAAAAGAATATTAAAAAGGAAACTCAAACCTCGATATACAAACATTCTGACCTTCACCTCGCTCAAAGAAATGGGTCGTTGAATTTGTCTCGTCGTTCACCTGTCCGCTTTTAAGAGGGAAACGATGGTAAAAAGGGACGTCGCAAAAATGCTCAGAAGGCGTTTTCAATAGTGGTACTAATACAGCACGAGTATCGGTGCGGGGTACGAAGATATCAGCGCGGTTGAATATACGTCTAAAATTGATACATAGCTTAGGAAATAACGACTTGTATTGCCAACTGCGCGGGGGTGGTGAAGACAGCATGTCTCGTACCGTGATGTTCGGAAGGTGTAATCATTCGTCGGTGAAATACGAGGCCCGAGTGTCCGCAACGTATAGGAGAGACACTGGGAGGAAAAGAGGGTGATACGACGTAGATGGCCGCGATGGTACTTGAGACGAGGTTTGAAACATTTTATTTTCGATCAGTGACGAGCGGAAAGAGAAATGTGGGTTCCAGTAAAATCCCGTAGTCATAGACATTGTGTCTCTCGGGTCCGCTGCCACAGTCAGACTGATGGGTTTGACCGTGGCCACTGATTGCGCCAAAGACATGTTCGCAGCCAAAACCGTGCCTTCCACACTGTCTTGTGGTCGAGAGGAGGATGGCCTGGAGAGAAGTTTGGAGGGGTCAGCAGCTGCTGGTATCTTGTTGGCGCTAAGCCAAATGTTGTGGCACTGCGCTCTGTTGTAGAGCCGGTTGTGCGGTGCTGCTCAATGTCCCCCGAAAATGTTAAGATGAAACAGATTTGGTATTGCCCGGCCGGCTTCACAGGATGTCGTCGAGGTTCCGAAATACCGAATCGAAGGTCTTCAGTAGGAAAATTGTCTTGATTCCGTGGCTTGACGCTGTGTAATGTAAGGGGTTGTCTATCATTGGGAGAGTGTCGATGCGATGGTGCAGGGGGGCCAGGAGACTTCTACACTTTATCGAGGGGGGCCAAACGAAATCTGAGCACTACTGTGCTACTTTGACGTAGATGGAGGGAAAGGAAGGGTTGGGGAAGGGACATGTTTGTGCAAGAGGGGCCAGGGCCTCGGTTGCAATTTACGATTGCGATCGAGCACCATGTGCATGATCACCATCTTGTTTTTTTCTCGCACAACCCCGCGCCTGGATTGGGAGTGATATAAACCCCCGCAGCGTCGCTAGACCAGCATTTCCCGGACTGGAAAAATCATTTCGATTGTCTGGGCAGAAATTGGCTCGGAACGACAGTATTACCTGGAACAATCTCTTCCGTGGGGCCAAGCGACGTCGAGAGACACATTAAGGCGCACAACACACGAGTTGCGGGTCTGCTTTATAGTGGAGCTGTTCGGGCACCGCATGGAAGTTGGGAACAGACACTGACAGGAATGCTTCACCGACCACAGGATATCCTTGTCGACAAGGTGGATCGTACAGCTTCAAGCCTTTGACATCAGCGGGGAATACTGCGTCACGCAAGACCCTCTCTGGATGGATATGCTCAGGCGAGGGGATCCGCGCTGCAGACTGGCGAGTTGTTCTGGCTTTGAAACTTGGCTTTCCCCTCAGGTGCGAGATCAAACATGACTATTTTCGTCTTTCTTGTCAATCGCACTTGTATCGACGAGGAAAGAGGCATTGCATTGGACGTCCTCGAAGGCAGAGAACTGGCTGTTCGTACGCGTTGGCACGCGTGGGATGCTTCTTATTCTGGTCTTCAATTTTTTTTTTTGGCGGAGTGGCATTTGGACGCCGTGGCGCTTGGAGCAACCTGCTTAGTGGCTCAAACTCTTGGGGTCGTTGCGACAGTTGAGGCGGCGAGAAACTTGCCTTCACCATGCCGTCACATGTCACCGTCACGGAAAACATTGCGTGGCAGGTCCTGCGCTGCCGCGTCCGCGGTGTCTGCTCGGTATAAACGAATCCGAGAGCACGATGGAGTGATCCCAGGGGAGAGGGCAGCCCCAGAAGTGTTGGCAGAGCATAATATCCAGAGAGAGAAATGTCCATTGACCCAGATTACAGCGCAGCCTGCAGAGAAATGTCGTGCCAATAGAGGGCCTGCAGTCTACAGTCACCAGGAATCGACATTCAGAGCCCTCGGTGCCTAATGCATAACGGGTTCAATGTTATGGCAATACCTTCTACAGTTTTCCTTTGCATCTGCAAGGCCTCACATCAGTCGCACCTACTGCTGCTCCCGGGATCGGTGGCAAGTAATGCATACCTTTGGGAGTCCTGCTTTTTGTTGTATCTCCTCTCCAGCCCTATCAGTTCTGTGGTGGTGCGACGAGTCTTTCCCAAAATCCGTTTGAGAATGTGCCGCGCATATGCATGCTGTCGTGGGTTTGGCGATCCGGATGGCCTATCAGTCCGCGTCGACAGTGACGACAGTTTTTAGGGCACGTCCTCTGCAGAGGAGGCCGATCGACGAGACGACGAACATGAATAAAGCGTTCGCAGCGACGCGTCGTTGTCAAAACTCAGGCTGAGTTTGAAACCGTGTCGTACTCGCTGTCGTGAGCTCCGCGATGGCGTATCAACCCAGCTCGACATCGACGATTCCTGTTTTCCCTCCTTCAAAGGGGAGGCCGACGCCACGGCGAAGGAGGTTATAACAAAGTCCTCGTTCCTAAGTGCCCGATATCGGAATGTCACGGTACCGAGTTGCTATAAAAACAATGGTTTAAGCTCATTTTCTTTCCGTCCCCCCCCCCCCCCAACATCTCCAGCTTCCGCAGCAGACTATCAGACCGCTTACCATGGCATATCCCGAACAAATGCGCGAGCAACAACCACCGTTTCCCTCTTTCACGCTCGTTCTCTCCCAAGCGCAGTCAACCCCTCCCTTTTACCTGGTGTTCCCATGGACGCCCTATACCTACCCGCACAATTCCACGGCGTTGAACGCGAATATGATTCCCGTCACTACTACGGCAGGTTCAAGGAAGTAAATACACAAGTCGCCCCTAACCCGCGCACTCGCAGCCGCAGACGCCCCCGCAGACCTCCAATGCGCCCTTCCGCGCGATTCTTGTGCGATTCAGCTCCCTCCGACCCGCACTGTCGAAGACTGATCGACGGCTTTTGGATAATGCAGCGCTTCTTCTTGATGAAGCTCCGTGCGCGCTTCGCAACTTAAAAAGCAACCCGTGTCACATACGTACGCGTAAACTAGAACTCAATTCTGGTCTGCTGCGAGTCAGGTGTGTTGCGTTCACGTCACGCCGACCCTCTGTTTTACCATAGTGCTCATCAATACACATTTTACAGGTACCGCACCATCCGAGTCGTTAACATATTTGGAGACCCTCCGCTCCACACTGTACACACGGAGACCCGCCAGCGTGATGTCGACGCAGGACTGTCGCTTCATGCATGTTGTATATTCGACTCCTTCGGCAGGAGAGTCCCAACTTTCTCCAAGATCCAGTTGTACAATATAACTTCAGAATCGAACGGAAGGACGGGAAAAATAGGTGGCGGACGAGAAAAAAAATGTCCCTTTTCTCTCTTCGTTGTAAGCTATCCAGGCGTCAGTGTATGTAGACAAGCAAAATCCAATCGTAGTCTTGTGCAATTTTTAGGCTGAGTGATCGACATTATCGGTCCTTATAGGTGCATATTTACCCATATTTACCCCGCGCGCCTATGCCCTCGCAAAATTTTGCCGACCACTTTCTTCACGACACGCCACCCCCCACGCGCCACGTCCCGCCTGCGGCGCGCGGGGGGTGCTTTCCTCGCGTCAAGGCCCGAAAGTGCCGAGGCGACCGTGAGGTGGTTTTGCGTGCGAGAAGAACTGGTGCGGGACGCCTGCCTGCCGCGTTGACTTGAGTTGACGGCGGGGGGCTGGCGCAGGCAGCATCGTACATCATGATTACTTGGCAACGACGTTGGTCGAATAGAGCGATGTAAGCATGTGCGAGTGGATAGAAAAAGAGTTGTTCGCGAATAGCCAAGAAAAACGTTGCCCCGTCTTTCATCCCGAGACTAGTGTGGTGCAGCGTTCTTTCAACGGTCAACCTTCCTCCTGGTCTCGGAAGCGTCTCCTAGGAGTTGGTGGGTTGCGAGCTCGACAGGGACGCCGGGACGCTCCTACTAGTAGTAAGCACTTGTCCACCAAACGAAAAAGTCGCGTTGTCAACCAGAGCGTCAGTGGCAGGTGGCATCGTACATCATAATTAGCGGCGCACCCGAGTTCGTGCATTTGCGTGTACGTTAAATAGCGTGCTGTAGTACGGTACGGATAATAAGGAATCTACGCAGTCGTTGTCAAAAAAGCCAATACAACCAGCGACACAGCACCAGACGCAACTGGTCCCGGTGTTAACCCCCCGCCTGCCCATACCCCTGCTGCCCGTAGTATGCGCCCTGCCCCGCCGCCGCGGTGCGCAGATGCGCGGGGAGCACCGGCGGCGTCTGCCACCCCTTCATACCGCTGGCGCCCGCGACGGTGTTTGCCACCGCCGGCGTGCGCCGCTCCCCACCTGCCGCGCCGAAGAACGCGCCGTACGTGCCCTGCGCGGCGGGGGTGCCGGCGCCCGTGCCGTACGTGGGCGTCGCCGAGCGGTATGTTGGCGTCGCAGCGCCATATGTGACGGGTGTCGCCGCACCATACGTTGGCGTCGCCGTGCCGCCGCCGTACGTCGCCTGCCCCGGCGTCGCGGGTGCGCCCCCATACGCGCCGTACCACCCGCCCTGCGCTGTATACGCGCCGTACGGCAGCTGGTTCGCCGCATAGTACTGCGGCGTCGCCTGCCCCTGCGCCTGTGCCTGCGCGGGGGTGCGGTTGTTGTACCGATACTGCGTCCCCGCCGGCGCCGGGCGATACTGCTGCGGCTGGTAGTACCCCGCCGCCGGCGTCGGCGTCGCGGGCGCAACAGGTGCAGTCACAGGCAAAGGGGCGGCAGACGCGCCGGGGCGCACGCGCACGGTCGCATCGTCCCGAAGCGCAGTCGCGCGCGGCGGCACGGGGAGCGTGCCGGTCCAGCCTGGCGTCGGCGATGGCGGGAGCGTCTGGCGCAGGCGGTGCAGCACGGGCGGGGGTGGGACGAGGGGCGCGGCGGGGTGCGCGGAAGAGCGCGGGCGAAGGGATGCGAGGAGCGCGAGGGAGTCGAGGATACCATGAGCTGCGTAGAGTTAGTTAATGGGGCGAAATAGGGGCGAAACAACGAAGAGGAAGACGCACCGACGTCCCACTCCTCGTCGCCTTCTTGTACAGAGCTGGTGCGGCCACCCGGAGAGCGCAGACGGGCTACTTGCAGCTGGCCGAGGCGGTGCAGCGCCGTGCGGTTCCGGTTGAGGAGCTCCTGGACCGCGTTCTCTAGCTCGAGACTGCCCAGAACGGATTTCAGCGACTCGATCTCGGCAGGGGTGAGGATGTCCTGCAACGCCTCCACATCGCTGTCACCCAACGGCACCTCCGCTGCGGGCTGCTCCTTTGTTTCCTGGACCACGGCCTGCGCGTGTTCGAGCTCAACGGCGCGCTGGCGCGCCTGGAGCTTCTCGCGGTAGCGCTGTGCGCGCTGGGCGTACACCTCACCCATCTGGCGCATGCCGACCTCGCGCCCGTTCTGGTCCCACGCCGGCGCGAAGCTCGACCACGGGCCGTAGTCGAGGAAGTTTCCGCAGGTGACGACACGCTTCGCGGGTGCGAGCTTGGGTTGGCGCGACTCGTAGAGGGACGCTGGCGGACGGATGTACTCGCCGAGCGTGGGGACAGTGGCGGTGGCTGGCGCGGAGGGCGTCGGGAATATGGCGACGAGCTCGGCGTGGCCGGTGGGGAGGTCTTTGAGGTCGGCGGGGCCGGTGTCGGGGGGCGCGGTGGGCGGGGCGTTGGCGGAGGTCCAGTAGTCACCAGTGGGGAGGTGCTGCATGAGGGCGTAGCGCTTGTTGGCGAGGCCGACGGGGCGCGGGGGCGGGGTGGCGGCGGGTGCTGGGGCATCGTCATCGGGGGGGTCCGGGGCAAGGACGGAGGGGAGGTCGAGGGAAACTGGGTGGAAGGAAGCCTGGTCGAGGAGGTCGAGGGCGATGGTGCAGAAGCGATGCTGCTGTGCGGCAGGCGCGGGCGGGGGTGCGCGGGGGTGAACGGAGATGGGGAGGAGGTTGTGGACGGCGGTGCGGAGGGTGGCGAGGGGGTAGTCTTCGGCATCGGCGAGAAGGGTGCGGAGGGAGAAGGTCGGCTGGTTGGGCGTGGGCGGGTCCTGGGACGCGAGGGCGTAGACACGGTCGAGCAGGCCCTGGTGGTCGATCCTGGGAGAGGTGAGTGGAGAAAAAGAAGACCAAGACTGGACCCACATCTGGAGGACATGGAGTATTTTGTGTGCGTGCTCCGCGTCGATGGGCTGGGAGCCAGCGTCAGCGTCTGTGCGCTGCTGCTTGAACGCTGGCTCGTCGTGTACATCGAATGTGCGCTTGCGCTTTTTGGAGTCGAGTGGCTTGAGAAGGGCCTTTTCCTGCTGCGAGGAGCGAGTCGCACGGGCCATGGCAGCGTTGGGAGTGGGTGGTCGCGCCAGTCGCTGTAGTCGTCGACGCGACGCGCTTGCGGCGGCAGTCACGTTAGTAGGAATGTTTTTGGATGTTGTGTGGTCGTGTGTGGCTGCATCCTGCGCTCCAGTCCTTCCCTCCCAGCTCGTTGCATGTTCGAGTCATGATCATCGACTGCTGTGAATTGAAACATGCTGCTGTTGGTTTACGAGCAGTACGCGCCGGGCTAAACCGAACCATCATTTTTAGATTTCCATGGCCCAACCTATAGACATTCAACGTTTTTTTAACAAATGAGTGCTGTAGTTTGTGTATTGGGATCCTGCGGCTTGGCCTAGTCTCCATCGTCGGCAAATTTCCCTTCCGTACCTCAAAATATATTATTGTGAGGAATATCTTGCGATCGAGTTCGGGTGCTATTTCTGAAACTCTAGATTAGTTTGGCCCTGTGTGCCTACATCCTTCATTCCTTGTCCACCATGGCCTCCACCACGTCGCGGCTGCTCATGCCGTCCCTCTCCTTTACTGCCCCCACTCCCCAGCCGTCCCCCATCAGCCCCCCAGACGCGGACGCCCTCCGCACCCCGCCCCGCCCCAGCTCCAGTGGTAGCACAAAAGGCAAACGAAAAGCCGACGAGGTCGACTCGGGAAACACGCCCCCAGACGTCAAGAAAGACCGCGAGCAAAAGGCCACATTCGCCGTTGGGCCCCGTCGTGTGTGCCCTTTCTTTATCCGCTACTGGTGCTAAGATATCCCCCAGCCATCCGCGCTTCAAATGCGACCACCACAACTTCGACCCACGCCCCCTCCTCGTACCACCGCCAAAAACGCGCACGCCTCTCCACCCCCAGTGACTCCCGCCCCGGTTCGCGCGCGGACAACCCCGACCCGCACGACACCGCTGCCACTGTCGGTTCCTGGTCCAGCCGCCGCTCCGCCACCACCCGCCCGCTCTTGCGTACGCAGTCCGCCTCCCAAGCGTCGCACACCCACGCCCGCGGCGCCTCCCTCTCCCGCGCGCCCTCCCGTCGCTCCCTCTCGCAGTCCTCCATCCCGCTCTCCGCGCTCATCGCCCCACACGCGCCGAGCGTCACGCACTCGGGCCGCGGCGCGTTCCACATGCGCGACCCGCACAAGCCGCCGCGTGTGCAACCCACTGGATGGGCGCTCTCCGTCGGCGCGCTCGACCTGCGCGCGCCGAACTGGCGCCGCTGGACGGAGGCCGGCGGCAGCCCGCTGCACGCGTGGCTCTTCTTCCTCGGCTTTGTTCTATTCCCCGTGTGGTGGGCCGCCGCATTCCTGCGCGTGCTGCGCACGCGCCGTATTGGCCACGGCGAGAAGGGCGCGACGGACGCAGTCGTGCTGGACGACCCGCAGCTCGAGCACGGTACAGTACCTATTGTTTTTCTCGATGCTTGCTCACCCCGCATTTAGACGCGCGCACCTGGCGCACACGCTGCCGCATTATGGCCGCCGTCTCCTTCCTCACCTATGTGCCCTTCATCATACTCGTCGCCGTCTTCGTACGCTGACCCGCGCCATATCCTCTTCCCGCCATCCATCCTTTCTTGCTACTACCGCACCGCATCGTACATACACTACGCACCCCTTATATCACTAGCCCGCTCACGACCACTTATGACTAACGACTGTATACCCGCCTGTTGTCATCGATCACGCTTTACGCTTCATTGACATTATCGCAGACACGCGGTATTTCCTTTTTCGATAAAAGCGGTTGTTTGGCGGTGTTGCTCATTAATCCCGTTTGGGTAATCGCATTCTTGATCGCATTGAGGTGTGGGTTGCAATGTTGCACAGAGAGAGGATATCAGTGCGACGCGTCTATTGCCGGGATGGCTGCACGCCCGCAAGTACAGTCGCGGGTGTGTGAAGCGCTAAGGGGTAACTGAGGCGCGTCTTCCACTGCCAGTGGGTTTTACATCGCGGCCTCCCTTACATGACTCAGTGCCAGTGGAGACCTGTTTATAATTAAAAACAGCGAACCCACCGCGTAGTGTAGTTAAGCAGCAGAGTAGACCCGTATGCCATAAATGGCCTGAGAACTACTCTTCTATATTGATTTCTCTCTCTCAGTGCCACGCGAGATGGGATTTAAAGTTAGGCGAAGTGTATTTTGGAAGTTCGGGGGAAATCAATTGTGTCAACGGCAATAAAAATTATAAAATGGGGATCAGATCGATCCCACTGACCGGCGCCGAAGGCTAGCGTGAACAGAGGGCAGGTATCTACAAGCGAGCGTGCCCATATACATTACGTGCACCCTCAGACAGCGGCGCACTTGGGTAACCAGATCCACGTTATGGCCGTCCGCTCTGAGGTTAACGCCGAATAGTTCAAGTTACTCCAGTGCAACTTTGATCACATTGTAAGCTTATTGAAGAGAGAGAGGGGAAGATAGAATACACGGGGGGCAAGATCACATTGGCTTTAGATCGAACTATATACATGCACACTTGGAAAACATTTTTCGTGTCTTGACCTCCAACCTCCAAGCTCCAACTCTAGCTCCACCTCTAACAAGTCAATGTCCAACTCCAATACTGAGCCTCCACCTAGAAAAAAAAAAAGAAAGGACAATCGACGGCCTGCATCCGGCGCAGCGTGGTTTCGGTGATCCATGACTTGCAGGGACGGCGCCATCATGTGCGATATGGGTATCCAAGAAGGAACAAGGCATTCGGAATATCCTTGAACGAACGAACGAACGCGGGACGAGTGGATGTATGCACATAGGTGGACGGCAGATGCCGCGCGCGCACTCATTTATACAGGCGAAGCGGGACGGGGGTTACACGGCGGGGCGCAGGTATGTACAGTGCAGTCTGAATAAATCGTAAGCAAGGAATACATGGATGGGTGGAATAAAGACGCACCTGGTTCGTAAGCATCTGTCTGGTTCCTAATGTACAGTCAACAGGGGAAGGGGAAACACAACAGGGCAGAGCAGCTAGGTGCCGCGGCGGAGGCGCGCGGAGACGAGGTGGAAAACCCGCTGAGGCACACAATCATTATTTATTAGTTAGATTTGAACCAGACAAAGGTGCGGAGTGCGTACCCGGACGGCGGCGGCGACACGTTGTATGTGTGGGACACGTGCAGCCGTAGGGATGGGAACGGGGGCAGGGGCGGGAGGCTGGGACGCGTGAGCCGGAGATGTACGCGCGGGATTGCAGTGCCAAGTGGCTTACCGTGGTCATCGTCGCGGCCGGGGCTGGGGCTGGGGCTGGGGCGGCGGCGGCAGGCGAAGGGGCGGCGGTGGCAGGCGCAGGGGCCGCACCCGCGTTCGAGTCGTGTGGGTGGAACGTTTGAGGGTTGAAATTTACATAAATTTGCGTTGTACTTGATCGAGCCTGCATTATAACGAACGCTATAGAGGGGATTTGTGTAGAGGACATCGCGCTTGGGTCGAGGATGTGGAAATCGAGTGCGAGGGTGGGGACGAGACGGAGAGAGAGAAGGGAAGTTTAATTGAGGCAGAGCTCATTTTATAGTAGAGTAAAGCATCAGATCTTCAGAGCCATCGCAGGACATAACAAGTCAAATATGGCAACTTGAATTCCCTTCATATGCGATACTCCGAGACCGGACGCCACGGTGCGGATCCCTAGAAGGGCGCGTATCACTCGGAAGGCGTTGGGATACGCGTCGCGCGCACGTCGACGGGCCGCCGGGATAAGCACTAGGGCTGCACGACGCCTTGGAACAAGGATCGCTGATGCTACGAGCGACAGGCAAGGTTCTACGAGCGTTCAACCACCAAACCTTGAAGGACGAAAGGCGAGCGAGCATGTTCTGGGGCGTAGAAAATTCGAATTAGCGGCTGGAATGCGTGCACATGGTGAGCGCCTACAGTGTGACCACACTTTCAGCCTCTGTGAGACAGTCGACAGGCATATGAATGTCCGCCAATTCTGACCTTGTCGACACTCCTTCATCTACTCTCGAGCTGTGAGGATCTGGACTATCCATGGTTCTGGATAGGATAGAATAGGTTGTGCTTGAGGTGAGTGCCTATTGTGTGGTCATTTCAACATATGTGAGACAGTCAACAGGCATATGCATATCCGCCGATTCTGACCTTTTTCCCTCCTTCGTCGATACTCGTCTATCGAACCCCTGGCTCTGAGGATCTGGTCTATGCGCGGTTCTGGATAGAATAGGCTGCACTTGAAGTTCTCTGAACCTGAACGCTTGACCAGTGCATTCAGCTCTCTCTGTGGACTCCGAAAACGAGCCCCCCCCCCCGGCGGCCTGGCTCTCTCACAGAAAGATTTTTCCTAGAGGAAGCACTAGGTATAAACCTAAACCGCCCACGGGTGGATATCTGCGCTCAGATGCATGCTATGACTCAGTGGTCTCTGCTTGCTGGCCGTATACTTTATGTTTCCCCCGACGTATCCCACCGAAAGGAGACTCAATACACAATGGGCCAGCTTTCTTTTCTTTTGTTTGACCCGCCTCGGCGCGCAACACCCCCACCAGCAATCCAGGGTGTTCTACCGTGACCGTGACACGTCACACTAGTCGAAGGCAAGTTTCTTGTCACTGCGACAGCCCAGCAAATGAACGCGCTCCAGCAGCGATGACAAAGTAAGCCCGGTGTGCCAGAACGCAGAATGCCCACCACAAACAAGAGATCCAAACCCCCCACAAGAGATACTGTCGGCACAGCACGTCACTGTCTCCTTTGCCCCAAGAGCTTTCAAGAGCAGCTGCCGCAAGAGGCCCGCCAGATTTAATCTCTGAACGGGGGACCGAGTGACCTGCATGGTCTCGCACTTGAAGCGAACACAAGTGGCCAAGAAAGTCCATAGCATGCAAGTCTCAGTCTCAGCGTGTTTCCTTGACGGCCTCGCAGCAGTAGCCCATGAGAACCCTGTGTAGCCGGTGGGGACCGTGCCACTGACTTGAGGTGCTCAAAGCTGTCCTGCCCAGGAATACGAGTGGGTCCCGCGCTCGCTAGCCCCTCCAGACGTCCATGGAGCCCCTGCTGCTGAAGAAGGGAGGGTATGCCAGTCAGAAGCAGTCTGATCTGCAGGTGCTCATGCACCATGAGATGCGACCAAGGCGGCTAGGAATCTAGGTGGCCACCCCAGACCACCCTTTCCTTTTCAGGGGTGGGGTTTTGCGCGCCGGACGGGGGTGAGGCCATAACCTGTCTGCACTCCGGGACACATGTGCACCAAGGTCGGGGTAGGAAAGCTATAATTTATCCCTGCAAGGTAGGGGAGGAAAGGAGCGTAGATCAAGTGATCAGGGGGAGAGCCAACCATTGCCCAATTTTGCTTCGGTTGATCGCGACCACCGGGCTTGGATGATGCACCCCCTCGTCCCTCGTCCCGCCTCTCATCTCCCTTGTCTGACTGCCGAATTACAGCTCGAGCTCGATATTTTCCTATGTGAAGCAGTGGAAAGGAGAGGAGTCACGCCCTACCCACGCCCCAGGGAGAATTCCTAGGCGAGAGGATCAGAAAGCTTATGCTCATCAAAGGCCCGCGGTAAGCTTAATTCGCACCCAGTTATTGACGATTCTGCTAGGTCGTTCGTTTCTTGGTGGCCATCCAGCTTCAGGCGCCACTGCTCTTTGTGTGCTCCTCTGTTACTTGGAACTTGCCACACTATTTCACCGTACACGCCGCTCATTCAGGGCAATCGATAGTTCCCCCTCATCAAAATCCGCCCTGGATTGATATTGTCCAGTGGATACTTGGACTGGTAGCCTGCCAAGAACGCCCGTCGCTATCTACTTCGTCTGGAGTTCGCGAGCCTATCCAGACGTGTATCCGTCATCCAAAGAACTACTCGTCCTAATTTCGAGGGTCGGTGAACGCCCAGAAACTTTACATTGTCGTAGATTCTCGCGGCCAAGCTCTAGTTGGATCAGCTAGCGTGCAATACATCACAACTTCGTAGCGAACTTCGAGCCTTCCGCGGGCGTCGCCCGCTGCATCCAATCAATCTCCTTGACAAAGGTTGCACCGCCGCCACTCGCCACTCGGACCTCTTCTGGCGTTGGACTGAATCGACCACCTTACAGTTTTAGTAGAATGTGGTACATCACAACTGATAAAATTATTCGCTTTCTCGCTTCTATCTGAACTGGAACATCGACATGAAAGCCTACATTCGACAATATCTGTGGTCTGGGCGAATATGCAACGACCGAATATCTTTTGTACGATCGCATATGTGCACATACCACAATGTCGACTCCGAGTAGAAGGCAAAAGAAATCATCCCAACGATGATTCACTGAAGACCGGTCAGCATCGTGCTGTAGCTCAGATTGTCTCTGTTTCTTGTTCTATACCATCGCGCCCCCTCTCCAACTGAATCTCTCAAGATGCAGATCGTCAATCGTGCCACCCTTAATTCTACCTTCATGTGGCAGTGGATCTGGTATTTTTTCATATATACTACGCCGAGCCCGCCCGAGAAGGGGGTCGCAAGACATACGGTCGCATATATCGCATGTCACCCCTGTTTTTGATTTCCCTTGAACACTTGAGTTACTTGAGATCATAACCAGGATGAGTTTGTCATGAACGCCGGAACCCTTGTATTGGCCGTGGTAAGACTTTGGTAAGACTGGTAGATTTCCTTAGAGAATTACGCTTTGCATGGACGGAACACCAAAATGAGATGGTTGACGCTTGGACTTCGCGGATTGGGAACGCGTTGGATATATAGTAATATGGAAACCAGAAATCTTAGTAGGACCACAGTTGCGAATCCAGCCGCGTGCTTAAACTCGACGACCGGGTTTTCATTAGATGGGGGGAGACGACACCGGTGAGGAATAACGGAATACATGAAGTGAGTGAGGGGACAACAATAATGATTATCGAAGATTCGCGGTGAGGTGTTTCGAGGTTTTACAGTCGAGGAGGTCCACGGCGGATCCGCTCCTCCTCCCAACGCGCTCTCATCAGCTGAAATCCTTCCGCTCTGGAGCGGATAGCAGGGGTGGGGGCCAGTAGTTGCAGATGGGCAGCCTCCAGGATTGGCGACTCGTTCCGGATCACCTGTACGAACATCAGGAGCATGAGAGCATGCTGGTACCGAAAACCAAAAACACGCATACCGATCCAATTGCAAGGAAGAACGAAAATGTGGCCGCACTGCTGAGCATAGTTCTAGAAAGGGTAGAGAGCACTCCACGCGGGCCTGCGCCATTCCTTTGTTCAAGTACAACTCGTTCAGAGTCGGATGTTCGCCGAAGGGATCAACGCACTGCAAGATACTCCAGGATCCGAAAAGGAACCCGATGGTGAGCCCGACTCCACCGCCCATTAACGCACCCATTCTGCAGGGGAACGAAAGAAATGGCAGTTAGCTGGAATGCAAACCATGCAACTCTGGTCGTCCTACTTCACTACATCCGACCTCTCAGTAAGCTTTTCGGCTGAAAAGATGGATTCGTCCTACGTTTTGTCCAAACGGATGGTTCTGTCATGGTGTCGACACCGTCTCCTTGGACTTTTGTTGGCGTGTGAAAAAGAGAAACAGTAATGACCGTGACAGAGTCGCGTGCCAAACGCGTTCCGACTCTCGAGCCCTTACGCAACGAGTCCAACTGAATTCATGCCTGCCAGATCTTTTCCTCTTGCTCAGCAAGCTCAAATCAGTGCGCCGCGGTGGATGATGTATGCCTCGAAGTCTAATTCATTGCTCCGTAGTTCGGGCGAACCAGCGAGACTTGTATCATGTTTCCTCATTGAAAGACCAAGTGGAAACAGTTCTCCGAGCCTGGTTGGGTTGGTTCAAACGCAATTTTCTCACCCAGAACTAACTGGAGATTTCTAGGGACCCGTTGGCTAAGTCGCTGGGATAAGGAAGTTGATTTACTGGTCAAGCTAGGTTACTACGGCCTGACCACTGCTCGCGGTGCGTAGGTCCTTTGGTTTCGTTACCAGGGCCTCATTCCAGCGCAGCCACGCAGACACTGGGAGAAGAATACACCGATATCTGGCAATTTTCTGCCTTTCAGCAAATTGCTCCACCGTCGCGTCTGGTCCGAGCAGCGCTCATTCTTCTTCCCACTTTGCCGACATACCTCCTCGCGAGGTGGGGCGACTGGGCCCCTGACGATGGACGACCGTCTCAAGTACGAAAGGCTCTGAAGGCCCTACCCACTACCTTGGAGGTTCTGACCGAAATAAACCTCGCCATCTTCTATGTCAACGGGACATATTACGATCTTGTCAAGCGATTGCTAGGCATTCAAAACGTCAGACATCTGGCTCGCGCAGGCGCAATGGGGTGCTTATTCATTTACAGGTATCCTCAATTCCGCAAGATCCACATACGCGACCGCCGTCATATTCGTTGCTCGGCATCTTGCTCGGAGTACGCCTGCTCCATCGACTGATTATGTTCCTGCGAAGCAATTTGGGCCCGCAATCATCCACCGTGAAGGGAGAACAACGCGACACCAGCACGCGAGAAACCTTTCTAGATGAAAGACCAGTTTCGATGTTTTTGGGGCCCGCCGATCCCGAAGGTGAACCGGCAAAACCGGCAGAAGAAGACGAGAGGACGATGCTGGATATTGCCTCCATTCCTGATGCACTAAGAGCCAGCAGGAATTGTACGTTGTGCCTGGAAGAAAGAACAGATAGCTGCTCAACAGAATGCGGTCATCTGTTCTGTTGGAGTTGTATAGTTGGTTGGGGCAGAGAGAAGGTCTGTCGTTCTGGTTTGCTCGTCAACTCAAGCTCATGGACGGCAACAGGCAGAGTGTCCACTATGTCGGCAGTCACTCAGTCTGACGCGTTTACTGCCTATATACAATCTGTAATCTTGAGCTACACATACAGAATCGACGGTTTCCGCGATTAGTCTTTTCATTTCGCGTGTCAGTGTGCCCGTCACTTTTATACAAACCTAGATAACTGTAGCATCATACGACCTGTTGTATCAGGGTGATGTTGTCGCCTTTGAGCAAGATACGGCCTGCAGCGACAATCATAGAGTCAGTAAAATGGGCACCACCGCAGCGTCCAACTCACCCAGTTCTCTCCGTGGCTTTGCATCCTTGACATATACTTCAGCCGCCTCGTCGATCACGACATTCATGAACTCGTCGAATCCCTGTCAATATGCGCGTTAATAAGTCATACTCAATAGAACGAAACGAGACAAGGAGGAAGAAAACGACGCGATGTGGGTCCTGGATCGTAGCCCCGATACATCACGACTAGGAACGCGGCACACCGAGTTTTAACGCCGAGGAAAAGAGGTTGCAGGGAAGACGCACAATGATTCGTCCTTCAATCCGCATTTCGATATTATCGTACAGCCATATGACAATCTTCGTTTTCTGAAGATAAACGAAGTGAGGGAGAGTCAGAGGGAGAATTGCGGGGGTGCACGGACTTGTTGCAGATTTTTGAAGATCACATTCTGGTGGGTCCAATTAGCACAGTCAAAACCGACCGCAGAGAAATCTTACGATGGGCTGAACCATCACACGTTGCTGGCGTCCCGACATTGTGGGCGGAGAGAAGGAGGGAAATGCGAAGTCGGGGTTGAAGTTGGGGTCAAGCCTTATTGGCACGTGGTTTTCGCCTTGACCACCAAATTATTTCGAGTCGTGCCTCTCTGACGCGTCGACACCAACCACCATGGAGGTAGGGGCTTCCTCATCTCTCATCCAGCTTTCGCTGACTTCTTTCTGCTAGGCCTTCGCGCCTGCCAACTCCTCGACGGCAGCAGCCGTCACATTCATCACATTCGTACAAGACCTCAAGAAGAAGACCAAAGCATGGGGCCCCATGATAGAGCTCTGCGAGAACGGAGAAAAAACACTGCATAGATTCAGATACCAGTTCCCCGATGACTGGCTCTACAGCGACCAACTCCGCGGCGAATGGAGCGCTTACAATGAGATCCTCAAGAGAAAGAATGATTCCATACAGGAGCAACTTGGTGCGTGTTCGTCAAATCTCAGTGGCTCCTCACTAACGTGTCGACAGCTGGCCTGCAACTCAAGATTGTCGCGGAAGACAAGATTATAGAGAATAAGATCAACGACATCCTACTGGAGTGGGAGCAGACTCGTCCCGTACATGGCAACATGCCCGCTGACACGGCGATGAACACCATCAATGTCTTCGAGGGGAAGCTCACTCGTGTTCAAGAGGGATACGACCTCGTATGTCGAGCCAAGGAGGCCCTCGACCTCGAGCTGACGCGGCACACGCGTCTCGAACCCGTGTTTGAGGAGCTGCGGGACCTCAAGGGGGTGTGGACCGCACTCTCCGGAATCTGGAGCCAGATTAAGGAACTCAGGGAGATGTCGTGGGCAACTGTCCAGCCTAGAAAGCTGAGGCAGCAGATTGACGGTTTGTTGACTTCGACTAATAAGATGCCTACGAGGATGAGGCAATATGCGGCTTTCGAATACGTTCAAGACGTGTTGAAAGGGCTGCTGAAGTCCAATGCAATTATATCGGAGCTCCAGTCGGAGGGGATGAAGGACAGGCACTGGAAGCAACTTTTCAAAGCACTACGAATGCCCTCGGCAATACCGTTGCCTATGTATGTGGCTTTCTCCTTGAAAAAGCCGGTCTGCTAAATTCACCTCCTAGTATGACTCTCGGTCATGTTTACGACATGGATTTGAAGAAGAACGAGAGCTTGATCAAGGAAGTTATCATTCAGGCTCAAGGAGAGGTATCTATCGAGAAGTCTCCTTTTTCTCGCGTCTCACAACACTTCTAGATGGCTCTTGAAGAATACATCAAGCAGGTCAAGGAAACGTGGACCAACTATACCTTGGATTTGGTGAACTACCAAACGAAGTGTCGTTTGATCAGGCACGTCCATGCGCTCAACAGCAGTAAAAGTGCTAATATCCAGGCGCAGAGGTTGGGACGAGCTCTTCACCAAGTGCAGCGAGAATCTGAACTCACTTACTGCAATGAAGTTGTCTCCGTATTACAAAGGTGAGAACTCGTTGAGCACTTCGTTTTGATACTTACTTGTGGTCATATAGTCTTCGAGGAAGAGGTACATTGTTTGGTATTTGCATCGTCTTGCATCTTTAACACGCTTGCAGGCTGCTTCTTGGGAGGAGAAACTGAACAGGATCCACGTGCTCTTTGGTGAGTCTGTTTCTGTTTACCTGCCTCCATGGAACCTCACCGTTGGGCAGACGTTTGGATTGATGTTCAACGCCAGTGGGTGTATCTGGAGGGCATCTTCTCCGGTAGCGCAGACATCAAACACCTGCTCCCAGTCGAAAGCGGTCGCTTTCAAAACATCAACGCTGAATTTCTTACTGTCATGAAGAAAGTCTACAAATCGCCCTTCGTGATAGACGTCATGAATATTCCTGGAGTTCAGAAAAGCCTAGAACGACTTGCGGATCTCCTCAACAAAATCCAGAAGGCCCTGGGAGAATACCTGGAACGAGAGCGTTCCTCGTTTCCCCGGTTCTATTTCGTCGGTGACGAGGACTTGTTGGAGATTATCGGGAATAGCAAGGACATCTTGAGGATCATGAAACATCTCAAGAAGATGTTTGCAGGGATATCCACTATTATGCTGGACGAGGACTTGACCCAAATCCAGGGTATGGCGTCGAGAGAGGGAGAGGAGATACCCTTCACGATGCCCATTCTCTTAAAGGATTTCCCTAAGATCAACGATTGGCTTGCCAAGATCGAATCGATGATGCAACTCTCGCTCGCCAATCTACTTTCGGACGCAGTGGCAGAGTTGCAAGTATTCTACTTCACAGGCTCCTCGCTTCCTATGGATCAGCTTATGCTGTGGATGGAGAAATACCCCGCTCAGCTGGTCACCCTCGCCATACAAGTTGCATGGACGGCTGCTGTCGAAGCCTCTCTCGAGTCAAGAACATCCCCAGAGGGCCCTTTGAAGACCGTCAGCCAGGCTCTCGATCTTCTTGCCGACATCGTTCTGCAGGAATTGAGCCCAGTAACAAGACGGAAATGCGAGCATCTTATCACAGAACTTGTTCACCAGCGTGATGTGACTCGAAGCGTCATATCGGAACAAGTGCTCGACACCAAGGGCTTCACCTGGCTTTACCAGATGCGCTTCTACCTTGACCGTACAATCGAAAATCCTCTGGACCGTTTGTCTATCAAAGTGGCCGATGCGTCCTTCCCGTATGGGTGGGAATACCTTGGCGTCCCCGATAGACTTGTACAGACGCCACTCACGGATCGCGTTTACCTCACCTTGACGCAGGCCTTGGACACTCAACTCGGCGGTGCGCCATTCGGGCCTGCCGGGACTGGTGAGCTCTTGAAGTCTCTGAAACTTATATAAGTTGACGTGTATTTCAGGCAAAACCGAATCGGTTAAGGCACTCGGTGTCCAGCTTGGTAGATTTGTGCTGGTATTCTGTTGCGACGAAACCTTCGATTTCCAAGCCATGGGTCGTATTTTCGTTGGACTTTGTCAAGTTGGTGCATGGGGTTGTTTCGACGAGTTCAATCGACTGGAGGAACGGATTCTCAGCGCGGTATCTCAACAAGTTCAGAGTATACAACAGGGCCTCGCGTCGCTTGTTAAGAACCCCAATACGGAGATCGAGCTTGTAGGGAAGAATCTCAAGATCAACAAGAATATCGGTCAATCCATAACGTGTGCTTCTTAGGCGAAAACTAATGATTCGTGTTTTTAGGCATCTTCATCACGACCAATCCCAACTATGCTGGTCGATCTCAACTTCCGCCGAATTTGACGAAGCTCTTTAGACCGTACGTTGATGGCTTTTGCTTGTTTGTTTAATGTCTAATATGCTCGCAGAATGGCTATGACTCGTCCCGATCGCGAACTTATCGCCCAAGTCATGCTTTTCTCACAAGGTTTCCGCACAGCCGAATCTTTGGCTTCCAAGATCGTCCCATTCTTCAATCTGTGCGACGAACAGCTCTCTCCGCAGCCACATTACGATTTCGGTTTGCGTGCTTTGAAGGCTGTTCTTGCCAGTGCTGGTATCCTCAAGCGTGAGCGTCTACAGAGTGTTCGCGCGGCCGAAAGCGATGATGATATTGTTGTCGGGCTTTCCGATGCTGTCTCCGAACAAATTATCGTCATTCAGAGTGTAACGGAGACTATTGTGCCAAAGCTTGTCGCTGATGATGTCACTCTTCTTACCAAGTGAGTTCATATTTCCAATTGCAATTTCGGTTTCCTGATTTTTGGTTAGTCTCTTGGCGGATGTCTTCCCTGGTGTCGACTACATGCCGATTGATCTCGACAAGTTACGGGAGCAGATACTCAAAGTTTGCGCTGAACGTCGTTTGATCGATGGTGACCGCTGGATCTCCAAGATCCTTCAGCTTTATCAAATACAGAAGATCCAACACGGCTTGATGATGGTTGGATCTTCGGGCAGTGGCAAAACCAACGCCTGGCAGGTCCTCCTGGCTGCTCTCGAGCGGCTTGATGGGATTGAAGGCATTGCTTACGTCATCGACCCCAAAGCAATGCATAAAGACGCGCTTTACGGGACACTGGACCCCACTACTCGAGAGTGGAATGATGGTCTGTTCACCCACGTCCTCCGGAAAATCGTCGATGACGTACGTGGGGAGAGCGGCAAGAGGCATTGGATCGTGTTCGACGGCGATGTTGATCCTGAGTGGGTCGAGAATCTCAACAGGTGAGTTGATTTGAAAACAGGTTTCCATCATCGCCCGGCTGACCGACCTTTTTTCTCAGTGTACTGGACGATAACAAACTGCTCACGCTTCCCAACGGAGAGCGCCTTAATCTCCCACCGAATGTCCGCATCATGTTCGAAGTTGAGCATCTCAAGTACGCAACCCTGGCCACGGTTAGTCGTTGTGGTATGATCTGGTTCAGCGAAGACATCGTTGAACCTTCCATGGTATACCGCAACTATCTCCTGAGCCTCGCTGCCATTCCGCTCGACGCAGATGATGAGGATGCTGGCGACGTTCTTGGCCGCCGAGTAGACCCATCCACTACAGATAGTGCTGCCTCGGTCAACCTTGAGACTCAAAAACAGGTGGCTTCCGTTTTGGAGCGCTACTTTGCGGATGGAGAACTTGTGAGCACTGCTTTGACCTTCGCCGAGTCTATCGAGCATATCATGGATTTCACTGTCACCCGCGCTCTAAACACGCTCTTCTCTCTTCTCAACAAGACAGTGCGAAACATCATCGAGTACAACTTCCAGCATCCGGATTTCCCATTATCGCCCGAACGTGTTGAGCAATATGTGACCAAGCGTCTGCTCGTAAGCATCATCTGGGCATTCTCTGGCGACGCCAAGTTGGACCTTCGTGCGGAGATGGGAGACTTCTTGCGAAAGCAAACCAGCATCGATCTACCTCCCCTTCTTCCCGGCAGCTCTCTCATCGACTACGATGTTCAAGTGGCGAACGGCGAATGGACGGCCTGGCAGTCAAAGGTTCCTGTTATCGAAATCGAGGCTCATGCTGTAACGGCCGCTGACGTCGTCGTCCCAACCATGGATACAGTCCGCCATGAAGAAGTCTTATATTCATGGCTTTCCGAGCACAAACCGCTGATGCTCTGTGGGCCTCCTGGCTCCGGTAAAACCATGACGCTTTTCAGCGCTCTTCGAAAACTTCCCGATATGGAAGTCGTGGGTCTTAACTTCTCCAGTGCCACCACACCGGAGCTGATTCTGAAGACATTCGAGCAATACTGCGAGTACCGCAAGACGCCGAACGGGGTCATCCTCGCCCCTATACAAATTGGACGTTGGCTTGTCGTCTTCTGTGACGAGATCAATCTACCTGCTGCCGACAAGTATGGTACTCAGCGCGTCATCTCATTTATCCGCCAATTGGTCGAATGTGGGGGTTACTGGCGTGCAACTGACATGGCCTGGGTCAAACTGGAGCGCATACAATTCGTAGGCGCATGCAACCCTCCCACTGATCCAGGGCGTGTTCCGCTTAGTCATCGTTTCTTGCGTCACGCGCCTTTAGTCATGGTCGACTATCCAGGAGAGGTGTCACTGAAACAGATTTACGGGACTTATAACCGCGCTGTCCTGAAGGTCGTGCCCAACCTTCGTGCCTACGCAGAGCCGCTCACCGATGCCATGGTGGCGTTCTACTTGGCTTCCCAAAAGCGGTTCACCACGGATGTCCAAGCCCACTATGTGTACAGTCCTCGTGAACTAACGCGGTGGATACGTGGAATATACGAGGCAATCCGGCCCCTCGAAATTCTTTCCGTCGAAGGCCTCGTCCGTGTGTGGGCTCATGAAGCCTTGCGGCTTTTCCAAGATCGCTTGGTAACCGAGGAGGAAAAGCTTTGGACGGACGAAAATATCGACGCCTCAGCAATGGAACACTTCCCCACTATCAACCGCGACGAAGCCCTCAACCGTCCTATCCTGTTCTCAAATTGGACCTCTAAGCACTACATTCCCGTTGACCGCGAAACTCTTCGGGAGTACACGAAGGCCAGACTCCGTATCTTCTACGAGGAAGAGCTGGATGTACCCCTCGTGCTTTTCAACGATGTTCTGGATCACGTTTTGCGCATAGATCGGGTTTTCCGTCAAATCCAGGGCCATCTTTTGCTCATCGGAGTTAGTGGCAGCGGAAAGGTGAAAACCAAATCTTGGAATCCCTGACAAAGCACTAACGATCAAGCAGACTACTCTATCGCGTTTCGTAGCGTGGATGAATGGCCTGAGTATCTTCCAAATCAAGGTCTCGAACAAATACACGGGCGAAGATTTCGATGAGGACTTGCGGACAGTTCTCCGCAGAGCAGGCTGCAAGGGAGAAAAGATATGTTTCATCATGGATGAATCCAATGTCCTTGACTCCGGCTTCCTTGAACGTATGAATACGCTCCTTGCCAACGCCGAGGTTCCCGGTCTCTTCGAAGGTGATGAGCACGCTGCTTTGATGACGTCTTGCAAGGAAGGGTCCCAGAGAGATGGACTCATGCTAGATTCACATGAAGAGCTCTACCGTTGGTTTACTCAACAAGTCGCGAAAAACCTTCACGTCGTCTTCACCATGAATCCGCCCGAGAATGGCCTAGCGTCTAGAGCAGCAACCTCTCCCGCCTTATTCAATCGTTGTGTTTTGGACTGGTTCGGTGACTGGTCCGATCAAGCCTTCTACCAGGTCGGGATGGAATTCACCAACACACTTGACCTGGATGTACCATCGTACAATCCTCCTTCTCACTTCCCGATTGCTTACCGTGGCCTTTCGATGCCTCCGTTGCATCGGACTGCTGTTGTGAACGCACTGGTGCATGTGCATTCCTCGTTGCACGCGATCAACCAACGCCTCAGTCGACGACAAGGTCGGTATAATTATGTTACTCCTCGACACTATCTGGACTTGTGAGGAGCTATTGTTTTTGTATATTGCTAGGGTGCTAACTGCTTTTCAGTATCAACCACTACGTTCGGCTCTATACTGAAAAACGTGATGAGTTGGAAGAGCAACAACGCCATCTCCACGTTGGCCTCGACAAGCTCCGTGACACTGTGACTCAGGTAGAGGAGCTTCGGAAGAGTCTTGCGATCAAGCGTTCGCAGTTGGAGGCCAAAGACGCTCAAGCCAACGAGAAGTTGAAGCGCATGGTTGCTGATCAACAAGAGGCTGAACAGAAAAAGTCTGCTTCTATTGAGATTCAAGCAGCACTTGTCGAACAAGACAAACATATCGAACAGCGCCGTGCCATTGCAACGGCCGATCTGGCTGATGCTGAACCCGCTGTACTCGATGCCCAGGCTGCAGTTAGTAATATCAAGAAGCAGCATCTTCAAGAAGTCCGTAGCATGGCCAACCCTCCCGAAGCTGTCAAACTGGCCATGGAATCCGTCTGCACAATTCTTGGACATAAAATCGACAGTTGGCGCACTGTCCAGAGTATCATTCGTCGCGACGACTTCATTCTCAGAATCGTCAAGTTTGACACAACGACCCAGATGACTAAGCAACTGCGCGACACGATGAAGAAGGACTTCCTCAGTCGCCCCTCTTACAACTTCGAAACGGTCAACCGTGCTAGCAAGGCTTGCGGACCCCTTGTCAAATGGGCGTTGGCTCAGGTCAGATTTTCGGAAATTCTTGACAAGGTCGAACCTCTGCGTAATGAGGTCCAGTCGTTGGAGGTTGAGGCCGAAACCACGAAGAAACAGGCCGAAGCGATCATCCACATGATTGCTGAATTGGAGTCCAAGATTGAGAGGTACAAGGAAGAGTATGCCCTTCTCATCAGCGAAACACAGGCTATCAAGTTTGAGATGGAACGCGTTCAGAGCAAGGTCGATCGCAGCATGAAGTTGCTGGAAAGTCTGTCGTCAGAGAGGGGTCGCTGGGAGTCTGGGAGCCGCACTTTTGATGCGGAGATGAGCACCATCGTAGGCGATGTGCTCCTTTCTGCCGCTTTCCTTGCGTATGGAGGTTTCTTCGACCAACATTATCGAGAAGTCATGTGGCAAGAATGGTCAAATCATCTTTCCGAAGCGAACATCAAGTTCAAACCCGAACTGTCCCTCACAGAATATCTTTCCACCGCCGATGACCGCCTAAGTTGGCAGTCCAAATCTCTTCCTTCTGACAATCTCACGACGGAGAACGCGATCATGTTGAAACGTTTCAATCGCTATCCGCTCATAATCGATCCGACGGGGCAGGCCACGACATTCTTGCTGAATGAATACAAGGAACGAAAAATCACTGTCACCAGTTTCTTGGATGAAGCTTTCCTGAAGGTTTTGGAGAGTGCCCTCCGCTTTGGCAATCCACTGTTAATTCAAGATGTGGAGCACCTAGACCCGATTCTTAACGCTGTCCTGAATAAGGAAATCAGGCGAACTGGCGGTCGTGTCTTGATTCGCTTGGGGAGTCAGGATATCGACTTTTCGCCGTCCTTCACCATGTTCCTGTCTACGAGAGATCCGTCTGTCGAATTCTCCCCCGATATCTGCAGTCGGGTGACGTTCGTCAATTTTACGATGACACGGAGCAGTCTACAGAGTCAATCTTTGGACCAAGTGCTGAAGGTGGAGCGTCCGGATACAGAGCGGAAACGGACAGATCTCATGAAGATCCAGGGAGAATTCCGGCTCCGTTTGAGGACGCTCGAGAAACTCCTTCTTCAAGTGCTCAACGAGTCGTCCGGAAACATCCTTGACGATGACAAGGTTATTGATACTCTCGAAACGTTGAAACGAGAGGCAGCCGAGATCACCTACAAAGTCGAAGAAACGGATGTAGTTATGAAAGAAGTTGAGCAGGTGACCGCTGAATACCTTCCATTGGCCCAGGCTTGCAGCGCCGTGTTCTTTGTTTTGGAGCAACTGAACTTGGTTAACCACTTTTACCAGTTTTCCTTGCGTTTCTTCCTCGACATTTTTGACTACGTCCTACATCACAATCCCAATCTCAAGAACGTCACTGATTATGACCGCCGCCGTGCCATTCTCTTGAATGACCTCTTCTTGGTCGTGTACAAGCGTACCTCTCGTGCATTGCTCTACAGGGACCATGTCATGCTTGCCGTCCTGCTGGCTCAAGTCAAGTTGCGTGGCCTCGAAGAGATCAACGACGAGCTCGAGTTTCTGTTGGACAGCGGTGATGGAGTCAGTGTCGCTCCTGCGACTTCGACAGAGAAAAGTTCTTTGCTATCTCCCGACCAACTTTCTCGTCTCGAGAGTTATGCGAAGCATTCCATCTTCAAACCCGTTCAAGCTCACTTCGTAGAACATGAGAGTGACTGGATCCCTTTCCTGGAATCGAATACCCCGGAGAAATCAGTGCCCTCTCCATGGGAGCCAAGCACACGTGCGTATTTTCTAAGGTTGCTGAGCGCTGATCTTGAATGCTTTCACAGCTGCCGTCGAAACTCTTCGGTCCGTATTGATAATCAAGTGCTTACGGCCTGACCGCCTGCTGCAAGCGACAGCACAGTTCGTGCGGGTTGCGTTTGAGGCAGATATCTCCTCGGAATCGAGCTTCGACCTGGGGGCCATGGTCGCGGATGAGGTCCCAGCCGGAACGCCCCTCGCGTTGATTTCTGTGCCCGGCTACGATGCGAGTTATCGAGTAGAAAACTTGATAAAGAACACGGGAGCTCGTTCTTCGTCCGTGGCTATGGGGTCGCAGGAGGGCTTTGCGCTTGCAGATCAGGCCATTGCTACAGCCTCCCGTCAAGGTTCATGGGTGTTGCTCAAGAATGTTCACCTTGCTCCATCATGGCTTGGTCAGCTGGAGAAAAAGTTACAAACCCTGAACCCCCATCGTTCCTTCAGGCTCTTCCTCACTATGGAGGCTAATCCCTCCATACCGGTAAACATACTACGTCAATCGCGCCTCATCATGAACGAGCCTCCCCCCGGGATCAAGGCCAATCTCCTCGATTCACTGCGGAGCATTCCCTCCGCACGCCTGTCACAAGGTCCTGCCGAAAAGATCAGGTTATACTTCCTACTTGCTTGGTTCCATGCTGTAGTCCAGGAGCGTCTTCGTTACGTCCCTCTCGGCTGGAGTAAGACATATGACTTCAATGACTCCGATATGGCATCTGCCTTTGGCACCATCGACACTTGGCTTAATAGTGTTTCGAAGGGACGCGCCAACATCGACCCTGCGGCTATTCCTTGGGACGCCTTACGGACGCTCGTCAAACAATCTGTGTACGGTGGCAGGGTCGACAGTGATTTCGACCAAAGGATCCTGGACGCCTTCGTTGACGGTCTGTTCACGCCGTCCGCGTATAACGTCGACTTCAACCTCGTACCAAGTGTCGGCGGCGCCCAACTGTTGGGCGCGCCGGACGGCACCAAGATGGAGCATTTCTTGTCTTGGGTGCATGGGCTACCTGAACGTGAACCACCGTCTTGGCTTAGCCTTCCGCCGACTGCGGAACGTGTGATCGCTGCTGCTCAGGGTGTGTATGTTACAGTTGCATTGCGGTCTCCTTAATGATAGTCCATCAATGCAGGTAACGAGCTCTTGGGCAAACTTCGGAAGATGAGGATGCTGGCGGACGATGACGATGATACAACAGCAGCTGCGGCGGCTTCAAAATCACAAAACTCCCAGCAGCCTGCTTGGATGCGAGCTCTTCTAGATCGTTGTCGCGAGTGGATTGCGTTGCTGCCTGCCGTAGGCGATATCTCTTGTTTTCTGACCCTCATCACTGATGCCCCTTTGTCCCAGAACCTCAACACTCTCGCGAAACAATCCAGTGACAACGAAGACCCACTGCACCGCCTCTTCACACGAGAAGGCAGCATTGGTCGCAAGCTTCTTGTGCAAGTGCAAAAAGATCTCAAGGCCGTCGTCAAAGTTTGTCAGGGAGAGCTCAAGCAGACCAATCATCTGCGTACCCTCATGAGTTGCCTTACGAAAGGTCGGGCGGCATTCTTTTCTGACCGGACAAAATTCGCTGACTGGATATGCAGGGACTATTCCGGACCATTGGAGGCGATACAAAGTTGGCAAGTCGATGGCCGTGTCTGGCTGGATCGCCGACTTCAGTCGCCGGTTGGCTCAGCTTGACAGCATCGCGGGACTGGACAACCTGAACAACGTCGAAGTGTGGTTGGGCGGCCTATTCTTCCCGGAGGCATATATCACGGCGACTAGACAGGCTGTCGCGCACCGCAAGAAATGGAGTTTGGAGACCTTGCATCTGAGACTCGATATCGAACGGGTCAACGATCCTTCAGCTTTCATCATAGATGGTGAGCCAGGACAAACCACACTGATCGCAGCACTGACTTTCGGTTCGCGTAGGGCTTGCACTGGAAGGAGCAGCGTGGTCAGTGGACAAACTGGTCCTCAACGATGGGGAAGCTGTCCGTTTGAATCCGTCTCAAGTCCGATGGGTTCAATCAGAAGACGACTCAACGGAGAACCTGGTGAACTTGCCAGTATACCTCAACAACGACCGAAGTGATGTCTTGTTCACCGTCGATCTGCCTTTCGACAATAGCGCAGGAGCGCTTGTTGCGATGAGAGCTGTTTGCCTGACTGCTGGTGGTTAATCCTGATCTGACTCATTTGCACGTACTACGTATACCAGTCTGGACCTACACTTACACAATACCCATGGATGGATTTGTTTTTTGTTAATTGCTTTGCTACGCTACTTAATGCCTCTATGTATATTCTACGCGGCCTTTTGAGAGCCATGTGCTCTTTAACAAAGAGTGCAACCCTCAATGTACGACGCTGCCGCCAACGACAGTTAGGAGCTTCCAATCTATCTCAACACCAGTTTTTTTGAATATGGCGCGGGCGTCTTCCGCGATAGCTTCAAAACCACGAGTTGCCAAAGCGAGGATGGTGGGACCAGCCCCGGACAGACAAATTCCTAAGAGACCAGGATGGGTTGTCGGGGTTATTGACGAAGTCACCTCTGGAAGACCAGGAATCTGAACATGGGAGTTAAGCCCGATTTAATAAAGAAAGATAGAGGATGATATCCACCAAGGCTTTCCGATACGGCTGATGGACGCGATCTTTCATCGCTTCGTAGATTAATTCGGGATCTGGTGGGGATCGGCCGAGCGCGGTCGTCAAAACGGCCAGTCGCTGGAGATTGAACACCTAGGATGGCATTCGAGCATGGTGAGTGGTAGGCAGCATATTTGACGTACGAGGTCTTTGCGGGAATACTGAAGGGGCAGGACTTCTCGCGCCTTCGCGGTGCTCAATTCGAACCTAGGGATGATGGCTACGGCTTTTATGCTCTCCGACCACCCGAAGCGGACGTAGTGGCCGATACCGAGAGGCGGCACGGGCGGGTTTAGGCCCCAGTCCTCGCCGGCATCGGGAGGAAACTCGGGCAAAACCTCACTCAGGGGCACACTCGCAGCCTCTGTTGCCGCATCGTCGAGCTCCCGCAGATAGGACCCGACGAATCCGCCCACGAGGGCTGCAGTGACATTGTCCGGGTGCCGTTCGACCATCAGCGCGAAATCCAGCAACCGCTCCTGGGAAAGGTTGAGGCCACCGAGCTCGTTGCCGAGTAGAACCCCAGCGATCACGGCCGCGCCAGAGGAGCCCAATCCACGGCCGAACGGGATCTCATTGTTGACGTGAATGGTGAGGTCAGAAGGAAATAGACGGATGCCATGGCACCGAAGAACATAGAGGGCCACGCGCGTCGTGAGATTTTTGTACGCGTCCAAGGGAACTTCGGTGGCGCCCTCGCCAGAGTACTTCAATAATGGCGGAACATATGCGCCGTCTGACGGCGCGGCTGCACCACGGTGAGGGTAAGATACAGGGAGAGAGACAGCCCGACGACGTCGAAGCCTGGCCCGATGTTTGCGGAGGTGGCGGGGACTGTAATGAGGAACGTCCTAGGAGCCGCCATGGCCTCTACTTCATCGTGTAAGTACGCTCCATCGTCTTTTCAATACAAAGCTCCATCACTTGCCTGCGTTCCTGTCAGAAGGGCTGTGCCAAATGCTTGGCTGAGCAGGCGATAACAAACAATGGGAAAATAAGAGCAGACTTTTTCTGCTCGACGCTTTTCAGACGTTTTCTCAAAAGTAAACGGTATTCCTGACCCTAGCTAGCTGGGGTATATGTAATATGAGAATAGTAAGCTACTCCTTCTTTCGTTACAGGACGAAATCACACTGCAAGTGCAATTTACTTGGCAGTAAACTGAAAATAAAAATCCATCGAAGATAATCAGTCGAAAAGCCGCAGAAACTTGGTGGAAACGCACGTAAGAACAGTCATCGAGAGAGCCGTGCTGCGCGATGGGCACGATCACCTAGTGAAGACATAAATCAAGAGGCGTCGCGGACATGAACTGAGTAAACTACGTACCGGCTGGTGGTTCGACGAGGAGTTGATCGAACATATCCTGTAAGTTCCTGCTGGCACGCCAGCAGCCACATTGACAGTCAGGGCTCCGTTCACAGCAGCAGTGTCAACACCCTGCCAGAACAGTCGATGAGTATACGGGAACGACGCCAGAATAGCGATGAACGGACCTTGAAGAATGTAAACTTGGTCGGATTGTTGGGCTCAATCTGGTCGATGGCGGTCAGAGCCTCGATGACCATGTGGCTGTGGCCAATGATGAGGCCGGACCCGTCGAGTGTCTGGGGAGCCGCGAAGTAGGTCTTCTGAGCGTTGGTGAACACGCCAGTCTACGACGCAGAATGAGATCAAGAAGGTCATTGGAGCTAGCAGAGATTTACGTGGAAATTCGCGACGTTCAGGGTGGCGGTGAAGGCAGTGTTTGCTGTGATTGTGTCACCGTTCTTGGGGAAACTAAACTTGCAAGACGGCATGTGGTCGACAGAGGGGATCAGACCGATGGGCGCCGGGTTACATGAGCCAGTGGTGATCTGTAGTCCGTTGGTGAGAGGCGTCTGGGGAAGGGTCAGGGCACAGAAGTTGATGTAGTTGCTGCGAACCAAAGTCAGAAAAGGAGGAGCGTCTCGGGGTGCTTCGTCTTACTTTGTGCTGGTCGAGGACGCGGTCTGGCCGGCGACTGGGGGGTTCTGCCCATCGTCGGTGAAGCTGGTGCAGATCACAGAGGGGTCAAGCGCTGGGAACATCGGTGAGGGATGAGAGAGGCTTTATAATGACCAACGCACTCAGTGAGGTCTGAAGGTCAGCGGCGTTGGCTCTCGAGTCAATGCCGCCCCGATCCGAGCGAGGGTGAGGAGCGGCCGCCACGGAGCACACAACGCCGGCGAGAGCAAAGATAGATGCAGTCTTCATGTTTGAGAACGTCGGTAACGAGCGAGAGGTAATAGCTGAAGAGACGCCGGGTCAAGTCAAGGACTAGCCTGAACTGCGATCGCTGATCACGAAGGGGAAAAGAGAGTGAAGGTGGGGGAATTGGAAGAAGTGGAGGTAAGCCGCCGGAACCTTTTTAAGTCGTGGCTAAACTTGGACCTGACATGCGCCAGGATTGACAGATTTGACTTTGCAGGATTACTGTACCAGCCAGTCGGATCGACGGCACATCATAAAATTAACACAGAGGCAAAGCTCGAGCCGTAAGTGAGCTGAAAGACATGGACTGGCAGCCCGCAAACGACTCAAAAGTCCAGGTCTTGTCCTCGATATTTCGTATTGGAGTCCCAAAGTGACATATGGCAGATGATAGCAGTTTCAGGGGGCGTCAGCGCAACGTCAGCGTGAGGCTTAATGGCGGGAACTTGGTCGGCCAAAGTCCGATTTCCCGAACAGCTGCACAATCGAACTTGAACTTACTCACACACCCCAGTGCTGGCTTGAGCCTCTGCCAAAGGTACGTGAATCCCGCAGTCACTGAGCGCCGAGTGCTTGTCGGCCATGTCGGATAACTATCTTGCCTGCGACAATTAATTGATGACATGTACATTGCATGCACATGCTACATATATATAGGACTATGCGACAATTGTGCCAACTGGCCGTCCCCACTCCTTCTGAATAACCGCCAACTCGGACCACACTTTGTTGCTTTTCATGCTCTGCTAGTGGGCTGCTCGGGCCAAGGGGCGTTCACTACGTTATCCATCAAAATCCACCCCCCTGGTGTGGTCGTGAGAAAGTGGCTGTGCCGGCACCAGCAACCACTCAGCAACTGGTCTGTGGACCTGCTGGATCAGAAACAAATCAGAAACGCATCTGCTGCGCGTCTGGCGGTTTACGGTTGGGGGATGTCTGGCTAAGCAAAATGGACTACACGCAAATAACATGGGATATATATCCCAGACCAGTTGCCGAGTGGTTGCTGGTGCCGGCACAGCCACTTTCTCACGACCACACCGGGGGGTGGATTTTGATGGTGAACGCCCCTTGGCTCGGGCGTTGCGCACTAGGACGTCGCTCAATATCACGTGGGCGTGGGAACTATCTGGTTTTCATATCCGTTTGAAACTCCGTCATTATAAGGATTTCTCGGGTCCATCGAATGTTTCCCTGGGGACCAGTATATCGGGAGCGTCCCAAGATCTGTCGGAGCCTCAGTGCGATGTCCAAACACTAGTACTTTCTGCTGGTCGATTATTCAGCTGGGCGTGTATGGTCTGACCACTATGTTTGCGGATTTAGGTAGGATACTTTATTATAATAAATGATTTCCCCCCTCATGTTCAGATGCTCCATGAAGGACCTGGGTATGAAATCCCCCACTCCCACCGCTCGCTCTTGAAGCGAAACATGAGTCTCAGACTCTCAGATGTCGGACACGTCTGGTATATACCAGGTAACGGCGTTGAACAACGTGCGCTTGGAATATCGCCTGAATTAAATGAGCTCCTTGTGAGTCTTTATGCTTTCTAATTTCTTGCAACGTTCAACATGCGCGCGAGCCCCCTAAACTTATTTGGCTCGGAGCTTCGGGCCGGCGAGCGGTCCGGCGCATTTTAATTTACTTATTGACTGCGAACGTGTCTCTCTACGCTTACGCATAGACCATGTCGACCCCCACGAAAACTATCGTCGTGGATGCTATACTGTATGTCTAATCCGAGTTTTTGATAGCAGTATTTGATTCGCAGCCAAGATTCGATATGGACGGGTTGGTTTGCTCACCGATCCTGGTCGATCTAGAACTAACCAGCATTAATATTCAAGGACGCTCATCGATTCGACCCCAGGGGTAGAGAAAGCCTGGGTAACGTTCTGCAACGACTACAATCTGGGGGATCCTGTCGCAGTCTGCCATGAAACACATGGACGACGTTTGTACGACACACTGAAGGAATATTGTCACATTACCGACGAAACCAAGCTTCAGGTCCGTTGTCTTGGCAGGTAAGTATTCCGCTGTTTCTTAAATCTCCATCAAGGCCGAAATCGAACGCTTCGAGGAGGAGGTAATTCAAGGCGGGCCGCTTATTCTTCCCGGAGTTACTACGCTCGTCTCGCAGGTCCGTAACTCCCGGATAGGCTACAGCCTGTGCTATTATTGACCCGTGCACATGCAGCTGTCGTCTGAAACCGCATTCGGTTGGACCATCGTCACCTCAGGTACGTATCATGAGCCGTTGATATGTTGACATGTTTCGTTGCTGGCCCGCTCGTTCCCTTGATTCCACTGTGGCGCGAAAGCCGCCGGTGGGCCCGAATTCGTGGATCCCGAGGGGCTGATCATTGATTCCAGCAACGAACAATTACGCCCCTCGTGCTCTACAGCGCTGTTCAATACCACTGCCGCGGGCTGGCATCGTAACGTCCAATGATGTCTCCCATGGCAAACCGCACCCTGCGCCGTATCTCACTGGGGCGGAGAAGTGCGGGGTTGATCCCACGAAATGTGCGCCCCCCTTGTTCGGGTGGTTGCCTTTTCCTTACGGACTGCACAGGCCTCGTAGTCGAAGATGCTGTCTCTGGTGACGCTCGGCCGAAAATATATTCCGCGAAGCGCTCACTGACAATAGCGCTTTAGGACTGCGATCCGGCAAGGCCGCTGGCGCTCTGGTCCTCGGCGTATGTACGTCTTCGTCGCGCAAAAAAATTATGGACTCGGGGTCGGATCCCCATTTCGTTGTGGCGGATCTGACGAAGTATGTGTTTTCAATGGCTGTGTTTGTTCCGCCTGCCTGACACCCACAGGGTCTGCGTGCGGTGGATTGGAGGTAAGGTGGAAGTTACCATCGACGAATCTGAGTGATATTTTATACATTGATGTGGTATTTCTGCGCGCAGTGGATGTACAAGTGCTGCTGAACATGTCCTCGACAAGCCCTGGACAGAAAATGTCGAGAACAACTTCGGTGATCAAACAATTCAAACAACGTAAAGCTTGAGCGTGGGTTTCCTTTAACCGTGCATAGCATACCCACGTTGCCACCCATTGTGTCAGCAATTCGGTAACGACGCGATCGGTGTGTGTCAGGTGGATCAGATATGGATGATTGCGGTGTTTGTACGCGTTATTGGCGCATACTTAAAGAGCCTCCTGAAGCATTGTTGGGCCGGACCACTCTCTTTTCCCTTGCCTTTCTTATCCCCTGCACGATTTGACATCGTCGCCTTTCACGTCTTGTTCATCGACGTTCTGACCTGGTGTCTTTCATTTGACTAACTACACACTCGTTTCCCTAACACACCCAACGATGCACTCCTCCGCCTTCATCACCCTTGCCCTCTGTCTGGCAGTCTCCGCTCGCCCGTCGCGCTTCGAGCGTCGCGCGGGGTTCACACTGGCCAACGGCCAGGCTGCCATTAAATTGAAGTGCGTCGCTTTCTTCTGTATCATTCTATTCGGCTCACGCCCGAATAGCGACCAGTTCAAGACCCTGACCGCCTCGAGCCCTTGCACGGAGGGTGAACAGGCCTGCGTGAACCAAGGTTTCGCACAGTGTGTCTCTGGCAAGTTCGTTGTCCAGCCATGTGCTGCCACAACGATGTAAGTCGGATCATCCCTTTGACCATATGCATCACAAATACTCATCTTTGTTCCATCAGCTGTGCGGCTCTTCCCTTGGTCAACTCCGCTGGTACCAGCATCACCTGCACAACACAGGCCGATCTTGACGCCCGCATTGCTGCCGTACGTTCATCTTTGATTGAAACTGTACTCTCCGTTCTGATATCTACCCGTTGCTAGACTGGTGCCACGGGAGCTGTGAGAAATCGGTGCTATCATTTTCATCGTCCCTTGCTAATCGTCTCTGTCGTAGGCCGCAGCTGCAGCTCCTCCGGCAGCTGCTGCAACCACCGCAGCAGCAGCAGCAGCCACTGTCAGTCTATATCATCGTTATCCGCCTCTCCGTTTCTAAGTCCTTATTTTTTAGACTGCCGCCGCCGCCGCCGCTCCCCCCGCCGCCGACAATGCTGGTAAAGGTGCAGCAGCTGCTGCGGGAGGCTCTGACCTCCAAACATCGCTGAGTACGTTGATTCGCAGCGGGCCCTCGTCGGTCTTTTGACCTCATTTCGACTAGCTTTGGACCCCTCTGTGATCTGCACCAACTTCACCGACGACGGGCAGAACCCCCCAGTCGCCGGCCAGACCGCGTCCTCGACCAGCACAAAGTAAGACGAAGCATCCCGAGACGCTCCTCTTTTTCTGACTTTGGTTCGCAGCAACTACATCAACTTCTGTGCTCTCACTCTCCCGGGAACGCCTCTCACCAACGGAGCGCAAATCACGACTGGATCCTGCAACCCGGCACCCATCGGTCTGATCCCGTCCGTCGACAAGATGCCGTCTTGCAAGTTCAACTTCCCCAAGAACGGTGATACGATCAACGCAAACGTCGCCTTCGATGCCACCCTGAACGTCCAGAACTTCCACACTGGTGTATTCACCAACGCGCAGAAGACCTACTTCGCGGCTCCCCAGACGCTCGACTCGTCGGGCCTTATCATCGGCCACAGCCACATGGTCATTGAGACTTTGACTTCCCTCGACCAGATCACCCCCACCAACCCCCAGAAGTTCTTCTTCTTCAAGGTTGGTTCAGTCTACTTCATTCTGACCCGTTTCCTGATTGCGCTTTCACCAGGGTGTTGATGCTGCTGCCGTGAACGGAGAGCTGACTGTCAATGTTGCTGCTGGTGTCCCAGCAGGAGCCTACCGCATCTGCTCGATCAACTCCTCGTCCAACCACCAACCTGTGATCGTGCCCATTGCTCAGCATGGCTCCCTCGATGACTGCGCCTACGTGCGTTTACTTCCTTGGTGGCGATTGACCCCGTACTGATTCGTTCCTGCAGTTCACCGCCAAGTAATCAGTCTTTGCGGCGTTACGTTACGACCATTCTGTGCTAGCACTTGAACGAGCTAACTTATTGGGTTGTGTTATATATACCACCATGACAACTCTAGACAGCTAGGGTGTAGTTTAGTCTTCTGAATAAAGAAAGCGCGGGGACTTAGTTCCCATTAATTTTCATCTTCTCCAAATGGATTCCACCAGTTGTAGCTCCGGTAGGATTCGAAAGGTTTGCGAACATCCAGAGCGTAGGCTGATTTCGATAGCTCGAAGCTTGAGCGAGGTTGGAGTGTCGGATAAGTTTTTCCATCGTCGACCGCTTTCTTCGCTCTCTTAGTCAGCCTTAGGCCTCTATAACTTTCTACGTGCTTTTCTGAAGATACAGTAGTTGTTCAGAGGCATTAAGTATGCCACTTAAGAGGCTGGAGTTTACGAGTACAGGTTGAGTTGGGCAGTATGAACTGCCTCGGAGTTTGAAAACGAAGATCCGAACAATATCCGGGTAGGTAGTCCATCAAAGCTGATCAAAGCTCACTAGTGCTCACTGCCACTCCCTGTCAAGCTGGTTCAAGAAACGCTTATGACTTTAATGTAGTAGTGCCTCGATAATTGACTCAGAAAATCTCGTAGACTATCCACAATCCAAATGTGCCGACTTGCACCGTAATCTGGGAGTTTGGGCACCCCGGATTTCGGCCATTTTTTATTTCAAGCTCCGAGGTACTTCGACGGTGAGCACTGAGTTCACACTCGCAGACTCAATTTAGTCTCCCTAGTCAGACCATAATGAGTCCTTGCGTCATTCCAAGCGTCGTAGTAATTCAAGGAGCTGCTTGAATGGAGCTTGGAAGGAAAAAGTCTCACATCACATAGCCATGAATTGGACGGAGAACAATCGCTGTCTTGCAAGAACACTGGAGGAACACGGCGAGAAAGAAAGCACGGAAAGAGAAACCACAACAGCTCTTACGTGTAAAATTAGAACAAGCCTGAGTGTGCACGCGATAATCACTACTGTCCGTAATAAATTAGTTGGATATCTCACCCAATCCAAAGAACCCACTCGCCACGCACCCACCGACCTCAAGTACTCCCCTGCAAAGAGCCGGATGACCTTCAATTTGTACCCATCGATTGACGTAAAACCGACTCACGGGCCACGGCAGATGGAAAAAAGACTGCTTTGTCTAGCGAGAGTAGTTATGAAGCAAGAAACAAATGGCAAGCAACGATCAAAACAATTCGACGCGTAGATCTTTACTGTATATATGCAACATCCCCGTGGTGCTGGAGGCTTTACTTGGCAGGCTCCGCGTCCTCGAGAGGTGGGGGGCCATCGTCATCAGAATCGTCACCATCATCGTCCCCGCCGCCAAGGCCTGACCCACCAGCGCCGCCTCCGCCCATCTCTGCCATCATCTGCAAATACAAAATAAAAAACGCGTCAAGACGAGTCGGTGGGATGTACCTTTTCGAAGTCCATGCCGTCGGGCATACCAGGCATGCCGCCCATTCCGCCCATACCGCCCATGCCGCCCATGCCGCCCATTCCACCCATTCCACCCATTCCACCCATTCCACCCATTCCGCCCATGCCACCCATGCCACCCATCCCGGGCATTCCGCCCATGCCAGCGGCCTCCAGGTCCTCGTCGTCCTTGGCGTCCGGACCGTCCTGCTCGTCTTCGTCTACCCACTTGCTGAAGTCCGTCTTGATGTACGCGTTCTTCACCTTCTCCTTGGTAAGGCGCGACCAGTACTCGGCCTGCTGCTCCTTTTTGCGGAGGACGAGTACGAGCGAGCGCGTGGTCAGCTTTTTCGTCGATTTCTAGATGAGACGCGATCAGCGACACGATCGCCGCGGGGCCAGGGCGGAACGGGGCGCACCTCAGGGACGATCTCGGAGAAGAAGTCCAGCTGGAAGGCGTACTCCTTCTCGCCGCCGGTGGTCGCGCTGCGCGTGGGGGTGAGTGGGAGCGGTGGGGAGAAAAGGGGGAGACGAACTTTCCGGACTTGGCTTTGACGGATATTTTGGTGGGCTCGAGAGTGTATTCGAGGGAGGACTCCTGGATGTTGGGGAGGTTGACGGTCAGGTAGATGATGTTCTAGGGAATAGGCGCGTAAGCAATCGGGGAGATATTGGAACAGCGAGAGGCTCGCCTTTGCTTCGTCAGACTCTGAGCTCCGCTGGGCCCACAATACTTCGGGGTGCGAGGTGGCCATCGTTTCGGTGGAGACAATAGTGTGAAGGACGTAGAAAAAAGTGTCAAGGCTGAAGCGCTGAAGAAGGCTCGAGAAGAATTTCTGTACTCCAAACAAGACACAACACCGCAGGTTAATATCGCTCTGTAATTGCTCTGCCAATTATTTCATGTGGTCCGTCCTCTTGCAATTAATATTGTTCCTTCCCTGCCATTGTCCGCTAATCATGATTGTCCCCAGGTGCACTCGCTGGTTCCTGCCTTTGCTACTGCTTCCCCTCCCGACCGCCCCGCCATATTTCCTCGTTCTCTTCCTGCTGTCCCTGTTCATACAAGCTAAACCTTGGTCAGTCGAATGAACTGCGTCCTTGGTATCGTCCTTTCCTAATTCCCATCCAGCTTCTACTGCATTGTTCTGCTTGTCACGCTCTTCTTCTCGTCATGCTACTGGCAGCCGTTCCCGATTGACAGCCCGCTCTCCTCCCCATGGGCAGACAACGTCACCACCTTCGCCGAGGCGCTCAACGCGACCATCGTGACTCCGTACGCGAAGCCTCTCCCGCCAGTAATGCGCACCCTTGACCGCTGCTGGTGCGACTTCTGGGCGGGCGGTTTCTTCGATCCGTACAATGTGACCCAGTGGGAGCGCTCTAGCGTCCTGAAGCTCGCTGACGAGCTAGAGCGCGCGCAGAAGGCGGAGCTCGCCGAACTGGATCCACAAGAGAAGGCGGAGGAGCCGGAAATTGCGACAGCTACCATTGATCGCATGCCGCGCACGGCGGCACCCGCGCCCACTGCGCGGCGGAAGTCGGCCGTTCACGGAGTTGCAGCAAACGTCTGGAGTCTAGTTAATCCCTATCTTCGCAGCCCTCGCACCATTACAGAGCTAACGCCGTTGTTCAATATGGACAACGTGACGGAGTCTGAGCCGCCAGAAAGTCTTCCCTTGCTGCGCTGGGAGTACGATCTGCGCTCGTATGGACTTGGGGTGGTCGTGGACTTTGGCTGGTCGCGCTCGTAGTGTATAATTTTTGTGTATATTAGATCTGCCGAAGCCTGGGAAACATGCTGTAGCCGGTTTGAGCTTGAGCCTGCCTGACGTTCTCCAACTTCTTCCAGCGACCATTTGGTCCTCCACCACCTCCGCCTCCGGTGCACTGACACCCGTGCTACATGTCCTCCAATCCCCAACCTGGTGCCTCGCAGGACAGAAAAACAAACGCGCGCGCTGCTCTCGACCCGCTTGTAACTGACGCCGGCCCCTCGACGTCGGGTCCTAGCAAACTCGAGCTTGTCCAGAATGCCATCCTCTCGCGCTTCAGCCACAAGAAACATGATTCGACGAAAATCCTCTCAGACTGTAGGCGCCCCTCCCTCGGATGAAGTCGGCGATCCCTCCGGTCACTGACCATATCTCACTCTTAGTGGCACCAGCGCTCATGACGCCGAAAATGATGAAATCGGCGACCAGCGCATCGCTTCGGCCGCGCCAGTCTGCCCTCGGTGCGCCCCACGGCAGCATGCCCCGGTCGAAGCTGGACTTTGCAACGCTGGGGCGCGCGCCAGTCCGCTTTGGCATGGGCTCCCGCCGGCTCACCTCGGGCGACCTGCAGATCGTCGAGGCGACCGACGAGCTGCTCGAGAGCGAGATCCCCGAGCCGGACGGCCTCGCCTCGGACGTGAGCCTCCTGCGCGGGTTCAACGCGACGATCCCGAGCGCGGAGCAGGGCCGCACGCGGCGACGCCAGATGCGCAACGTCGATACGCCTCGCATCGGGCTGAAGAAGCTCGGGATGAGCGCGCGCGGGCTGCTGACGGACGACGACGACCACGAAGCGCAGAGCGTGACAAGCGAGGAGGATGTTGTGGTCGTGCCCCGCATCGAGGCGGGGGCGCTCAAGGGCAAGCGGCGTGGCCGGGAGAGCCTGAGCGCGGCGAAGACGTTGGGCAAGGACGAGCTTACGCGTCAGTCGAAAGAGATTACACGCGACAAGGAGAATATCCATGTCCGGAGGGTTCGTCTTGTATCTTCTCTCCTCACGATCTGCTCACAGTCTCTTTTCGTAGAGCCTGATACACAACGAAATCACAGAAATTTCGCATAAAATCGCGGCTTTAGACGGCATCCGGGCCAAATTAGAGCAGGATCTATTAAAACTGCACGAGGATGAACTGGAACTAGACGACGAGTGTATGTCGTGTTTTCTGTTTATCTGGCGCTTTGATAACATACATGCAGTCGAGGGTGTCAAAGAGAGGCTAGAATTCGAACAATCCCAGCGACCTCAGAAAGCATCCGCACAAACGTTCCATCTCCCACACACGTCTCGCCGACGGAAAGGTAGCAATTCCACTTGGTCCAATGTTCTTCAGCTTATCCTCTCTAGGCCCCGCCTTCTTGCCTTCGGAACACGACGAACTTCCTCCAGGGGTTGCATTCATGGTCTGTTTTATCCGGATCTCATCCTCTTGTTAACCATCATCTAGACTTTGGATGGTCACACCACCCCAATAACGGCGCTGGACTTCTCAGAGCCCTACGGGACCCTCGTCAGCGCCTCGCAAGATGATGCGCAGCCCCGCGTTTGGGACCTCTTCTCTGGGACAGAGATCGGACGGTTGCGCGGGCACAGCGGCACGGTGAAGTGTGTGCAGGTGGAGGATCATGTCTGTCTTACGGGCGGGTCGGACGGGAACGTGCGGCTGTGGGATCTGCGGCGCGTCGACGCGGACCAGGCGGACGGGTGGGGCGACGAGGGGGAGATTGTGAGCCTGAGCGACGTGACAGAGGAGGAGGAGGAGGGCGGCACGGAGGGCGAGGCGCCGCAGCCGCCGAACGGGATCCGGAGCGGCAAGGAGCGGGCGACGGAGCGGGACGACTGCTGTGCACGGGTTCTGGAGGGGCACACCAAGGCTGTCACTGCGCTGTACTTTGAAGACGACTGTCTCGTGCGTCGTTCGTGCTTTTGTCTTGGCCTGTTGCTGAGCTGTTTACAGGTCACTGGTGCCTCCGACAAAACGCTGCGCCAATGGGACCTGACGACCGGCCAGTGCGTCATGACGATGGACATTCTGTGGGCAATATCGCATCCGCAGCGAAATGCGCCGGGCGGCGTGCTCCCGAACAACATGTTCTCCGGCGCGGCGGCGTCTGTCGGCACCTTCGCGGTCCCCACACCGCCGTATTCCGACGGCACCTGGGACATGTACGAGGACTTCGTCGGCGGGGTGCAGTTCTGGGGGTACGGGCTCGTCAGCGGCAGCGGGGACGGTGCCGTGCGGATGTGGGACAGTAAGTTCCGTTTTACGGCTTGGGAAAAGCTGGGACTGATTTCTACCCAGTGCGGACGGGACAGGCCCACCGGACGCTGCTCGGACACAGTGGTCCGGTCACTTGCCTCCAGTTTGACGAGATCCACATTGCGAGCGGGAGCCTTGACAAGAGCATTCGGGTGCGTCCTATCTGCTTGGGCGTGGTGATGTCACGCAGCTGAGGAGTTCTATAGATATGGGATCTTCGGACCGGCGGAATCTTCGAGACGCTGAAGTACGACTATCCGGTGACGGGGCTGCAATTCGACACGCGAAAAATCGTTGCTGCCACGGGCGAGAATGGTATCAAGGTCAGTCTGACTTGTCTATCCCCCTTTTTCGCGGTGGGGTCCCTGAAGGACTGGACAGGTGTACAATCGCACGAGCATGCAGCACTCTACGCTGGCGACCAACGGACACATGAAGCCCGTAGAACGGCTGCGGTACATGGACCGCTATATGGTGTCTGGAGGGCGAGATTCCACCGTCAAGATCTGGTCATTATAGAGGAGAATTACAGTAACCAAAATATCACTCATTTGCAGACGCAACTTCTCTGGGTCCTCTCCGATGGCGCAGCAAGCTCAAGCTTATCCTCTGTCGTGTTGTCTGTCGGTAAGTAACTTGGATCATGGGCGGCGTGATGCCATCATATCTGAGGCCAGCGCGGGAATCTCATCAACACCACCCAGGGCCGTCATTCTCGGCAAAGATCCCTCGGTAACATCAGCGGTAATCATACTTTGGGCCCACTTTCGGCCACTTTGGTCCTTGCCTTGGTCCTTCATTAGCTTCACTTGCCTTCTAGTAGGAGCCTCAACCGAAGATACACTTGATGTGGCCGAAGGTACCGAGCAGAACAAAAATATCCAGACCATACAGTGTTGTGGCAGTACAATATACCAACTGGTCCAAGGCAACCAATTTTTGCGGTGTTGATTGGCCGTCGCAAAACACCTTTGGGTTTTAGCCTGATAATCATAGCATGGTCTAGTATGGCCGTTTCATGAAACGGTATATTTACGTTTTGCATGCCGTGTTCCTCTCTTCTTGACTGCCATGTATCCTCTGATACCCTTATCCCTCTTCGTTATTTTACAGTCTTGCAACATCGCCAATGCTGACGTTCAAATTACAGTGCCTGCCACTCCTTCAACCTCCAATGCTGTATACGCAAACTTTCTCGGCATAAGCATTGAGCTCAGCTTCATGCCTTCGTACTGTCCGGTCTTCCCTTCTTTTCTCGCGTCCAAATGCTCATTTATTCCCGCGAATAGTTGGCAATGACACGTCTCAAATAAACACTCCTATGCTCAATTATCTCGCTGGAATACGAGCACGGACGGGCTCGAATGCGTTACGAGTCCGAGTGGGAGGAAACAGGTTATGTTTCTTGCGCGCCTGTCATGGATAACATAATTGACATCAAATGAACAGCATGGATGATTCTCCCTACATAACCCAGGCCTCTTCGCCCATGGTCGAGCTGAAAGATCTCACCCAAAATGCGAACGATCAAAGCGTGACGTACAATTCGATGGTCTGGAAGGGCGAGTGCCAGAATTTGCAGATAATTCAGGCGTCTTATGGAGTCGGCTTCTAGTTATGGCACAGGTAGCCCAAAGCGTTGATGGGATTGCGTACATGATCGGTAAGAGCATTTCTGATTCCGTGAGCTGTCATTCACATGTAAATTACTAGGCGTCCCTCTGGCCGTTCAGCCAAATGCAAGCATTGTAACCGATGCTACCAGTATATTGGGAAGCAGTCTCGACGGCATGCTCTTGGGAAATGTCAGTACTTTTCCTTAGTTCTCGGCGAATCTTATACAAAAGTTTTTTAAAGGAACCAGATCTGTATACTGGTACGCGCTGATTGTTCGTTCCAAGTTGCCGTCGTGTCTCATGCGAAGAACTTATAGGTCATGGCAAGCGGCCCAATCTAAAGAACTATACAGTCGACGATTATTTCGGAGTACGGACGCTTCTTTGCTTCAAATGTGAACGATCTGACCCTCGAGCCGCTACCTTAGGATTACCACTCGGCTATTAATATGTTTGAAGCTGCCGACAACAACGGCCTCAAAAACGATATTGGCGGCCCCAGCATATGCTGCCAATGGGTAAGCTTCAGCGAACCGTTTGCTGAAGTGTTTGACATCGCTTCAGGATCTTCGTACACTGTTGCAACAGGGATATATCTCGAATTTCACTTCGACACTGAAGTACATCAGGTTTGTTCGAGGCTTGGATTTTCTTAACCCAGTCTCTCAAGAGATATGTACCAGTCTTCAACATTATCCTCAGAACAACTGTTTTGGGAAGCCTCCCTACGCGGTTCCGTGGTATCTGCAGCACAGCAACGGTTTGTCCCGTCGTCTTCGTTTATCTTTTACTGACATATTGAATAACGAATGCAGTCGTCAAACTCGCGACTTGGCAAAAGCCCGGGATTGATTACCTCCTATCGCAACCGGACCCCAGACCTGAACTCACTCTGAGCGAATTCAATTCTGCGTCTTGTGGTGGCATTCCCGGACTCAGCGACACTTTTGCGGTTGGGTCACTTTGGTCGATAGATTACGCTCTTCAGTTGGCATCAGTCGGCTATGACTCGAGTACGTCCTACCTTTAGCTTCGTGATTAGGTTCCTTATAAAAAATCCACAGTATTCATCCACACTCGGGAACCGGTGTGTCTCATCCACTTCATTTATTTTGATGATCTCACGATGAACAGGGTATCTCGTATAATCTCCTATCCCCGCCCGCGGGTGTGGCCGGGGCACCTGGAGCCTGGACCACAAATCCTCCTTACTACGTATGTCGTTGATAATTGACGTTTTCTCCAACTTATCGACAACTCACTAGTCGCTCCTCGTGATGGCGGAAGCATTGCTCACAGATAAGGGTGGCATCGTTATGGACCTCAACCTCGGTAACTCGATGACCGATGTAACTGCGAGCAGCTCCGCCTACGCTGTCTACAACGCCGGCAACCACACCGTGTCAAGGCTCATGATTTTCAACTACGGCAACACCTCGACAGAGTTCTCCCTCCCCGCTTCGGTGTTCTCGGCCTCCTCCACGGCGCTCGTCAAATTCCTCGCGGCAGCGACGCCATCGGAGAAGACAGACATTTCATGGGGTGGCGAGACATGGGGGCCAGGGGTCGCTGACGGGAAGACTACCCTCAGCCCAAGCTGGGCGGTGCCCAACCAGAACTTGACCGGCTGCTCGAACGGCTGTTCGTTCACTGCCCCAGGGCCCAGTCTTTCTGTGGTCTTCCTCGACAATGCCCAGTCGAGCACCATCATTGTACCGACCCCAACCAACCCCAGCAACGACAGCCCTGCTGCCAGCTCCAACTCTAAAGGCAAAAGCAATGCGATGACTTTGGACATGCCTTTGACGACCATGTTTGGCAGTTTACTGTCCCTCGTGTCTTTCGCTTTCCTGTCATGATAGCGCCACAGCTGTTCTTTATCTGCTATTTCTGTGGACAAGGCACAACCTAATACTATACCGCTGTAACCACGCTCTTTGTTGTTTGTGCACTTCTTGTATTGGCAGTCTTTGTGACAAGTTAATATCACACGTGACCGCGTCGAATTGCACTTGACGTGAACTGAGTGGCTATCCAGGGCTATCCGAGTCTCTGTTCCACGTTCAGCGTTCGGAGCCATCACACCTACTCGTGATATAGTTCAGCACTCTCGAAACGTGTGCCTCACAAGGGAACCGCGTCTGTCCGCAGTATGCGAGACAGACCTACGAAGATCCTGGTGGACTATTGGCGCGTCGAGGGACAAAGTCCACTGGAAGCCCAAAGAAGACTGGGCTTTCAGCGTCGGGATGGGACGGAATAGAGGTCGTACCTGATAGCGAAGAGGACCGGTGCATTGCTTGCCCATATATCTCCGCGGAGGCTAATTTGGTCGATCAGCAGCGACGTTATTGAAATTTCAAGTTCGTCGGATGAAGATGAGGAACCGTATGTTGCACGTCTGCGTAGACACACAAACTCAGACGATCTACATAGCCCGAATCTCAAGAGCGACCTTTTCGCAGACGCAGACCCTTTCGTCCCTGGTGCGTGGCCTGGAGAGTTAGGTGCTTTGCCTTTGGAACCACAACCTGTCAGGCTCCTATGTAAGTGTTGATGTAGTAATCTACTGCGCAGCCAATGCCCTTACAGTTCAGTGGCTACTCCTCCCAAGTCTTCCAAGAAGACCAGTACTCGTTCTCGTGCCGTTGAAAGCTCGAGCCCCGGAGGATCTGGCCGCTACAAGGTCGTGCCAGGATCCAGTCCCGCCTCGATACACCCAAGTCCAAAGTACCGCTTGCAAAAGCGCTGTACGACACTAGCGGCTCCACAACGCATGCACCCCCCAAGAAGCGAAAACCTCTTACTAGTCGTACTGCTCCTCGAGTAATTCAAATCATTGGAGATTCTGATGATGAAGTCTTTTCGAGACCCAGTCCTACCCGGACTATGCCCAACTCTAAACGGCAGCCGTTGTTTGACGACGACAGTGATACATCGCACGTATCTCTCTCTCTCTTTTTTAACAGCCTAACTTACCCCTATTAGGGATATCGAAGGACATACCTCGAAGTCAGTTCACCCTTCCCCGAAGCTAGCCAGACCGAGTGGCTCCTCTGGCAATACGCCAGGCAAAGTTGCTAATCGTTCTTCGAGCACTCAACGTGACGACTCGCCTGCCAGCCGCACTCCATCCAGAGTTAAAACGCGCACACCATCCATGCCGTCGCCCATCAAGTCCCCCACAAAGCAAAAGCGACTCACTAAGAAGGCGCAACAGCTAGCTGAGCGAATTCAGCGGGAAGAATACGCGAAAGAGGTTTATGTTGACCTCAACAGTCGTGTTTTTGAGAACGGTCTGCCCTCACTGACAGCAGTAGATATCATCTGGAACCCGAGAATGACAGCCACGGCAGGACAGGCCAAGTATCACATGTGAGCGATACAGGTGATTATCGAATCGGCGGCTAATGTCCACCTATTGCAGGAACAGAAACGGTGTCGAGTCTGCTACGATACAACTTGCGACCAAGATTCTCGATTGCGATGGTCTGTAAAGATCACCTACTCAGCGCAATACGACTGATGTCCTCATCTGCTCCAGAACGAATCAGAAACACACTCTCGCACGAGATGTGCCACCTGGCGTGTTGGATGATAGACCGCAATACTGATGAGGCTCACGGCAAACTTTTCAAGGCATGGTCAGTGAAAGTTTCTAAAGCATCAACCGTGGTCCTCATTTTGCTCCACGCAAGGGCGAGGAAAGTAGAGGATGAAGATCCCGACATAACGGTATCGGTCACTCATAATTATGCGATTTACTATCCTTTCACATGGGGTACGTTTCGTGCTTCTTTTCTCCAGTCTGAATCCACTCAATCGTGTTCAGAGTGCGTCGATTGTAAAGAAACGTAGGTGTGGATTAAGTATCTCTGTCCTTATTCAACCAACCGTGACGTCATCAGCGTTGGGCGTTTTTCAAATTCAATAGATACAGAAAAATTCTGCAAGTGATTCTTGATTTTCGAAGTCGACTTTTCTAATGGCCGTCTTGATAGTTTGCCCCAATGCGTGCAAGAGCGGAAAGATGCTCCCGCTGTTCGATGCTCCTAAAAGGATCCCCAGATTAAGCAAGATAAGCAAGATGGCAGCAGCCCGACCACGGAGTATATTTTCGTCTCATTCACAAAACGCATGCTCTGAGATTACGTTGTGTAGATTCACCTCGTCGCCGTCTCTCCCCTATCTCCATCAGCAGCAGTAGCGATGAAGAAGAAACTCCTTCGGAAACTCCGTCAGAAATCCCGTCAGCCTACCCCGAAAACAAGGTCATCGTGGTCCACGGTTCTGATTCGGAGTCTGACGGTGAAGGTGCTAACCGCACTATCGAGGATCTGATCTCAACCCTGGGAGGCATCACTATCACGCACAGTGCTTAGACTGCTGCTAGGTTCATGGCTCCAGAGTATTTACTAGTCTTCTGGGGTCATAGCACAACAACAGCTACGTCCATTGAAGCTGTTTTATGTATTGGTGATTTAAATATCTTGCGTCTAAACGACAAATATGATACATGCTCGAACCGTGAACCCATTGCTACAGTAATTGTGAAGAAGAAACACAGTCAAGTGTCCAATTAGTTCAAGCACTAGCCCATATACTGAGAGACTTGCAGGGGTAGCTGGATCCCCCCTGACGCCAGTTGGTCGCGAACAAAAGGCCGCGTCAAAATGGAGTTGTATTTCCCGATTTCTAGCCCTTCCGCGGGGCGGAAGACAAACTGCGGGAGGAGGGTGGCAATAACCACTTTGATTTCTGTGAGCGAGAAGCGATACCCGGGGCACGCGTGCGGACCGAAAGAGAAGGTCATGAGATTCGCCAGACCAGGGAACGCCGGATGTTTGGCTTCGTGCGGGAGAGTGGCCCAGCGGTCGGGACTGGTGTGCAAATGAGTACGCAATCTCAGTCTAAGAAGGCAAAGCTTACTTGAATTGCCGGGCGTCACTTCCCCAGAGATCCTCGGACAGGTTGATTCCTTCGATCGGAATGTGAACGAAGCTGCCCTTGCCGATGCGGATATGTCCATCCTCGTGGATGGTCTTGCCGTTACGCAGGGTGACGGGGTGGGAGACTGGGATCAAGTCGTCAGTCGTAGCGACTCGGACTGATGGTAGTGTTGCGTTAATACTCGTAGAATCATGCATACAGTCTGTGACATACCTGTGCCATGTACCGGTGGGACAACTCGTAGAGTTTCACGCACTACAGCGTCAAGGAACGGCAGCGCGTCGATTGTGTCAGCCTGCATCAATGAAGAAGTCGATGACACAGAGGAAGTGCTGTTTCGCTTCGAGCCAGTAGTCTCGAGCACCGGGAAGGTCATTATCTCGGTACGCAGACGAGTCTGAACCTCGGGGTATTGAGAAAGAAGATGGAGGCACCAAGTGATGGCGAGAGCTGTCGAGTCGGAGCCCGCGAAAAGGAAAGACGAGAGTTGGTCTAGAAGATCCGAGTCGGACAAGCGCTTTGAAGGCTCATTCAAAAGATTGGATTTGACTAGAATCGGATAAGATCAGTGTTGTTTTCTCACCCAGTGATGCCGAAACGTACTAAGGAGAGTGAGAATGTCTTTGTCTTCACAGCGGGAGTCAAGCTTCTCCGCGATTACGGTCTCCCGCTTGCTCTGAATTAGACCCATTCCGCATTCACGGATATTTTCAGACATTTTTGCGTGGTTTTATCGTCCTCATCCGGCTGTTGAGGTCTCGTTAATATCAGATGCTTCGCCGAGTTTTGCGTCGAACTGACCCATATTTTCTCAAGAATAGGAAGGTACAGTTGCCTCAAGGCCTAACCAAAACAGTCAAGAATTGTAGTCCTCTGGAAGTCCGATTCACTCACTCGGAACTTGGATGTATTATCCGATATAGCGAACATTCGGCGATAAGCTGAGTATACTATTACACACATGTTAATGGAATATTCCATGACTGGATGGTACGCAGCGCACCTTGTTCTGACTCATCATGCAGCGCATTGAAGTGATAGTCCAGCCCTGCGAGCCCGATGATATCAAAAGTCGTTCGCGATATCCAGTGCGCGACATCGAGAGTTGTCGGGGCAGATGCGCTTGATTCTGCCGAGTAGCACGAGGACGCATTCCCCGAAACGAGAGAATCCCAGCGGTCACGCAGTTCTTCCGCTTTCTGGAAGAAGATGGCGTCACGCCCTTCACGGCTTGCGCCGTAAATGCGGGGCCAATAAGCTTGCGCTGCAAAAATCAATTGGTTGGACTCTTCGACGAGCGAATCGGACACACGAGAGCTTTATGTTCAGCGCCCTCCATGTTGAAGACCCCTATCGATGGCACATCAAGCTCTGCAGCATGGGAGTGATGCAGTCGTACCTCGGCCCAGGAGCCTTCCCAGAAATGAACGAGTCTGCCATGGCTTCTCGTATATCGGAGAGTTGAGCACATGCGACAAGACACGCAGGTCGAACGACATCAGGCGGTAGTCGTGCTTTATGCAAGTTCAGAATTAGGCGCCCGCTCAGTGACTCGGAGCGGGGGGACTGCTGCCGCACCTTTCCATATCCGTGGTACCTGAACGTCTTGCCAAACAGCTTCATTGTCCACTCGTTGTATATTCCAGGGGTAATATCCGGACTGCACAGGTGAAATGTGTGTTAAATCGTAGACCACACGCCTAATTATGAAGCAACGTACTCATTGACCTCACTGAAGTGGCTCTGGAAGGCGGGGAGTCTGGCCCAGGCAGGTTCCTGAGAGGGTCGCGCCGGGGTGCCACAAGCAGCAGATTGACGACCATACAGCGCTCTGGCAACCGCCAGGAGCGACACGACGCCCACCGCTTTAGCGAATGACGTGAAAAGCTGAAAAGCTGAACAGTCCATGGCTTGCAAACGAGGGGACTAGCACACTGCGGAGGTGGCTCTGGAAAGAAGAAGTTTAAGTGTATAAGCAGGCAATTCCCTGCAACCTGATTTGTGGACCCACCACATTCATCACATCGACTCATCTGGAAGAGACTTCCTTTTTGGTACAACTAACTTTGTGCTGAAACGGGACAAGTCTGCCTCAAGTTTGATGGGCGCTCTCAACCAACGACCCACAGGTCGATAAACCTTGTTTTAAAAACGGCTACAATCTACCCTTAGTTCTTCCCTTGGTAGAGTTTCCACACGCTCAAGCCTCAAGAGCGGGGCAGAGTAATTTTGATTGATGTCCACTGACGCGAATCAACCGTGGGAAGATTGTTGGATGAACCCAGTCTTCAGCCAAATCCTTCGAAAAATCGGGGCCCCGTAGTGCTCTTGACCACGCTTGAACCCGTTACACTGGGTGACTTTCCATAGCGATAGATTTATTCAAGGGAATATCTACACAGTTTCCGCGATGCCGCGGCAGCTGTCAGGACCCCATCAATTTGGACAACTCAAAATGAATGATATTTATTCGAGATTACTTAATCCTCATGTCACGTTTCCATAAGAAATACGATATCGTATGGGTTGATCCCATCACTGGCACCTTCAACGAAGCTCGGAAATTGCACCAGACTATTTTATGCTTATGGAAAGTCACCCAATTATTACATACATATTGTTGGCAACTAGAAATTTCGGTGTGCCGAAAACGTAGAATCCAATCAGGATTAAGCTCACATCAGTCGTCGTTGAAGGGTAGGGGTGGCCCTTGATGGGCGGACCATTGCCGAAGACCGTGACATATGTACGTGTTCGATTCGTACAGCCTTACTTCAAAACATCTACCCGACTCTGTCCACAACTTCAGGAGCGCAGAAAAAAGAACAGCTTCAGATAGACTGCCATGACTGTCGAAATCCGTCCAGCCTCGGTTCACGATGCGGCATCGTTGTCGCAAATTTGCCCGCTTACCGCGGACGCCGGTCGTTCTGCTCCATGATTTTCACAAGTTGCCTGGGCTTGTATGGGCCGTCCCATACGTCACATTGCCAACGACGTGGGCGTTCGTCATGGAGGACGAGTGCAGCGGAGAGGTGGTGGGCTACATCGTTGGACCCGAGCCTACGAGCAATATGCGGCGGAGAATTGGTGGCCAACCCGGGCAAAACGATACCCACTTCATCTGGCAGTAAAGCCCGCCGACAAGCAGTACATGTAGCTGCTGCAGAAGATGCGGACCCTTCCTGAAGCAAATTTCGCGTTTTCCCCTGCGCATTTGCACATCGACATCCTGCCGGAATACCAGAAGCAAGGGTGGGGGAAGAAGTTGATCCACACGGCGCAGAGTATCTCAAAGGAGAGGGCATTGACGGAATGTGGTTGGTGATGAACCCAAAGAACCTGAATGCTCGCAAGTTTTATCAACGGCTGGGATTCACTGCTATAAAAGGGTCGCCAGAGAATCATGTGGGGGTTAGGTTTAGTGAGTTGGTATGAAACGTGGCTTGGTTCTGTGGCAGCTACTAGGATGTCGACCAACCATTACGATACTACCTGAGTGAACGTTTGAACCAAGCGCAAGCCGTGTGGCGGTGCTACCAGGGGCGGGACGGCGGGCCGGGCCGAGGACGCTTCTTGAGCTATCTTGTCGTTCTTGTTGGCAGCCTGAATGTACAATAGAGCATACACGCAAGTTAACAAAAATTGATGGCCTGATAGCAGTAGTAAGAGAGACCAAGAGTGACAAAACACGTCCGACAGGTCAATTAGTGATCCTCAGGCATGTTGTGCTCCTGGGGATTAACTGGCCAGTAGTAGCCATATGGGTCCTGGCAATTATACTGGAAGTTGGGATCTATAGCTTAGGGCAGGAAGCAAGTGGTCACAGCAAGGTCACATCAAACTTGTATATTTGATGAGTCGATAGGGGGCGTTCGCTTGGGCGTTCATTTGGGTGTCTGCAAATATGCTCTATTATGTAATGCGTGCTAATTCTACTTTTCAGAGCAAGTCTTTTCGCCGACATTCACTTGTAAGAAACCAGGTCCATATAAACGGGACGTCATAGGCTCTACTTGAGCTCGCCACTCCAAGTCAAGAGACCTCAATTGGGCCCAATCACATGTACCACTTGATGGACACGATGTTCTCGCACCAAGATCTCTGTTGAGGTCTCTCCATGTCGGCCAAGACAGCCTCGGACGCTGCAGTGCCCGGTCTCATTCTCTCCCTGCCCCCTCCGAAGCCCTACTCGTTGACTGTTACCAACTTGACCGTCGGCGCACCACCTTCTCAGGAGAGTATTCCTCTGGGACCCGTTAATTTGCCGATTCCCGCCTTCCTGCGCCCCAAGAAAGTCGCAGATGGCAGCGCAACTATTGTTAGGGCAGCCTCCGGAACTTGTGGTGCGGGAGAGATGCTGGCTATAATTGGGGGGAGCGGAAGCGGTCGGGTTTGTTACCTTCGGTGTGGAATGTTCATGTACCGTGCCCATAGGGAAGACAACCCTGTTGAATGCCATTGCGGGGCGATTGCACAATCTCCCGGTTCTCGACGGAGAGATTTCGTTCCAACCAGCCTCCCAGACCCAAAATAAACAGCGGACGGACCCCCAAGGTTTCCAAGATAATTGGCTTTGTCCGCCAGAACGACTACCTGCTTCCTCATCTGACAGGTACGCTTTTGTACACCTTGAGCCTCATTCTGATGTTTATTTCACGTCAGTGAGAGAACTCTGGCGTTCTCAGCTGCCCTTCGGCTCCCGAAAACAGTGGACAACAACACGGTACGGCAAATCGTCGAACAGACAATCGACGAACTTGGGCTGAAGGAATGTGCCGATACGGTGGTGGGTGGGGTCTTCCGCAAAGGAATTTCGGGCGGCGAGCGCAGGTGCGTCGATACATAATCCTGATGATGCACAATCCTCGCATTGAACGCGCCATTCCAGGCGTCTATCCATCGGTTGCGTTCTGGTGACCCTCCCATCGGTTCTCATATTAGATGAGGCGACGACAGGACTGGACGCGACAACCTCTTTCTTGTTGCTCGAGACGCTGTCGGAGCTAGCAAAACGGCATTCCCGCACAATCATCCTGTCGCTGCACGCACCGCGGTCTGATGCATTCCCGCTCTTCGACAGACTCATGGTGCTCTCCAAGGGCGACGTCGTATTTAGCGGCAAAGCATCTGACAGCCTGAGCTGGTTTGAAGAGCGGGGATGCGAGCTGAAAAAGGAGACGAATCCTCTAGGTGCGCAGAATCTCCTGTCACGAGAAGGACAGGAACCCTGACAGACGTGGAAGATTTCCTAGTGGATGTGACCAGCATCGACAACCGCTCCACGGAGCGCGAAGACGAGTCGCGTGTACGCGTCGCGGCCCTCGTGCGGGCATGGAAGGAGCGAGAGCCCGAGAAGCAGCCGCCGCCGCCGCCTTTCTCTCACAGCATCGTTCACACTATCACCCGCGGCTCACAAGGGGGGCGAGCCTTGACGCCGATGACGGCAGCGATATAGCGAGACCTGGTCTGATCAAGCAAACTATAATCCTGTTGCACCGTGCACATCTGAACGTGTACCGGAATTTCGGGCAGCTGGCTGGATTCTTGATCCAGAGCGTTGGAATTGGCCTGTTCATGGGGTGACGTACTATAATTTGCAAGGCAACCCCGCCGGCATCCAGAGTCTGAAGGTACGAAGACAATTCGCCAATAGGACACTTGCTGATGCAGAGACGAACAGGCAGCGACGTTTCAGCTGTTCCCCGGCTACTATTATTTGACTCAAGTGGGTGTAGTTTTTGACGTCTGGATCTTGATCTGACTGGTTGCAGGTTTATTGGATATACAAGTTCTGTTCCGACTTCATAATTTTCGACAGGGAGCGAGAGGTGCCCATTCTTTGCGCTGTACTCTATGAACACAGGCTGACAAATGAACACGTAGGACCACCTTTATGTAGGAAGGCACCATCTTCTTAAAACCAGCTAACACAGCTCCCGTTGTAGAGCGTATTTCCCTATATTATTGCCGAATTTATTGCGAATTTAGTTCCCACCACTGTCCCACCTACGATTTAGTGAGCCATATTGACTCTTCAAAAGCATTATGACTAATTCTTGATCAGTGCTGTCCTATGTGAGGATCCAAGAAACTCCATTCCTCGGTCGTCTAAAAGCTTGTAGTCTATCTTCTCGGTAATTTCCGCAGGGACAATTTTGCGGCCCACCTACTCACCGTTGTGGCGAATGTACGCCGCTTCATTTTGACTGTATTTTCTTGCTGAGGTCGCTTCGCTACTCAGTGCATTTGTATGCAATGGGCCACTCAAGGACTAGCTTTGTTCGCCTCGGCGATATTTGTACGTTCATCTCGACTCTGGATCGTATATGTAGCCAACTGTGACTTGAATCTACAGAGAGGCTTCCCTCAAGCATCCCTGGTCGCCAACGCATTCTCTTTGTTTTTCACGTAGGTCCATTTATCCCCATTTCCCGCCAACTTGCTCACTTGGCGAAAATAGTATGGCTGCTGGATTGTAGGACGTCCGTTTCACAGCTAAATTTTTGTTAACCATGTGTACAGCTCCCTCGAAACCGTGCCCATCTGGTTGCGCTGGATCAAATGGATGTGAGCGGACACTTTCGCCGCGCCTTCAATGTATTGACGTCTCCAGCTCGACAACTTTCTACTCTTTTCGAGTCGTTGCGACCACCCAGTTTAAAGGGCGCGAGTTCGCATGCGAGGGAGTCGCTGGCGTCGCGCTCACTCAGTGCGATGGAGATAACGTCCTGCGCGGTCTGAAATTCACCCTCAGCACGCCCCTTATTGTCTATTTTGCTGCTGAAATCGCTATTATCGTGGTGTAAGTCAAGCCCCCTTTCTCGCTCGGAAGATATTCTGATTCATACAATTCTCAGGCTACATGTTCTGGCCGGTTTGATCCTGCAGGTAAGTCTACGAAAACAACAGCACAGCAGTCACCTGATCTGGTCTCAGTTTTATAAACCTGGCGGTGTAAAGCACGCCGCTGGGGGTGTCCCCGAAGGCCGGGGCAAGGAGTCAGCTTTGACGGGCGACATGGACATCATTCGCGCGAAGATCGATGTCGAGGTTGCAATTTTCATTGTGCGTTGGTAGTGTGACTGACTTTTCCCGTCCTAGATACGGAACCTCAGTTTCAAGTGGATCAGGTCGGCCTTCCGTTTGGCTTCCGCAAGGCCGAAGAAAAACCCATCCTCAATGAAATTTCGTCCTTCTTTCCGGCCGGAGAGGTTTCCGCCATCTTGGTGTGTTGTGCTTTGAAGCTTATGTAATCTCAATTGACTTCCTAATCAGGGACCGTCGGGTACTGATGGCCTGATTATGACTGTTCTTCAGTCTGATAATGGATTCTAGGTGCCGGGAAATCGACAATTTTGCAGCTACTGGCCCACCGAAAACTCAACGCCGGTCCTGGGGCGCGTTTCGAAATGAACGGCGACCTCCTGTTCAATGGTGTCCCTGCGACCGATGATGTGCGGGCTTCCGTGGCGTTCGTGGAGCAAGAAGATGACTACCATCTTGCGAGTCTTTGGGCATATTTCTCCACGCCCTCTCTTATATGTTTTATAGAGTGCTCTGACTGTCCGAGAAACGCCAGTTCTCTCTTTACCCTCAGTTTCTCTCTCTTAATGTGGGTTCCAGACTACGCTATGCGGCTATTCTTCGGCTGCCGCCGAAAATGAGCAGTAGGTCTCCTCTTACCTCCGACCGCATTTTGTTCAAGATCTTTGTACAGGAAAACGGAAGATCGCACGTGCCGAAGAAGTCCTTTTGATGCTCGGTCTCAAGGACTGCGCCGATATGTATGTAGGCGGAGAGCTTCTGAAAGGAATATCGGGCGGAGAAAAGAGACGGTTTGTGCTCCCTCTTGCATTTATGTGCTGTGATTTATTATGGGCCAGTCTTTCACTTGCTGTCCAGATGATCAACGATCCAAGCATTGTATGTACCTCGATGCAATTACCTGAAGTATACCTACTTAACTGCCCAACCCAGTTGGTAGTAGATGAGCCAACATCCGTAAAGTCCACGCATATTACCCCTCTGTGTTTTCTTACTTTGATCTTGAACAGGGTTTGGACTCATTTATAGCTAATGTCAGTTGCCATAACACACAACAAGTCGCTCATGGACTTATCACCTTACTATTCAGAATGTCATGGAGTGTTTGAAGGATATCGCTCGAAGTGGTCGAACTGTCATAGGTAAAAACAGTCTGGGGAGCTTCCCTTATCTGTTGCTAACATGCATCCTAGTCTCGATCCACCAACCCCGTTCTGATATATTCCACACTCTGGATAACATGCTCATCTTAGCCAAGGGCGGGCATGCCGTTTTCAGTGGCAAGCGAGAGCAAGCTGTTCATATTATGGAAAGTCAGGGCTATCCCTTGCCGTCCATCTGGTTTAACCCTGCAGAGTACGTACGACCAAGCCTTTCTTTAGTCTTTTCTCATATAGATGTCTAGCCACCTCCTTGATCTTGTTTCCGTTGACCAACGCCCTGGTAAAACTGCCGACTCGCGGGAACGAGTTGATGGCCTAATCGCGTTTTGGAACACCCACCGCGAGAAGGTGGACGTGGTGGAGGGTCGACACAAGTCGGAGACGACTTCGGCCCCGGTCGCACATGAGAGCCGGCTCACCCCGATGTACATTGCCTTTCCTGTGGTTTGGGAACGCATGTTCCGAAACCTCTGGAGACAGAAAGAGGTACCATCGCTCACCATGTCGTGATTATGGTACTAAGTATCCTAGGCATTTTGGGGACGTGTTACGCAAGCTCCATTCACTGGACTCCTCCTTCTCATGTTCTATGAACGGGTAATGAAACTAATCCCAGCTCATGTCAACATCCTAAATCGTCCTCTACAGCTTAGGTTTGGTCCGACTGGCGGACAGGACCGCATCGGGTGGGTCTCCTCTCATTTTGGTTTCGATAAACATCGTGCTGAAGTCTGTATCCAGAGTCAATCTTCAGTCTACTTCGCGTCAGTCGAATTGTGGTATACCATCTACCGTGACTGATATCAACGTCCCAGCTTTGCCTTTCGTTGGCTTAATTAGTGGAATAGCCATCTTGTGGGAGCACTCCGCCAGATCATTCGTCATGCTGACGAAGTCCTTCAGCCCTCAAGACCGCCAACTTTTCATGCACGAATATCATAGCTCTGCAGCTTACTCTTGTGCTACTCTTATTTTAGCGTATTCTCTAATGGAAATCCCATTCCAATTTTTTGCGTCCCTGGTGTGTCCGTTTTGTTTCCGAAGTTTTCTTAAACTGACGAAAATACAGCTTTATGCAGTTTTCGTGAGTTCCTCTGGCATAAAATTGGGCCGAATTTTCACAAGGACTTCTAGATGAACGTGGCAGTTGGAATGCAAACCAGTGCCAGAATTTATTTCGAATACGCTGTCACCATTTGGGCACTCCAAAGCTTCGGCGAGAGTGTCGCTATCGTCTTCGCTTCATTCTTCGATGCTATGGGAATCGCTGTTTCGCTCGTCTCCACTACTCTTTCGATGGTCATCCAGTTCAGTGGGATCCGTGCGTACTTGTGCTCTTCCAGTGTTTCCTGCATCTGATCTTCCGCAGTTTCGTTGTCCGTACCGCACTGGTATGTCCCTTCCTCCTCACTTCCCTTCAGATAATGAACAGGCTTGCATAGGTTGCAAATAGTGAGTTAACTCTTATAAGTGGTGTCAATGCTAACGAGTATCAGATCGCATGGGGAACTCCTTTGAAGGTAGCAACAGCTATTTAACTGTTTGACTGACAATTTTCCCATTGGCGGTAATCACAGCCGATCCAACGGCTGCAATTCATCAATGAATGCGAAGGATTGCAGTTCCACTGCTCCGAAGCTGACATATCCGCCGGTATCTGCACCGCTGAGAGCGGAGAGCAACTGTGGGTACCTCCTTCCAGTGCGGCCAGTTGACTGACACTGTGTATAGGCTGCAATTATATTCATTCAAGGACAGGAACACGGCCAAGCTCCTTGGTATAACGGTTGCCGTTACTTTTGCGTGGAGAATCTTAGCATGGGCCGCTCTGAGGGCCCGAATGAGTCGAGCTTGAGCTTGAGAGTTTAAACATTTACTGTCCAGTATTCGTCCCTACTAATAGTAAGGATAATGTGTTCACAAGACGAAGTTGTATTGGGAGGCCTTCGTACATCCGAACGACTGTCTTCAGAAACGTAGGTGGAAAGCTAGGGTGGAACGGAGCCTAGCCTTCTGCTTCAAGGGCTCGACAAGGGCTTGGTTCACAAGCGTGATAGGGATTGACTCGTGGCAGAGGCCGGCATAGTGGTCGGAGACTGAAATGGCATCACAGCTGTACAGTTTACATAAGCAAGCTGCACCCAAAGCCACCAATTATCTCGACCGTCAAAACGCAGCTTCAAAGCTTGGTGTGTATCCGCCACTGTCTCTCTCTCCTTCTCTGACCACCTCGAGCAGTGATCAAGAACCCTCCACCTCTTCAAAATGACACACGACGCTGTTTGGTTCTCCCGCCCAAGAAAATACGGCAAAGGCGCCCGTCAGTGGTGCGTAATCTGTATATCGGCACTGGGGAACAGTCCTGACTCCACCATTACAGCCGCCTGTGCGCACACCAGGCTGGTCTCATCCGTAAATATGGACTCGACCTCTGCCGTCAATGCTTCCGTGAAAAGTCGGCCGCCATCGGTTTCGTCAAGGTCCGTTCACGGCTTTTGTTGTCTTGCTGCCCCCAGCGACTTACACGATCCGCATTAGAACCGGTGAACACCCTTCATCTCATCACCGTTCTCTTGCATTGTCGCGTCGCTACAGCTTGTATGCCATTTCCATATGATATGTTAATCAAGCATGCATTTTTTTTGCCTGGCCACCATACTCGACTACAAACTCCTCGAAACGAATAGTGATATAATATCCGGGCGTCAATATCTAATTAACGAATTTATACAGCTGGGGTGGGAGTTTAACTACAGAATGACAGACAAATAGTGCTGCGACGAGGGTACTATTAGACAGACAACCGTGTTACGCGTGTTGAATAACCTGTACAAATGGCGGGACAATAAGAAGTGGTCAAACAGAAGGAGCAATAGTCTGGGAAATATGCCGGTTGCAAAATACAATGCGGGTGGGTGGTATGATAGCTCGAGCCCGATCGGAGCCCGAGTGGTAGATAATACGGTTTGACGAGAGCGAGGAACAGCAATTCAAAAAGGTGGTCGGTAAGGTAGATGGGAGGGGAGGTATCGGGAAGTAGACGCAACGATTTGGGCGAGGATATAGGGTAATTTGAGGAGCGTTGAGAACTGAAAGGAGTGGCATAGTCCGGAGGACGTCAGTTGATTACATTCCATATCCGAAAGACCTTTGGTAGGGGTCGGAAATGGAGCTTGTGAGGCCAGCACCGCCAAAAGGGCTGATGCCTCCAAAAGGAGTACCCGAGAGGCCGCCTGCATGGTGGGACGACGTGAGGCCAATGTGGCTAGAATTCCCCTGTAAGACGTAACCATCGATGGACTGTTGGAGGCTGTGATGCTGAGGCGCCATGTGAGTTTGACCGAACGACGACTGGGCGTAAAGACCCTGTCCACCGTAGATATCTGTCAATGCGCTGGCGTGGAGACCAGAAGACATGTGACGTCCTTGCGACATGCCCTGCGTTGCGAGAGGCATATTGACGAGAGATTGAGGGTGCTGATACACCCCTCCTCCGCCGAAGTGATCCATCTGCTCGCGCTGTAGCTTGTTTTGAATACGTTTCCCGTACGGGGTGTTGCGTATCAACGGGAGAACAGGCCGTATACCTTCCACGAGAAGCGCGCGCTGGTTGGGTTCGGCGTAATCCAAGGCGGTCTAGAGCAGCGTTACAATAGCATTACGACTGCCGATATGAAGACGCACCTGCACACAGTAGTTGCCGTACGAGTCACGCAGCAATTTCTCAAGCCGAGTACGGTTCAACAGTTCTTCGATCAGCATCTTACGCGTGCTATGTTCCGCGACGCGCACACACTACACCGGAAACCTTTCAGCGACATGATAACCAATGGTGGAAGCGACATTCCAACCTTTTCGATGACGTTGGAGCTGAACTTTTGAACGGACAACGCGCAGACATTTCCGGTGAACTGACGGATGACCGCATCGCTGAAACGATTGTCGTTCAAGTCGAGGATGTATTGAACGACCTATACCAGCGGGTTAGACAGGGCTTGAAGCACACGAAAGAAAACTACTAACATAGTTGCCATAAGGGTCCTGGACCAGAGTAAGGGCATTGTAGGTAATCTCGTTCACGAGCTGAATGCGCTGATGGTCCGAAGCGTGGTCGATGCAGCGCTGCAGTACACAGCAACCATGGCGGTGGGTCGCGACTTCCACGCAGTTGGCGGCAACCGCGTTATAGATGAACTGGTTATCCTCAGGTGCCAGCTTGTTCAGACACTTCTGGATAACGTGGTTTCCGTTGAGATCCTTGATGAGTACCACGACGTGCAGGCTGAGGGCGACAATAATGGAATGGATTTGGGCATTGTATCTAGAATCAGCCTGCAGATTCGACCGTCAACTACCGATGCAAGATAGCGCAAGAGTTTGACTCGCCTGCCTGCGCGTGGACAGGAAGTCGATCATCTTCTGAACAGCACGGGTTCCATGCATGTTGAGAGAGATGTTCACCAGGTCCTGCGCGACGGAATCACAGATGACGTTGCGCTGCTCATCCGTGGAATACTCAAGAAGTTTTTGGCAGAGGTAGTTGCCGAAGGGATCTGGTCAAAGCGCGTCAATTCTATCCGATCACAGAAAACACCATAGCTTACCGGTCATGAGGTCCGCGAAGTGGCCAAACGTCTCGCGGAAGATCATGTCCCTGTGCTCCGCCGAACCCTCTTCGAGTTTCTTTTGCAAGTACCGACAGCCATGCTGGTCCTTGCACAGGGCTGGGATCTCACCCTGCAAGTCCTCAAGCCGCGTTCCCGCAAACCGATTAACTGTTAAAGATGAGTTAAGATGCCACAGCAGTGGATTGATTGGTCGTACATTCACGGTCCATGTCACCACGCTTGTGCTTCGGTCCATGCAAGCCGTTCATCTTCCCATCACCAGCGCCCGAGTTAGCCCTCGCGGGGAGACCCAGTCCATAACGAGATCCATTGTGGTGGTATAGAGCCGTCGAACCGCTCGTGCTGGTAGGATTGGCGCCGGTGCGGCCGCCAGCTTCGAAGCCGTAGGAGTTGTACGCATTATTATCAAGCCCGTTGAGACCATAAACGGAATCCATCCCACCATACTGCTGCTACAGTATATTAGGATCAAACACATAAGGACAGTGAAGGTGTCGCACCTGCAGAGAGTCGTCCAACCCCGGTTGGATAGAGTTGAAGGTCAGCGATCCGTTTTCATACTGTCCGGCCGGAAGCCTGGACAAGGAGGCCTGAAGATCATTGGCATTCACCGCACTCTCGCCCACTTGGTGCGCCGACGTGAGACGGCCGTTTAAGGCTTGGGTTTCGGGAGTAAGAGGAGTACCCGGAGACTTGAGGATATGGACGGCGCTGTTGGGCATGCCGAGTGGCGTGGCAGGAACAGAACGAGTTGTCGCGTTCAGGCTTTCCAGGAGACTGGGTGGCGAGCCGCGACGAGACGACGGCACCTGGGCGTGCGAGTGTCCAGAGATTTGAGAGTGCTGCTGAACAAGCGGCGTCGCCGAAGCTGACACGGCGCCGAGTTTGCCGCCGGAAGCATCGTGGGGCGAACCAGAAAGAGTCAGGTTGGGGTTCGTGACGGTTCGGCGGTCAGATCTCAAGGAGAGTCCATCAGCGAGAGGGCGCGATCCGGCGAATTGCGGCCATTCCGACGACTTGTCGCGAGTCTCTAGGGTACGTGTAGCGAAGGAAGCGCGAGGCGACGTCTGCGAGATGTTGGCTAGGTCCAAGGCAGCCGAGGACGTAGATATCTATCACACAAATGAGCAAGGAATACGACATTTGTTTGTAAGGAATATACCTTGCCCGAGAATGAGTTGTACTTATCGTCATCCGACGTTGGAAGATTCCTCATAGCGTCTAGCGCAGAAGATAAGCTACAACTATCAAGAAAAGAAACAGGACTCACTATGCATCTCTTGATCAAGTTGCTCGTCCAACATCATTCCAGCATTGTAGGTGCTCGCATAGCGCGCACCCTCGTCGTCAGCGTAACGGGAAGATCCTCTCGTCAAGATTGAGGCCGAAACCGGGACAGGAACCGGAGATGCTCTTTCTCCAGCCATAGACAGACCCTGCAAGTGTCCAGCCAACTCCTCATCATGCTCGCTTGCGGAAGTGCGGCGACTAGCCGGCATGCTTTTCGCACCAGCAGCACGACTGAAGCTGCTGTTGTTTGACGCGCTTCCAGTATTCAAGTCCGGCGACAGATTGACGGACGGGGCGTAAGTTACAGACTTCCTCTTATCCGAAACAGCAGTCCCAACCGCTTTCGACAACGTCTCAGCATCGAAGTGTTGAGAGCGGCGCTGACCACCCTGGTGAGCCTCGCCATTGAGAACCGCGTTGACCCTGGGTGGCGTGGTGGGCGCCGAGACGGCAAGATGCTGAATACCCCCATTGGCACCGGGGGCATTGGGGTCGTACGGGAGGCTGAGAAGCTCCTGGGCCTGTTGCTGCTCGAGGGCACGCATTTGGTCCTCGAAAATCTTGCGCTGTAGGAGGCGCTGCCGTTCATGTTCGAGACGTTTCAGTTCAACGCGCTGGGGGAGAAGGTGTCGTCAGTAACGGAACTAGCTCGACCACGGCTCGCGGTGCTCACGGCGGACATGTCTGGCATATTACTACCCAGTCTCGCGGCCTGAGACAACGAAATATGGTTCGCCACTGCGAGTACATTACGAATAGATAGATTACGTACAGAGTCTGCGAGGTCCAGGAAAGCGGGCGGACTCTGTTTCCTCTCGTCCGTTGAAGGGTTATTATCGGTAGGTGAGTTTGTAGAGTTATCCAAAGCGGGGTTCATTTTGAGACGAGAGGTGCCGGTGATTTCTCCAGGGCAGTAAAGGACAGAAAACAAAGCGAAGGGTGAAAAAGGGAGAAAACGAGAACCTAGTTGCACAAGGGATGCTACAAGACATGGAACTAAGAATCGAATGCAGAGCCACCATCAAACCGACTCACCTTGAAGCTGATTTTGAGCCCGTCTAGTGGGACTGTTGTTACAATGCGGCTGATGGGCTGTGAGGGACGGGTCAGAGGGGAAAGACGGAGGAAAAGAGCGGACCCTTTTGAGCGCTCCAGATTCCGGACAGAAAAAGGGAGCGAAATGGTGGTAGACTGAGTGAATAAACCCGGTCGTCACACCGCCAGATTTTGGCCGCCGTCCCGTGCCCTGTTTACCCGGTTTGCTAATTCCTTTGTGTCTTCACACAGTCACATCTCTCGCATACACCGAACCCCGCACTGGCGATTCTTTTTCTCTTACAAAGACCAAGCTCATCGCGAACGTCCTTAGGCTTTCTCCCGCCTTTCCAAAAGAAATAAATTGCTAGGCTCGCTGTTGCCGTCTGCTAGTTACAGGTTGCTTTAGGTAGGCACAGGTACCAAGCAAATACCATGTGGACGTCGGCCGGGGATCCAACCATATGCATGCTGTGACGCTCGCCAACCGCGCAGTCTTGCTCCATATAAAAAATTGCCCTATACACGGCCCTGGCTTCGGTTGGCTACAAGAAAAGGCGAAAGGCCCAGAAGCTTGTCTCAGCCTCTATGGACGTCCGTCCAACTGTTGAACGGATAGCTTGAAGATAGGAAGATTCTCCGAGCCCTGAACTAGTCCCAAAAGTGCTTTCTCACAAGTTATCATTAAGGGTTGTGAGTGTGACAAGCGTAACTAAGTCGTAACGGCCATGTCAAGGATCACGTGTCTCTGATCAAATCCGAGACCCTTTCGATTTCGCCAGCCGCACTGGAAGTCTGGAAACGCTCTCGCTTCTTGAACGCTTCCTGAGAAAGAGGACAACGGAACAACAGAGGCTCAAGAGCTGGGATTGAAAACGTATAGTGTCATTTAATAGGAGTAATGGGCGGAGGCGGAGTGGGTGCATGGGCAGGTACATCGCCTAGCTTCTCCGACGCCCGCTCACCCCCGTTGGACGCTTTTGCATCCTCCACAACGGCATCAGGATCACCGCGAATAGTCCGACGATCCTCGTCATCCTCCCAGGAGACCACCATATCACCCTCTTCTACTACTACAAGCTCAGATTCCCCATTCTCGTGTGGGTGAACTGGTTCTTCAGAAGCCTCGGAAACAGGCTTAACGGAAGACGCCCGAATGGCAGAGGGATATCGGGCCCGCAAAAAGCCCGCAATAGGAGAGAGCCCAATAAACGAGCGACTCTTTTTCCCGATTTCCGTGGTTGGAGTGGTTGAGCCGCTTGCTAGTGGAGAGTTGCCTTCAGCTGGAAGCTCTGAGCTGATGGCCTTAGGAGTTGTTGAACCATTTTCCACAGGCGATTCCGCCCTGGGAGACTCTAGGCCCTTGATAGACAGCTCAGGAGAATTGAAGGGCCGCGGAACACTGAAAAAAATCAATCTGTCAAACTGAAATCCCGAAGCGGCATACGCGTACCCTAATTGAGCGCCCTCCCCGTCGGTTAGCGTCAGTAACAAGTTTTTCAGGTTCGGCAATGTATGCCGCATATCCAATGCACGTAGATCGCGGTCAGCCATTAACTACATAAGTCCGTCAAAATCACGTTAGCATGGAGATGAGCTCGCTTACCAATTCGATATCTTTGTTAAGCAAGAAGACACCATACTCGAAGCGATACGTGTCCACGCCCTTGGAAAACAATGGAAACCTAATAGTCTAAGATATGAGACACAAGATGATCAAGCAGAACTACGTACATTCGGGGTCCAACCATCGCAGAAATACCATCGCGTATCATGCTACGGCTTCCGATGCATGTGATATGATACACTAAGCCTTTACCCAGGTACACTGCAAGTAGTTGCACGACCTGGGCAACATAGCCTAGAGCAGTGGCTACTGCATCCTCGGTCACTTCTTTATGCGCCAGAAGCGTTAGCGGAGGCGCAGGGTCTGAGGCCGACAGAGGTATAGGAAGTGGAACATCGAGAATTATGTATAGGAGATCGGGCGGGGAAAGAAGTTCGATGGGAAATATCGTAGAGAGGGTGGAGATGAGCGTCGTTCGTGTTGGCGCAAAGCGGCTGCGTAAGGATAAAAGCTCGGTTCTGTTGAGGTGACACAATCAGATTTTATTCCATATTGAATTTTAGTAGTTTACCTGGCTTCCGAAAGCTGTTCTTCTCTTTCTTCTGCGGAGAACAGATCATCGTCTCGCTGCTCCTGCGCCAATGCAAGCAGTTCTCGGCGTTCCTGGAGTTGTTGCCGTCGCAATTCGATCTGCTCCTTCACTGTTTCACCGAAAAAGAAAGAGATATCAACAGGAATCATTGTAGTACACAAATGAACGCTCACGTATTTCAGACTGATCATAGACCGCCGCACAATTTTTCCGCAGCCCTTGCACCAAGGACTCACGCTCCGAAACTTCGCGTTTCTTTTAGTCATTGAGTTCAGGGCAATATAACAGAGCGGGGAGGGAAAAAGCAAATGGAATGACACGCATTGATCGCGGGGGAAGGACTAAATGCAAAAGCAACTTACGAGGGCCGAGGTCAGATCTCCTTCCAGGACCTTGTCGATCTCTCGAACGAGATCGATAAGCGAAACTTGGTTATCTTGTATACAAGATTGGAGCGTCACTAATCTGTATAACAGAAGTGCCAGTTGTTCAAGCTATTCTGTAACGAACAGAAAAGGCCGCACTTGAAGAGGTCCTGCCAGCCAGCAGTCTTAGACTGATCTCTATCCAAAGGTGTGCCTCCTGGGCCTCTACGATGTCGCCGACGGACCAGTGCGCCAACGTCGGCGGCAAGACTCTCTGGAGAAACTTTCTCAAAGTCACCGACTTTCTTCTTTAATGTTGTACCTCCCGATTCTGGATCCGATGCATAGCCTGCAGATGGTGTGGGGGATCGCCGTTCCGAATCAAATGATGAAGGTAGATAGAACGTCCGCCCTGGGGGATATAGAGTGACTACGAGGGTGTTGGAGGGGAGCTCCAGCTGTGAAGGCAAGATAAATGTCGGATACATAGCCGAGTTCAACTAAGACCTTACGTCGTCGGGAAGAGACACCAGATCTCCTAAATCGACCTTCCACTCCTCCAGGACCCTCCACTCAATTTCATCTTCCCCGTTGGCGGGACTCATCTCTTTCTCTTTGCCTTTCCCTTGTACGAGTCCGTGGCTTCCCCTACCATCTCCCACTTTACCCCACAGTTCAACCTTGAGTTTATGGCCACTGGGATCGGTCCAAGGACCGAAATCATACCCCGAACGCGTGTCTATTGCGAAGGAAGGATTGGTAGAGGGGCGGTGGATGAGAGAGAGGTAATCTGGTGATGCAGGCGATGATGGCGACGGAGAGCGAGGACGCGGCTGGACGGGAGGAATCGGAGTGGCAGGAAATTTCCGCGACGACGGAGATGCCGCGAGCTTCCCGTTCGGCCTACTCAAGGCGGACATCGACGCTGACTTCGGGGTGTGTTTCGCAGGCGAAGATGGCAGATCTCTTCGAGCGCTGAAGGAGGTCTTTTCGGAGGGACTGAGAGGAGACAGTTTGACGCCTTTCCGGGAGGGGGTAATGTTGCCTGGCTTGGGACTTCGGGGAGGCGTACCAGGTTGGGTGCGGGTAGGAGATGTCGGTGCTACAGGAACAGGTTGTAGAATGGGACTTCCAGATTCGACGGGTGATGACGATTCGACCGAAACTGCGATGAAAGTCTCGAATAATCGTGCCTTTATGACTTTCTCGAGGCCAGTCTGAGAATGGTCCGGTAAGGCAGTTGAGAACGGAACGGTGGAGGCGGACATCATCGAGCCAGGAAAAGCGGTCGAGGCCTGAACTGACGAGTTCATAGAAGAGGCTATGGAGCTCGTACGGGGTCTGAGCGCCCTGATAGTTGGTGCTGAACCTGACAGACGCGCAGCAGGGCTTGAAGTGGATCCAACACTTCCGCCTCCGTGGAAACTCATCCGAGAGCCCGTTCTCCTTCTTCCTCTCGACTCTGCAACTGCATGACCGCCTTCGTCACCGGCGCTCTCGTCCGACTTGAAACTCTTGTATGTGGCTACTGAATTGGTCGAAATTCGCCTGCTTCGTTTCCTGGACAAGGTGACGTCGAGATCATCAGAGAAATGGCCTGGCGCGTTGAATTGAGGCTGCTCCGAGGGCTGAGAGAGTGCGGATGCGAAGGCATCGCGGACAGGAAATGCGGTGAGGTTACGAACTTGGATTGAGGTGATGTGTCGTATGCGGCGCTGCGGTGGAATTTAGTGAGTTGAAGCGAGATGGGAGGTGTACAAACTTGTGTGAAAGTAGAGGCGTCCTCGCCGTCTGACATGCTAGGGGCGAGTCCAGCTAAGGCACTCGAAAACACCAAGTAAACGAGATTTCTCGATCTGGAAGTCTGAGTCGGCTAATCACAACCATGCCTCCAAAGCCCCGCGCAGTCAGAAAGTCCTCCAATAGCACTTCCAAACCTGCTGCAGGCTCCTCTGTAAAGCTTGAGCAAGATGCTGCAAAAGCTATGCCCCCTCCTCCAGTTCCCCCTGCTCAAGGAATTCTTGTTCCCGAAATTGCCGCGCTGTCTACTTGTCTAAAGGTATACATACCACATAACCGCTCGGATTGACCTTGTCAACATGCTTCCAGAATGCAGTGGTAAAAGCCGGTCAAATCTACGGATTCTACGCTGACACGCGTAAACTGTATGCGTCTTGTCTTGGTCGTAAAATAATTCTATCTGCTAACAAATGAATCAGTGGCATCCAAAACTATGCGCTTTCACCCCCTCAATCTTTAACCGCGGCTCTTGGGCGAGAAGTAGAGAAATATGATCAGCTATGTGACTCTATTGAATCGCAACTGGCAAGCGCATGTTTTCTGCCTTCTGCCTTCTCATATAAATTTTCTCCTTCCAGCTCCGAGCTATATCGGTCCTACAGCGAGACCTAGCTCGCGAAGAACGTCGCATAAAAGAGGCGGAAGCAGAAGCGGAAGCCAAGGCAAATACCATAGCTGGCCGGACGCGTTCGAAATCCACTTCTTGCTCTCCAACATCTACTCGCATGCCTCTGCCTGCTATCGACGTCGCAGTTGCGAATGGGGAGGGCTCTCGGCCGTCCACTGCAGACCCCACCTTGATGACACCCAGTCAATCACCTCCACTCTCGAGCTCATCCATAGTGGGGCGTCGTCCTTCTGCGATATCAATATCGTCCCTTCAGCGTCCGGTTTTCCCTCTGAAGCTTGATCTTTCGGCAGATTCTCTTCGGATCTCCGCAGCGGAGGCTTCCCTTTTTGCGCAGAGCTTTTCCTCCCCTGTAACCCTTCCACCCAAAACGGCCCAGCCGTACGGTCCTGACGAGTTACCTCCCGACATGATGGCTGCTCTAGCATCAGCGTCGAGCACCTCTGATGCGGCCAGGTCTGTTGATATCGACCTCACAGGCTCAGACCCTTCAGATCCCGACGTCAAAATGGCTTCAGTTGGCAATAGCGCGGATAAACCTATCGAATTAGATCTCGACGCAATGGACATCGACATGGCAGCAATGTCTGATCTCTTTGGAGATGCAGATTCCGGCTCGAATAATGGAGGAAGCGCAGTAGAAGGCCTGTTCACACCTGTATTGCCTGGCCCCGATATGCCATTAATCCATAACATGGGAGACGGGAAAAGCGCAAAGGATGACGACGAAAGCTTCCTGAGCGCACTCGGCGACAACAATGACGATATCTTCGCGTCCCTTGGAGCCAACGATCACGACAATGCCCAGTCTGGAGCGATCGGGTCTGCTCCGTCAGCCTCGTTATCTGCCCCGTCGCCAGGAAGCCTTCTTGCCAGTTTTTCCCAGATGGGAGATATCCCTGGCTCGGATCAGACTTCCAACCTTCCCAATGAGGGTACATCGTCGTATGACTTAGACCCCCTGGATCTTTCCCATCTTAGCCCTGGGTTCTTTGGGGACACACAGAACTCGGAGATGAATTTCGATATGGCGGAGTTGCTGAGTATGGGTGGTGGGGATCAACTGCCGGACACAGAGTCCAATCTTCAGCCGAAAATGGAGACATAACCCCGAGCTTGTATATCATGAGTGCAATGTAATTTTTGACATCAATGCTGGGGCTGGTTGGGATTCGGATGTGTTACGTCTTTGCTAGAGCTGCACATGCATTGTTCATTCGTAGTCAGTGCCCTGCGCCACTGGACCTTCCGAACTAGTAGGGTGCGTCAACTGAAGATAGATCGCCAAACATAGTCTCCCGTAGTCAGACTCCACAAGATTTTCATGATAGTCGATAAAATTACGCCAAACAAGAAAAAAGAGAAAGAGCGTCCATTCGTACGAACATCTTCTATAGCTGCTTCCTCCGAGGGAAAGACAGGGCAATCTGTATGGATATGTGTAACCGTCAAGGATATAAGATCCCGTATGGGCCGGAAATCCAAAGGAATGGCGGGAAATCCAGAGGAAAGGCCAATACTGGCGTTGATTCGACAAAGAGGCCAGTACAGAGCTAGTAGGTATAGGTGAGAACGCACGGACCGTATGATGTCATATCAGTCATAATACCGCCGCGAAGAGAAAATAAGTAGGAAAGCATACGAGGTCGTACAGAGTCGTGAGGTACGTAAGATCTGAATGTAAGGGGAATTCCATGACCCTTACAATATGCAGACACACACCCCGCGCCTCCGGCCCTTCCCACGTTCCTTTCCCTATAAGTAGTCACAGTTATACTGAAAGGTGTATTCACGTGGACGGTGACGCGGTTGTGACTTGACGCGTTTTAATCTGCTGTGGACCAACTCCGCTCTCCGCTTTCACCAGCAAACATCTTATAATTAGCTGGTATGGCTCGTGGACGCGGCAATTTCGGTCTCTCCTCAGCACGTGGTGGCTTTCGGGGGTCTTTTCGCGGATACCGTGGCGGTGGATCGTGGCGCGGTGGTCGTGGCAGAGGCCGCGGAAGGGGAGGGACTAAAGCTGGAGAAGCTGGCCCTCGGCGTGAAGATGACGGAACTCAGCTGGCGGAAAAATTTGAGGCAGTTAGGGTGCGTGATGAAATCGACGAAAAGCTCGGGTTTGCAAGAGCGCAAGAGGGTGTAAGAAAGGAAGGCTGGCTTGTCAACATGCACCCGGTATGTTCTGCTGGGATTTCCTCTCCTAGAACTCGGACTCATGGCACTACAGACTCTGGTCAAAGATGCAGAATGGCCTTCCGGCAAGGCTGCAGTCGACTTCTACTTTATTCAAGACGATGGAGGAATGTTCAAGTGCACGTACCAATACGAGCCGTATTTCTACATCTGCTGCAAGGTAGTCTCGAAGCTTTACTCCCAAATTGTATTTTTATTCTTGTTGAAGAGTGGCACAGAAACGACCATAGAAGAATGGCTGAACAAGAATACGAAGGTATTATCTGCCGCATCACACGAGAGCGAAAGGAGGATCTCAAACTACCAAACCACTTGATGGGACATCGTCGCCTATATCTTCAACTCTGCTTTCGAAACGTCTCTGATCTTTTGGCCGTTCGCCGCGACATTGTCCCTCTTGCGCTTGCCAACAGTGCGAAACGCGACGCAGTTGACGCGTACGCCGAGGTTGTAAGCGCGACTGTTGGTGCTAGCATGGACATTGAGTTCGAGGGAGGGTGGGATGATGCGGGTGGGCGCTCCGGTAAAGCTGGGTCGCGCGATAAAGACCCGCGGGAAGGGATAATCGACGTACGGGAATACGACGTACCGTATTACCTGCGTGTCGCCATCGACAACGACCTCCGCGTCGGTCTTTGGTATGCTGTCACGTTCACCGCGGGCCAGCCTGCCTTCAACCTTATCGCTGAGCGTGTCAAACGTGCGGATCCTGTGGTCATGGCATACGATATCGAGACGACAAAGGCACCGCTCAAGTTCCCTGATCAGGCTATCGACCAGGTTATGATGATTTCGTACATGGTCGACGGGCAGGGATACCTCATCACGAACCGGGAAATTGTCAGCGAAGACATTGAAGATTTCGAGTACACTCCCAAGGACGGGTACGAGGGACCGTTCATTGTTTTCAACGAAGCGGACGAAGTAAGATCCAATTTTGATTGCCATGCAATCTGTTCACTCTTCCCTAGACGGCAACTATTATGCGCTTCTTCTCGCACATCCAAGACGTTAAGCCCACAGTCATGGCCTCATTTAATGGAGACTTTTTTGATTTCCCATTCCTTGATGCTCGGGCGAAGGCCAACGGAATTGACATGTTTCTCGAAACTGGATTCGCTAAGGACGCGGAAGATGAATACAAGAGTCGAACATGTGTTCATATGGATTGTTTCCGTTGGGTGAAACGAGATTCGTATCTACCACAGGGAAGCCAAGGCTTGAAAGCTGTAACGACCGCGAAACTTGGATATAATCCCATTGAGTTAGATCCCGAGCTCATGACGCCGTGAGGATTTTCTTTCTTCCATCAGCAGCGGCTCTCACACCTTGATAGTTATGCCTTGGAGCAACCGCAGGTCCTGGCGCAGTATTCGGTGTCCGACGCCGTAGCGACGTACTATTTGTACATGAAATACGTACATCCATTCATCTTCTCTCTGTGCAATATCATTCCGCTCAATCCGGATGAAGTGTTGCGCAAAGGAAGCGGTACTTTATGCGAGACTCTGCTTATGGTCAGTGCATTTTGCACCCGTTCCTTTATTTGAATTCACGCCATTCTAATTTCGTACGCAGGTCGAAGCATACCGAGGACATATCATCATGCCGAACAGACACGAAGAGGCAAACGGTAGTATGTATGACGGACATCTGTTGGCTTCAGAGACATATGTCGGAGGGCACGTTGAGGCGTTGGAAGCAGGAGTTTTCAGAAGCGATATTCCGACTCACTTTAAAATCGAGCCTGCTGCCGTTCAGCAGGTAAGGCTTTTTTCGGCTTTCGGAAGATCGACTGATCGTTTGTAGTTGATTGACGACCTGGATGCTGCTCTCACTTTTTGCATTGTCGAGGAGTCAAAATCTTCTCTCGACAAAGTTACGAACTACGATGAAGTCAAAGATGGGATCCAAAAAGCCCTTGAGCTTATGCGCGACAATCCACTGCGGATGGACAACCCACTCATCTACCATCTTGATGTCGCCGCCATGTATCCCAACATCATGTTGTCCAATCGACTCCAGCCCGACTCGATGGTGGACGAATCTGTCTGCGCGGTTTGCGACTACAATCGGCCCGGTAAAACGTGCGATAGACGTCTCGAATGGGCGTGGCGTGGGGAGTTTTTTCCTGCACATCGGGATGAATTCAACATGATCAAACATGCTCTCAATCAGGAGTCCTTCCCCCCTCGTCGTCCTGGTGGCCCTCAGCGGCGTTTCCCCGACCTCTCCGAGGCCGAGCAGACCGCTTTGTTACATAAACGTCTCGGTGATTATTCACGCAAGGTTTACAAGAAGACAAAGGATACGAAGGTCGAAAACCGTGAGGCCATCGTGTGCCAGAGGGAGAATCCTTTCTATGTGGATACCGTGCGGACGTTCCGAGATCGGCGATACGAGTACAAAGGCCTGCATAAAACCTGGAAGAAAAACCTCGATACCGTTGTAACAGAAGGAAGGTCGCTAGGAGAAGTCGACGAGGCGAAGAAAATGATCGTGCTGTATGATTCCCTGCAGCTTGCGCACAAGTGCATCCTCAACTCCTTTTACGGTTATGTCATGCGCAAAGGGGCCAGGTGGCATTCGATGGAGATGGCTGGAATCACTTGTTTAACAGGCGCAACCATTATCCAGATGGCGCGAGCCCTTGTTGAACAGATCGGTCGCCCGCTTGAGCTAGATACAGATGGTATCTGGTGCATGCTTCCAGGCGTGTTTCCTGAGAACTTCAAATTCAAGCTCGACAACGGGAAATCGATCGCGTTTTCGTATCCTTGCACGATGCTGAACCATCTGGTTCATGCCCAGTTTACGAACCACCAGTACCACGATCTGGATCCTGACACAGGAGAATATGCGATACACAGCGAAAACTCGATTTTCTTCGAGCTTGACGGTCCGTACAAGGCCATGATCCTTCCATCGTCTAAAGAGGAGGACAAACTGCTGAAGAAGCGTTACGCTGTCTTCAATGACGACGGGAGTCTGGCAGAGCTGAAGGGATTCGAGGTCAAGCGACGGGGGGAGCTGCAACTTATCAAGATCTTCCAGTCGCAGATCTTCGAAAAGTTCTTGCTGGGCACGACCACCGAGGAGTGCTACGCTGCCGTCGCCCAGGTTGCCGACCAATGGCTCGACGTGCTTTTCAGCCATGCAGACAACTTGGGAGATGACGAACTCGTTGAGCTGATCGCCGAAAATAGGAGCATGTCTCGAACGCTCGCGGAGTATGGAGGCCAAAAGTCCACATCGATCAGCACTGCAAAACGCCTAGCTGAGTTCTTGGGTGATCAGATGGTCAAGGATAAAGGGCTAGCGTGTAAATTCATCATCTCTGCTCGGCCCATTGGCGCCCCTGTCACAGAACGCGCTGTTCCTGTTGCGATTTTCTCCGCTGAGGAGAGCGTCAAGCGGACGTATCTCCGTAAATGGCTGAAAGATAACAGTCTGACGACCTTTGACCTACGATCTATTCTGGACTGGCAATACTACATCGAGCGCTTGGGCTCAGTCATACAAAAGCTCATCACAATCCCGGCAGCAATGCAGAGAGTCGCCAATCCCGTACCACGAATCAAACATCCAGATTGGCTCCATCGGCGTGTAGCTGGGGCCGTTGATAAATTCAAGCAAAATAAAGTCACCGATTTTTTCAAAATCATGTCCGAAGCGGAAAAAGCGCTTCAAGCGCAGCAGACACAGCCCATGGATATCGAGGACTTTGGCACCGAAAGTCAAACCAATGGAAATGGCCGACGTGCCGCCGTAATGAAGAAGAAAGCTCGCAAAAGTCCGGAACCGGCGGAGGTCACTTTTGCCCAGCCGCTGCCTGATCCGTCTGTCGATTATTCTGGGTGGATAAAAGCTATACGCCCTCGATGGAAGTATAGACAGGAGATGCGCTCAGGCTCTTCCGCCGCCACAGTTGTCCCTGCAATGTTCAAGAACACCAAAGTCCGAACCAATCGCCGATGGGATGTCCTACAGATTCGGCCAAGCAAGATACTTGGCCGATTTATCCTTTGGCTTTCAGTTGATTCCGATATCATCTCTGTGCCTTTTCGGATCCCTCGAGAGTTTTACATTAACCTCAGGACGCCAAAGGAAGAGATGTTTCTTTCTCAGTATTACTCTTGGGAGAAAGTCGCCCGAAATCTTCCTCGAAATTTAACGAGCGCGAACCTATACAAGATCGTGGTTCGTGAAGAAGTTTACCAGGAGATACAAGAGCACTTCATCGATCTCACAAACGATCCAAACGTAGACGGAGTGTTCGAGCTACAGGTATGTAGCTGCGTTCACGCTCTTGCTGTTAATTTAAAATGTTCTCCAGGTGCCATTGCCTGTTCGAGCTATGATCAAGCTCGGCAAGACCTGTTCGACCGATGACTCCAGTATGACCCTTAACCGATCCCAGACGGTAGGTCTGGATTTGAGTCAAGTCGATCGAGCGGGTTCCTCCTATTCCCGTCAAAAATATCTGGATGGTGGAAAGGAGAAGAAATACATCTTCCTCTATCATGCTTACTCTGCCAACGCACCGCTTCATGTCTTTGCAATGTTCCTTCCTACGGGACCCGTCAAACTCCATGTCGTCGATCCCGCCATTCGCCGGCAGCCCATCTCCCGACTCCAGTCTTCCTACGTAGAGCTCCTGAAGAAGCGACAACAAACTTTTGGCGCCAACAGCTCGATCGCTTACCCTGAGTCCCACGAGTTCACGACGACTTACCATGGCAATGATACGACGGCGTTGAAGGCCATTTCACGGGAGTTGGGCTTGTTGGAAGATAAATCCTTCACAATCGTCATCTCATCCAGCAAAGACCAAGCGTATTTCGACAGGCTTGTTCCAAAGCTGTCAAAATTCCCCGTCCTTTCCATGTCCAAGGCTCGAACACCACACACGTTGGATATCTTTCCCTGGCAGTCGAATGTCGCCGCGAAAATGGTCAGTCGATATCTGTCCCTTGGCACTTGGTTGGACCGGATGATCGCCTTGGCAGACTATTACGATGTACCGATCGGTCATATTGAGGGTGACCAGCCGCTGTTGCTCTCAGATATCAGTTTTGCGCGCCATCTGATCCAGCAGGACATGGTTCTATGGTGGTCGCCTGGAGAGCGGCCTGATTTGGGTGGTATCGAGAACGACAAGCGGCCGACGGAGGACTTCCCTAAATCGGAGTTCATTTCACCTGGCTCCTACTCTAATGTCTGTCTCGAGATTGTCGTTCGCAATCTTGCCGTTAATTCGGTCCTACATTCTGTTGTCGTGAACGAGCTAGAGGGCAGCGGGGGGCAACCGCGTTTGATTCGGTCTCACGAACCATGGACGAGTATGCCAATGCCGAGACTCAGCGTGACTTGACGCTGGGCGAGTCCAACGTCTCAACCCAGACGTTTGGAATTCTCCGAGCTATGGTCAAGGCATGGCTCCTCGACAAGATCGAATGTAAATTCGATGGCCCAGCCAATTTAGCGCTAGACCACTTCTGGCGGTGGATCAGCACGAGCGCTTCGCAGATGTATGACCCAAGTATTCATCGGTTTGTCCACGGCCTCATGCGAAAAACGTTCATTCAATTGTTGGCCGAATTCAAGCGCCTAGGATCGCATGTGGTGTACGCTGATTTCAGTCGGATCCTTCTTGCCACTTCCAAGCCACCTGGGACGGCACACGCCTACGCGACATACATCACGACGGCCGTGAATTCGCACGAGTTGTTCCATCACGTCTACCTGAATACAGAGCACTTCTATGACTTTCTGCTGTTCATGGACCAGGCGAACATGGGCGGCATCGTCTGCGAAGATCCGTTAGCCGTGGATCCGCCCGAGGAGCTGTCAATAGAAATGCGATGGAACATCGCTCTGTTCCTTCCACCAGCCATCCAGCAGGACTTCAATGCTGCCATCCAGTACTACATTGTGGAACTTTTCAAAATACGGCAGCGAACAAACGGTGGGGGGCGTGCACCGCTCCGCATAATGCGGAATGGGGATGGCGCGCCTGATACGACGCAGCGCGACGCGGGTAAAACGAAGGAAATGGAAGCGATTCAGGAGTTCATCGCTCGAAGATTGACACGGAAACTGCTCAAGACCGTGGGGAGCGTCCAAGACCGACATCGGGATGCTATGATGAACGACGAACTCATAGGCAACTTTGAGTTCCCTATCCTCCCGGGCTCGCATCTTCACCTCACTAACCCTGTACTTGAGCTTGTTAAGTCTGTGTGTGCCGCGCTGGCGCTCGCAAAGGAATACCAAGTGGAGGTTGGGCTATTGAAACGCAACCTGTTGGAACTAATTGGAGTTCGCGAGTTTGCGACTGAGGCGATATTCCGAAATCCCTGCGAGCCTCTCAAACTGTTCAATGTCCCTTGTCGGCACTGCGATGCGCTTCGAGACATGGACTTCTGCAGAGACGAGGAACTGCTTCCAAACAACACCGACGTGTCGCAGCGGTGGACATGCGTGGCCTGCCACGGAGAGTTCGATCGCCTCGCTATCGAGTTCACTCTGATTGAGGTCGTCTACAGTCTTGAGCGATCATTCGCGCAGCAGGATTTGCGGTGCTCGAAATGCCAGCAGATTCAGTCTGACAATGTGTCGCGCTACTGCCAATGCTCTGGGGCGTATCAGCTCACACTCAGCAAGGCAGACGTTCGGAGGAAGCTCAGGACGATCGTTAACGTTGCCATCGTTCATCACTTGCCACGGCTGAAGGTTCGCATTTTTGCCTTTTTCCACACTTTGGATGTAACCAACCGGCCATCTATCTATTCAGGAATGCGCGGAAACCCTGCTGAACAATTGGTAAAAGGGTTAGAGTATTTTCTTTCCATGGATACCTCTCTCATCGATACCCAAATGCACCCAATGATATGTTGTACAGTATTCTGTCTTTCGTTTTCAAATGCATCCATGTTTATAGTCCATCTAAAAACTCCAGCGAAGTAAATGTACTGTCTTATGAGGAGGGTAACACTTTCTTCAACCAATTGCCCAAGTCCTTCAGCTCCTGCGGGCCTATCGAATGCGACATGCCCTCATATGTGTTGAAGGACACCCCATTTACCTCCCCTGTAGCGGCAGTGGGAAGACCAAGTTCCGAGGTCAGGAAGTTGACGCTTTTTTGTCCCAAACTGTAGCTTATCATGGGGTCCGACGTTCCGTGTCCCCAGAAAATTGGTACAGAGGCGACGTGTGGTGATGCAAGCTGGTAAATCTGGTCGTGAGAGTCGATTACATTGCCCAAATGCAGGCGTGCGTACCTCTTTGAACTTGGGATACTCGCCGTTCTTGTCTCTCAGAGGTAGTCGTCCACTTAGAACGACCACGCCTCCGAGCTGCTTCGAACTGATCATGCCGGTTAGGAGGGACATCGTAGCACCTTGTGAGAAGCCCCCGATCACAATACGGCTAGGGTCGATTCCAGATTTGATCTCATTGGCGATAAGTTGGTCCAGAGAGGCGAAACTCTCAAGCATCCCGCTCTCGTCGTCTTCACTGGGCGGGTTGAATGAGAAGAGATCGAACCAAGCGGGCATTTTGTGTTTCCCGTTGGCGGTTATCGGGCGCACAGGCGCATGGGGCAAAATCCACGAGATGTGACTAAGAGCGGGATCGTTATGAAACTGGGATGCAACAGATTTCATCCCATGTCCCGAGTCGCCTAATCCCTATTTACCCGTCAGAAACAGTTATTGAGGTGCGCGGAGTCGACCTACATGGACGAGAATGAAGGTCGCAGAGTGGTTGTCAGCCGGGACCTTGATAAATGCAGGTGGTTTAGCGGTGGGGGCCATAAGTTGGTGCGCAGATAGAAGTCCAGGTATAAGTCTTGCCAAGTTATATCGCATTCACTGCAGCCCTAAAGTGTATTTGAACCACTGGTTCTCTTGAGTCAGCCGTATGGTGGGATGTGTCAACCTGGTAATGGTGTTTACTCAAGCTGCCAGCAATAGCGATAGCCACGTGAGGTGTATCCACATTCTGGGCCGAGGCGTTGGGCCAAGAAAGTAGTGGTGCTATAAAAAATCCGGGAGAAACCAGCTTGCCGAAAGAGCGATACACAACTACAGTACATGGACTCCGGTGTTATGGTCATTTTTTGACCAAAAATGCTTACGTAATTTCTTTGTCTTTGTTGTCTTGTCTCTTTAGTCTAGGCTCGTTTCAGCCTCTCTAGTATCCCGGGCGTGAAATCTGAAGACAGTCGTTCAGATCACGTATACTAGAGAGGCTGGAGTTTACGAGTACAGCCGAATACGAACTGCCTCGGAGTTTGAAATTGAAACGCCATAGAAACGCTGAGCCATCAGCTCCATCAATTAGTGCCTCAAAGTCGCAGAAAAGAAATGCTCAAAGGTCGTTCATTCCTTGGGTTAAATTCTACCGAAAAATTTGGTGGGTCTCTTATTGATCCAAATATGCGCCTGCAAAAAGTACGGCGCGAATAGAGAACTTGAGAGGCCCGAGGGACATGCCATCAAATGTTTTAAACTCCGAGGCACTTCGTACTAAGCTGTACTCGTAAATCCAAGCCTATCTTTAGTCTCGACTTGAGACCTTCAAAGCTCGGTCGTCACGGTGCAGAAGCAGCACAGAATGAACTCACCTACTGACTTGATGCATCGCATCTCCGAGTCCGCTCGCGCCGTCAAGTCGGCGTCGTCTCGCCCATTCCGGCCCTCCCGCGGGCGCTGCGGCGCTGCCAACTTGACGTGGTTTGCTTGCGGCCAGTTCCCGGAGTGGGCAAGTATCCCTGCTCCCCCATCTTGACTGTGGTCTAGTGTCGTGAACCGCAGCCCCCGGTATCCGCGTACGCTGCCGTCGACGTTATCGACAATGTTTCTTCGTGAGGGCGCCGCTTAATCGAAGCTTAGAGTGCGTCGCTTTAGCATTAGCGTGGTGTTATCTAGCCGGGGTATGGAGATGCGTGGGTAGAGAGGTCAAAGAAGGAAAGAACACAGAACACCGCGCGCAGGGCCACACACGAGCCCGCCTCCGCCACTGCCTTCCCTTAACTAACGCAATGAGAAACACAAGCTCTTTGTTATTAAGTTTCACCGAAAAACTGCAGTACATACATAGTGCAGAAATGATACAACACATTTATTGTCGCGGCATAATATAAATCTGTAGCTTAAAAGAGCAAACTATGACCAAGAAAGAAGAAACGAGGAAATTCCTTACAAAAGTGAATTAACTGGAGTATCGGCGACTCGGAAGCGACGCGCCCGCCCGCTTGAAAGCAAAAATCAATTACTATAAATGGCTGCAAGCGTTGTACCCAAGCTAAATTACCCAAAACGGCTGCCTCGATCATTGACCTGGGCGGACGGACCAAGCTGTGACCCACCCGCCAAATGATGCTCAGCACCCGCCAGGCGGAGTTCGGGCGTTGAATTTAGATGACCTGTGGTAGTGACCAGGTCTCCAGCTGGGTTGACCCAAGAGGCGGGAGGCGGGAGGCAGGACTCGGAGGCGCCAGCGGAATCCGGATAGACCGCATTGGGATGATCACATCAATCCTTTTTGTTCGGTCGTTTGATGGGATCTAATCCTACCAATCGACTCTCTCCTGGAACAGTATGACCGGGTCAGCAGTTTTTATGTCAACGGAGCGGCTGCGGCGCCGGCAAGTACTAGTGTACGTGGCAGACGCGGTGATGCTCCAGCCAGGGTTGTCCGGGCAAAACCCGCAATTTTGGCCTCAAAAAGCTTATGTTTTGGGCAGTTTCTGGCGTGAAAAAGCCTATATCGGACAAGGGTCTTGGAGTGCCGAGATGCCGATGCTTACATCCACAAAATTGTGCCAATTTTCGGCACCTCCCGGAGCCTTCCGCCGTCTAAAATATCGCCTCAAAAAGCCTACTCCGGACAAGGGTTCGCGGATTTTGGAAGCTTGACAAGGAAATCCCCAAATTTCGATCTCAGAACGCTTATTTTCGGGACGACACTTGGCTGGAGCTTCACAGGGCCTGTGATGACTCTAAGCATCCGTGTAGGTCTAGGCTGCCGTCGTGTACGCGTCCCGGTGGCAGCGACTGTGTACTGAGCTGCACAGTAAATTCGCATTGCGTGAAAGATGCTGTGTGCACACGAGACATGTGAAAGTTTCTGAATTTGCTCCATTGAGGTTCAGAGAGGCAGACTTGTGTGTCCGACTGAACACATGAACGCTGCAGATGGTGAGATAATAGTTCTGTATGGGGATGAAAGCCAAAGACATCAAAATGAAACGGAAGTCTCTCGTGTAAGAGAACGCATAATATCCTACCTACATACAAAATCCGGGCCCGTGGGGTAAGTAGTGCGACCTAGTGCGACGCGACAGCCGGGTCATCAAAATGACTGGGAAGACCTATAAGACCTTGTTGAATTTTTGAGGTCGCCGACGCATGCAACAGACAATGTTCACTCACGCACTGATCATCCTAGCTTTCTTTGGCGCTTTGGGCTTGTGCAAATTGTATGAGAATGTTGCTGACCTCCCCGGTCCGCAATATGACTTTGTTGTTGTTGGAGGTATGTCTCTGCCACTGACATTGGTTCGTGAAATTGGATCCTACCTCCAGGCGGAACGGCGGGCAACGTCGTCGCAAATCGCTTGACGGAAAACCCAGAGGTTTCGGTCCTGGTGTTGGAGGCGGGAGTGTCGTAAGCATGTCTTGACGCCCTGAGGTCTGATTTCTGATATACGTATGTTTTGAACAGAAATGAAGGGGTCCTTGACTCGGAAGTCCCGTTCTTGTTGGGCGGGCTCCTCACCTCCACCAACCCCTACAGTTGGAGTACGTGAATAGTCCTGGTAAAATCCTTTTGAAACCCATAACACAGCGCAGACTACACTACAACACCGCAGAGCGGATTAAATGACCGTGTTTTAGGGTACCTCAGAGGTCAGTGCAAACACCCTGACGAAAATGCGGGAATATTGAATGTTGAATAAGGGCACCTGCTGGGAGGATGCAGCGCCCACAGTAAGCTCTTTGCCATTCCCGTTCGACCGAGGTGTTAATCAGAACAGACGGAATGGTGTACACCCGCGGCGCAGCAGATGATTTCAACCGCTACGCAAACTTAACGGGCGACAAGGGGTGGTCCTGGGATCAACTCTTTCCGTATTTCCTCAAGGTACCATCTGAACGAACATGCGATACTTTTCGAATTAACGTACACCGCTAGAACGAAAAATGGAGCCCACCAGCGGATGGACACAATACGCAGGGTCAATTCAACCCTGCTTTGCATGGAACAGATGGCCCCATTTCCGTCAGCCTCACCGGCTTCCCGTGGTCGGTGTTCGAGCATCATGCAATCCAAACGACAAAGGAGCTGCCAGACGAGTTTCCGTTCAATTTGGACATGAATTCAGGGCAGCCGCTGGGTGTCGGTATGTTCCACGCTTGTGCTCTCAATTGATAACTGACACGACAAATAGGGTGGTTGCAATCTACCATAGGTGGTGGGGAGCGCAGCATGTCGGCGACGGGGTATTTGGCGCCGGAATTCATTCAGCGGCCGAATCTTCATGTTCTCCTGCATGCACAAGTGTCCAAGCTTGTCAATGTGACACAACAGAGTGGGAAACCAACCTTTGGTGGGGTGCAGTTCCTGTATGGTGCGTATTTTGCCCCTTTCCCACAGCTCCCTATGTCCGTTGAGTGTGTGTCTTCATTCGTTCAATAGGAACTTCTCTCTTCGTAGTGAAAGCGTCAAAGGAGATCATTATTTCCGCAGGGGCGATCGGGACCCCGCAGATCCTGTTGAACTCTGGAATCGGTGATCACAACGCATTAGAAGCACTGGGAATCCCGACGGTCCTGGATCTCCCGAGTGTCGGCCAGAACGCGTCCGACCACTCGTACTTCGAAATGGGCTGGTCCGTGAACTCCAACCAGACACTCGAGTCCATCACGCAAAACGCCACGCGGTTTGCCGAGGCGCTCGAGCAGTGGAACATGTCGCGCACGGGACCGTTTGTAGACTCCGGGCTCACCCAAGCGGCATGGCTCCGGCTAGCCGCGGATTCCCCCGCGTTCGACGTGCATGCGGACCCGTCGGCAGGCCCCGGAGCGCCGCATCTCGAGCTCCTCTTGAGTGTGCGTTTATTTAGTAAATAATCACTGATGTTTTGTGACTAATTTTCCTGCAGCCAGGTGGCATGCAAGGTGCACCTGGGCATTTCGTCACCTTCACCGTGGCCATGGTCAGCCCGGTCAGTCGTGAGTCCGCTCCTTCCCATTTTGCTTGGCCAGAGTATTTATTTTGCCTCAAGGTGGCTCGGTCACCCTTAGCAGCAGCGACCCCTTCGCCCCGCCGCTCATCGATCCCGGGCTTCTGACCAGCGATTTCGACGTGATCGCACTAAGCGAGGGAGTGAAGCTCGCACAGAGGTTTGTCAGCGCGCCCGTGTGGCGCAACTATCTCGGCGCGCCGACGGTAGACCTGGCAGGGATGAGCCCGGCCGAGCTGGAGGCAAACCTCCGTGACAACGCGCTGGCGGGCTCGCACATCGTGGGGACCGCCAGCATGTCACCGCGGGGTGCACGCTATGGAGTCGTGGATCCGGACTTGAAGGTGAAGGGTGTTGTGGGGTTGAGTGTTATCGATGCGTCGGTGCTGGTGAGAACTGCTTGTACGGTTTTATCCATGATAGCTGATAAATGATAGCCGAGGGTGCCGGGCGCGCATACTCAGGCAGCCACGTATGTAGTCGCAGAGCGCGGCGCGGACTTGGTGAAGCAGAGGTGGGCGTGAGCCAGCGTGGGCTGGCGTGACACGGGCGGAATTAGAGCCAAAAATATTATTTGAACTTCACCATTTTGTTGCAACACATATAACCGGATCGAACCACTAGATCAATTGGTACTATCTAACTACCAGCTGCAGATATATGTTAATAAATAAATACTACGCACCAGCCACCGCATTCATCGGCATTTGCTGTATGGTCATTGGTTTTATCTACTCTGACTGCCCCTATTGTTTGACTATTGTCAACGAACTTTGTATTCCTGGCAGTTACTAATTCGTCCTGATCCCCTCAGGCTGGACACAGCTAGTGATGATGCAGCTCTCTCTGCATGCTTATCGCGCGGCTCCCAGGTAGATGACTACTTTCTTCAAAACAGGCCCTCCATCATGTTGACTAGAAATAGATCTGATTTCTCGCGAGGGCTCGGAACGAAGGCGACGGCATTTTTATACAGTGCATGTCATCACATCACGGTTCCGCTTTTGGCAGTAAACAAGTCAAAACTTTGAAGTCGCTATAACATTATGCCCTCATCTTGGGTTGGTCTGAAAACACCTGGAAACACTTAAGGTAACATTAAAGAACCCAGCTTGTGCTTGGTTAGTTGCTCAATAAATATTTGACTTTTTCACCCTCAGAAAAGTGAAACAAACCCTAATGATGGCATCAGATTCCCATATCGGGTAGGGTTAGCGGTCACGTGCATTTCGGAGACGGCCGAGCGCCTGACCAGGGTTCGCTCACAGGGACCCAAGGGCATCTCCGAATGCAAGGGTGAACACATCTAGGACACTTCTAGATGCGTTGAACTTGATCATGGCCAGGAAACCCACCAGGAGACAATTTATTTTTTTCGGACCTCGAAAAAAGTGAAACACCGTGGGAAAAATGAGTTTTTGTGCTCAATCGCATTCTTTTGGCCGGTTTCGTGGCTCAGAAAATCAGGAAAAAATTACAAATTTTTCGTTGACTGTGAAAAACATGTGCAGAGAAGTGGTGACTTGCACTGTATTGTTCCCGTATCGTTCCCAAATCATGTTTGACGTCCATAAATGACTCGGATCCTAATGACAGCGCGCTGCATATGGCTACTGTATAATGGTAGATTCACGCTGACCATTTTTCGGCTGCAATACGTATCATCTCGAGTCATCTTGACTTCCTCGCGATTTTCGACGTTACAATGCTCTACGATGGGCACATTTAGCAGGATTGTTTCGTCCATAAGATTTACGGCAAGAATATGTGCACGCAGGTTTCGTTGGCTAGAGTCCATACTTACAGAAATTGGAATTGTCAATCCGTCCCAGCTCTTTTGGCACTTCAAGTTTATTGAGTCTTCGTACTTTAGGACTCGATCGTATCACTCTCCTACGTATTTTATCAGTCTATAGCAAGGAGAGTGCATGAGCTAGTTTGACACCATAATATAGGTGCCGCGAGTTGTCTGCATTCAAGACTCGAAAGCTTGAAAGGCCTTGAGATTGTCGCCAATCATCAAGCCAACCAACCATGATTTCCTTTTACAGAATTTCTAGCATACATCCTCTTCCGGAGTTGGGTGTGGATTCGATTGACATAGACGAAATGACATGGCTTGACAGATCTGACAATACGGCTGACTCAAAAGGTTGACGTTGTGTACTACTAGTACTTGAAAAGCGACTGAAAAGTTTATAATGATCCCCCAAAGACTCATACCAGGACTCCTTTCAGCATTCTATCTCATGGCGCCCTCCGTTAAAGCACCTCAATACCTCAAGATTGATGCCACCAAGGCGCACTCCGCCACGGTCATCCTTATGCATGTAAGAGCCGTAATATTAATTGAGAGAGCTCGAATTGAATATATTCGCCCGTAAGGGACTGGGAGATTCTGTAAGTCATTCTGGGAAGCTGCCGCAATAAAACTGACATTTGGCCGCGAAGGGTCGCGGAATGTATCCGACTGCCAATATGTTTCACCAGGATCCAAGCTTCGCACACATTAAATGGATACTCCCGCACGCGCAAGTATACCCATGGCTCACGTTATGTAGTTGTCTCATCTATCCTTTGACAGACCTGTGCGGCCCATACGAGCGAACGGGAATCACAAGATGCCGGCTTGGTTCGATGTCTACAACTTTGCGTTCGAAGGGGAGGAAGATGAAGCAGGTTCGGCTTCTCCATGCTCACCTTTCTAGTCCGTTTCTGTGTTCACGCCACCCGCATCCAGGCATGCTGGAAAGCATCGCCAGTATCGACCAGCTGCTCACTCAAGAAGTCGACTCCGGGATTGCTCCTGGCCGCATCGTCCTCGCCGGATTCACCCAGGGAGGTGCTATGACGCTCTTGACTGGCTTGACTACCAAGAAAAAGCTGGCGGGCCTGGCGATTATGAGTGGACGGCTACCTATCTCAGACAAGATCAAGACGGTACCTTGCCTGCTTGTCTAACCATTATTTCGAGATTGACTGAATTTGGCTCAGATGGCCCCTCCACACGCTACATCCCTTCCCGTGTTCTGGGGCCATGGTATCGCCGATCCCCTCGCGAAGTTCATTTTCGGACAAGTTTCCGTAGAGTTCATGACGAAAGAGATGGGCTTTGAAGCTGCGCCTTCCACCGGAGAGGCAAAAGGCATCGAGTTCCATGGTTACGAGGGTCTGGGAACTGGCATGAGCCAGCAGGAGCTGCGAGACCTTGGGGTGTGGCTGAAGAAGGTGTTGCCTGCGGTAGATTGAACAGGAAAGCAATGGACTTGGTTTAGAATTTGTACTGTTGTCACGGTTCAACGTTCAATAAGGACTGTATATACGCGGCTGGCCGCTGGCTGTTAGCGGCCCGCGATAAGATGTGCCACATGGCTATCATTATCTCATTATCTTGGCGCTCAGGTGCAGACTCTTAAGAATGGTTCACCAATGTGACGCCATCCGGGCACTGCGTCGTGGTATCAATGTTGCATCGGACTGTCCTTGCTTTCGCCGTATCGTGTCTTTATTGGCTGACTCCGGTAGTGGCTCAGCCTAGTCCTGAAGAGCTTGCTCCTTTGCTTTCTGGTTTCGAAGCGGCCAACTTGGGTAAACGTGTCCCGCTGTCGACCAATGACCCGACTGTCGCCCCCTTGATTGATCTTCAGGTTTTCGCTCCTCCTGTTATCCCAGAAAACGGCAAAAGGTGTATTGTCAAATTACTGCAGCATTCATTCGGTATGACACAATGTCGTTGCTTTTGCGAGACCGTCCCCATATCAATTGTATAGGCGATGGATCATACAATGCGCCCGCAATCGTGGACTATGCCCCTCCAACTGATTCAGCATGCGGAGAAGTTGGGAAATGGGCGGCTATCAGTTTGAATCTCTCAGTTTATTCGTGAGTATATACAATGTTCAAGCTACCTATGCATATTGATTTGAATCCTTTCCAGTATCGGAACCCAATACGATCGACTTGCCGTAAGTTTTTCAACTCCAATAATCCCTTCGATGTTGACTTTCCTCAGTCGATATACCTTTCACACTCAGAAAGTAAGTTGGCGAGGTCCTTCGAGCCATGTATATCGATCATGAACATCGTACCTGCCAGTCTGGCGCTCGTCCAGCGCTGAGCCTACCAAGTCTGGGACCATCTGGAATACGTATGCTGCTTTGTGAGGGTGATTATGTCGAGATTTCTGAAAGTATCGAAAGGATCAAGGACGTCACTCATTTTACTCCACTCTTCGCTGAAAAGGGTCCCTTGATGATGGATTTCAGCAATATCATCGCTCCTGATTTGTAGGTATCAATAGACACGGTTTTACCTGGTCAACTGACAAAAGCTTTGTGTAGGCTGCTTGACGGTGTTTTCGATGGTATTGTCTTCAGGGTATCCTGTGCAGACGCCAGAGCTAAATTGTTCGCTATGCAGTTGTACTTACTGCAGCATTCTACGCGCCAACGAAAAACTTTCCGACTCCAGTCACATCGGATATGATAATACCACTCTCAAATCTGAACGATACCCTGGCAAACTTCTTCACGATCACGGACGATGTAGGGGGTGTAACTAATGTAACACTGCCGGATTCTGCAGTCGAAGCCTATGTCGAGGTGTTTTGTTCCGGAAATTCTGCAGAAGAGTTCTGGTACCTGAGAACGTATCTCTGATTTGATTATTGGGCGGGCACTGATGCTATAATCCACAGATACACCCGATGAATTTGTGCAAGATTTTCCTGAATCCACTGGAGTAATCGGCAAAGGACCGTTCCGGGAAGTACAAGTCTTGGCAAGTCGCTCAGGCTTCCAGATCTGGATAGATAGCTGAAGACATCCTTGTCTGTACTTACAGGTTGATGGCCAATTGGCAGGTGTCGTCTGGCCTTACGCGGTGATTTATACCGGAGGCATCACCCCTTCAAATTGGCGGCCACTTACCAGCTACGGCGCATACGATCAGCCAACGTACTGGGTGGATATCACACCATTTATCCCAAATCTACTGGATAAATCCGCACACCATGCTGTCACGCTCCGTGTGCTCGGCCAGGGCACCAGTCCTACTTTCAACTCTGACTGGTTTGTCAGTGGCAGTATTCACGTTAGGAAAGGAAGGTCCAAGACCACCGGAAAAATGACAACTTATAGCGCTCCCAAATTACAAATTTCGACCGTCGGTGGGGCAAGTCCCGGGAATACAACAGTCTGGACAAAGGTCATTGCCCACCGAGAGTTGAGGATTGAAAGCGTGTTGCATACTTCTGAAGGAACGAAAAGCGTTAGCTTCTCGCAGTCGTTGAATTATATCAATGAAGCCCGATATGCTGACGAAGGCTGGATTCAAGTAAGTAACATTGCCTACTTCTCGCAGAGTCACGGAGTCGACGTTGAGCTCTAACTGCGCGGTAGTGGGGAGAACAGACCACCACAGGAACGACGGTAGCCAATCATCAAGGGAAAAAAGTCCTTCGGGATGCATTTAGCTACCCGCTCAGCGTCTTTTCCAACTACTCACTTTACACTGACGAATTTGGTTCGTACCTTCGAGATCTCGTAGGCTTTTGTTTGATAATAATCGATTTTGTAGGAAGTTATGGCTCGGAAATAAACCAGACCCACACCCGAGCGCTACAACCACCGATAGGTTCTTACCGCGTTATTCAATCAGTCCAACATGCTCGTGGCTCGATTGGGATGGACAACTGGCCTGGGCTCCGGCACGCCATCAACGGTACCGGCGCGACTGACCAGAGGTTTGGATACCTTGATGGACGAGGGGCGACATATTACCGCGACATTGCGGCAAAAAATGACGGATGGGTAAGGGACAGTGTCTGGGGATCATTGCGCGATGCAAACCCACCTGTCCCACCGAACCAGATATTCGGTCCAGGTGGAGGGCCAGGATTCAGGAGAATGGTACAAAGAGGAGGCTTAGCCTGAGAAGTGAACTCGCGAATGTCCTGAATTTTATTCCTCCGGTAGAACGGGTTTTCATTCGAGAACAGTATGAGATAACGTTGTGACCGACATAAGAAGCAAGGGCCGATTCTCTTGTCGTATAAAGCAGATATTCCAGGAGAACACCAACTGCCAACCAGCCTCCTCCTCGTCCCCTCCCTTAGATTTATGCAGCTCTTTGGTGGCACGACCTAAGTGGCCTTTGGGTACTAACGGCGCTGGGATCTTGGGATAATCCGAAGATTTCAGAATCTGCTGGGCGCTGACTTGGAGAGCTGAATAGGCTGGAATCCCTATATAGATCCTTGTATAGAGTGGCAATCGTGATGGCAACTGTCAAGCTGTGCCAAACAGCGATGATATCATCCCCTTCTGCCTCCATCCGTAATCTCCGTCGATTCGTGACGACGGCGAGTAAGACTATGGTAACTAAACACCGTCGATCCCATTATACCGAAAACGCCGGCGAATTGCCATGGAACACTCTTTCGTCACGACGGCACCTAGCAATATATAACCTCAATGGCACTTGTCTCGTTCTGGTCAGCTGCGCTCACCCTCAGGTTACTGGTTAACTCTGAGTGCCCCGTTTGACAAGCCGGCTTGTCAAACTTGAACTCTCTTAACGATGATTTTACGACCTCTTGCCCGCCTTTTTGCTCTTTCTGCACTGAACATCACCATCACTTCAACTCATGCTGCACCACTAGGGTGAGGCCAAAGAACCGTAGTCTTTTCGTTTTTATTCATGCCCTTGTAGACGCCTTGAAGGTATCCATGTTCGGACTTCACAATTCGAGCAATAGTGCGTTTTTTTCTTCTCCGGCCGTCAGTGTGAAATTAAATGTAGTCGTCAGTACGCGGCGAGACGAGATTAGTGACCTGGTGGGGAATATAACAGGAAATCCTGTTTCTAATGATGGTGAGTATCCTAGCTGATGCTTTAGACGGGAGAAATAATTCTTGTACCAGGCAACTTGACCCAAACGTTGGGGTCTTTGTTTGGAGCGAACTCTACGACCCCATCTTCATCTGAATCGGTGGCAACTTCGTCTGCAACGCTTTCGCAATCTGAATCAGTGGCAACTTTGTCTACCACGCTTTCGCAATCTGGTTCAGTCGTTTCACAGTACACTTCGACTGCAATGTTCTCCCTTCCCACGGGAATGGGACCGGGATCTGGGGAAAGTGATGACGCAGCCTCCATTCTCTCCGAATTCGATAAAATTCTGGGAGCCAGCGCTACTCTTGTACCCAATATACCTATACCGTCAACACCAGTGGGCGGAACAAGCAGTGATCCTTTCTCGGGTTCCGGTGGCTTCGGCGATCCTGAAACGGACCCCGGGGACGTTTCCGGCGACCCCGCGCCCTCTCCTCCCCAACCAGAAGGTCATCGTGGCAGTGGAACACATACAAACCAAAAACAGTGTGCAGAGTCTTACGCTGTCGTCTCTGGAGATACATGCGCTGCTATCTGCACCGTGTTCAACTTAACGGCCGTCGACTTCCTCAGAATGAATCCAAGCGTCGGTGCTGCTTGCACGAATCTGCAACTCGGGCAGAGGTACTGCGTTCAGAAGGGCGGGTCCAGGGAAGCGGATTATGGGGATGATGAAGATTGGGACGATAAGCACGACGACGAGTACGAAGAGGACGATGACGATGACGGCGACAAACAAGTCACAGTCGTGCACATTGACGCTCCCGCCGACGACATGCCCTGCGACTGTGAAGATCCAGAATCTGCCCCGACCAGCACCTCGCCGTACGGCAGTTCCTCTTCCAACAGCGTCGCAGGCTCCTGGCAAGGCGGTCTTCCATCCCCTGCGATCCCCTCCGCGCCAATCAGTTCCATCATCTCCAGCATCCTGCCCCAACTTCCAATTCCGACTCTCTTCCCTCCCATAGGCATGAACTCGACGGATGACTTCAACTCGACCGACCCAGCACTGCCCCCGGATTCAGATCCCTCAGGCAATAGCTCCTCTACGGCAGCTCCGTCGCTGGCACCGTCCATGGGAGGTCTTCCGTTTGGCAACGGCACCACAGATCCGTTTGGTAACAGCACCGCGGACGCGTTTGGCAACAGCACCACGGATCCGTTTAGCAACAGCACCGCAGATCCGTTTAGCAACAGTACCGCGGATCCGTTTGCCGCGTCGCAACCTGCTCCTTCTGCGACCCTGGATCTTGGAGACCCCGCATTGGCGTCAGCGTCAGCGTCAAGTAGTCCGGATATGTCAATATCAGGTAGCTCGGTGACCGTGATGGATAGCCGAGCCGCCCCATCCGCGTCCCCTTCGTTGCATCCCAAGACAGTGAAAGTGACTTGGGAGGAAGATTTCTAATGGCGGATCTCATGTGCTGTATCTTATCTGTTTTATTAATGGCATCTACAGTGTATGCTCAATTAGGAGTTGAATAGAAGAGTAATATTGCCAAGTCCTGTGTATTTTAATCGAGTTTAAAATGTATGTTTACTCAAGTCTGACGGGCGAGTGAATGTTAGACGTCGCGAGAACTCTCGCACCCCCTCCACGCCGAGTCTTACACCCCGGGCACTAAGTGGAGAGGCTGCCGTACTCCTGTTGCGCGGCCCACGGCGCACGCAGCGTACCGCCCCGCGCGAGTGGATTGATCCTGCGATCATCTGAGACACCTAGCGAGCAAAATGGCCGAAGAGGGGACAGGGGAGTCTCAGCTCTTCTCTCCTCCTCACCATTCTCTGCTCACTAGGTACGTCTCTTATTTCTCTCAGTTTTTATCTGTATTCCTGGCATTTAATGCACGCTAGTGTTTAAATCTTTCACCCACCGTGGTACACCTATTTATCTCTTAGTGATTCTTCTACATAGCGGTCCACGATCGAAATCATCCAGAGCCCCCTCGCTGACCGCATCAGCCGGGGCTGCGTTCTCGCTATCCAACACGTGCTCCAGCCTCCCCAACTCGAGCCAGTTAGATGTGCTAAGATTGGGTACACCTGCCCTACTACCCACTTGGCCGAATCACGCCAACTCTACTAGGTATCCGCCGAGGCGGGTCAGCTCCAGATCCAAAGTTCTGCGGCCATAATCAAGAGGGAGAGATTACGTCAAAATCTAACGAAGTCGCGCTGCTGCTCGTTGGCGACGGGCGACGAGGAGCGTGTTCAACGCCATGAGGATTTCCTTCCAAATCCAAGACGCTAAACGCGGAGCCCGTTCTACCACGATGACCCCCCATTCCGAGAGCCGACAAGACGGGCAGGTGGATGTAGTAAATCTAGGGTCTTTCACGAAGACCTGCCCCAGAGTCCGAGACACAAAGACAGCGACGCAACGCCACAATGATTGTCTTCTGGATTCAAGAGGCGACGCGTTGGCGACGGTCAACGGAGAGCTATGCAAGACCAGGAAGACTGCCAGTGCCTTTGCAAGATCAACACGGCTGAGAGCCTTAAGAACGTTACTTTGTAATAAGATCGTGGGTGTCATTCAAGCGGAGACTGGTCAACCGGGAGCCTATTCAAAACCCTTGGGAATTTTCCTCCGAGAGCCAGAGATCTCGTTTCCTTCCCTGAATGAGTCAGTGCTGAATCGCCAAACAAAAGCACGTTGACGTTGAAATTTCGGAATGGCTCGTTTTCTCGTTTCTTCCCTCAAAACCTTTGTTACCTCTTTTGACCACGTAGAAACAGGATGTCCAGTTCGTAGGTAGTAGTATATGCATTAGTATTGTGTCGTCGAGTCTTGTCTGGGTCGAGGGTCAAGGTCTGAGTAAAGTCTGGAGGAGTAAGCTGTAAGCGACTGGTTTGGCTCGGGCCGGACTCGCCTAGCCAGGCCATCTCTCTCGCAGCACTTGGCGTGTGTGCCTGGTCGTTAGTTGTCTTACATACATCTCCCCTCTACTTATGAGCCTGTCTGCAGACGACATCCAACGCCACCTGTATGCTTCTTTCCTCCATGCCCGCACCCCCGATGTCGCACTCCGTGTCAAGGGTGCATGGCATGCAATATACAGACTACACAGGGTTGTTCTAATCCAGGCTGCAAGTCCACTGGTCGCCCTCAGGAAACCCACCTAATATCTATGCTTTTAGGGTTTCTTCAACTCTCTTTTTACTGCAGGTTTCGCCGAATCCTCGCCCCAACCTGATGAGATAGACATCATCTTCGATGATGCCAATATAACGCGCGCCGGTGCGTTTCTATCTAGTTTCTTCCATACATTGGCCAACTGACGCGTTGCCAGCTTTTGAGTACGTCTAGGCCCACACTTCCCATGTATCATTTGACTGACCAGTCTCAGGTTCTGCATTGCACACCTCTACGGTGGGGGTCCACCTCTGCACATATTTCCCTCGCTGGTACCATCCACCTCCCAACCACTGACGTCTGCATTTCCCTTTACGTCCGTGGACCGCCATCCTGCAACTCCACCAACCCACCAGCCCGGCACCCCACGGTTTCTCCTCTCCCTCCTTGCGACCTCTGTCTACCTCTCCATCCCGGCCCTTGCCGCAAAAGCCCTCTCCTCCATCCTCAGCACCGTCGGGCCCTACACCGTACTCCAATACCTTAACTTTGCACTCGGGAAGCCCATCGGTCCTCCCGATCCTGTGTGGGGCGAGCCTGACGCCGCCGTCGGCCTGGAACACGTCGCTCAGCTCATTCCAGATGAAACAGTGGTCTTCCCGCCGTCCGAAAAGTCTTCTGCCAGTGTTGATTCGAAGGACGACGACGCTTCGCTCAGCTCCAGCGACACGGCTGGCACGGATGACCGTGTGCCCGAGAACCAGTTCCACTACGGCGCCATCTCAGACAAGATCGGCGAAGCGGCCGCATGTTGGCTTGCGCGCTGGGGTCCGGATATGCTGAGCTTCGAGGAGCTCAAGGCCGGCTCGACTACCCAAGCGCCGACACTAACATTTCTGTCGCGGCGGCGGGCAAAGACGATGTCTGATTCCGTCGTACCAGTGACAGCGGCGCCCGCAGACTACTCTGCTGTTCCGACCATTTGGGACCGTGGCGGTCTGAGCGTCAAGTGGATATGTGCCGTCGTCTCGGCCGATACGCTTTGCGTGCGAGGAGAACGCGAGCGGTATGATTTTGCGCGATCTGTTGTCGAGCTACGGAGACGGCATGGCATTTTCCAGGAGGAGGAGGATGGGTGGGTGAGGTTGTTTAAGCAAGGCGTATATTACTGCCATATGGTATGATATACTTGCTTCCTACCCATACTTCTTTCCTGACGCGTCCTAGTCGATGGAAGACGTGATCCACATTTCAAAGGATAGCTCCCCCACCACGAAACAACCGTTCGTGTCTATTGCTGTCTTGCAAGCCGCCCATTGGCAAAACTCCATTTGGCGCCAAGAAGTAGCGGCGCGGCCTTCGCCGTCGTCTCCGCCTTCACTCGACACGCAGGTTCGGCCAGCGCCAGCACCCACCCCCGGCTCGCCCGTACAACGCGAGAAGGAGCTCGGGATAACGCAAACGACCGCAGAGATCTCCGCGCGTCTGTCTGCGTCCGACCCCACACTTGATAAGATGGGGCCCTACTACCTCGTTCCTGGCGACTCGTCCCAGCGCATAGGCGACAACGGGGGCAGCGTAAACCCTCCGCCAGCCGGCGGTAGCGCACCACCGACACTCTCGATGGACGAGCTCTTCACGACGTCTTTCACACCGTCCTCCCCAGCGTCGCCCACAATGGCTAAGCCGCCGACGGCCGCACCCACCCCGCTCTCGCGCGCGTCCGCTGGCGAAGCGAATTTCTTCGGAATCCAGTCGATGCGGTATACTGCTGCCGGCTGTGTCGCGGCGGACCCGGGGGGCAAGGCGCGTTGGTCACCGTACCCACCATTTCGCTTCTCGGTCGAGTTCTGGGACCTCGAGGCGCTGAAGGAGAAGGCACGGCTGTACTCACACACGGTATGGTACGGCGGGAGCTTCTTCAACGCGTATGTGCAGGTCGTGCGCAAGAAGGGCACCGTTCAACTGGGTATCTATCTGCACCGACAGAGCACACTCGACGTACCCGGTGCGAGCGCGCCGCCGGGAGTGCGCGAGCCCAGGGAGCGCCACGCGAGCCTGGTACACACGCGGGGCCCGTCATTGCCAGCGATCGTGTCCCCGCCCAGCCCCGCACCAACGCACTATTCGCCGTCAATCCACCCAAGCCACCCGCCGACGCGCAGCACGACGCCCGTCTCAGTGGCCGCGTCACTCCCCAGTATGGGCTCCTCGCCGCCCAGCGGACTGCTTGCCGGCACCGGGGGCAACACGCACCCCGCCACCGCGGCGCCCGTGCCACCCGCGGCGCCGTATCGCGACCCGAGGCCGGCGGTCACCGCGTACTTCACGATCAGTTGCGCGAGCGCGACGGGCGCGTCGCAGACGCGTTTTGCAAGTGCGCCGGACGTGTTCTGCGTGAGCCAGAGCTGGGGGTGGAAGTCGAGCTCGCTGCGGACGGAGGAGTATATGGACGTCGTGGCCGCCGCAGACGAGGTCGGCGGGGGCGCACGCAGGGGGTGCCGCGTGGGCGGCAGTTAAGTTTGCGGGCGTGTGTCGTGCTGGGGCTGGTGTGATGCGGTGCGCGGTGAGTTGCGAGCAGATGGATGACGGATATCTCACGACGGACTATATAGGTTCGGCTCTTGCACAATTTTACTACATACCCATGATCACACACATGCATGTATTTCTTGCTTTCGACTACACACACGCACGACTACTGTTTGCTGATATACACATATACTTGCAATTTGAATTTATAATGTTTCCCTTCTCCAAGTTGTTTGGCTGAAATTCGATATTCGCTTGGTCTGGCGCGTCATCGTAATAATGCGCTGATAGGGTGCTTAAACGCCAATGTATGTACGTGTTCCCGATTTAGCGCGCTCAAACTTCTGTTCATCAGATATCACACCCAAAATTGGAGGTCCCCCACACAGCGGTTTTGCTATAACTCGAATGAAGGACTGTTTCATATTTGTTACTGAGAAACTCAAAAGGCTAGAAATTTGGATATTTTATTCTCATCATATAACGGTGGTAGAAATCTGGGAGTAAGGCGCCAATCCAAGCGAGATGCACACGCAGAGTGATGTCCGATTCCGATTGTCTCAGTTGATGCGAAGAATGTTTGGGCTTGGACCATCAACTCAACATCGCGACACCGAAAGGGGAAAGACCAGTTGTCGGGCCACCGGCCCGACTCTTATGATGCATCCACTTAGCGCCAATCATCCTAAGGCGGAGACGATCCAGAGAAATGATGATACTGACAATAATAAGAGCCCCGTGTTGGGTCGAAACTGCATATCAGCACGGTCCGTACTTCGCATTCGCAATGTGAGCAGCAAGCCCTGACGTTGAGGACGAGGCCGAGAATACTACGAGTGACGTATACCATCAGTGGGAGGAAGATGAAACTGGCGATAAAATAAGAACCTGATCCGCCCTCGAATTCGTTCAGTACTGGTAGAAAGAAGTAGACAAGCGTATTAACACACCTGACTTGGTGCATACCAAACACTTCCAACGTCGGTGGAGGAGCTCGTGCCGTAGTGGTATACACCTGAAGCCTGCGCACCCAAGAACCCGCTGTACTTGGCTGTGCGAGCCGGATCGTTGGCCCTGTCCAGATAATACTGTATCGACCTGATCGCAACCCGTTAATCGGCGTTGACCTGTATGCCAATAGAACTCACTTCATGAAAATGCCCTGATAACCCACGCCAGTTAGTGGTCCGAAACCTGGAGACTCAGCGGATAGATACCTTGAAAATTCGCTAGAGATGATCGTGTTAGAGTGTAGCACGATCGAGATATAGCCCGACGAACCTGGTCGTTGTTGCACGTAGCGCCTCCTTTTACAGGGTCGTCGCAAGACTCCTTGAGGATGTTGTTGCTCGTAAGGTACTTGATTGTTGCGTCCAATGTTATCTCTGCCTCGTCAAGCAAAGACTTGTCGCCAGTCACTGCATAGAGCGCTGCGAGCCCGGAGGCGATGACACCTTGGTTGTAGGTCCAGACAGTCTGACCGTTGTTCTGCCACAAAAACTGTCAGGAGATTCCCACTGCGTCAATCAAATCCGACTCACATCACAGGTAGCGGTGACCAGGCCGTCATTAAAGAGACCCTGAGAATTGCGCAATTGACTGTTTTTTACTGTGAGGGTTTTTGTTAGACCATCAGGCCACAGTATCGCAAAAGAAAGAGGTACATACTCCAATTATAAACCTAAGATACATGAGCACCGCCAACGTCGCGAAAAGCGTGATGCTCACCAAGTTGGCGTTCTGGAGGAAGGCCGGGTTGCTCGGGAAGTTTATGGCACCAGTGGCTGAAACGAGTAAAAGAGCTCGTTCGTAATGGCTGGACAGTGGCGGGTGGTTAGTGGGTGCGTGCACTCTCGTATTTTTCTCACCTCACAGTTCTTGTAGTCCTTCGCAGACGACCACCAGACTAGATAATATTCAAAGCCAGGTTGACGAAGATGTGAAGGATACGCACCACCACCTCCACAAACGGAAGTATCCCATGCACCTTGCACCATATTGTAAATGGTGTTTGCGCTAGCCTGAACTGCGACATCAGTGCGATTGCGGCAAATAGACCCAATGGATTCAATGCTCACAATGTACGCAGAATTGTCCTTGCCTCTTGCAGCTTTGTAATCCGCAATTTTCCAGAGAGAAAGGATAATCCACTGATTTCCGTTCAGTTCCTCCGTGTCTTAATTTGCGAGGATACTTACGCTCGCGTCATCATAACTTCCACCCAGAATAGTCGACCAAAGGGAAATTCCGGTATCTGCTTGGAAAATGGCAGTCCGACCGAGATACGAATTGTCCGCGAGACTGGAAAACTCGTCGGTTCCCGTCGCAAGCATCTAGTAAGGTCAGGGCTAAGTTTTAATGAGAGGTATGACCGGCATTCACCAAGTTGTGTATATCTTCGATTGCATTCTGTTATTATCATGGTTACGATACGTTGTTTCTCTCCAATATTAGAGAATAACCCACGGCATCGGTCCAATGAGATCCTGGTGATAAATTAGTAAGTACACGACTTCACAATAGGTGTTGTAACGAACCTCCACTATATTCGCCGGTGATCACGTTGAAATAGTGCGACTGGAGACGTTTGGCGACGGACTAAAACAAAATGAGTACGCATTTAGAAGAAACTTCCGAAGTTGAAGAATACCATCGCAGTGGCCAAACTCGCTTGACATTGGCGTTTCTCAAACGTGGAAGGAGATGCATTGACAGATGCGGAGGTCGTGAAAAGAATCAACAGAGAGGAGACCGCGGAAAAAAGAATGGACCGCATAACGAAGGAAAGGGTTGTTCACAAGGTGGGGGACTGCATATTTATTCAACTTTGCGAGTCTGGGGTTGAACCATGTGAAGGTGGTCGATCAGTGATCTCGTACTGTTTACATCAAGAGACCTCAAGCTCGCCTTGGAGACAACGTCAGCAGTAACTCTCATTCGACTCGAACCAGTAGGGATTCTTTGGGGTGCAGTTTGTCGAGATAGTGAACGTGGCAGAGCTGTTTTGGGTCAGTTCGGCCAGCCAGCCAGAACTGGCCTGGCTGAACTCTATTTAGGCGGACGAAATCAGCGAAATCAACCCCTAGGGCTTGGGTCGTGGGAAGGTGGCGGTGTTTGACCCGTCGGGAATTACTACTCGTTTCTTTTGAGTCCATCGGGAGAGACAGAAAAAATGGGGCAGGCTCCAGGACACTCTCTAACAGTCCTCTATTTTTCTCTGATTTTTCTGCCGCGTCAAATGTCGGAACCCGGAGAGTGCAACTTAACTTTCCCACGACCCCTCGACTCGGATCTGCGGCAAACGCCCGTCCAATGGTCGCTCTAAGCCCTGAGACGTGCAATTCTAAGAGGACTTGATGCCTTTCGATGCGAGAAGGGTCATTGATGTCCGGTGTTCCACCAACATGGATGGTAACATCATCCTCAAATACCGCTGATATCTTGCTCACCGTTGTCAATCTCTTGAATTCTGCCAACAACACTACTCCGAGATCTCGCGCTGTAGATACTGGCTCGAGTCTAGGATTGGACTTGGATGAGGATCGATTCTTGATTTCAGATGAGAGTTTGGGGTACTGAGCAAAGCATGCAGAGTTTCGAAGATACGATAAGAACCCTCTTCGCGATTTCTTCGTCGTTGTACAAACACAAAAAGCCCTACTTTATAGTGTCTCGACGAAAGGGTCGGTCTGAGTGCGTCACTAGGAGTAATTGGACCAAGTCAACGTCTCCTCGGACACGCGTATGGGCGATGCGGTTCACTCCTCTGTTTTCAATCTCAGACTCTATCCAAGGTCATGTACACTTGTTGTTTGTCGCATCCAGATGTGAGTAGCTACACAAATCCCTCCGATCATCTTAATGTAAGAAGAATCCTGTGTGCCATTATATAGATATGCTTGACACAAAGATCTCTCTTTGGCGACGCGTCAACAAGTGAGTAGTTGAGCATTCTTCTGCACTGGACGCGTGGAACAGCTGATATCTATGCATACGAAGTCTCATGCGTAAGTACAGGTCGCCACTACTTATTCTAAGCAGATTTCGTCGATAGGTGAACAATCAGTGATTCAGCGGGATGTGCGCATTTGCCGGCAACTATTCTGATAGATCTTCGTCACCGCATTTCACCCATATGCATGCACACACTTTCAAGGCTTCGCTTTGATGTTGCTCACAATCAGATTCTGAGAACGCAGAGGTCATTGTGGATCACGGATCAAGGAGCGACAGAAATACCTTGTAACTCTGTACGTCTCCCTTGAACTTCGTGACAGTCCCATCCCCACAGACCCAAAGCTTCGTGGAATCCATATCAGCAGGACAATGGACCAGAGGATCAGGTTCAATCTCACTTCTTTAGCAACAGTAGTGATAAATCTCTCATCGTGCGAGATGATAATCACTCCGCCATTCCATTTTTCGAGCGCCAGCATGAGAGCGTCCAAACCCTTTGGGACGTTTGTTAGACAGATAGAAGACGAGCATGCACATGCGGTGGCTTACTTCAATATCCAGATGATTGGTAGGCTAGATGATAATCAATCAAGTTGGTTAGATGTTGAACACGGCAGGGAACCAGAACACTGCGGGACTGCGGGAGAAGTACAAAGACGCACTTCGTCAAGCAACAAGATGTGAGGCTGTTGCAGAGACAAGACGGCAAACGCCACACGAGATTTCTGCCCACCACTGAGTGTTCCAATTGACTGCAACCTGGAGAATGCATGAGACACCGATTATCAGGAAACCGCATGCAGCGGGATTTACCCAGTCATTCCGCTGATCTGGAAATTGCCCAGGTGTTGTCTGTACTCCTGTTCGCTCTTTCCGGGGAATTTGGAAGCCAGGAATTGCACAGGTGACATTGTTGGAATGAGCGAGTCCACATGGTGTTGAGCGAAGTATCCTCTGTACCATTAATATTCGGATTCCGAAAAGAGTACGCAGACCAAAGATGACATACACGCGCAGCCGCCCATTACGGTTCACCTGGCCATTGAACGGGCTCAATTCACCAGTCAAAATTTTGATTCTGTAGTCGGAAGGCAGGGAGGGTCAAGCGCAATGTGGTAGTGGTCTGGGTGGGCACATACAAAGTGGACTTTCCGGCCCCGTTGGCGCCGACCATGGCAATCCGCGAGTCCAGTCCAACGTCAATATTGACATTTTTAAGGATAATTTTGTCGTGCGTGTATCCAAATGTCACTTCGTTCATTTGGAGTAACGGTGGAGAGATCTTCTCTGTCTCCGGGAACCTGCAATCACGCTGTCAGCTCAGACGTGTGGTGGGGAAAGGGCATCTTACTTGAATTGTTCCGTTTCCTCCACTTCTGGTGGTTGCAAGTCGGGCAGCTGGAAGACGTTTAGCTGCTATTTGTAGCGCACCATGAAATTACTTCTCGAGTATTTTAATCTTAGACTGTGCCTGTGCAGCTAAACGAGAGAAAAAATCAGCTAGTTGTCGTACTTTAGAAGTTGATGTACGCAACCACGGTTGGCATTGTATCTCCAGCGATCAATGAACGCCTGCAGATGCTTTCGGTATTCCATCTGGGCATCGTACTCCTTCCGTAGATTTCGGTCGCGTTCGGATTTGGTTGAGTAGAACTGCGTAAAGTTTCTAACGAGTGTAAGAATGACTGTAGGCGCGGGTTCGTCTGTGCATTACCCCTTATAATAATCGAGACGATTTGAATGCTGGTGCACAATATCCGTAGCCACGGCATCCCTGTTGAAACCGTTAAGCCAAGACCGCGAGTCGGGTCAAAACGTACAGGAAGGCGCGATCGTGGGACCTGGAGAGGACGTTAATATGATGCAATAGTATCGAGGACGATACACCTACACGACTAGGAGCGTCCCTGGCCATGTTTGCAGATAGTCCTCCAGCCAGGCAAGAGCATTTAGATCGACTAAACGAAGTGAGTAGAGGTGCTTTGATAGGAATTCTTTGTAGCACTCACTATGATTGGAAGGCTCATCGAGGAGTAGCAATGCGGGCTGGTGGAACAATATCTGAGCACAGAAAATGCCGTTTGGTCGACACTGCTTACCTTAACGAATAATGCTCGGGCGAGGGCAAGTCGCATTCTAAAATCCGTCGGTGTTGAGCCGCCGCCAGTGCCAGAAAGCTTACCGCCAACCACCACTGAAGGATTTTGTTTGCCGTTGCTGATCGGCCTCGTCGAAACCAAGACCTTGAAATCCCATAAGGTCGGATGCCCAAGGTACGAAGGACAAACTTTACCGGCGAGCAAAGCAGCTGCTCTCGCTGGACCGCTCTCCGCGTCCATATCAGACAGTCGTGTGTGCACGTCCGCCAGCCGCGACGACGCCTCTTCTCGGGCGTCCACGAACCGCTTATCGTCGCCTTCTGCTTCCAAAGTCGCAAGTGTGGCATTCAACGAAGCCTCCTCCTTCATCAGATGGTCTCGCCAGACGTCAGCTTTGAGCACGGAGTCGACGGCGGACGTGTCATCCCCCACAATCTAAAAAAAGGGTAAAGAGCAAGTTTGAATACAATGGGAAGGACCTGACCTCTTGCTCGACGAATAATATCGTTATGTGCGCGGGTATCGGCACTTCTCGCATGGCGATGTGTCGGAGAAGAGTGGATTTACCCACACCGTTGCGACCAATAAGCCCATACCGTCGGCCATGCGCAAGAGTCAAAGTTGCACCTGAGCTGAAGAGACTATAAGAATTGGCCAGGAAATAACGAGGTTGTTTCGGCGCACAGAATACGGTTCGATGCAAAGCTGACATCGATGGAAGGCAAATGAATATCTTTGCTCTTATTTTTGGCCGCAGTACTGGCTTCCAGGGGATTATCTCGAAACGGAGTCAGAACAGGGCTGAACGTGTCTCGGTAGTGTGCACACCTTCATGAACATCTCCTCATATGTTTGCTGTGGTGCTCGACTTAGCCCCATTACATTCGCCACGAGAAAATTCACCTACTTGTTTACGATGTGCATCCAGAAGCTTGGATCCCTCATACAGGTCTCTCCGAGAGCGTTTTTCATCTTAGCCTGACGGATACATATTGAGCGGTAGTACAGCAAGCCAACCAACCAATGCCCTACTTTGAGCTTGGCTTCCTGCTTTTCCAGCTTTTTTGACATCAACCTTAGATGCTCTATTGAACCGAAAGTAAATGGATTGCTTGTACAAGGGACCTATACCGACGTACTTTCCCTTGTTGATGGACTCAAGGTCGACTCCCTCGGACAAGGCAATTGTATTGGACATCTGAGCCTTGCTCATGTCCATCACCTTGTCCAACTTGTGGAGTTTAGGGCCCGCACGGTTTTTCAGCCTCTCATTCAGCTGGTCCTCTAGCAGGTCCCCCAGTCGCAGCATGAGTTTTTCCAAGACGTCGTCGCGGTCGCCGGCCAGCGACTCCAGAATTTCACGCGCAACCTGGAGGACATCCTCCTCTTCGCCGGCGTCGTCGACGAGGTACCCCGCGAGGTACTGGACGATGACCTCCTCTGTACCGGGAAAGCTTTCGCGAATTTCCTCTGCGATATCTCGGAAGACATATACAACTGACAAGCAATCAATGGCACGTGCCATCAAGCGCCCTGCTTATACCAAATCGGGCATTCAAGTTCTCCACAAGTCGACACTGGGAGAAGATCAAAACACCTGGGCTGTGTTCGCCAACTCCGCCAGGTTACTGATATTAACCAGATGGGTCCGTCAGGAGTCCACCCTTGATTAATTTATATGCCCGTTCGTAGTTGAACTCTGGCTGTGGTTCACCCAGATATTCATTCCTAGTACCACCACCGGAGATGCACTCCTGTGGTTCGCCACCGTCCCTTCGTTTTTTCGGCTGGCCGTGGCGACTCTCCTCAGCTTTAGTATGTGCTGCTCGCACACTGTTCGTCTCCTGGTCTGATCAATTCGCCAGCCATCGATGACCAGCTAGGCGATCTCTCCACTGGCCAGCAAATTAGCTACCAGCCGCCCAACGCATGGGGCAGCAATTCCATCGGGGATGTTTGCGTGCCCAGTCCGGACTCGCAATTAACTTTCAAGAACACTTGGCACGGGGGACTCTTTGTGAGCATTTTGCACGAAATCTCGCACGTAACCAATTAATTCAACGCGCTGGCCAGAATTCCTAAAAACCAAGCTAAAAACGTCACGCCACTTTGGTGACAGTCCCTTTCTATGGTGTGTATAATTTTTCGTCCTTCAGCCCCCGCACTGAATTCGGGTCACAGGCACCTCCGTGAGCGTGAACTGTATTCTTTCCGATTCGTTAAACAATCCCCCGTATGTCTTTTCGATCTTGGGAAAACGACATTTAATCTTGGAGCGTGCAGGGGAATAAGTGACATGACGTTCCTCATCGACGGACAGCAGGCCGGTCGCTTCACTCGCTCACCCACGGGAACAGGCGATTTCCAGTACAATGTCACCGTGTTCATATCGGCCACTCTGCAGCTCGGAAACCATACCCTTGTAATTCAGAACGGACGCAAGAGCGGAGAGCTTGCGGTCCTTATCCTGGATTCTATCGTCTACTTGTAAGTGGCCGCACATGCAAACCGGGTGTTCCAGCTATTTATTATTCAAACACAGCTACGACGACCAAGCTACGGCACCGACGACGGTTACCGCGACCCCCGCTGCAACCACGTCCACGGCAGCTTCCGCAATGTCGTCCGTAGCAACTTCTGGGGCTTTCAGCAAATCCCCCATCAATCTTGCCGCAATCGTCGGTGGCGTCCTGGGAACTGTGGCGATTCTGCTCCTGGCCCTCTTGGCGTTCCTCTGCAACCGGCATCGGTCACGGCGCGCCTCCAATCTGCCGTTCTCCGCGTCCCCGATTTACGCCCCGGTACGCCGACTCCGCCGGCTGTGGACGCACGGCCCAGACGTCGCGCGGCCCGCACCCGATATGGCGCCCGTGCCCTTCACGTCGCCCGCACACCACCCGTCGCGCAGGCCCCCGCCGCCATCCGCACCAGGACCAAGACCAGCACCAGCACCACGACCAGCACCGCCCGCGCCCTCATCACGCTCGCGCATCTCCTTCAATCCGAACCTCCTCGTCGGCCGCTTCCAGCGCCGGCCGCCGCCCCCGCCCATCGCGACACGCCCGGCGCCGCCCGTCAGCCCCGCGCCGCCCTCGGGCCTCCCGCTGCTCCCCGGCGCGCCGCCCGCCGAGCCGCACGACGTGGTACTCTCGATCCAGGAGTGGCAGCGGCACACGGTGGAGGCGACGGCGGCCGCCCCGCCGGTACACCCGCTCGACATGTCCGAGGTCGACCTGTCGTCGCACTACGACGAGAGCTCGACGGACAACCCGCCGCCAGCGCCCGCGCCGCCGCCGCCGCGCTCGCCACAGCCCCCGCAGCGGCGGTTTACAGTTATGAACAATTAAAAAAATGATTCGTTCGTATTACTGTGCGTGGCTGCAAGCTCGGCACTAGACACATGCATGTGCATTGTTAGGCGATGCATGCAATCATACCACCACTACCGCATGTTGACTTATATCCAATTGTACATATATACTAAAGTAGGAACATGAAACTGTTGCGTTATGCATCCTTTACTGGTTTGACGGCTCCGTCAACACGACGAAGCCCGCTAGCGCCATCTCGGGGATGGTCGGTGGAGGCTAGCCGCGTAACGTGGTATTTTCGATCAGGGTTCGCTGGGGAGGCGACCGCATATTACCCGTTCGACATAAAATGATTAACAACGAAATGAATTGGCTCCTCGCCCGCTCTGGACGATACATACTTGGGCAGGCCATGCGTGCATCGATACCCACCACCACCGCCTCTTGATACTTATATCCATTCAAGGACCAATCTAGCAACCAAGTCATGCGCTATAGTAGGGACAGTAAACCTACTGCATCATTTAACTTTCAATCCAGGAGTGGCGCCTGCTGGAGGCGACCAGAGGCGGTACGTTGCCACTGCATCCGGTCGACAATTAAAAAATGGAATGAATTGGCGCTTCGGGATTCTGCTGATTCAGTTCAGAATCTGCTCTGGACGAGGCAAGCCATGCGTGCATCCACTGGCATACCCACCGCCGCATCTTGATACTTATATCCATCCAATCTAGTAACCAAGTCATGTAAGTGCTATACTAGGAACAGTGAAGCTGCTGGATTCAATATAAATTATCACGCAGTCTTATTTTTCTGATTCGGGGGCTGCCCGAAGTAGTGTCGCGTCCTGCCCGCGCCGACGAACCACGCCATTCTGCGGGCTGTCAGCAACCAGACGAGGCGTAGGTATACAAGCACAGTGCGCACCTGACGGAGAAGAGGACGACGACGATGGAGATGTTGCCGTGCGTCATCGGGTTCCACGCGAGGACGTCGTAGCGCATGGCCGGGGGCAAGCCAGCGAGCGTCGCGGCTATGCTGGACGGCGGCGTTGCGTGCGTATTTATTTGCAGACGGGGAAGGGAGTGAGATATGACTTACTGTGTGATCTAAGCGTGTAAGAGGTCGAAAACACGTGAATAAACGGGCCTGAAAGCGAGATATGATGAGGAGAACGCACGTCCGCGATGGCCAGCGCGGCGAGCAGCGCGCCGACGATGCGCTCCTGCGCGCGTGGGTCGTGCGGGAGGGCGTCGCGTGCCGCGCGGAACACGAGTGACGAGATGAGCCCAAGGAGGAGGTAGCCTACAGTCGATGCGCATCATGTCGTACGTATTAGATATACATTTGTGTGCATGGCATCGCGCGACTGACAGTTGCCGAGCTGCCACACTATCATCTGCGTGCGCGGGTCCGCGATGCTGGGGGGCGCGGGTGCACTCGACGGGATGAGCTGGTGGTGGAACCACGCCGCGCCGGGGAAGACCCACGCCATGAGCGCAGGGAAGACGGTGGAGACTGCGCGGGGCGGGTCTCAGGAGGGGTGCGGGGGACGAGGGAGGGGCTGACTGGGTTCGAGGTACAGGAACAGCAGCTGATAGAAGCCGCCGAGGGCGGGGAAGCCGGACATAGAGGCGCGTCGGGTGTGGTTGGGTTGCAAGGTGATTCGGGACGAGGAGACCTCTGTGACGGAGGAACGTGACGATGGCGGGACTTGTTGGCCGTGACCACGTCCATACACGTCTTGCACACGACCACAAGACTGGAATTTAATAAATAGTCCTCCGACTCGGACGCGTTTACTGACTCTGCTCCTGCGTCCGCATTGTTTCGCCTCCTCTAGTACCAGTTTTGAGCTCTACCTGCGGTCCACATACACAACCATGCCCGCTCCCCCTGTCCACGGACTCACCCTCACCGTCCGCGCAGACTCTGGTAGCCCTGGCTCCTCCGTGTTCGACCTCCCCACCCAGTCCGCCGCGCCCCCCTCGCTTCGCGCCACCAGCGTGCAGCCTTCACAGGCCCTCTCCAGTGCGCTGCCTCCACAGGTCGCCCCGGACGTGCGCTTCGCCGTCATCTCCGGCGGCACGGGTGGCAACGCCATCTGCGCCGCCTTCGGCGCAGGTGCAGCCTACGTGCTGCCCGTCTCCGACGACGGCGGCTCGTCGTCGGAGATCATCCGCGTCCTCGGCGGGCCCTCGGTGCGTCTCTACTAGCGCGACTTGCCCGTCGTGACAACGCCCACTCACTGGCACGGGCACGCCAGATCGGGGACATCCGTTCGCGCCTCGTGCGCCTCATCCCCGACGCGCCGGGCCTGCACGCGCCGCGGCGCCTGCTCGCGCACCGCCTGCCCGCCGACGCCGCGGCCGCGCGCGAGGAGTGGCGCGAGATCGTCGAGGGGCGCAGCGCGCTGTGGGCGGGCATCCCCGGCGACCGCAAGGAGACCATCCGCGGTGCGCGCCCTCCGCTCTGCCTCCCGCATATGTGTGCGTGACGACCTACAGGCTTCCTCGTGCACTTTGAGAGCGAGCTGCTCAAGCGCGCGCAAAAGAACTTCACGTTCGTCAACGGCAGGTGCGCATTGTTCTTCCCCTTGTACGTGTGCGCCGCATGCAGACCGTGGCGCCGGCAGCATCGGGAACTACTTCCTCGCCGCCGCGCAGGGCTTCTTCCGCTCGCTCCCCGCCGCGATCTTCCTCTTCTCCAGTATCACCAACAGCGGCGCGACGATCCTGCCCGCGATCGTGACGAGCCACACGGTGACGATCGCTGCCGAGCTGGTCAGCCCTATTTATACCCGACCTTCACTGCCTGCGCCGTCCGTTGACGACCCGTACTGGTGTAGGAGAACGGCGAGAAGCTCGTCGGGCAATGCGAGATCTCGCACCCCGTGCTCGCACCGGTGGCCGATCCAGATGTGCGCTCGCCCGTGGACGACGAGGACGGGATGGGCGCGGCACCTGTGTCGCGGCGCAATGTGCTCTTCGAGCCCACAGCCAAGGGCGCGTACGCGCCGCTCGGCGCGCGAATATCGCGTGCGTGTGCCGCCGTGTCTCCTGAGAACGCAACTCACGTTCCGCGGATGGCAGGCCTGTTTCTACATCAACGCGTACGGGTTTGAGATTCACCCCGCGCCAAACCCCGCGTACGTCGCCACGCTCCGCGCAAGTGACGTGCTGGTGTACGCGTGCGGGTCGCTGTGGACGAGGTGCGCTGGCTGGTAGTCGCTCCCTGCAAGTCGCGTTGCTTATCGCGCGGTAGCATCATCCCGTGCCTCGCGCTGCGCGGCGTCGGGCCGGCGATTGCGCGCTCGCGGGCGCTGCGCGCGAAGGTCCTGCTGCGTAAGTAGATTCTACACGTCGCGCCGGTTTGGGGCTTATGTGCGTGTTTATGCAGTCAACGCGACGAACGACCGAGAGACGGACGGCTACACCGCGGTCGACTACATCAAGTATGCGTCGCGGTTATGTCCCGGAAGCTTATGTTTTATTATTTTACTTCGCAGCGCCATCGTGCGGACGCTGAACGCGCACTACGACCCGCCGTCGTACGGGCTGGCGTACGGGCGGAGCAACACGACGTTCCCCGTATCGTAAGCTGCCCCTTCCACGCCGTCTGCGCATCCCACTTTGTTGACATCGACGCCGCCAGCGCGTTCATCACGGATCTGGTGTTCCTCAGAGATACGTCAGTCGCGGTGGACCGAAAGGGGATTATTGTACGTGTTGCCACGTCCACTCCATGGACTGATCTTCTATCCCATTCTTTCTTGTAGGCGATGGGCGTGAGGTGCACGGAAGTTGATGGAGGGGGTAGCGGCGTCTTCGATGCGGGTTGTGTGAAGGAGGCGATAGACAGGATTCTGGAGCAACAGGAATAGGCTAACAGGGATAGTTTGTCCTTGGTACTTACTCGAATGTTATGCTGTAGTGGCCGGCGATGTGGTTAGTAGCCGAGTTGAATGAGTCCTGCGCGTCATACGTACTACTGAGATATTTACATATCGCAGCTCAGTGCCAATCGGCTATGTCCGCCTTCGCTCCGGCCCAATCTCGTCTTTGCGTCTTCTCCCTGCGCCGTCTTCCTATTCGCATCGCTTACCTGCATGCGCGTTTCTGACTTGGGCGCTGTTTTTGCTGTCGTCTGAATAACTTCTAGGAAACCCTATGGGTACCCTGCCGCCAGTGCCCACGGATCCCGCCCAGCGTGCCGACGCGGCCCAGTTCCTCATCGTGCACAAAATCGGTCAGTCCCACCCAGTGCGCTTGTGCGTGACGCCCCGCTGATTGCAGCTATAAATGAAAGAACCCGAAAATCTGAATATGCCGCCCTCCACCCCCGGATTCATCGATATCGTCGTGCCCGCCCCAAACGATACCCACGACGCTGGCGTCGACGCCGTGCCCGACCCCGACTCCCCCGCCTCCTCAGGCGACGAGATATGCATCAGCGTTGAGCCCCCAGACGCCGACGCCGACGCCGACGAGTTGCTCAGCAGCAGCGCGCTCACCGCTGCCACTTCCACCTCCGACGCCACCGAAAACGCCGACGCACCCCCTCGCGCAGCCGCACCGTGCGCTTCCGCTCGCGCGTGCGCATCACCTCCGGCCTGCACCACCACCGCGAGCGCGACCCCGAGACGGAGTCGCGCAGCAGCTCGCCGTCGTCGAGCATCTCCGCGCCGCTGCGCGCGCCGCTCACGGACGAGAGCTGCTCGCCGGGCTGGGGCCCGCTCGGGCGGCGTGTGCGCATCTTCGCCGCGGCGCGCAAGCGGCGGCCGGGCGTCGCGGACCTCGCCATCGACGAGCGCACGGCGCTGCTGGCCACGCCGGTCCCCAAGCCCGTCGTGCATAGGGGTGCGCGCGGGGACGCCGACGGGGAGCCCGGCGCTGACTCCGACTGCAGCGACGCGACGTACGACAGCGACGACGAGGACGCGCTGCTGTCGCGCCAGATCGACCTTGTGTTCGGAAAGTGGCCTGGGCGGCTACTGAACCGGCATGTACGTTTTGTCTCTATCATACCATTTTTTATGTGCATGAAGCTAATGGTGATTCGACTCGCAGTGGTGGTGGTGGCATTTGCAGCCCGTCGTGGGCTGCAGATGTCTGGACGAGTCGGACGGGGAGGACTAGATGTGTGTCGTTGGTGTGTTTTATCTCGGTGGCCTTGCCACCATACTTCGATATCGGGTATCCTGCGGGTTGGTCTCGCGATGCGGACATCTTGACGCATCGCGCTTGTACTAAATTAACTGTATCCCTATAATGTACACCTATCATTCACGAGCAGCGCACCAACCACCCTCGGCCTTCTACACTACATATACACTGCACCGTCCTCCCCTTGCGCTACACGGCGCGCGGGGGCATGACCATCGTCGCGGGGAGCGTCGTGATGGGCGGGAGGAGCGCGGCGGCCCCCTGGCGCGCCTTTTGGATGAGGAGCAGATCCATGACGACGATCGCGGCCATCGCCTCGACGATGGGCACGCGCGAGGGACGACGCACGGGTCGTGCCGGCCGCGCGCGGCGAGCGAGCCGGGTGTGCCGTCGTACTGTGACGTCGCCTGCGCCTGCGCGATCGTCGCCGGCGGCTTGAAGCCCACGCTGCCGCCGAACGCACGTCAGTTCTCATTCAACTTTTTTGAAAAAAAGGAGAGAAAGAATAAAGAGTAGACACACACCGGAAGTACACATCCTCGCCGTTCGAGATGCCGCCCTGCACGCCGCCGCTCCAGTTCGTGCGCGTGCCGAGCGAGCCGTCGTCGCGGCGCACGAACGCGTCGTTGTGGCGGCTGCCGGGCACCTCCGTGCCGCGGAAGCCCGAGCCGAGCTCGAACGCCTTCGTCGCGGGGATCGAGAGCATCGCGTGCGCGAGCGCCGCCTCGAGCTTGTCGAACACGGGCTCGCCGAGCCCCGCGGGCAGCCGCCGCAGCACGCAGGTGACCGTCCCGCCTATCGAATCTGCTGCGTCTTTCGCGCGCAGGATGCGCTGTGGGGGTTCGTATAAGGAGGGATGCGCAGAAGAGGAGTGCGACCCGCCTTTTTCATGCGCTCGGCGGTCTCGGCGTGCGGGCAGCGCGTCGCGTGCTTGTCGACGTCCGCGCGCGAGACGCTCGCGAGCAGTTCACGGAACTCGTCCGACAGCGCGTCGGGCGCGCCGTCGTCGTCGTCGTCGTCAACGTCGTGGCTCGGCGCGGCGGCGGCAGGGAGGCGAACGCGCCCGACGGACGACACGAACGCAACAATCTCGATACCGTAAGCGAGGCGGAGGTACTTCTCCGCGATCGCGCCAGCGGCGACGCGGCCGACGGTCTCGCGTGCGGAGCTGCGCCCGCCGCCGCTGCTCGCCTTGATGCCGTACTTCTCGAGGTAAGTGTAGTCTGCGTGGCTCGGGCGTGGGTAGAGGTCCGTCTCGGAGTAGTCGTGCGGGCGCTGGTCCTCATTGCGCACGAGCAGCGCGACGGGCGTGCCGAGCGTCACGCCGTGCTCGAGGCCGGACTGCAGCAGCACCGCGTCCTTTTCGTTCCGCTGGCACCCAGGTGAGTCAACATACAAAGGAGTGAAAAAGGGAACGCGGCGCACGGGGGTGGTGAGGTCGCTCTGCCCCGGGCGCCTCCGGTCGAGCTGGACCTGGATATCCGCCGCCGAGAGCTCAAGCCCCTGTAAATTGCGTGAGATCAGGAAGTGCATGCGGGGCACGCAGGCGGCGCACCGGGGGGCAGCCGTCGATGATGGCGCCGACGGACGGGCAGTGGCTCTCGCCGTAGGTGGTGACGCGGAAGAGGGTACCGTATGTGGACATTGCCGCAATTTTTGTGCAAAGATCCCAGAGATGAGCGGGGAGTCAGATTCGTGCAAGGGGACGGCTTTATAGCTCGTTCTGTCGGGGGCAGCGGTATGCGGCGGGCTGGATGAGTGTCGAGTAGGGATCTGTAACGGACGAGGGTGCCGCGTCCGAGTGATACTTGCCAGCACGGTGCCCAAGCATCAACAATCGGAAAATCCCCGTTCCGCCTGCTTCCACCATATCCCGACGAGCCGCCAACAACGGCTGCAATAAATACAGCGCTGGCGGCGGCCGCAGGTCATCGCCGGCGAGGATGCAAACAGTAGGCGACCTGTGCTGCTTCTCCACTGCTTACTGGCTTTTCTTAGTCCGCATCCCCATCCGAGTCGGCGTTCATAGTGCTTGCCACAGCTCGACGCTCTTCGTGTCTCCGGCGCCGATCTCTTACGCGCAGACGCGCATCGCTTGGCATCTCCTTGGGCTATGATAATCTGTGAAATGATAATCTGTGATATACTACTAAACGACTGGCTCTGGCGCTTTCCTGCTTTCCAGACGGCTCGGAAGCGGAGGAGAAGTTCTGAGGTCTGCCGCCCGAGTCTCAGATGGGCACGGGTCTGGTCCATCTACTCACACACATATATACCTGGAATCGTGACGCCACTTGCTACCATCAGGAGCGCTATGTGTATACCGGCCTTCAGGCCTTCAGGTGGCGCATCTGGACAAGCATCTGATATCGCGGTCCATACGAAAGAAATTCTCAGAAGACGAGAGCTGTTAAACAGCATTTATCAAAGCATTGAGGGAAAGTGCAGAGGAGGGTTTACAGCGCTTCGGTAGTGCCGCGTCTTGAGGTGTTTCGTCGCCTAATTGCTATGGACATTGTTCTGGAGTGATGGTGGGTGATAGTACACGACTCAGTACTTTGGGCTGTCGTCTTGTTTCATCTGCGCAACATCGCTGGGCCGACCTTGCCCAGGACCATTTGCATATTCAATTATTTCCTGGCTGGCATTCGCGAGGGCGATTATTGCCTTGGTGTATATCTGCTCTGGGTCTCCAACGAGCTCGCTGTGCGCCAGGTTGAAACGGTTGAAACTTCCTTCGGTACTACGATAGCATTCAATATTCAGTGACGTCATTGACATGTTCAACGTCCGTCCTTTCCACGCAAAGCATTCCGCGGCAAATGTCTTCGGCCGACCGCCTCCCAACATCTCCTACTGTCTACCTTTGCTCTCTTCGTCCTTCGATCCTCCATGACCCACCAAACCACATCACCTGAACAATCACCCCATCCACCACTAGACTGTCTTCCCCTATGAATCGCCTGCGGAAGCACACACCCTCACCCCGCCTGTCGATACCAACGACCATCAAACACCAGGCAGCTCCGTCTGAATCTTCTTGTTCGTTTTTTTAAATTCACTTGCTCTGAACCACTTGCCGCACCTGCCGCACGGGACACACTCACCCCGCTGTCGATATTGACTACCATCAAAGGCTAGCAGGAAGCTTTTTCTGAATCATCTTGTTCCGATTCGTTCCTCAAGTGGCGTAACTGAAACTACTATCACGTAGCCACGCCGATGGCCTGAACCTGATGACGGCGAACCTGAATCTGACGACCCACTCAGAAAGTATGCAGCAACGTTTAAATGCGTAGACTAGCCGACACATGACCGTGGACATAACTTGCGTGCAGTATTGCCATTGGTTATGAGTGGGCCTAGATTCTGACTTGGCTCTGAGTTACGTGAACCTCGAGTTCAGGATGCATTTAATTTTAGCGCTGATCGATCTAAATTTCGACTTGATATCGGCTCGGAGAAACATCAGAATCGGCACCAGCACCTGTCTTTTGCTCCACGACGTGGACGGGCGATGTGTCTGTCTCAGCGCTCATTGTTCACTCATGTCTTTCCTGTAGGTACTTAGAATTTCTGGCGCGAGCTGCGAGTCGCGTTGGCAGGCGGCGGCTGCATGAACCGTATGTCCGTCGGTATCTATTTTCTATTTTCGACTCGGATGTCGGCGGCCACTGCGGCCACGCTAAACGCACGCTGCATTTTACCAAGTACCTGGTCCTGTATTGAATTTTCATTTTCTCGCGCAAACCGTAGTTCGTGGTGTCAATGCCATGCCATGCCACGATCTCAACTTGCGAGTCATATCGGCCGTCACGGTGTTCCGGCACAGTTTGAGTTTCCGATACATATCATATTATAGCAGTTTCCTCCTTGGATGGGTTGACAGCCATTTACATTGACTCCTAGTCTGGCGTCGTCGTAACGCCTCCTCCAGGATCCAGCTGATGGTGCAATTGCAACGTTCTGCAATGATGATCTTGCGAGCGGTCGCGGAACTCGGGCCCGAGTAGAGGGTAGCATCCACGCTTTGCAAAAATGTCGCCCTCCACACGGCTAACTGTTGATATCATCGAGGCTGAATACATAATATTAATATCACATCACTGAGGTTGACAGCGTTCCTAACTTCCTGTGCCTGTACAAAAAAAGCGGCGATGGAGACCGATCTGGGTTTTGTGCGAGATCCCTATTTATGGATGGGTTGGTTCACTGTTGCGGTGCTGCACCTCTAGCTCCCGCAGCATTAATATCATTGGTATACTAGCGTGTACTGTATATGTATAGACATTGCAGACATTCCTCTACAGTGCGACCGCTTAGACTTGCCTAAGTATAGGTCAGTCCAATAATAGGCCGCGTTGGTAGTCGTCCCAGTGCCATGGGTTTGGGAGCCTGTTGGCGCAAAGCTGTCGTAAATCACCACGTGACTACAAACCCCGATCAAGCTGAATCAGAAAAGCGGCATCTCGTCTTTGAATACGGCGGTGACACACCGACGAACGTCGACCACCACTCAGCACTCAGCCTCCACCAGCGCGAGCCGATGTCAGCACCACATGCCACGGCGGCGGGGTCGCGCACGCGGCCCCAGGCGCGCAAGAAAGCGAACGACGATGCGGCGTACTTTGGGCCGCCTACGGCGACGGCGGGCGCGAAGCGCCACGCGGCGGACAAGATCGACGGCGAGCCGCGCGTGAAGCGCAAGCGCGTCGACGCGGCCGGCGCCAGCACGCGGCGGGACGACGCGGACGCGCGGGTCTCCTTGGTGAGGGCATTCTTCCGACCATCAGGCGCGTCTGATGAAAGGCGTATGTGCATTCAGGTGGAGTTTATCAAGATGCCTACCCCAGGTACGTGTGTGGTGTGCGCCTGAAATTGGTCCGCTCATGCGCGCGTATAGTGCTGTACCGGTACTTGATGCAGTTCGACCTCGTGCCGGCGGTGTACCCGTCGCCGCTGCTCGCGAGCGACCCGCCGCCACCGGCGGTGCTGGACCGCCCTTTGCGGCAGCCGTCGCACGCGCCGAGCCCGCCGCCGGCGACGCCGGCGAACCGGCCACGGCGCGAGAGCAAAGAGCAGTCGGCAACACGGCGGCGGAGCTCGCGGTTGGTGGAGGAGGAGGTTGCGAGCCGGGTGCCGATTCTGGCGGACGGAGACGAGCTGCACGCGGTGCTGGCGGGGATTGCTGAGCGGCATTTCCGGGAGCTAGCGTCAATCAATGGACGCGAGGAGGTTGATACGCTGGCGTCGTTTATGTGTGCTGTGGAAAAGGCCAAAGGGGGCATGCATATAAAGGGGTTTTGAGGTTGCAAATAATAATATAATAAAATAATTAGCCTAGTGATGACTGTTTCTGCTCCTTGATTGGCTGGCAAAAATGTGCTCTAAAATTAGTGTCTGTCATATCAGTTACCACGACGACTCTCCGAACCTGCCGATTGATTCGGCCTGCAATAAAAAGGCTCACATCCCACGAGTTCATCAGTTTCCACACTCCCCCTCTTCCCTCCCCCTTCGTTTTTCTTTCGCAGCCGTGCTGCCTGGCATCGTTCAGCTAGTACGTCCCCAGCCATTCTTTTGTCTAGTGCTCGTCCTCACCCTCTTCGAGTCAGCATACCTACGGTACCACTCGACACCACATTCCTTCTTCATAGACTTCAGCGAAGTCACGTACATATTTCAGTATGAAGTTTAGCAGCACTTTTTCCGTTCTCCTTGTGGTGCTCCCTTTCGTTGCCAACGTTGCTGGTCTCGCTGTTCCTGAAGAGGCACTCCTTGCGCGCCAGCGCGGTGGTTTCAAGGGTGGCAAGGCAGGTGGCAAGGCTGGCGCTGCAGCAGGTGGCGCTGCGGCAGCTGCCGCGGCAGCAGCAGCAGCCAAGGCTGGCGCTGCAGGCAAAGGCGGGGCTAACAACGCTGCAGCTGCTTCAGCAGCAGCAGCGTCGGCAGCAGCCGCTTCAGCAGCAGCAGCAGCTGCGGCCGCTGGCAAAGCTGGTTCCGCAACGACAGGTATGTCTTTTCTGTCCGATATTCCTCCTGTATGTTAAGTCTTTGTCGCAGCCGCTGCTGGTGCCGCCGCAACGACAGGTATGTGTTTTCTGTCCGATATTCCCACTGTATGCTAAGCCGTTGTCCCAGCCGCTGCTGCTGCCGGTTCCACTGATCTCCAGTCGTCTCTGAGTACGTGCTTGTTTCCATTTTTGTTTTCTTCATGTCCTGATCGGCGGGTTTTTTCTTCTTCAGCCATCGACCCTTCGGTCGTCCAGACCACCGACGACGGCCAGAACCCACCTGTGGCTGGGCAATCCGCTGCTCTCGTGTCCAAAAACAACTTTGCCAACTTCTGCGCTCTTGGCCTGCCTCAAGTCCCCATCACGAACGGTCTCCAGACGACCACTGGCTCCTGCAACCCCATCCCGATCGGCAACATCCCGTCGACAGCCAACATCCCCTCGGCGAAATTCCGTTAGTCTCCCTCGCTGTTCTTCCCGCACTTGTTACTGACATGACGCCCACCAGAGTCGCCCACGAACGGTGACACCATCGCGGCGAACACCGCATTCACCATCACGCTCGGCGCGAAGAACATCCAGCTTGGCACCTTCACCAACGCACAGAAGACCTACTTCGGCAACCCGCAGACGCTCAACGCGCAGGGCCAGATCATCGGGCACACCCACGTTGTCCTGGAGGCGATCGACAGCCTGGCGTCAACCACGATCACCAACCCGACCAAGTTCACGTTCTTCAAGGGTGTCGATACCGCTGCCGATGGCCAGGGCAACGTCCAAGTCGGTATGCGCGCCTTTTGCTCATAATACGTGGTGTGCCGTAGGCTGACTCTTCCCTCCGCCAGCTGTTACTGCGGGTGTCCCTGCTGGTGTCTACCGTGTCGGCACTATCATGTCGGCGTCGACGCACCAGCCGGTGATCGTCCCCATCGCGCAGCACGGCCTGTGTGACGATGTCATCTACGTATGTCTCCCCCCTGTGCCCCGCATTCGTGTGCTGACATCCTGTGATATGCAGATCACCGCTGTCGACGGCGGCGCCGCTGCTGCTGCTGCCGCCGGTAAAGCTGCTGCTGCCGGGACTGCTGCTGCTGCCGGGACCGCTGCTGCTGCCGGTAACGCTGCTGCTGCCGGGACTGCTGCTGCTGCCGGGACCGCTGCTGCTGCTGGTAACGCTACCGCCGCCGCTGGGACCGCTGCTGCTGCCGGTAACGCTGCTGCCGCCGCCGGGACCGCGGCGAAGGGTGGCGCTGCCGCAAAGGGCGCTAAGGGCGCTGCCGCCGGCAAGGGAGCTGCTGCTGCCACTGGCGCTGCCGCTGCAACAGGAGCTGCTGCTGCCAAGGGCGCTGCCGGTGCAGCGGGAGCTGCTGCTGCCAAGGGCGCTGCCGGCGCAGCGGGAGCTGCTGCTGCCACTGGCGCTGCCGCCGCAACAGGAGCTGCTGCTGCCAAGGGCGCTGCCGGCGCAACGGGAGCTGCTGCTGCCAAGGGCGCTGCCGGCGCAGCGGGAGCTGCTGCTGCCAATGGCGCAGCCGCCGCAAAGGGAGCTGCTGCTGCACCCGCCAAGAAGGTACTTACCCTCTTTCTTTTCCCTTGCCTGCTCCTTACTCATTGTTGTCTTCGCGCAGGGTGGACGGTCGCGTCTATGAGGAACGATGACGAGGAGTTGAACCAGACCTTGTGCTAGATGCAGTCCTACGCTACTTATTGTCTTCCTCTTGGTAGTGCCGCGCGCGTGAGTGCGGGTTCCATTAATACCACCAGTTGACGCTGTCTATCCACCATACCCTATGTGTCATTATCTTCCGTGTCTGTGTACTATAGGGAGCTGATCTTCCTGACTGAACGAATTGCATTGCGTCGGCGGAGGCCTTTTGTTTGGTGAAATTAAGGAAGACTAGATTGGACTCCGGGGAGGTTTTGTTTCATTCCTCAGGCCTCAAGGCTCAATTCGACGCAGCGCGGTGTCCCGGAAATGAACCGGGGGTCGCAAACTTGTCGGCGGAGGTACTCGCCAAGCTGTCTGCCAAGTCGTCTGTCGAGCTGCCCAGAGTACTGTAACTCGAAGGAGACTAATGGCTAACAGTATCCAACTACGCAATACATTTTTTATTCTCGTTTAAAACCGATATAAAACATCGGTCTACTGAGCGTGGATGTGGCCCTAAAATTCAGTAGAAAATAGTGTGAGCAGGGTTGGAGCAGGGTAGCAGTATACTTGAGCTGCGTTCTTCGGAGCTCGGAGCTTAGTACACCCAACTGGGGCCAATGATACGCAACGAATCCGAGTGTTTGGATGCGCCGATCCGTGTCATGGTGACTTGGTGATCTTTTAAAGCGTGATCAGAAAGCTCATGGTAACGGACTTGGGGTCAAGTGCATTAGCATCTCGTGCTTCAGTGGTCTTTAGGCTTTCCTTCCTTCTCGTGCGCCCTCTGTCCTTCTGCCGTTCCGCTGGCCTTCTACCCGCGGGTGAGTGTCGCTGAACCCGCCCTCACGCCCCCCGACGCCTATCAATTGAATGTGATCTCCGTTTTTACTGATTGAGCGCCTGTTTGCAGGCGGTTCTCTCCTTTATGCATTTCTACCTTAGCTTTCTTGCGCTGGTCGTTACCCTTTTCATTTCATGGACAGACCCAGTTGCGGGTGAGTAGCGCCCAAGTCACGCCGTTTGATCGATACCGATGACCTGCTCTGCCGCACAAAGCTCATAGCGCAGCTCCGCGACCACTGAAGCGGCTGGCCAATCCCTCGACCCTCGCCCTGGAGATTCTGCCCCGCCAGCAGCACTCCTCGCCGAAGTCCTCGCCGTTCAGCAAGCGCGCGCCCGCGCTGCCCCGCTCGACCATCCTGCGCTACGACGACTCGTTCCGCCTCACCATCGCGGCCTTTGGCGACACGTTCCACCTGCACCTTCGCCCGAATGACCACCTCATCCACCCCGCCGCGCGCATCAATTACTACACCATGAACGCCGACGGGACCGCATATGTCTCGCGCACGAAGCCGCTCCTACGCGAGAGCGTCAAGGCGTACTGGGGCGAGGTCATCCACGCGGACCACTCCGCCGCGCGCATGAGGCAGGACACCGCGGGCGTCGTGCCCGCGCCGCACCCGGCCGAGCTCGGCTGGGCGCGTATCATGGTGCACCACCAGGGTGACATCGGCCAGCGCATCGCGCCCGTGTTCGAGGGCGCGTTCACCGCCAACGGCGTCGTGCACCACGTCGCGACCAAGGACAACTACCTGCGGCACAAGCGCCCGCTCGACCCTGACGTCGCGCAGCCGCTCGACGACGTCGACTCGGCGCTCGTCATCTGGCGCGAGTCGGACATGATGTCCACGGAGGAGGAGCACTTTGCCAAGACCGGCGAGCGGGTGACGGCGCCGCCCGCGCCGCAGACGTGTGGCCACGACCGGCTGTCGTTCAACACGGACCCCGCGGAGAATCCCATCCTGCAGAAGCCACTGTCTAGTCCGTGGTTCGAGAGCACCATCAACTTGCTGGGCAACTTTTCGAAGCGGGACGACGTCGTCGGTACCCAGATGGGCACAAAGTGCGTATCTCTGCGGTTATGTCTGCTGTGCGTTGAGCGACTTGTAGCTTCGTGAACAACATCGGCCAGACGACGGGATGCCCCAATACTCAGAAAGTGGTATGTTTGCGGCTCAAATCTCATTCACAGCCAGCGTATCGATCAATCTATGCAGCTCTACATGGGCGTCGCTGCTGACTGCGTGTACACCCAAAAATACGGCTCGCACGAAAATGCCACCAGCAGGATCTTGACGAACTGGAACTCGGCCAGCTCACTCTACAAGGTCAAACCTATCCCTTCTACTTCCTACATCCTGTGCTGACTTTGCATTCAGTCGACGTTCAATGTCAGTCTCGGGATTGTCGAAATCCAAATACAGGACGAAACGCAGGCGCATTTCTTGTCCATCCTGACTGCTGCTAATCAACTATGGATAGGTGCCCCAACCCCGTCAACACCTCCATGCCGTGGAACACCGACTGCAGCACCGTCACGCTCAACGACCGCCTGTCCCTGTTCTCGCAGTGGCGCGGCGACAAAGGCTCGGACGGCGTTGGCCTGTGGCACCTCATGAGCGGGTGCCCGACCGGCTCCGAAGTCGGCATTGCGTGGCTCGCCACATTGCAAGTCCCTCCCATCGCAACTCGCGTTTGATGCTGATTGGCTGCTCGCTTAGGTGTCAGCAGACCGCGTCTGGATCAGCACCCTCGGTGGTGTCGGGCACCGCCGTCTCCACCGCGGGCCTGACTGAATGGCAGGTCGTGGCGCATGAAATTGGACACAACTTTGGTGCTATCGTGCGTTTCTCTCTGACCCTGCAGTCTGTATTTTTAGCTGATTGGCGTGTTACTTAGCATGATGTGAGCCTGGATGTTCGCGTATATCAACGTAACTCAACTGAATTCCGTTCCAGTGCGCCGATGGGTGCAACTCGACCAGCGCATGCTGCCCATTGACTGCGAGCTCTTGCGACGCTAATGCCCAGTTCATCATGAGCCCCGTCGCGCAGACGGGAGAGAAATTGTTCTCCCAATGCAGTCTGGGAAACATCTGTCCGCTCTCTTTCTCTGTCCGGGAATTCCTCCTGACGTTGCTCGTGCAGGCTCTCTCATGACAGGGGTATCCCGAACGAACACGACCTGCCTGCAAGACCCCAGCAACGCCGTGGAGACCATCTCCCTGCAGATGTGCGGCAACGGCATCGTCGAGCAGGGCGAGGACTGCGACCCGGGCCAGGGGATCACGTCGCCCTGCTGCAACTCCGAGACGTGCAAGTTCACGAACGGCGCCGTGTGCGACCCGGACAGCAGCCCGTGCTGCACGGCGCAGTGCGGGTTTGCGCCGTCGACGCAGGTGTGCCGGCCCACGAAGGACGCGCAATGCGATAACCAGGAGACGTGCACGGGCAATTCGTCGACGTGTCCGAGCGACGTCGTCGTTCCGAATGGTGCGTTTTCTAAGTTCTGGCATTGCGTGGCCTGCGTGTTTATTTCCTTTGCGTTGACCAGGGAAGAGCTGTGGATCTAACGGGTTGGCGTGCGCGAGTGGCCAATGCACGTCTGTGTCTGGTCTGTTTCCCAGCTTCCTCTGCGTTGCATTGCCGCTTAATCCTTGCCGTCTTCAGCGCAATGCCAGTCGCTGGGATCCTCGATGAACCTCACGACGGAGTGCCCGAACCACAACGACAACACCTGTCAAGTCTCCTGCCAGGATCCGACGCATTCAAACCAGTGCATCCTTCTGACAGCATTGCTCATTGACGGCTCTCCTTGTGGTTCGTCGCTTGATGGTTCCCTCCATTATCATTATCATATCTAACCTCATCCCTGGCAGGCTACGGCGGTGTTTGCGCGTCCGGCAAATGCCAGTCAAGCGGGCTGATAAGCACCGCGAAGGCAAGTGCTCTTTCTTCTCATGCCGTTAGTATTACCCATCTAATCTGGTGTATGCATACAGGCATGGTTCGTGCAGAACCTCCAGATCGCCATCCCCGTGTCCATCGTGGCTGGGCTGGTGGCGCTCGTGCTGCTTTGGGTTATATGCAGTGGTGCGTCACGATTCCGTTGGCGCCGGTACCTGACCAACCGCACCCGATGCTTCTAGCTCTCTTTCGGTGTTGCCGAGGCCGACCTTCATATCCAATCACGCCTGTTGTTGGCCCAGGGCCGTCGCCAGCGGTGCTTCGCCACCAGCGCCTGCCCAGTTATGACCGTGGACAGGCAGGGTGAGTTTTTCCGCTACTCCACAGGGGTCGCCTAGCTCACTTCTTGCAGTCCTCCCCCGATCCGTACTGACTCGCGGCCCGGCGGACCCAGTCGCTCAACCGACCCTCGTCCCCGCTCGCGTTGGGTGGACGAGAGTAGATATAACGGTCAGCGACAGTCTAATAGTGGATATCTTTATTGAGTGTAGTCCGTGTGGTATTGGTATTAATGTACATATTGATATTGAATTTGTCGTTATCGTAGGAATATGTAAGTGGTACGCGATGGGCACACTACAAAAATGTACGATAGGTGTGTGGTGTCGTGGTGGGGAGGGAGCATATTCCCTAGAACTCGACCCGTCGATTTTTGCGTAATGGTACGAGTGGGACGGGCGGGGGTGAGAGTCGCGCGTCGTTGGAATTCGAATTCGAATTCGAATTCAAGTACGGTGGGGGCGAATCCATGACGTCCGTGGCCGACGACGCTATGTCCGTGCGGTAGTATGCGTTGTTGATGTTGCTGCCCGCGGTTCCCGTCCCACCCGCAAAGGTGTTGGTCTCTCCACTGATAAAAGTGGACCGCCAGTCGGGGGAGTTGGGGTTCGAATTCGACCCTGGGGCGAGGAGCCCGACCCGACTCTGGCTTTGCAGCGGCGACTGGGACACGGAGCGGAAGGGCGTCGGGAGCGTTTTGCGGCGGTACCGCATGCACCGCTGCCACGCGAAGTATACGAACACGCCGGCGATTACAAGCAAGGCGACGACGGCGACCGTTCCCAGCACGACGCCTGCGATGCCTCCGGGGGACAGCTTTGTACTGGGTGCGGATCTTTGGGCAAATCCTACTGACCCGTCACCAGATTGCGAAAAGGCGAAGATTCTTAATGCGGTGTGATCAGTCCGAGGGCAGAACGAGGAGGGGAACGAAGCTCACAAATAGAGAACTGCTATGAAGGGGGAGCCCAGGAGGTAGTCGGTCGTCACAGAGGAGTTCCATTCCTGGATAACGCCCACGCAGATGCTGCCTTGCGGCTTGACTAACGATTTTTGATCAAGACTGGTCGAGAATTGTCCAAACGTGACAGTAAGGCGGAGCTTGGTGTTACAAGGCAGTTTCCATATATTGGAAAACGCGGAACTGGCATGTTTCGACGAGCCGGGGATGCTGGCATCTAGAAAGGAGTTGTTAAATCCATACCCAGAGAGAGGTAAGACGGGGAAATACATATGGAGCGAGCGGCGGGTTGGGGAAAGACGATGCTGGAATAATACGGGTCCAGGAGCGTCGGCATCTCGACCCCGCTTTGGGAGATATTGAACATTGTGGGTCCCCCGGCAACGGACCACGCATCCATGTCCACGACCCAATCGGATATATTGGCGGTCGAGTTTGTCGAGATGGTTTTCCACGAGACAGCGCCCTCGTACGCAGATTGGTCGGCCGCGAGCCAGTGGAGGACGCCGCCGTCGGTCGCCGACTCCGCGGGGGGGTTGAGCGCCATCCCATACGTAAACGTGGGCTGGAGGGGTTCCGCCGCAGCCAGTTAGCGGCGGGCGTGTTGGCAAACGGCGCCATCCCCATCCCGATCATGCCCGATACGCCTGGCGAGAAGAAGGAGGCGGACTGGTTTGCCACGGTGACTGGGATGTTATGAGGCGTGGGTCCTGTGCATCGAGACAAGAAGGGTGGCCACACCTGTCTGGTTAGGGTACGCCCAAACAGAGCCGTTACTCTGCATAAGCCCGCAATTTTCCCGCACCAAGGACCCACTCGCCGTCCCGTTCAAGGTCGCGACGGTCTGTGTTTGCGCCAATTGCTGCACGCTCGTGGAGGCAGACGGATTATACCTAAGATAACTGAGAAGGAGGGGATGCAGCTGAAGGACCAGCGTGACTGACGAGGGAACTCCCGCGCAGGAATCGCAATTTGCACCTGCGACGGTTGTGATACTGCGCCGCAATGAGCTGCAAGCAAGAAAATCGAGAGACGAAAACGACAGACCCAGTCGAAGTAGTCAAGGCGAACGAAAACGATTGCGAGGGAAAGGACTATCCACCAGTATGAGACGCCCATGCCCGCTCCGTGCGCGCGCGATTACACACCATGTTGACCCCGACCGAGTATATCAGGTTCTCGTCCAGCGTTACGGGAATAACCAGAGTCTGGGGCGCAGCGCGTTTATCAATGCGGCCTCCGAGAAACCGACGACGAGAGAAAAGCCAGGCCAGGAGCATGAAGACCATGCTGGATGGAGAAGTAAGGGATCCGGATATCACACTTGTTATGCGTATTCCGTGTGCGAACGGCGTTGATGGCGTCTGGGGGGTCTCTGGAGGCTATGCGCGAAAAACATCAAGCGATATTAGTGGGCGATCTCTTCTTTCAGTCATGGGACTTGCGCGTGGCGTGAAACTCGGGGGCAACGGTCGGGGAATCGGCATTGGGCCCATGCGGCGGGCATGGCGACAGCGGGCCCGGCAAGTGATCGGCGTTCGTCATAGCACTGAGTTTGAAGGAGGTAATTGCCAAATAGCTGGGTGTTTTTTCGCTCCTCAGCGGGGGTACTAAGATTGGACTTCCGGAAGAAAGGCACGATCAAGATGAGTGACCAAATGAGGCAAATGTTCCACATATCGTAGAAGGCCGGATGCTGTACACCTGTGTACCCGCCAAGACAAGACACTTGCAATGTCAATACCACTGCGACTCAACAAGGAGATATCTCAACGATTCAGAATCTAGGTTCTATTGCACTAGTCTGCGCTAGCATTCTCGCTTTTAGGGCTCTTTTCCAGTATCGCGTCTACTATCCCAAAGTCCAATGCTTCTCGTGCTGTGCGGTATCAGCAAAGTATCAGCAAAGTGCGAGAGGCTGTACCTGTCATGAAGTAGTCGCGCTCCAGAGCTTCTCCTACAAAACATCCATCGCAATTAGCCTTCCTATAAACAACGAAACATCGAAACAGCATCGCGGCACGCACCGAAGCGCCTTAACCCCTCCTCCGTGCTCTCCGCCTCTCGCCCACAGTGTTTCTGATAAATGCCGGTCAGTAGCGCGCGTATCCTGAGGATCTCCTTCGCGTGGATAGCGATATCAGATGCTTGTCCGGATGCGCCACCGGAGGGTTCTGCCGCAGCGCCTGTTACGGTGATATTGCACAGATGAGGACGACGTGCGGCGTACGGTGGATCATGATGCTGGCGTTGGGGAGGCAGTGCCGCTTGCCCTGCTCGCCGGCGGAGAGCAGGAGGGAGCCCATGCTCGCGGCCTGGCCGATGCAGTAGGTGTGGATGGGGGCTGACACGTACTGGGCGGCAGTCAGTTGGCGGAGACTGCACCCGGGGGGCTGCGGATTCAAACCTGCATCTAGAGATAGATTCAATGAACAGCATGAACCTTATATTGGTGCACGAACGGTATCGTAGATAGCGAGGCCTGCGGTAACGCTCCCGCCGGGCGAGTTGATATAGAGATGGATCGGCTTGGTTGTGTCCTCCGCTTCGAGGAATAGCAGCTGCGCGACCGTCAGCGTCGAATCTGTGTCGCGAATCTGTCAAACCTGTGAATCGTAATGCGGGGTATTAAGAGCGCATGGGGTAGACTCACTGGCCCGTAGAGCATGATGACGCGCTCCCGGAGGAGGCGCGAGAAGATGTCGTAGGAGCGTTCGCCGCGGGCCTGCGTTGTGGATTACTACGCGGATACCACAGTGAGAGGTCGGTGCGCACCGTCTGCTCGATGACGATCGGGACGAGGTTCGCCTGCGGGGTCGAGTAGCCCGACAGCGGGTGGAACGCGCGGCGTCGGCTGGCTAGAGCGGCATGTTGGCGCAACGACGGTCTAGTAGCGAGTCGTAGCATGAGGGTCGCGAGTCGCGGTGGTGTGCACGTGACAAACGCGGTCAAACAACTCTGACACCTTTCTTGACCACTACGCGCTGGCTGTCCTGCGTTAATCGTCCGGTCCCACCACAACATGTCGGCCTCCCGCCTGCGCTCGCAGCGCTCCACGGACGCTCCCATGGATTTTGAATACACCTCCCGCCCGAACACCGGCAAAGCCTGGGCGTCGTCCACATCCTCCTCCGAGGACCCAAGCACCCCCAAAAAACGTGTGTTTCACACCTGCTATCCCTTTTCTGACAACTCACACGACGAGCGCAGGCCCGCACGCGGACGTGAGCAACCCGCCGACGCCGCTGCACAACCCCATCTTCGGGCAGAACCAGAACATCCCGTTCATCTTCCAGACGCCGCCGCCGCCGACGCCGCAGGGGTACCCGTGGGGCCCGCCCGCGGGGTTCGACGCGGCGAAGGCGTTCCCGCCGCAGGAGCTGCGCGACGTCGACATGGGCGAGGCGAGCCCGCCGAAGCCCGCCGCGGCCGAGGACGGCAGCCATAGGAAGATTGCCACGGGCGGGATGCGGCGCATACTCAAGGCGCGCATGAAGAGCGGGCTCGCGCTGGTGCCCGTGTCCGAGCGCGATGGCGAGAGCTGAGCGACGACGAGGACGGCGGGGTGGTGCCGCGGACGCCGACGCAGAACACGTCGAACCACTACACGCTTCATATGCCCGCGCCGGCGGCCCCGCAGTCGGATCTGCCCTACGTGCTGCTTGGGTGCGTTGTGTGCCTGGCGGTGTGTAAGCGTGCTGACTGCCACCCTCCATAGATACCTGCAATTCTTCTTTAATCTGTCGCTGATTCTTCTATTCCTGTACCTCGTCGTGCAGTTCATCGTGACGGTGCAGCGGGATGTCGAGGAGCGGATCTCCGAGTACTCGATGGGTGTGTGCTGCGCTGGGCATCAGTGCGGGCGAGCTAACGCGTCCCAGATATAGTGCAGGACATCGCCATGTGTGCTTTGCATCACAAAAATAACCTGTGCGACAAGCCTCTACCAGCGATGGCGTCGCAGTGTGCGAGCTGGGCGACGTGCATGAGCCGAGATCCGACAGTTGTCGGACGTGCCAAGGTCGGTGCCGAGATGATCGCAGAGGTGGTGAATGGGTTTGTCGAGCCTATCAGCTGGAAAACTCTGGTTCGTACTAGCCGACAATTCATCGCATCTGGCTTCTGATCACGCGGCAGGCGTTCACCCTGACATCGCTGTCCTTCCTAACCGTATTCATCAACACCCTTCTCTCGCTGTACCGCGCTCGGCACCAGCCCAGGCCGGTGGAGCCCCAACAGTTCCCGACCGCGTACCACCCTGCACATCACTTTGGAGGCTATCTTAGCCCCGCACCTACGCCGAGCTGGGGGCGATCTGCGCGGTGGACTGCACAGGAGGAGATGGAGACCCCGTCGCGACGAAGAAGGCTGGACGGTGGCGGGGCTGTTAAAATAAAGTGATGGCATGATTGTAATCGACGTGTGGCTACGTGTACTACGCCCACGCTACGCAGTTAACGGAAGGCGGAAAGTACAAAAGTGGAGTGCGATACTCGGAAGGGCTCGGGCCGGGTGCTGGGAAAGGGCCTGTCGTCAGGAGATCGGCGGGCGTCTCTTCGTCAATGGAAGCATCCTAAAATCCAAATGGGGAAAACCAGCAGACGGGCGACACTCCCTAAATATCGGACACATCAGCACAGCCTACGACTGGCATCAATTATAGTCGGCTTACAAGCCGTACATCATGACACCCACATGATCATCACTGTGACTCGGAATATGCATGCATCAGAATCTTAGACATGGTCGCCACCGGCTACTATCTTACACATGGTGCGCCAACACGGAATGTCATTTACTGCTGGCCTGCGCTGTGGCTGTGGCCGTCTTCTCTTCTTCTTTTTTCTGCGTGTGAACAGCCCGTTAGTGGCGTAGCAACAAATTGTACACGAGAACCCATGCCTTCTGCTTAGCTCGAAGAATCTCCGCATCGCTGTGAGTCGTGTAAGCTCCGTGAATCCTGGTGGGCGTTCAAAGTAGCTCTGGACACTTACGCCTCCTTTCTCTTCTGAAGGCTAGTCGCGCTCTCCTTAGGCTTGCCCTTTGTGGCTGCGAGTTTCTTTGCCGCTTTGGCGCGATCTTGCTCGCGCTGGTTGCCGCCTGCAGACGGGTGGGCGGGGTGCACGGCAGCATGCGGGGACACACGTACGGGTCATGGATGGCTAGTAACTTATGCCTGTCGGTGGTGGCGATTAACAACGTTGCGCTCTATACGCACGGAGTCTGAATCGGGGACCGAAAAAAAAGAGGCGGTCAAGTGATCGCTTCGGAGGTGAAACGGTGAACTTGAAAGAGGTTGTTCCGCCAAAGGCAAGTCCCGTAATCAGTGGAGATGATCGTCTGATTCCGCCACATGAAATATTTAGGCTGGGCGTTTCGCCGCGGCATTCCCGCACCTTGTCGTTTCGGGGATGGAACCATTTATATTTAGGGCCCGCATTACATCACCGATGTCAGGGGCACCTGCGCTGCAATCTTATCTGTTCAGGTCATCAATGATTATGCATCGATTATGGGAAGGAGGGGCTGTAGATGGGAGTCGACGCAACTCCATTGGGACATACGATAGGAGCCCAACTTCATCCGAGGGGCTGTTGTGGGCAGATTGAGTGTCCAGATGCATCTCCCGCGATCGATCTCGGATGTCCCAGATGGGAGATCCGATCCCGATGTGTCCCACTTCAAGGCCGCGCCGCGTGCCTTGTACGCCCGGGGTTCTTTGATCGTCAGTGATCATTTCATTTCTAAGAGTAATCCTTTTAAACCCAACCCATCCAATCCGGTGCGAATTTCGCCCCTCAGCTCCTTCTCCCCCATGAGCATCCGACACATCTCCCGGGAGGGCCGTCTGCACGACCCCCCTCATCCTCACCAGCTCCCCAACCCCAACCCCGCCGCCCCCGCCCTCACCAACGGCGCCGGCGCCCACCCCACCACCCTCGTCTCCCCCACCGCCGGCCCCGCCACCGTCTCGAACGGCGTCGCCCCTGCCACGTCCTCTGCGATCCACAAACTGACCGTTGCCAACGAGCAGACATGGCTGTTGATAGGTCTGTCCCCCCTTCCTTCTTGCCCCGTTTGTCTCCTCATCCTGTGTATAGGTCGCGTGGCAGAGCAAATGGGCGATCTCGAGCACGCCCTGTCGGCGTACGAAAATGCGCTGCGGCACAACCCCATGTCCCTGTCCGGGCTCACGCAGGTCGCAGGAATAGCTCGGATCAAAGAAAACTATCCCAAGGCAAGTCGTCGTCTTCTGAGCTGCGCCACATTCGACGGATTCCCCAAATCCCGAGGATTCCGCATCCTTCCGTTGTCCGTGTTTGGCGCTGACGTGTTCCGATTTAGGCCGTCGAGTTCTTCCAGCGTGTTCTTGGCCTTCAGGAAGAGAATGGCGAAGTCTGGAGTGCGTTGGGTAAGACGCTACACAGCACCATCATTTCTTCTTTTAACCTCGTCTTCTAGGCCACTGCTATCTCATGCAAGATGACCTGCAGAAGGCCTATTCAGCCTACCAACAGGCCTTGTACTTGCTTCCCAACCCAAAGGTAACAATAACTTCCCCGATCCGTATTCTATCTCCGCCCGCTCACCTCCTGGCGCGCTGTTTAGGAGGACCCCAAGCTGTGGTACGGCATCGGCATCCTCTACGACCGGTACGGCTCCCTCGACCACGCCGAGGAAGCGTTCTCTTCCGTCCTCCGCATGGACAAAGGTTGGCTCTTTCCACACCCCGCACCGCGGATGGCAGTCTGTATTAATTGTGAAGACCTAGACTTTGATAAGGCGAACGAGATCCTGTTCCGGCTCGGGATCATATACAAGCAGCAGGGCAAGTACGAGGAATCGCTCGGGTGCTTCGACCGCATCCTGCGCAACCCCCCGAGCCCCCTCGCCCATGCCGATATATGGTTCCAGATCGGCCATGTTTACGAGCAGCAGAAAGACGTATGTCGTGCATTTGTCACACCCGTAGCAGCGCCGTTGACGTGATGTGATGGTCGCAGCACGTCAGTGCGAAGGACGCGTATGAGCGTGTCGTCGCGGACAATCCCAGCCACGCGAAGGTCCTCCAGCAGCTCGGCTGGTTATATCATCAAGATGGCTCGTCTTTCCAGAACCAGGATCTCGCGATCCAGTACCTTACCAAGAGCTTGGAAGCTGGTACGTTGTCCCGCTGCGCGTCTTGACAGCGAATCTCACTCACCCTTCTTAGATCCATCTGATGCACAGAGCTGGTACCTCTTGGGCCGGGCGTACATGGCGGGTCAAAAATACAACAAGGCCTACGAAGCTTACCAACAGGCCGTGTATCGTGATGGCCGGAATCCCACGTTCTGGTGTTCCATCGGCGTCCTGTACTTCCAGATCAACCAGTACCGTGACGCCCTCGACGCTTACTCCCGCGCCATCCGCATCAACCCGTACATCTCCGAAGTGTGGTTCGATCTCGGGAGCCTGTACGAGAGCTGCAACAACCAGATCTCGGACGCGATCGACGCGTACGCGCGTGCGAGTGAGCTCGACCCCAACAACCCCGTCATCTCGCAGCGCCTCGCACTGCTCAAGAACGCCCAGGCGACGGGCGGGCAGGTCCCCGCCGCGCCCGGCCCGCAGGACGTGCATCCCACCGCGTACGCGAGCGCGGTCGTGCCCCCGCCCGGGCTCAGCGGCCCGCCGCTCCTGCTGCAGTCAACGAGCCAGCGCCCGGTGTTCCGCACGGACTCGCGCGGCCCGCCCGCGGAGATCTCGCTCCCGCCGCCAAGCCAAGTCGGCGCTGGGCGTGCGTCGCCGGGGCCGTTCCGTGGGGGCCCGCCGCCGCCAGTGATTCTGGATGACAGCCGCCACATGCCGTCGCACACGCCGCTTGCGCCGATGGAAGTCGACCGCCCGCCGATCCACCGCGACTATCCCGGCGCGGCGTCGCGCGATGGCCCGCCAGCAGCCGCGGGCCGATTGGGCACCAGAGCCTGCTCCTCCATCACCCCGTGCCGCAGCCGATCCCCGCGGAGGAGATCCGCAACGGCGGGCACCTGCATCATCAAGAATCGTACTTTACGCGGGGCACCGTCCGCCGTCCGCGTCGATCTCGCCGCCGTCGCACACCAGCCGCGCCGCTCGCCGCCGCCGCCGTTCCAGTCCTCCTATCCGTCGTCGCGCGGGCAGCCCGGGGGCCCGGGGCAACCGCAGCGCTCGCCGCGCACGTTCCCCAGTGCGCACGAGCAGATCCGCGCGAGCGAGCCGCCGGAGATGGGCTGGGAGCGTCGCCCCGCGCCGAGCGACCACCGCGACTGGAACGCCCCGCGCGAGCACGACGCGCGCCGCCCGCGGCACTCGGGCTCGAGCGACTACCCGCCGCCGCCACTGCAGCAGCAGCCGTCGTCTTTCTACCCGCCGCGCTCGCCCGGCCCGCGTGGCGCAGCCCGCCCGAGTCGTCGCCGCGCTCCGCGCACCCGGCGTCGCACCCGCCGCCGTCGCGCTACTGGGACGCGAAGCCGCCGAGCGCGCTGCCCACCGCCGTACAGACGCCGCAGCCGCACTCGCGCCCGTCGCCGCCGACGACGCATGTCGAGCACTCGCGGCGGTACGATCCAAGGTACGACGTGCGCGACCAGCGCGACTACGAGAGCGACCGCGAGCGCGAGCGCGCGGACTCGCGCAGCTACGGGCACGGCTCGCCCGAGGGCCTGCGGACCGCGCGCCCGCCGCCGCCGCCGCCGCCGCCGCACCTCATCGCGACCGCGACCCGCTCGGAGAGCCCGCACCCGATGTCCGCTGCGTCTTCTGACGCGAAGAACCGCAACAGGCGATCGACCAAGGAAGACGTGATGATGCCGTCGCAGCAGGAGCAGCCGAGGAAGGAGCGGAAGAAGCGGAGCAGGCGCAAGGAGGATGGTGGGGGCGGGGGTGCGGAGACGCCCAAGCCGTTTGGGGGGCCGTCGCACCAGTCGAGCACGAGCTTCAAGGTGTCGCCAGGGTATCCGAAGGGGCCGAGCTCGCCGGGGCCGGTCAGCTCGAACGGCTCCGGCTCCTCGGGGCGCTCTGTGCAACCGTCGCCCACGAGCGCTGCGCCGCGGATGCCCTCACGTGTGGTGGACGACGACTACGACGAGCCCGGGGTCGCGGACGCGCTGATGGGGCTGGCGTCGTACAGGGAGATGCCAGCGCCGTCGATGGAGGGCACGTCGCAGTCGCCCACCGTCTCGTCGGGTAGCCGCCACAGCGACCGCGAACGCGAGCGGACCGGCCCCTCGCCTCGCACTCGCACCGCGACTCGGTCTCCTCGACGCGAAGCCGCGCGTCGCCGCCTTTGCAGCCCAACTTGCTCAAGCGCCCGCTCAGCCCAAGCGACGACGGTCGGACAGCAAGCGCACGCGCGTAGACGTGCTGCACCGCCGCGAGTCGTCCGCGGGGCGGCGCACGCCCATCCCGTCGACGCGCCCGTCGCCGACCCCGTTCCGCACGCAGCCCGTGTCGCACTCGCCCGAGACGCGCGACCCGTACCCCGCGAGCCCGCCGCTGCCCGCGGTGTTCCCGCCGCACCCGCGCCCCGTGGGCGCCGCAGGCCTGGCGGCCGCGCACATGATCGCGCCCATCGCGCTCCCGCCCATCGCGACACTCCCGCCATCGCGACGCTCTCGCCGACGTCGACGGCCGCGTCGCCTGGGCCCAGTAACGACCGCGAGCGAGAGCGCGACCGGGATCGGGATCGAGAAAGGGAAAGGGAACGGGAGCGATCGCGGTCGCGCGAAGACACCAAGATGCATGTGGACGACCGCTCCGCGTCGTCGCCGCCGCGCAACAAGGTCGAGGTTGTGCACCTGCGGACGCCGCCGAAGCACACGCCCTCGCCCAGCGACGACAAGGCGCCTACTCCATGATGATTTTTGGACGCTTTTTTTTCTCCATATTTTTGTTCGTTATGATTTCTTGTTATGACCGCCACGTCGACCTGTCTGTCACCATAGCTGTATTCTTCTGAAAAGTCTTATTACATAGTATCATAGATATAGTTAACTGTCCTATGAATCGTTGCACATGTATAATCAGTTCTGCATACGTAATGACCGGAGTGATGGCCAGAACTGCTGTCAAAGCGGTGCTCGGGCGGTGATCCGAGCCTGTCAATGTCGATGATCGTTTTGATGTGCGCATTTTGAAATTAACAGCGAGTACTATAGGTTGACTACTGTTGACTATAGGTCTGAAGATCTGAAGGCCTGTTCCGGGAAACAAGAATTTGTCAGGACTTAGATGGGGATTTTGGCTCAGATTTGACACAGGCCTAATGCAGAAATTCGGCCAAAAATGTCAGGATTGGCCTAAAAATAGATGCCGAAAGTGCAAATTTTGAAAATTTTCATCCGCTGCCGCGATTTTGTCAGGATTTGGACGAGGCCTAAGCGCTAAGCGCTGTTCGGTCAGGGCTTTTGGCGGTACTTTGGAACAGGCCTCCTGACCCCATCATCATCGAAAATCTGGCACATCGTAATTCGATTCGAATGCTCGATTTATCGAAAGTAAATCCTTCTATGCATCACTGTATGTCTTCCTTTGCCATGTACTCCACGACAAGGAGGATACAAGGTCATCGGGAAGCTCATCGCTATCTGCCTCCTGTCTCATTCTGTCGAAATGCCCAGCTTTGAACTGTGTGGTCTAACATTAGAGGCTGAGACTGCAACACAAGATATAACTCTGCTTTGGCCCATGTTGCACTGCGACGAGGTCAGGATACTCTACAGGGAGGCTTGCCACTGACCACTCCTGTCTCACATTGTCGAAATGCCCTCTAAAACCCAGCAACTGCATGGTCTAGTGTAAGAGGCTGAGACTCGAACTGGAACAGATCCTGCTGTGTAATTTCGATTGAGCATCGATATCTAGACTCGACGGATCGACACTCGTTCGCGGGCAGGCTCCGTGTGAATGCAGTAACTATACACTCAATTATATGTGGAATGGACAATATACCACTATATTCGTACTTGATTTTGGACGCCATGCCACCCTGGGGATTCTGTCGATGCCTTGCGATCTCAACCAGTGTTTTTTCTTATTTTTGTACTTGATGTTGCGGGAGGCACGGGAGGGTGTTCAAGTAGCCGAAAATTGGTAGTATCCGTAGCATACCGTGTGGGCCCAGGCTGTTTCTTAACGGGACCGCGCCGGAATATACCACCCTAACACAAAAAATCACCCAAATTTGTCAGGATTGGGATCAAGCTTTCAGACCTATAATCCGGGGTGCTCCAACTCCGCAGCATTGACAGGAATATCATATGTACAGTATGACGAGTTCCTTTTCATTTCATCTGTGGACACAGCACGATGCAAAAATACAAAATACGATAGTAATGGGGCTCGAAGAGACACATGAGTAGAGTGAGGTGAAGAGGACAGACCAGCCATTCAGATATGCAACGTTCAGTGCAGAGGTGGACGGCATAGTGCGGTATAGCGTACAGACGAGTAAAAAGACAGACACACGGCGAGCAGTATGGCGTCCAGCATTAGCCGCTGCTCATCGTATGCACGACGGTCCCATCCCATCCCAGTCCACTTACCCGTCCATGCACGCTCCTGGGTACGGCCGAACAGACAGACGTGGAATGAACAGCGAAAAGATAGAAACGGACAACAGCTCTAGGAGGCGGGCGGCGCAGCGCGGGGGTGCGTACACGCAGACGTTCATTTCCTGTTGTGCTTCATCCCCAGCGAGTCGATGATGTTCAGCACGCCCTGCGGCTCGAGCACGACCTTCGTCCCGTCGCACCGCGCCTTGCTCGAGAACTCCGAACACAGGTCCGCAATGTCCGTGTCCTGGGATAACGCGCACATAAGCTCGAGTGCACACGCACGACGAGGACAGGACGACTTACCCGGAACTTGGGATTTGACGTAACGGTCCGCCACGCGGTCAGGATCTCCATGTTCTTCTCGCTCTGCTGCGTCTGCGGGAAGTTCGACCCCTCGCACATGACGGCGGGCCCGAAAATCGAGTCGTTCGTCTTGCGAACCGCGTGCGGCGCCGAGTCGGGCGCAAACGGTGACGACCCCTGCCGGTTGATGTGGCTCTGCAGCTCGGCCTTCGTCTTTGGACACTCCTTCCCATCGGTTTCGACGTCCGAGTCTGAGCCCGAGCTCTCCCGCGGTGTACTGAAGAGCGGATCCGATGCCATGGATGACGACGATGACGTAGAGTTTGCAGGGGATCGCCCGGCGGTTGAAAGGGTCGTGTGATGTGCGACTGGGCTAATTGCGGAGCCAGACGAATTACCCATAAGCACGTTGAAGTCGTTGAAGTCGACTGGGTTGTTGCCCATGAACCCGCCAAACAGATCGTCGAACGCCCCGTTATCGGGGTTCGGTGTCGACCACGCCGAAAGCGTGTTCATGTCAAAATTGAACGGGCTGGAAGTCGATTCAGAGGGAGGGGCTGTGGACGTCGGAGCGGGAGAATGTGTGTCGAACGCCGAGGCAAATGAGGTGAACATCGGATTGCTCGCGATCGTGGTATAACGCTGGTGAGCTGAGAAGCCGGTATTCTCACCCGAGCCGAACCCAAAGTCCATCTGCATCGCGCCGTCGGTCGCCGTCTGCTGCGATGGTGCGTCATCCAGCAGGCTCAGCATTGCCGGGTCGAATGTCGTCAACGAGCTCCAGTCCAGCGGGTTGGCCGAGTTCGGCATACTAGCCGAAGCGGATGATGACGGCACTGATGTTCCAGGTGTGGATTGGTGGAGTGAGGAGAGGGGCAAGGCAGAGCTGCCTGCGGCTTTTGGGACGGAGAAGGTAAATGTCGATTCTTTGAGCATCACGTTCTCATTTTGCAGTCGAGACAACAGGTCGCGGAGGTTCTCATTCTCCGAGGTGGCCTGGTCGTTTCTGGCTTCGAGCTCGGCCACTTTGTCCTCAAGCTTGGAACGCACGAACACATAAACTGACGGCTCCCGACAGTAGCTGATGGCAACTCACATCCTTGACATGTTTTTCCTTGCGCTCGCGGAAGGCACGTTGGGCGGCGCGGTTCTGCTCCTTGCGCTTCATCAAGCGGGACTCATCCTACAGCGGCACCGGTCAGCACGGAGACTCCACTTTGCAATTTGATGGAGGCGAAACTCACAGGATTGGTGCCCCCCGACGACTTGCGTCTTGACGAGCTAGAGCCGCCTTTCTTGCCGTTGGCCACTGGTGCCGTGTAAGCATCGAATTTATTGCGATCGAAGACGTTGAGACATACTTGTGTGTTGGCTTTTCTGGCTAGGGCCCTCGTCGAGGGAGTCATCGCTCGCCTTGCGCTTGAGTGCGGGGTCGTCGTCGGGGCTCTTGCTGCCCGACTGCTGCGGCGGGCTGGGGCTGCTGTCTACGGAGGGGGGCGTGAGGCTCGGCAGGGAGTACCGCGAGATGTTCTGCGGGTCTACGCCGTTAACTCCGCCGAAGTCTGCGCTGAAAGGGACGGTGTTCGTCGGGAACTGCTTCTGGAGGAGGGCGAGGAAATCGTCGTCGGGGAGCTGGGAGAAAGATGAGGCCTGCGAGAGGTCCCAGAGAGGTGAAATGTCTGAATAAGTGTCCATTGTGGAACTTGTCAGCGGGAATAGTTGAGCGGGATGAGTGAGAGGTGGCGGGATGGAGGAGGACTCGCTCAGCACCTGGAGAACGAGCGGTTGGGAGCGGGCAGAGTGGGATCCAATCTATCTTACAAAGCGTATCAGCTCTCTTTGCTCCTTGTTTGTACACTGTCCCACGGTCACGCCTCCTGAACGCGCGTCACTGCCGAGGATGTCGCCATCCGATGCCGTCACGGTCCTCACCTCGCTTGGCACAATTCTGTGTCTGCATTGACTCTGCAAATCCGTTCAACGCTCTCATTTACGACGAAACAAAAATTATCTGTAATGTAGACTGCGAGCCCTGGGAATCCAATGTGGGGATATATATAAATGCGAATAGATAAATGGTCGCCGCATACCCGACGAACACGTCTCGGAACATGCATAGGACGCCGGTAGCACATACGCTGTATAATCACTAAATCACTGATTAGAATGCCCCAGTCCGAACAAAGAGCAAAACGTGGCTCACATAGTATTCGATCTCCATCTACAGTTTAAGAGACCAAGCGTCAGCGTGCGTTATCACCGGACAGTGGCCCGACGTACGAACAAAAACGCCACCTTGCGCGGCCACAGAATGTTCAGCCCGACCGGGTTATAAACCTCAACGTTCAGGTCCCGTATGAGTTGCTGTAAGCGGCGCATCTCCTGATATACCGAGTTAGATAATCCATCAGAATCAGTGGGAAGCAGTCGAACCTTCTCGTAGTGCGAGGTCAGAATCCACCGCGAGAGCTGCAGTGTGAACACGGCGAGCGCATTGTCCAAAAATGAGTATCGGAGGCTATGTGCTGAGATTAGGAGCTCATTGATCGCGTTGATCGACTCTAAAAACTGGGTTGGTGTTATCTGTAAGAGCCTTTAGCGACCAAACCAAATATCTACGCAGATGACACAATCAACTCACCCGACCTTCGAGTTCAAGGGGATATATGGGAGCAAACTGGATCAGTTCCCCGCCGGTATAGTCTCGCTCCACGCGCAATATCTCCCGAGGGTGATGTATCCCGATTTGACCAACCGGATGGGAGCCGTAGGCGGAGTCTGAGGGTGGCGGCCCAAAATAATACGAAGACTTCGGAATCAGGGCTCGCGCGCGTCTGCTGACCACCAAGGAATGGACAGGCGAAATTCAAGTCAGCTAGGCCGCGGCTCTTTCGGGAGATAGTGAACGCACGATGAATGTAGAGTATTATATTTTTGCGACTTGACGCTGGCATAGTACTCGGCGTTTGTCTGTCCATTGCCTTCTGGCGGGTCAATGAGATCCCACGGCTGCGGCTCCGGCTTGACGTCAAGCACGATGCGCGATGGCTTGCGGGCAACGCCTGGCGGGCGTTTCACTGGCTCGTCAGCGTTGTCGGCGTGCAGCAGCCCACCCGCGGCGTCCACGACATCCGCGCTCTCCTCAACCATCGTGGCATCGTGCGTCCGCGAGACGCCAGCTTCTGGCGTCCGCAGCGGGTCCCAGCCGTCGTCCACAATGTCCTTCTCTCCCAGGTGGTCCGCCTCGCGGGCGTCGTGCCGCCGCCTGCTCTCGGCCGTATTGACCCGCGTCAGCGGCGGGCTGGGGGGCAGGTCGTTCGGCCAGATGCTCGACTCCTGGCGCTCCTCCACCTTCTCTCCTCCCCCCGTCGCCACTCCATCCCCGTGGCCTTCCCACGACCCGCCTTCCCCTGAAGCCAGGTCCTGGGTAGAGGACTGGGGCCGTGCAGCGAGGTCGGGTGGCGAGGCCGAGGGGGCTTGCGGGTCCAGGTGGCCAGCGGGGTGGGGGGCGGCAGCAGCGTCGTTAGAGCCGTGCGAGAGTTGGGAGAGCGGCGGGGAGGCGGCGGGCTTAGGGGATTGGGGGGAGGGCGGTTCGTCGGTCATACCATCGAAGCAAAGGAGTGAGGCTCAGTGAGTGTGGGCACGTCTTGAAGGTCGTGTATGCAAGGCAAACAGATTCCTTATTTGATCGACCAAACATCTCGACTGATGCGATGCCGCTCGGCAGCGCGGTGGCGAGTCCAGTTTCGCTCCAGCGCTAGCGTTATACGTTGGCTTCAGCCTCAACAAGTTTTTTGTACTTTTATACGTACCGACAGGTACTTACCTGCATCTTCATCCGTGTTCGAACCAGATACCCGCTCCCAGCCTCGATCTCACTCAGCACTGGCAATGACTGAACTATATCTCGCACTCTACCAATCCCGCCGATACCCTGATGACCCCACAAAATTGCACTGGATGCTCGTTCCCTCTTCCTCTGGAGACAACCTCAACGGCAACCATGTCATGGGCTACCAAATCATCTTACCTCCAGGCCCCGACGGCGTGTGGCAGACAAGACACACCGCGACCGCACTCACGCGTAATGGCCGCCAGTTCTATGGCTGCGTACATCTGGGACGCGTCCAATTGAGCAAATCCGTTATCGGTGAATTGTTCAGCCAGGAGCCGCCTTCGCAGGGAGACACGCCCGACCTTCCTGTTTTCCGCGAGCAAGGGAGGGGCTGGTCCTGCGCACAGTGGGTCATCCGAGTTCTGCGCCAGTGGGAGGAGAAAGGGCTCATACAACTATCTCCCCGAGACCCGAGCAATTTATATCTACGAGTCTGTGCGATGGGTGCGGCGCTCAGGAAACACCTCGAAGATGACTCCGAGGACGAAATTTTGCAGGTGGAGGGAAGCCCTGTGGAGATAGTCAATGTCAATGGCATCGAGACCCTGCGTCTTGAGATGGAAAGTTGAAATGGCGTGGTTTCGAATAGCAATGTACATTAATCCTTACCAGCAGAGTGTCTGTCTGCGCTGTAAGCTCTATGGAAGCTTCAACTTCTTGCAAGAAACATATACACAAGACCAATCTACCGAAATACATGAATTTCGTAGCCACCATTAAGCAATACGTATGGATGTACAGGACATCTAAAAAAATACACAAATATAACGAATGAGAAAGCGTAATGGTACCGGTACTAGAAAGTTCATCTTCGAATCAATCGTCGTCGCTCGGCGTCAAGTACTCCTCATCACTGATCACCTGCCGCCGAGTGGAACTGCGACCTCGAGACGGTGGAGGCGGACGGTCGTCTTCGTCCATCGGCGTGAGAGCCGATTCGTACGAGCCCGAGCCCGACGACCCAGCCCCGAGACCCGGCTGTGCACCGGGCAACCCAGACCCAACTGTCAGACGCTTGAAAGTCGTGTCAAACACCTTCTCCATCTCCTCTGCATCTATGTAGACCCAGGAACCCTCTTGATTGAACGTGCGCGCATTGTTGAACATGAGCGTCCAGTCATTTCGGTACAGCTGTACGTCCTTGTAGTAAGAACTGCCGCCTCGCTTGCGTAGATGGGAAAGCGCAATAGGTTGCATAATGACTTGGTAGTAGTCAGGGTAATCCTAATAGGTTTCTCGTTAATGAAGCAAAGCGGTGCGATTTATGTGTTTTAACTTACGTGCTTGTCGGGCAGCTCTCGGAAAAGTTCGCATCGTTTCCGGCCATCGGTGTCCTCGCATGCCACAACCGCACGATAACACTCCGCGAACACCTTCTTCATCTTCTCTCTTACAGGGGGAGGGACGTCATTGCCATTGCTCTTCGTAGCTGGTTTGCGGCGTTTCTGAAACAAACAAACCCAAAATTAAAGCAAGTTCGAGATCAAAATGGGATAATCCACCAACCGATTGGCGATCGTCGTCGTCGTCTTCGTTGATGGACGGTGTCACAGAGTGCGATTTGACGCCACGTTTCCGCTTGCTGCCAAGCGCAGGCTCATAATCAGGCGCACTCATCCGGCTTTTGCCTTTCTTGTTCTTCCGCGCACGCGAGTCAGAGTCCGAGACAGGCGTCCCCCGACCCGAAGCCTCGGCGTCTCTGAGAAGCTTGTTGGTTCCCCGTCTGTCCTTCCTGCTAGCACGGTCAGTGAGCTCTTCTAGGTCTTCTCCATCCTCTAGAGCCTACACGAAGCGATGAAGATAAGTGGCAGACACGATAATCCGATCACAATGATACTCACCATTGCCCACGTTTCGTCATCAAGCCCGTCGTTGTAGCTGACAATGTTTCTGCGCCGCTGACCACGGCCTTCGGCCGCCTCGTCCAAGACTGTCGCTTCGAAAGGCTCGTCTTTTTGGTAGCATTCGGGGAGCTCCTCGAACTGTGTCAGGCCTGGCGGAGGTTTGCCACGGCGACCCTGAACGCGCCAATTTTCGAGCGCGTCCCGTTCCCTCTTGATGTCCATGTCGCGGAAAAGCTCGGACTCCTCCTCGGAACGTGCGATGATGCTATTCAGCTCGTCGTCGTTCATATCGCCAGCTTCCTCGTTCTCTTCTTCTTGATCCGCGTCAAGGATTGATCGCTGTCGACGTGTCATTGAACCCGCGGTTCTGGAGGAAGGCTAAGACTAACCAGAAGCTCTTCCTGCTCTTCTTGAGTGGATTTGTTATCGAAGCGACCTGCCTGGATGACCTTGTCGTCGATGTCGAGCTTGTACCGGGCACGTTGGTACATCGCTTCTTCCACGCTCTTCTCGGTGATGAAGCGAAGGATGAGCACAGCCTTCGTCTGTCCAATACGATGTGCACGATCCTGAGCTTGAAGATCGGCATGGGGATTCCTGGCGAGGAGGGAAGCCTTAGTCAAGGTACGGAATGTAACGATTCGTCCACTTACCAATCACTGTCAAATCTGGAAACACGAAAAGACATCAGCGCACGAACATGAGCAACGGTGGGAACGAACATGACAACCGTATCGGCAGTCTGCAGATTTAATCCCAAACCTCCAGCCCTCGTGGACAAGATGAACACCTTGTACTCGGAGTCTTTTGCGTTGAACAGCTGCACAAAGCTCGCACGCTCCTCGGTCTTGGTGCCTCCGTCGAGCCGCAAGAATTTCCAACCCATCATCGTCAGGAAATCCGCCATGATGTCCATGACTTTCGTCATTTGGAAGAAGATGAGAACCTTCATAAATCATGAATAAACCAGTAGCAGGTATATAATGGAACTTCCTCACTCGATGACCAGTCGCAAAGAACTTCGGAAGGATGCGATTGAGCAACTCGATCTTGCCAGAGTTGCGGATAAGTTTGTCGTCGACGAGCCCACCGGGGTTCATCTTGTCCTCGACACTCTCGAACAGGAAGGGGTGCTGACAAATCTTGCGAAGCTGCATCAACTCATTGCTCAAACCTTTCACCCCGGCGGATTTCCTGTCGTAATAAAAAAAGTCACGCTTGGTGTCTATCCTAACAGCGATCAGAAGAAGACGTACCCATTCTTGGTATTGCCGTCGGCGATCATCTTGTGCTTCTTCATCTGCTTGTACATCTGGCTCTGCAGGGCGCTCATGCGGACCTTGATCACCTTTTCCACCTTATCTGGCAGCTCGCTTTCCACATCCTTCTTCAGCCGCCTTAGCAAGAACGGCCGCAGGACCTTATGCAGACGGCGGATGATCAGCAACGCCTCTTCTTCGTCCAGCTCGATCTTGTCACCGGTCCCAGAGTTGGCAAAGGGGGTGTTGAACCACTCATCGAACGACTTGACTGAGTTGAAGATCTTGGGGAGCACGAAGTTGAGCAGAGACCATAGCTCGGTGAGGTTGTTCTGTAGGGGCGTTCCACTAAGAAGAAGGCGGTATCGAGAGTGATAATATGTTGTGAGAGTGACAGTCAGTTTACTTTGAGTATTCTTCATGCGGTGACCCTCGTCTATCGTGAACATTTTCAGTACAATGAGTATCCCGAATGCGAGACAAACACCAACCGATGATCATATGCAGCCACTTGATCTTGCAAAGGATTGGGCGATCCTTGATGATGTACTCGTAGGTCGTCAACAAGACTTGAAAGTGGCCCACGCGCAGCTCGCCCTGAAGAGCACGACGCTGAGCCGGGTTGCCCTTGTAAGCGACCACCTTTACGCCCGGCGCCCATTTGGCAAACTCCCCGGACCAATTGGTCATCGTCGACAAAGGGACGATGACAAGATACGGTCCATGCAATCTCTTGGACTCGATGAGGAACGTGATAAGTGAAATCGTTTGGATCGTTTTGCCAAGACCCTTCGATCGTGACAAGAGAATTAACACAAGTGAGCGGAAGTGAAGCAGGAAACATACCATCTCATCTGCCAGAATCCCATTCAGCCTATTGTTATACAAGCTCACCATCCATTGCAAGCCTTTGATCTGATATTCCTTCAAAGTTCCTCCGATGAGCAACGACGGTTGGCGGGTGATCTTCTCCGAGATCTTGTGTGCAACGGCATAATAGTCCACCTTTCCTGATGCATTCTCATGAACGTCATCCGTCGCAATCTTCGCACCGAACGTCGCCTCCGTAGCTGGACCATTTTCCTGCTCGAACCGCATGTCCATCGGCCCACCACTTTCGTTCTGCTGCGACGCGACCGCGTGCGCGAGCGAATCCAGGTACGAGTCCGTCTGACGCAGAAGGTGCGTGATACGGGTATCCTTGACATTGTCGACGAGCGCCATGTACGCCTCCTCGTCGTCTGCTTTGAGAGCCTTGATACGCTCCTTCGTGATACGTTCCATCCGCTTCTGCTCCTCCTTCTCGGTATGCGCGTGGAAGTTGAGTACCGAGCGCCCGAGACGCACGACGCGGTCCTGCGCAGCACGGTTGACAGCAACGACCTGTTGACCATGCGCGCAGATGACATCGAGTTGCTCAACGTGTTTGGATTTGGCGCGGCGCTCGCGGTCCATGCGCTGCTTGCGCTCGAGCTGCTCCGTGAGACGGGAATCGCGAATCGTCGGCTTGCGGATGCGCCGGAAGTCGGGGCGGTTCAGGGGAAGGAGGGAGCCGTGGGTCAGGGTCTCGGCGACTTGCGCGCGAAGGAGGCGCTGTTTGTCGAGGAGTCGTAGAGACTTGAGCTCAATCATGGCGCGGAGCTTCCCATGTGAAGTATTGCTTATCAGAGTAGGGGAAGCGGAGGCATCGGCTGGCGGGACACCCATGGAGTTTTCCTTGTCGCTCTTCATTACAATGTCCTGTGGATCGAGACCAGTGTCGAATCCGCCATCGCCCATCGTTGACGGGAGGGATTCGAGCTCACGGATGCGCTGTTGCATACGCGCCTCGATGAATCGGTCGCGCTCTTCGATAATTTGACGAGCATCGAGTCCCGCAGGCATAATGGTAGGGATCATTAGGCGCTGAAGACGAGTAGTAAACAACGTGGGGTCGACGTCTGCAGGTCGTTTGAGATGCGTGAATGGGTGCTTGTAGGCATTGTATGGATATATCCCAGAGTTGACATCGTCTTCCATGAATGGGCCTTTAGGGAGATCTGCGGGGTCGATATCCTCTTCTTTGAACTCCTCTACGGGTTCTCCCTTGGCTGCTCTGACCGCATTTTCGACTATTCTGCCATTAACGTCGGTTCCCTGCAGGAGTTTCTCGAGCTCTGGAACCGCATTGTTGGGTACACGGAGAGCCTGCTGGATGTTGTCCGGGACAGGGAGACCCCTGGCGATGAGCTTAAACGCATGGATTTGGGCTCTGAGGGCGTTGATCTGATCTGGGGTGAATGAGACGGGGGTTTGGGAGGTGGGGGGGAACGGCTGAGTGGGGACAGGGCCCGAGGTGATGGATGTGGCGAGAGAGGGAGCCGAGCCGTTGGTGACTGCATGACCATTTGTGAGAGGCTGCTGCTGCTGCTGGCCTTGCATTCGGTCTTACGTTGAGTGTTAGCACGATACAGCTCAGGAAATAAGAGGAATGGACCGACTTTGGTTGAGAGCCTGGATGTACTTTATGAGATTTTCAAGCTCATTGGGGCTCTTTTGTTCGAGAGGATTCTTGCGGAGAAAGTTGACGCGCTGAGCGGGAGACAATGAGGCCAGTAAATTCGAGGGAAATATGGGACATACGCCAATCAGCTGTTGCAAATCTGGCATTCCCGGGCGCTGCTGTGGGGCCATGTTTTGGCCCAAATTGTTGGCCAACATTGTGGCAGCGGTGTCGAGGGGGACAATTGATCAATGAGCACCGTGTAATTCACAGAGCGCGTCCCGCGCAAAGGGTAGACGATCACGAGCTCGCTGTTACACAGAACAGCGGTGGCGGTGTGGAACAGGACTGCAGCCAAACACACCATAACATCATCACCCAGTCACCTTTCGTAACGATCACATGCAGCGTTCGCGTCTCTTTAACTGGGCCCAATATGCCTGTAGAAAGGGCTGGGGTGTGTCTTCTCTGTATGCCGTCTAATATGGTCTGACCTCCTACAGTATACCGTGACAATCTTCATCGTCGACATTGGGCCGTCGATGGGCAAAGTTCGCACCCATGACCCTGAGGGCAATGAGCTCCTCCAAGAAATGACAAACCTCCAGTGGGGCCTTCAGTTCGTCAAACTCAAGATCCAGGAAATGGTATGTACTTTCTCCGCGTGCCCGAGCTGTCCCGACTCTCGCCGCGCAGATATTCAACGGGCGAAAGACCGACAAGTGTGGCGTTATTGTGTTCGGCTCCGACGAAACCAAAAATATCTTAAACAAGAGAATGAAAGAGGGCTACGAGCGTGTACAAGAATACATCCCCATTGCACAACCTAACGCCGCCACGCTCGCGAAGCTTGATGCTCTCGAGCCTTCAGACGATGCAGGAGATCGTAAGTACAAACCGTCACCAAACAAGCCATAAGCTGAAGACTGTTGGGCAGCGCTCGACGCGATTATTGTGGGAATCGAAACGCAGGATGATCACCTCGGCTCCAAAAAGACTTGGACTCGCAAGATGGTGCTTGTCACTGACGGCGAGAACCCTATCGAAGTTGAAGACCTTCCTGAGACTATCAACAGAATCAACCGTCTTGAAATCGCGCTGACCATCGTGTATGTGCTCTCCGCACCCTAGTGCACGTATATTCACATTCCCGTCATAGCGGTATCGACTTTGACTCTGAAGAATACCCGTATGCCGAAGAAGATAAATCGAATATCAAGGTCCGCGCCGCCTTCGTCCTAATTTCCTCATCTGATCCCGTCCAGGCGGAAAACGAGGACTTTTATGCAAAGCTAGCAGAGGGCCTTTCCGCGGGTGTGGTGGGGACCTGCGCGCTTGCGTTGCGTGAAATCGCCCGACCCGATATTAAGCTCACCAAGTCCACGTTGATGGGCACTGTCCTCCGCCTTGGAGATGTTGAGTCGCGGCCTGAGGAAGCCATTGAAATCAACATCAAGACAAGTAAATGCACGGCGCTGAACCGTCCAAAGAGCTGGAAGAAGTTCGCCGTGCGGGAAAAGAAAAAGAAGCAAAAGCCGAGCGCTAAGATCGTGGACGAGGAGGAGACCGAGGATGAGGATGAGGATGAGATGGAAGTGGACGAGCCAGAGCAGGAGGGTGTACCGAAGAAGGTCACGTTTACCCAACTCAAGATGCGGACAGAGTACTATGTCGATCGACGAGATCATAATTCCGAGGACGAGGACGGAGACGTCAAGATGGAGGAAGCAGAGAAGGTGCTTGAACCTGAGTCCGAAGACGAAGAGGAAGACCCGACCAACAAGCTGGACCCAGGCTTGGAACAAGTAGATAAAGAAGAACTCGTCAGGGGATTCAAGTACGGCACAACCTACGTTCCTTGCCCCGACGGGCAGTTTGGTCGATTGCCTACGAAGAAGGGGATGGACATCTGCGGTTTCTTCCCAGCTAAGAACGTTCGTGCGCGGTTCATTTCTTGCGTCGTTCTCCCTAGTTTATACAGCATACAGTTCCGCCGTGAATTATCCCTTGGTGAAGTTCAATATGTATGGGGTGATCCAGCGCAACCTGCACAGCAAGTCGCTATTTCATCCATTGCACAAGCCATGGATGAGAAGAATGTCATGGCTATCGCCAAGTGGGTTTCCAAAGATGGCATGGACGCCAAAATGGGCGTTTTGGCGCCTTCCACTGCTGGAGGTGTCGATTGTCTGCTATGGGCTCAGGTACGGTTCCCGTTTTTGTGGAAACTCTTCTCTAAATTTCCAATGTAGATGCCCTTCGCGGACGATGTCCGCAAGTACACCTTCGCGTCGCTCGACAATCTTGTCTCAAAGAAAGGCGAGGTGCTCAAAGAGCATGCATTCATGCCCACCGAGGCGCAACTCGAGGCGATGGACAATTTCGTCGACGCTATGGATCTCATGGACGCGGGAGAGAAAGACGAAGAAGGGTAATGTCTCTTATGGCTCGTCCTTAACGTGTCACCAATGTCTTCGCGCCTGCAGCAATCGTGCCCCTTGGTTTGATCCGCTCCAGTCTTACAACCCTGCGATACATCGTACCAAGCAGGCACAATTCCACGGAGCCGTCGTTTCCGACCTCGCCACCAACCCTATGCCACCGCCACATCCCGAACTGCTCAAGTACTTTGAGCCACCTCGTCGCGTACTCAAGCGCGCCAGGGAAGCAATTGCGGAGTGCAAGACAGAGTTCAAAGTGAAGCAAGGTACCTATAATGCTTACAATTCCTCTTTATGTTCTCCATCTCTTGCCATTTAGTGCCGAAGAGGGTGGCGAAGGCGCGGAAAGACGGGCACGTCCACGCCCGCGACGACGAGGACGACATGCTCCTCCTGGACAAACAGGGCCTTGTGCGCGTCCAGTCAGCCTTGCAGTCGCAATCGCAGATCCAGGTCACCACCTCACCCGTAGGCAAAGGCAAGGCAAAGGCCACAAACCCCGACGACAGCGCGACGGAGGACGGGTCGGATTACGAAGACTTAACTGCGGCGAAACCGAAGCCGAGCACTCCGCCGCCCGTGAAGAACGGCCACAACCCCCTGCCCACCCCCGCGCGCTCGCTGTCCCCCGAGATCGATCCTGCGCGGGCGCCGGGCCGCATAATCGGCAACACGCGCCCGCTGGACGACTTCAAAGCTAACATCGCGCGCGGGGATGTGGTGAGCAAGGCTGTGGAGGACTTGGGTGTGGTCATTACCGAGATCGTGATGCGTCCCTTTGCGAGTCGGCGGTATATGGAGTTAATGGAGTGTTTGGAGACACTGAGGGATACGTGCTTGAAGGTACGTTGATGGTCCTATTTCACCGATTTTTTTTTTGCTGATAAAGGTGCAGGAGGACGAGGTCGATGCATGGAATAAGCAAGTTCTTATTCTGTTGAATGTTCAAGTGTTTGCTGACAAGTCATCGTGCAGTTTCCTGGAGGGCCTCCGCGACAAATGCCTCTCTGAACCAGGCAACCGACAATTCTGGGCCGAAGTCCAAAAACTCGGTCGCCCAATGAGTCTGATCAGTGATAGAGAGGCAGAGAAGTACGGAGGCACATCCGACTTTTCTGAATCCAAAGCGGAGAAGGTACAAATGCTTTTCACATGTTGGTTTGGACTCATCCGTGCTTACAGTTCCTCAAATGAATCCCTTCTCTTCTTCCATCTTGCATTTGTTATCTGTTGTAATATACCATGTACATGGCCATTTGGTCGCAATAATCATACATACTGCTGTTCAACTCCTGCCCCACCACCCGCCCAGCAAACTGCTCAAACCTCCACGAGCAGGAGCAGCCGTGGGAGCTTTCGCTTCTGGGGCTTCGACCTGTGTGTCCTCCTTCGCTGCTTGTCGCTTCTCCACCACAGGCGGCGACGCAGCTGCCTGCGAGTCCTCAACAGGCTGCATGCCGGCACGCTCCCTCAATCTAGCCATATCCAGTGCCACATAATTTACCGCGATATCAAAGAACAGCGGCTTCTTGTCCGCTTTGGCCGTGGGAACTACCGAGCCTCCGTTAAATGCAAACCACTCCCGCTTGAATTGCAGCCCTTCAGCGGACAAGGCGCCCTCAAGCTCTGCGACATTTTCGTCTGACAGGGAATAGTAGGACGGCGTGGCCGCCGATATAGGATCAGAGTCACATAACGAGAGCGTCGAAAGGGTCTCGCGGATGTGGATGTTGGCGTGCTGTATTAATGTCAGCGCTTCTGCGTACTTCTTGACTGGCGCATAGCTTCGGGCGAGGAAAAGACATCTATAAGATTTTAGTCAAATATGGGTCTTGTGTGGCGTGTGAGCGATACGTACCTGCGTGCCTTGGTAAACGACAGTCGAGCTTCGACCGCGGAAGCAAGATCGGGGCTGTCGTCAACGACACTCAGTGCCCTCATTTGATCAAGGCTTTGAAGCACGGTGTCTAAGAGCTTAACGACGGCGGGGAAAAGCCGGCTGTCAACCTCCTCAACCTTCGCCTTGGGTCGAGCTTGAGAAGCTGGCTGCGATGACAGCAGAGCAGAAACGAGCTGGAGATCTCGCTGGATCCGCCGCGAAAGGAGCTGATACACAATGTACGCATGCACGAAGTGGATATCACGCGCTCCTCCTGCGGAGGCCGCCGAGCTGGATCCGCTCAGCTATGTAACGGATGAGAAGAATTCATGGGAGAACTTCAGCAGACACACCTGCTGTGCCTCGACGAGTTTCCGCGCGACGTCCTCGGCGTCACTCAGAGCAAGGAGGATAGCATCGTACGCTGCAACACCTTTCTTGCTCGTGCCTGGCTTCTTGGACTCGCTCGAAGAAGCCTGCTCATAGCCGTCCAGCCTGCTTTCTGCCTCCTGCACCTTGAGCAGCACGTCCACTAGCTCTGGGTTGCGCACAGGAACAGGCTGGCCCTCCCAGGCTAGTTCTGTAAGTTTCTTTCGATTCGCTCCCTTCCCAGCAGCGTCACCTTCGACCTTGAGTTTCTCGATTATAGCATCGCAGCCTTCCACTACGTCATTGCGGTGTTTTCCCGCGAACTCTTTTACGATCCCGTCAATATCGTATGCCTTCGCGCGACCGAGCTCATGGGCGCAATATCTGATCTCCGGTCCAACTTCATCCGAAAACAGAGTCGCAAGGGCTTGGTCTCGACTCGTAGGTGCAGACGCGGCTAGTTCGTCTAGTAGCCCTCTAGCAACGCTCAGTTGCATGAGCGCATCCTCGAACTCGTCCCGATATCGCAGGAAGCGGCCATTCAAGATCAGAGTGTAAACCGTAACTTGAAGGAGGTTTTCTGCGGACAGCCGGGAAGCGGCATAAAGCGACTGGCAGTGAGAGAGCAGCTGCGTCGACCAGTTCACAGCACGCCGGAAGCGTCCTGTAGCGCTGTGTCGCAGAGTGGTCGCCTTGTCCGCATTCGCTGGGAGCAAGGCTAGTGCGGCCAATTCTTGCGAATAACTCCAAGCGCGTTCGGCTTCAAGAAGGAGCAGTTGGAGACTGCCGAGAGATTAGGACTGAGCACCAGAGGAGCGAATGAACTCCGCCTCACTGTCCGTCCTTGATTATCTCAGTGGTGAGAGGAGGTAGTTTCTTGAATTCACGGCCTTTTCCATGCGTCATTTTGAGGGTAGACCGGAGCCGGTGTGTCCTGTTAGCACAGTGCTTCCTAGACTATAGGTCAGGACGATATTCTGCGATATATATGCATTGCTTCGCACCTGTAACGAGCAAAGTCATTATATCGCAACCCGTACGCGTTTCGTTGTTCGTTTGCAAGTTGCAATGCTACTGCGGTTGAGCAAATATCCAGGAGGAAGTCATATTTCCCCACCTTTGAATACTACCACTGTATCCGCCATGTAGAATATTCTTGGAAGATCCACAGAGTTCGAGCAGGTGATGGCAAGTTGTGGAAAGTAACAGCAAGTGACACGCGTCTCGATCACTTTCGTTCATATAAACTCGCATCCACCTTAGCCTGCTTATCCTAATAGGTGCGCACCATGGACACTGAGCTCCTGCCCCCTACGCTTCAAAATGTATTGGATCAGACTTCGCTCAAGTGGATTTTCTGTGGCATGTCCCTTACTGCCTTGGAGCACGAATATATGCATAACACTCATTTACTTCAGGTGGAAAGGGTGGTGTAGGCAAGTCTGAGCGAATACCACTCCGAATGACGGTACATGACGAGCGTCTCAGGGAAAACCACCACCTCTTGCTCCCTGGCCATCCAACTTGCTCAATGCCGGAAATCCGTTCTTCTCATCGTACGTCCGCGGCGCGTCTCAGCATCCGTCGACTCGACCTCTGATCCCGCAACCTACATGTAGTCCACTGATCCCGCGCACAACCTGTCCGATGCGTTTGGCCAGAAATTTTCGAAGGACGCAACGAAAGTGAACGGCTTTGACAACTTGTTCGCGATGGAGATCGACCCAACCAGCTCAATCCAAGAGATGGTAGAGCAGTGTGCGCTGAGTGCCGCTATGCACCTGCCTTATTTTATTGACATCTAGCTTAGCCGACTCGAACGGTATGATGGGCTCTATGATGCAAGACCTTGCATTTGCTATTCCTGGAGTCGACGAGGCCATGAGTTTTGCGGAAATCATGAAGTTCGTTCTTCGTTCTTGTTTACGAACCACTCTCCTCATCAGACGGCTTGACAGACACGTAAAATCCATGGAATACTCCGTCATCGTGTTTGACACAGCGCCTACTGGCCACACTCTGCGGTTTTTGTCGTTCCCGACTGTTCTGGAGAAAGCTCTTGGAAAGCTGAGCACGCTCGGCTCACGGTTTGGGCCAATGATCAGCCAAGTATGTGACCTTTTTTCCTGTAAAGGCTCGTAGCTAAATGCACACAGATGTCGAGCATGATGGGCGGCGAAGCGGGTTCGCAAGAAGACATGTTTGCAAAACTCGAGTCAATGCGGGCTGTTATTACGGAAGTTAACACGCAATTCAAGGACCCAGTATGGTCACTGTCCTTTACGCTGGGATATCTGCTGAAACACTGCCTCACACTAGGAAAAGACCACCTTCATCTGTGTCTGCATTTCCGAATTCCTGTCCCTCTACGAAACCGAACGGCTAGTCCAAGAACTAACAAATTACGAGATTGACACACATAACATCGTTGTCAATCAGCTCCTTTTCCCCAAGAAATGTGTGTCCTCAACTTCGCCTTCTCTATGAGGTTGGCTGATCATCTCCATACAGCAAACAATTGCGAGCATTGTTCTGTCCGGCAGAAGATGCAGCAGAAGTATCTGGGAGAAGCGCATGAGCTTTACGATGAATTTTTCCATATTGTGCAGCTTCCTCTCCTCACAGAGGAAGTTAGAGGACCGGAGAAACTCAAGGAGTTCAGTAAAATGCTGGTGGAGCCATATGTCCCACCAACAGATTAGAGCGTCAGGATGTGTCTTAGATCACATAATGCACATATGGAGGTTTATTAAACGTGTATATCGTATGCATGGCTAACCAACGTTGGAGTATGCATGTCTAGAAGAAAGTTTGCAGTAAGCACCTATTTCGCGGAGATCTTCGAAGAGAGCTGGAGAGTTGTCCAGTCCAGCAAAATGTTCTCCGAAGTCATGTTCTGCGAGCCAAATGAGACGGAGCATGCAAAAATAGCGAGCGAATACGCACCTTTGTAGAAAACCAAGTTCCCGACCTTCTCGACAAACGCCTGCGGCCAAAGCAAGATGTTGTACTCGAAGAGACTGGAGAACATCGGGGCGTCGGTGGCGGGTTTCACATACACTGGGTTAAACGCGCCGGCATTTTGGACGTAGATCCAGGCGGCCGGTTAGGTAGTACATTGATGTAGCGGTGAAGATTGCGGTGTCGTGGATCGGATCCTGCATGGATTGCTCGAGAGTCGGAGGTACTTTAAATGCAGAAGAAAGGGCTCACATACAGGGGTTGTCGTAAAGCGCGAGACCCATATCATTGGGCTATGTGATGCTTCGTGAACTTGTCTCCAGGTGCACTTTGCAGGTCTGTTCAGTGAAGTAGCCACTCCCGATGGTGCTCCAGTCCACGCCACACTGTTGAGTCACCTTCGCAACGCCGAAAAGCATGATATTGTTGTCTGCGATTTCTTACGGTGACGATGGGGCGAAAGGGAGGAACACGAAGTGCTCGGGCGCTTGAGTTGTACGAGCTGTAAAGGTGAGACCCGATACCACAGCCCTGGAAATGGGTCAAATTCCGGAATGCAACAACGGGCAGCGATAGAGATATCTGCCCAATCAGTTGCATGCAGGGCGTGGGTCGAGGAGGGACTTCGGTCATCAGAGTATTGAAGAGACGTGCGGTATCAGCGTTCTTCCAATCTTGAGGCGGCGCAGAAAATACGAAGCCATGGGGGCAATATCCATACAAGATTCACCCGGCCAGCCGTGGAGTAGTAGCAGAGGGATCGCGTCCTTGCCCACAAAATGCACAGTTTGACCTTCGATAGTAGCTGTGTATTGCGTAAGCCTGAGTCAAATAATTGGACAATGACGTAGATATTACTCCGGCTGGATTCGATCCGCCGCCCCGGGATTTAATGCTTGCTCCGGAAGTCAATAGATTATAGCCTTCATAACGTCGATGCGGAAGGCTGAACAAGTGGACGCCCCTTGTCGACTACCATGGATGACTACTCCTCCTGCTCACACTCATCAGATAACCCCTGGAGAAATTTGGATCCTTATATTCTTTTGAAACTTCCGTCTCCTAGACCAAATTTCGACGCCGCGTATTTGTCTCTAAATTGTCTCAAGTTCACAGAGAAAATCGATTCAACCATGTGGGATCGAGTGCTCACCGAGGATATGACCCTGTTGGAAAATGCTTGGGAGGAGGGGAAAAGAGTTGATAATCTGAATCCCGTCAGAGACCTATTCAGTGAGTTATCTCACTGATACTGTGTACGGTCACTGACGACGTTCAATCCAGTCCGTGAATAGGTTCGAGCGAAGGAAACGAAGGAAAGCGGGCCGTTGGCATCAGTGTATAGTAGGTGGATGTGATAGTTGTCCTGATCTTCGCTGATTCACATTTTCCAATTGTCAAGTGCAAGGTGGGAAAGTTCGGCCTCGACACTGGATCCGTACTCATAACGCTTTCCAGCTGCCTACGATGGCTTTGAAACAGAAATTCACGATGGACAAGACGACAGAGCGGGGGCAGCACTAACATCCTACACGGAACTCATGCTGCAACCACCACCGGATATCAGCAGAACATCCTACAATAACACAATTTCCATCGTACAATCGTCAGGAATGGGCAAATCTTGGATGCTTGACCGCGTTGCTAAATCACTTTTCACCTTGCCGCTCAACCTGCGCAATCCAGATAAAAATGGGTATCCACCAACACCTTCGCAGTCTATCAACTTTTTCAGACCATCAATGCTGGCACTGATGCAGTGTAATGCGCAACTAGCTGCATTTCTTGTAGCACTTTTCCGTTGTGCCACCAAAGCCATACACAATTTACCCGCTGGAGAAAACTTGCCTGCTGCATGGCGATCTTGGCTCAAAAGCGGTAATACACCCCAGAGTGTCGGGCCGCACCGCACCCAGTTCTATACTTCTGTCGTGAAAGAAGCAAATATGGTATGTAGGCTACAACGTATGCTGACACTTTGTGTTCACTTAATACTCGTAGCTCCTTTCACAAGAACCCTTCCAGTCTGTAAGCGGCCGTTGCACTGTTGTAGCATTTACTGACTTGTATCCCCTTCAGATATCTCTCGGTCGTAGATCGATCACTCAGCTGGCGGCGTCGCCCACACGAGCCCCCGTCATCGAGACAAAGCCTCAAGTAGCAGCACCGGTTAGTGCCATAGAGGTCGAAGAGCATCGTTCCAAATCGATCAACCCGATCTTAGTACGTGGCAGAACACGGTATACGCGCACCATCCTGACGTGCAGTCAAAGCCCTCGGAGACATATTGATACAGTCCTTTAAGGAGTTATATAACTCGCTAAACACGACAAAACCTGTCGTCTTCTACATCGACGAAGCTCACGAACTAACTACACGAACCCAAACACGAAATGCGAACACCTTGGACAACTTGGGGCGTGTACTTACCTTGCTCGTCCACCAGCCACTTTGTGTTGTTTATCTATCCACAAATTCTTGGCTGGCGGCGTTGGCTCCACGAACATCCAACTTTTCTTCCAATCGTGACTGGGACCGGTTATACGTACATCCTTCCGTTACGGAGCTGCCTTTCGATGTCTTTGCTAGGGGTGCATTCAGTATCCTCAAGACGAATGGAAATGGAACCGTCCTTCTAGATGCCTGCAGTCGTCTAGAGCATATCACACGGTTCGGACGACCTTTTTAAGTGTTGCGAAATTACCCGTAAGAGTTCAAGACTCTCATAGTCCAGTTTAGGTGGCGCACGATGTATCTCGCCCTAACCCCGGATCAAACTGGTGCAGTCGTATCTCCGTGTTGCATATGTCGTTCCACAGTCGCGAGAGTACATGAGGACAGGAGCCCCATCGGAACCGTTACTTGTGGAAGCTGTCGCGCAGCTTCTAGACCCTCACAACAAGAATGCGATGCAGCAAATTGGACCGCAAACCCTCGCAACTTTCTATGAGCAAGGTTTACTCGCCAAAGGAGAGAGGGCGAACTTGTCGCTCGCCTACTTTGGATATTGGCGCGCGACGCAGTCACGAATCGTTTTGGACCCACTGTAGATCGAGGTGTCAAATTTCATCAACCGATTCGGGTATTGGATTGGTTACGGGCGTTGTTGGACCCCAAATATCACAAGCTCGTTCTTGAAGGTCGCCCAATCCGTGATTCCCAAGGAAAGCCGTTGAAGGACGCTTTCGACGATGTTTGGATAAACTTTACCCGCTTCGCTCGTGCCGGCGACTACACGGTTATCAAAAGCCCTCGACTTTGGCAATCATTGGTCAGATCGATGGCATACCAATGTGATCTACGGACCTGGCCGCTGCGATGTTCCACAGAAAACGAGCCACAGAGCTGACGTCCACGGGCAAACTGACCGCTGAAGAAGTCTGACAGCAATCCACTTCGCCTCTTCTGGGCCAAGTGAAGAATGCCAAAAACAGAGAAGATGTCATTGTGGATCATCGTGTTTCACAAAGCGCAGATAGCACCCTTCCTTCCCTATCCTTGCTCATGTCCCTCGGAGAAGTACCCGAGTATCCGGGTGTTCATATGGAAAAGTTGAGCCTCCCCAAAACTCGGTCTGCTACCGAGAAAGGCAAAAAATCGTCCACCGTCCATTCAATACACTACCAAATCAACATTTACGGGAGGACATCTCAAACGTATGATGCAATCCCAACCGATATGGATGCATCGTATAGTGCCATTTTAGTGGATGGGACGCTATTTGACGACCACACTCGAAACTCAAGCGGTTCTCGGGCGCCTTAAACCCGTATTCACCGACGACGACAATTCGTTCGAATGGGGGATGTAAATTTTTATATCGGATTCTTGTACATCCACAGATCCTCCCGTGTAATTTTGATTGAGCATCAATATTCGGACTCACTCGTTCGCGGGCAGGCTCCGAATGAACGCAGCAATATACTACTGAATTATATGTGGAATGGACAATATACCGCCATATTCGTACTTGATTTTGGACGTCATGCGACCCTGGGGTAGGGATCCCCACCGTAACCGCACAATACGGTATACGGTTACGGGTTATACGGTAACCCGTTACCGTCCCGTATTGCCCTCTGGGACGCCTCGTACGGTTACGGGTACGGTACGGCTTGCTAAAAGCTTGGTATCTAGGGGACCAGTGTGGGAGCGAAGGGTAAGAAAAGGGTGAATCTATTGTATGCGAGCCCACCGACCTTCATTTGGCACCGTTCTCGACACCCGTATACCGTACAAATACGGCCTTTACGGTACCAGAACCCGTACCGTATACCGTCCCGTATGGCAAGAAAAATCGAGCCATAAGGTACCGTAAGGCTTACGGCCGTAACCGTATACATACGGTGGGGATCCCTACCCTGGGGATTCTGTCGATGCCTTGCGATCCCAACCAGTATTTTTTCTTTTCTTTGTACTTGATGTTGCGGGAGGCACGGGAGCGTTACTCAGGTGCCAGTTATATGCCCGGAGTGTCAAAGCCAGTGGGCACATAACTCTTGGATCCTGAGGGATTGACTGAGTCAGACTGACAGCGTAAGCATCCTCAGCTCAGCCGATGGCAACATTGATGCCATCACCCCATCTGTGGGCGCTGGTCCAAGCGGGACGTCCGAAATAGAAATTGATACACAACAACCAAAGTAACGAAGCATAGGCCAAGTACGAAGTAACGTGCTACAGAAGGCAACCGGGAAAAGCTCAGCCAGTCGCTTTTGCACCCTCAGAAGTGAAATTCTAGTCTGTCAGAGGGTGAGCGTGGTGTTTTGGTAGCCGTATAGAGCGCAACTCACGGCCGCGGCCATTAGATGAGTATCGTGGATCGGGCTGTTTGCCATTGGACACAGGTGTACCGGCTCGCGCGCCGTTGATGGCCCTAAAGAACAAGCCCGGCGTTGAATATCACAGATCTAAAGAGCGAGAGCAAAGAAACTCACATCGCCATCGTAATGCGCTGTCCAGTTACCCGGTCTGGCGAACGCGGAACGTTCGGCGCGGGCTGCATCGCGGCGGGGTAGGGTGCGGTCTGATGACCAGACTGCGGGTATGCGTTCGGTCGCTGCGAGGTTTTCGGCGGCGCGTCCGGGTATCCGTCTACCACAGGGATAAAGTTCAGAATACAGCCGAGACGAAAATACAGGACTCACTGCCCCGCCCCCGAGCTCTGGAGGGAAATCGTTCATGCGCTGCGACGTGATGTGCGACGGTGTGCGCTGGACGGCGGCGGAGCCATCTGCAGCGCGCCAGTCAGTCAGGACTCCAATTTCGACGAGCCCGCAGGGAGGGACTTACTGTATGGCCAGGCTGGCTATAATACGACGGCGCGGCCTGGCTGCCTCCAGGCTGGCTGTGCGAGTTAGTTTTATGGTGCCGGCCTGCAATGCGGATGTCTCAGCGCTGTAGGATATACGAGACCAGAAAAACAATTTACTAGGGGCGCGCGACGAATCGGGGAAGGGAACTGTGCCCATCTGCGTGGTAAAAGGGCCAGTTGGGGCGGCAAAGAGGTCCGTGTTCAGTGGGGGGCTCATACTGCGCGCCAGCGCGTCGATGTTCGCGCGGTCCTGCGCCGTCCATCCCGACGTGTTCGAATTCAATGTAACTAGCGGAGAGCGTTAACAAAAACCACACGAATCAAAGACAAAAGTGGACGCACAATCGACCGTCCCCCGGTCTGCCTGCGGCGGCCGTCCTCGTACTTGTTATTGCGGTTACTAGATCCTGGTGTAGACATGATGGCAAATTATGCGAGACATATGTCCCCCGCCCTCTATTATACCTTTGTTCCTCGTATCTGCCTTGAGGCGCGCGTCACCCACAAGCTGGGGCTTCGGGAGGTATCAGATCCCTTTCAAGAGGTATCAAGATCCCTTTGAGGAGTTTGAAATCCCTTTCCAATCACTCTCGCGGAGTTCAAACCATCACCTCGAGGCATCGCGCGATCTTCTTTCAGTGTCTTGTGTACAGTCTCCTGCGATAGCTTCCATGCTCACATCAGCTTCAGGGGGGAGAATCCCCCACCCACCCGTTTGAACGCGCCGTCAATTTATAGCGCGCCGGGTGATGTCCAAGCGCACCAGTCCATTGTCCAAGCGTTGATCGCGGTCTATTGTCGACGTCCAAGCGCTAGATCCCAACCCGGAGAAATCACCTCACGTCAGTATCGGTTCCACAGAATCATTTAAATTAGATAGCTAGGCAGTATGCGATACAAAGTGGAAGTGCGTGATACAGATACACGATACAAGTCTCAGAGGGTGATGAGAGTATAGTAATTGCGAGGAGTTGAATGTAGTAAACGTTTAGGGACTATTAGCAACAAGAGGGAAAAACAAAACAGACCCATAGATAGGTGCGTGTGTAATATATATTAGTTGGTTGCCGATTTAAAGCAAACAAGACACGGAGAGTGAGATGGTGATGACGACAGCCCGCACACGCTCACGGTGGCGGGTACGTCGGCAGGGGCGGCGGCGCGCAATCGTCCATGCTCGGCTGCTTGCGCTTGATGCTCGGGCGCTTCGAGAGCACGATCTCGCCCTTCTTGTCCTCCTTGAGCAGCTCCGTCGGACTTGCGAGGCGCTTCCCCGTCGACAATGTGCCCGACGCGCCATCGTCCCACGAGGGCAGCAGCGTGAGGCCCAGCGGACGCGTGCGCGCCGAGGCTGCAGGGCGCCGCGGGGGCGGCGGCACGGCGGGGCGCCACGTGTGCCCCCCACGCACGCGCTCCTCGTCGACGACCATCAGCGCGCCCTCGATGATCGCGGCGTGCACGAACACGTACTGCCGCAGGCTCTGGCACAAGCTCATGCGTTGCTCGCGCATGTCCTGCACGACCTCCCAGATGGGGTCCTCGAGGGCACTGAGGCGCGTCGGGCTCCCCGCCCCATCGCGCACATGCAGCGCGCGCGGCTCCTTGTAGTCCACGCGCGTCGGCGCGTGCGCGCTGCTTCCGCCCGTGCTGTCTTCGCTATCCATCGACGAGGCCGTGGAGAGGAAGCTCTGGCGCTGCGACGACGCGGCCGAGTCCGCAAACGGCGAGAGCGAGCGCGCGAGCGGGGGGTCGGGCAGCGGTGACTGCGAGACCTTGCGTGTGGGCGGGAGCAACCACGGCGACGGGGACGCGGTCACGGGCGGGGGCGCCTGACGCGTGTCGGCGGCGCTGGGGGCAGAGAACGTGCGCAGGCGGTGGTCCGCGTACCCGCGACGCACGGCGAGCGGGACGGCGCCCTTGGCGTTCGCGGGGAGCGTCTCGGACTTGGCGCCGACGTCGGGGTGCGGCGCGTACGCGGGCGCCGGGAGGCTACGGTGTGTATGCGCAAGCGAGAGCGCGAAGCCCGTGGCGGGGCCGGTGTTGTACCGCCCACGGTGCGTGCCGGGCTGATTCTCGTACTGCAGCGGGTCCACGCCGGCGCTCGCGTCATCCGACGATGGGAGGAACGACGAGGAAGAGGACGAGGACGATGGTGTCGACAACGACGGGAAGCGCGGCAGCGACAGCGGCGACGCCGACTTGGTGTCCGCGACGCGCTCCGCCCAGCGCCGCGTCTCGTCCGCCGACCCGGGGCCTTCGCTGTCCACCTGCATTGGCGTGCGCATCCCGTCCGCAGGCGCCATCTCCCCACCCGCCCGCCCCCCGCCACGTCCACCACCTCCACGCTCACTTCGCCCTCATCCTCTCTGTCGACGTCCATCCGGTCGTCTCCGCCGCGCGCGCGTATCTCGCGGCGCACCGCGTCGAGCACCGCGTCGACCCGATGAACCCGCCCGTGCGGCCCACACCCGCGGAGCAGTGCAACAGCACGGGCGCCTCGCCGCCGCGCAGCGAGTCCCGCAGCACACCCGTCACCGCGTCGATGTCATCGCCCTCGTCCTCGTCCGCGGCGGGGGGGGTCGCCCCGTTCATGTCGCCCATCACCCCTCCTTCGCCGTCTTCCTTGCTGCCCCTTCTCATCCCGTTCCCCTTGTGCTCCCGCACTGGAGGCAGCAGCAGCAGCCGCCTCCCTCACCGCCTTCCCCACCTCCCACACGAGCCCGAGCACACCGCGTGCGTCCTCGGGCACGTTCATGTCCGGCCACCCGCGGTACTGCAGCTGCACCACACGCCGCGTCGCGCCGGGAAAGCCCGCGTGCGTCAGTCGCAGCGTGCGTCGTATCAGCAACGGCTGTGCTTGCGGTTGTGTTTGGGGGAAGAACGAGCTCGGGGTGGATCCGGAAATGGACGTCGAAGGTGGGGCGAAATGGGTGGAGGAGTTTGAGGAATACGAAGCGCTCTCCGCGACACATGCGGCACACTCGCTCGGGCACCCGTCCGTGGCACACCCGAGCGCCTCGACGCGCAACGCACCGTACACGCCGGGCCGCCAGTACGCGCCGCACTTTACCGTCGCGCCCTCGACCTCGCGTGTGAGCATCACGATGACGTGGATGTTCTGCTGCCAGCAGAGCCTGTGAATGGGCGTCAGTAGGTGTTATTTTAAGAAAATAAGAAGAATTGGAAAGAGGAGGAAGGCGAGGGGTGGGAGGGGGGACTAAGACCGGCGAAGGGGAGAGAAGAAAGTGAGGCCAAGCAAGGAACGCAAGAAAGTGACAGGAATCAAAATAAACCACGCACGTCCAGAAATCGCCAAAGGTCGCCTCGAGCGGGCCCTGTGTCGCGATGTACCGCCGGCACGTGCCAAGCGGCTGCACGTACGACGCGTTCACGTAGTCGTCGTGCTCCTCTGCCTCTCCCCCATCCACTCCTCCCATTCCCATCCCCTTTGCACGCCGTTTCCCATGCCGCCGGTGCAGCCGCACGCGGGCGTGCTCGAACGGCCAGATGTTGCGGTACCTGGTGCATATCAGCATTTTCTTCGTTTTTTTCTGGCAAGGCTACGCACCGGTTCTTGCTCCCCTTCTCCACGCCCGCGGTGATGCTAAACGGAAACGGTCTCTCACCGCCCTTCTCATCACCCTTCCTCCCGCTCGCCTCCGCACCTGCATTCGAATTCGCATGCTCGCTCTCCCGCGAATGGTGCTCCATCACGCCCATCAGTCGTCTTTGCTCTGCGAGCTCGATGCGGTAGAACTGCATCGCGAGTGCCTCCGTGCCCTCCTCCACCGCGCCGCCGCCGCCCACCGCACCCATCGCGCTCGCGCCCGAGTCGCTGCTCGACTCATCGGACGAGTCGGCGCGCGCGGGGGTGCGCAGCGCGACCGGGTCGGGGTGGTACGACAGGAGGTGCTGGCTGTGTGAGGAGGATTGGTATTGGGTGTGCGAGGAAGGAGGAGGTGGGGACGCCGGCGCGGCACGGCGCGCGATCGTGCGGAGCCACTGGAACGGCAGCTCGGGGATGCGGCGGCGCACGCGGCGTGGGAGGTGCAGCGGGATGCGCTCCGTGATGCCGTGGCTGAGCTCCACATTTTGGCGCACGGCGTCGAAGAACGGGTTGTACGCCGCGTGTGCGGAGGCGGGGCCTGCGGCGGCGTGGATATTTGGCGTGCGGCGGGGCGGGGGGCCGGGCTTACCTGGGGCGATGGCGCGGGACTTGCCCTGCACGGAGGCGGAGGTCGTGGACGAGAGCGCGAAGGCGGCGCGCGGAAGGTGGTGCGCGCGCAGGACGCGCGGGGCGGCGTAGTCGTCGTCCTCCTCGTCCTCGGTCTCGGTCTCTGGCGTCGGCGGGAGGGTGTCGACGAGGTCGCGGCGGTCGCGCCAAACGACCTGGAAACCGCCCTGCACCCACGCGAGGTCGATGTGTGTGTCGTCGGGGGCCTCTGCCTGAAACTTTCGAAGGAGCCCCTGGATGTTGGAGGTGTCGGAGAGGGCGGCCGAGTCGGCGTCGTAGACAACGATGCGGGCGGCGGTCGGCCAGGTGGAGAAGCGGGTGCGGGCGGAGTGGGACGGCAGCATGGCAGACAGACGCTGAAGGGAGAAGAGTGGGCGCTTGAGCAGCGTCGAGGGCACGGAGAGCGAGACTGCGCGCGCGATGCGGGCGGACGAATATGCTGCGTGGGGCCGGATGTCAACGACGAGAGTGCGGGGGTCGTCGAGCCACGGAGACAGGGATTGGGGCGGGAGGGCGGTGAACGGTGACGCTGCGACAGGCGGGGGGAGGGGAACGGGCTGGGGGAGGAGGGAGAGGTTTGCCATGGGGGTGGACGGCACGAGAACGCTGGGGGGGACGAGGCGGGCGGTGGGGATCTGGTCAGACTGGCCGAAGCGGGCAGCGATGGCGTCGGCGAAGGTTTTGAGGTTGGCGTCGTCGGCGTCGTCGGCGTCGTCGACGTTGGTGGCGTCCCGCTCGCCGACAGCGACAGCGCTGAAAAAGTCCATGGCAGTCAAGTACTTGAATGACAGGTACAATCACTGGCACTGATCAGAAAAGATTTACGCTCCACTGACGTCATGGGCCATCATCCTGACAAATCAAGCCGGTCTGACTCAAGGTACATAAGTAACCCTAGCCGCAACCATCGACTAACCCTGGTCTCGGCGTCAGTCGTTCCTGAACGTTCTAAGCCGTCCCACACTCCATAGAGACTTCGTTTTTCGCTTCTGGCTTGCGTGTCTGTAGCACTGCATGTGTTCCTTCCTGCCAGTGGCTCCCTTTCCCCCGACTCCTACCCAGCGCTGCGGCGTATCTGACACCGACGGATAGCCCCACCCTGCCGCCCTCGTGCTATCCGTCCCCCCTTGGCGATGCGTTATGATAGCCTCGTCCGCATACCACGAGTACTCCGGGTTACATCGATTCTCCTCAACACCGCCAACGCACGCAAACCTTATACGATATCTAATACATGATATGTTCCCAGATTGGATTGGAGAAGCCACCGATCGCTTGCACAGTCTGTCCTCAATCCCAGGTAATCAGATTTTCTGTGCCGGGTGTCCACATTGCGCTAAAATATGCTATTTACGCCCGCGTAAATGTGCATTTGGACCCGGATGCAGCATGCTCATTCAAGACAAATATAATGGAACCGAAATGCTGTTCGAAATCCGGAGAACCTACGACTCAAGAGTAGACTCTCCGGATGCACCTCACTGGTTGTAGGCGCCGTGAGAACTTGGCTCGAGACAGTATGTAGCTATTTTGTGACGCGAGATCTGAACAGCCGTCGGATCCCTGGCCATTGCCAGTGTATGCGGCGCCAGAGGTTGCTTTAAATTAATTTATAGCGTTTACGCCCCACTCTACCGAACTCATGTTGCTCTGACCTCATTTCTTGCTTTTCCGTTTCTTGCCAGACTCTGGTTGGATCGTTAGTCATTGGATCTCAGGCTTTCCGCTGAACATTGGGTCTCGAATCTGAATTCTACACGAAGCGGTTAGTCCAGTTCGGCGCTTTTCCTGTCTCCATCTCCACCATCCACAAATCGGATACATCCCGCATGGTAGACGATTCCTACTCCGGATCCACACCGCATTCCCGCGCCAGCATATCGCACCGATAAAGGAGCTCGAAGCACCGCTTCAAATATTCATGGAGCTTCGCATCCCCACATCGCTGAGCAGATCTTCCCCATCTTCCGGATGGTGTGGGATCCCAAGAAACTCAATGATACGAACGCGTGCCCCGTCATTGTGCAAATAAGTTTCCAGTAGCTGTGTATAGATTTATATCGGCACCCTGCGCACTGCAAATCTGGATTGGAGAGCACAACATTGAGGAAAATGTAGGCCTGGAGAGCATAGACTTGGACACGATCCCACCCAAAGTCATACACACTGCAGTGGCCCCAGTACACCGAATGTAGTAATTTCTTGATAGGAATTTGAGGATGTTGCACCAGCATAAGCAGCTGCCCCATTTCGTTCTCCGCCATGAGGACTTTCGCCACATCAGCCAAGCCGCCGTCGTTCATACCATCATAGGAGGACGTCGCCGGCGGGCCAGCCCTTTTGATCCAGTTCTCGATGAGCAGGTTTTCGGGGGTGAAAGACTCGGAGCAGGAGCGATTTGAGGGAATGGAAGATTCTTATAGTGAGAAAGAAGTTCTGAGGAAAAGAATGGACCATGCACGGGCATCGTACCGGGCTGGATATTTAGCACGCTCCGTGTCCGAGAACTCCCTGGTTGTCTTTGCGAGAGTTCGGGGGAAATGGTTGAGAAAATTGACCTGCGTGGGCAAACAGTGAGGGACAAGATCTATGCGTCGGTATCTGTCTTGGAACTCAATGTCAATGAAGACAAGGTGTGAGGAGAGTGAGCAAGAGATATTGTGTGCCTGATGCATGGTTCCCAAGCTTCGGATTGAGATGGATACACTCGTAGAGTTGACAGCTTTCTAAATCGGGCTTGGAGTCTGAGTCGTCGCGGCGGGTCCGAGTAGTTTGCGAGGCAGTTGACAACTTGACAACTTTGACAACCCGGCACTTTCCGACCGATAATGATATAATCCAGAATCTATGCGTTGACCGACGTTCTAAGGCGTTTATTAGAAGAAAGGGGATAATTAATATTGCCAGAACACTGGATTAGGATTTTATTGGTGGCAGTATTCTTCAATTTTCGTAACCTGGTTTCATTTGTAGTCAACTGGGGTCGTAAAAGTGGAGTAAAATGTATAGGGCACGAAACTTGACTGGGAAAAAAAACGAAGGCGAAAGGGACCTTGCTTGCGCACTGGGGAAGCCCTTCTCTTGTGCGAAGCCAGCTTCGCCACCTGGGCAGAGACAGGGGGCCGTATACGCGCTCCTTCGTCCGCGGGGCCCAGAAGTTTGGGATCGATAGTCATTGTGGAGAGAATCTCGAAAAGCACCTCGCACCAGATCAAGGCGCGTGGACAGATGTGCAGGGTTCGATATAAGAATTCCAGTGGGCGAGTAGTTCTGGTACGGCCGAGCTTACTCTGGCAGTCAAACTAACGGGCACTCCTAGACGAGACGAGGAAGGTCGATGGTGGAGCCGTGACGGTGAAGTTGGTCATAGCGAAGGCGTTCGATTCGGCTCGAGTCGGCGAGTCGAGAGGTATCCCGAAAAGACTCGTGACCTGGATTCGTCATCAACGAGATGATTGCGCGCTAAGCGTGAGATGTAAAGTCTTGAGTACGGAGCCACGTACTTTGCTAGGAGGAAGATGTTAGATGATGTCGTTTCCTGCTTTGCTACTCGAGAATAGGACGCGAACGGAACCCGAGATGGTGGATAAGGTGTCAGTCGGGCTCGCCCTGGCGCCGCAAATTGATTCCATGTCCCATTCGAGTCAAGCATTCCCTTGAGGCAAATGATCGTGAAAGCTTACTGTTCGCAGCAAGGGAAACTGCATAGCCACCTGCCCTCGGATCTTTCTGCCTCGTTTCTGTGTTCGTAAGAAAACAGCGATAAACCGAGTGAACCCAACAGAAGCTGTCAAAGATGAGGCTTTTCGGCCATACATTTTCATTTTTGTGCTGTGATGCTTTGTGAAGCGATGGTAATTGCTGCCACAGGTTGGTGTAAATGTTGGTACTAGCTATAGGTCGAGGTGTGACATCGAGACCATGCCAATGCTAGCCAAGTGTTGACGAGGCTTGGCTTCGGAAATTTATCCCAGAAGCCCGACGACTATAGCCCATGGGCAGCCATGGTGGAAGCGTACAGGGCAGATACGTATAGGCCTAGCGCATAAGATTAGCATCCAGCCTAGCCCTTGCAATTGCACAGTCTCGTAGAACGTTCTGAGAATCTGAGTGACGTTGAACAAGAACCTTGCCATGCTATTGAAATTGATTCAAATTGGCACTGACAGTGAATGCTATCGCAGGTCGTGCCTCGTGACTCGTTCATAGCAATTAGGCGAAACACGTACGTAAACAACTCTCACGCTGAGCATTTGCCATGATCGCCTCTCGAGTTTGATTCCTACCACCCTGCTCCTCCCTTATCTTCCCAGCGTGCGATACCTCTGAGTCCGCCGAGAGCGATGGTAGGTCGCATATGCCTCTGTATTCTGTCAACGCCTTCAACCACTTATCTTCGCAGGTCTTCGTGAATAACAAGAAATTCGCCTGGTGAGGAACCCCATCTGTCCCTCCCGACTATTAGGACTCAAATCTCGCGTAGCGAGTCGTGTATCAAAGGCCACCGGTCGTCGTCTTGCCATCACACAGACAGGCCCCTCTTCGAAATTAAGAAGAAGGGCCGCCCCGTCTCGCAGTGTGAAACGTGCCGCGAATTACGACAATCCAGGAGGGTTCACTCTAAATGCAACTGCCCGCAGGATGATACTCCTTCGCGAGGCTTGCTGCTGCCCTCTTCCTCTGCGAAATGTAAGAATTCTTCATACGCCGCGCCATTCCCTGACCTTGATCCCTTCAGCGCGGAGATACATACCCATTGTTCCGGCGCTTCCCAACGGCCTCCGGGACGTGCCAGCCTCACGATCACCTGTTCTTCCCGATTCTCGGCAGCGCGGTACATATCTTATTTAGCTCGCGCTTATTATCTGACGTATTCGACCAAGTGGATTCGCTGTTGAATCCTTGTAATTGTAGGAGCGTGTGGAAGTGTAAATGCCGCACGGCAGATTTTGCTCCGCCTTCTCGTGCAGCGGTAGAAGCGCACGATTCCGCGGGTCTTGCAACCCTCGCACGGGCCGCAGCGCTATGTTGTAGTGCCGATCCAACTTCGTCCTCAGCAGGAAATGCCAACACTTCGAGGCACCAAACTTCGAGGCCAGCAAGTCCCAGTCATGCTTCCCACAAGCGGCCCAAACTTATCATCACCGAACGTTCTCCGGGCCCTGATCTACCGCCCATCTTGCTGAATGATGACTCCTCTCCATCTCCCTCAATCCCCACGTTTGCTACCATGCCTCCCATGAGCATGATTACATCGTTAGCCGGTTCAGGATGCACCTGCGGACTCCACTGTGCCTGTCCCGGATGTGTTGAGCACCGTGGTCCCGAACACGCAGCGAAGGACAGGAAAAGCTGTGCGGACGGGTGTGGGACCTGCGTCGATGCCCATGCCAGCATCGCTCTTCCAGGCCACGAATCGACCAGTACGATTACAAACAGCATCATCGAAAAGTTCCTGGCCCGGGCTGCAGCGCTCCCTGCTCCACCGAGCAATCGACAAATGGGCATCGGCATCGGCATTGATCCCATGAACACCATGGTTTACCCAACTGCCGCTATGGAGACCCAGGAGCGAGGCGTTCCGTTTGGATTGGTCAGTTTACCCAAGCTGCAATGCTGCGGAGGTCAATGCGCTTGTCCAAACGGCACCTGCACTTGCAGGAAGTCATGCGATGGGTGCTGCAGCGATCACAGAGGTGACCAACCTGCTGCAACGCAGCACGAGAAAGAGCACACTTTACCATCTTCTCCCGCCAAGAGTTGCTGTGCCGGCTGAACTGTGGGTTCGTCGTGTTCCATGCTGCTATACATCAATCATTATTGGGATGTCTCTGATTCCTTCCTCGATATGACGTTGTAACATATCATACCCTGTCCAGCGCAGTTGGATTCAAGGGAAATGTGTACGAGTAGTTATGTTATGTAGTAAGAAGAAAACAATGCGTCAGTATTATCGATATATCATGGGTATCACCAAGCCCTGTACAAAATTTACAGCAGGAAATGTACTGCTTCCACCGTCCACCAAAGGATCGCACTATGGCGAGCTAACAGCGGTTACACTCTGCAAAGCTTGAATTAGTGGCGCCCTAGAAGGCAAGAGAACAGATACTAACGTGTCATCTGAACCATAAGGCAATTAAACGGCCTTGAGTGCGAACATAATGCTCTGGAAGCTTACCGTGATATTCAAACCGAGTCTAAATATTCTGAAATGAGCAAGATCCGAGCACACAGTATTACTAGTTACCTTCTTGGGGTTGTCTGGCGCGTTCCGGACATAGCGGTCGTTGTCAACAGGCCTGCCAGATATGCATAAGAATAACGGATGCGAAATTAAGTCACACTGTTCTCACCGTTCCTTCTTCTGCATCGCACAATCCATCCGTCAGGATACGCTAGGGCAAGTGCGAAGCGCGATAGGGCACATACCTTGCACGAAGCGAGCATGCTCTGCAGGGTAACACACACCGCGATGACGCTCAGAACCGGGGACCTGAATCACGCTATCGTGAATAGGAGCGTCTCAAATAAGCAGTCAATTCGGACCACTCATTGCCCAGGATTGAGGCGCAGATCTGGCAGTCCGTCAATCGCTAAGGTGACACTGCAAGGGGATGCACATACATGGCCATTCGAGTACACGTGCTGCTCGCGAAAGGCTGTCAGCGACTGGGCGCGAAATGAAGTGCTAACGCACTGGATGGATGGGCGACTCGTGTCCGTCCGTCACCACAAATTGTACGGCAGGCGAAGAGATGGGGTATTGGGGATCGAATCGGAACTGCAGGGTGTGTACCTCGGACTTGTAGCACATGCCAGTCAATGACTCTATTCGGACGCGTCGCAGCAAGTGGGCACAGCATACTTGGTAGAGAGACTCTCCCATGACTTCGATCGTGAACCACCACGTGGCGAAGTCGTCAGCCTTGACCAAGTTGATACCTGTGATGGCGTTGAATGCCTGCTTTCGGCGAGCAATCATACCTGGCAAGCCTTTGAGGACTCACCAACCGGGCACCCCTCGGATTTAATTTCGGATAGTTCTTTTGCTAGCCGTCTCGACGCAATGGATGCCATGTTTCCCCAGGACTCTCAGATAGCACAACGTAGTGGCGGTAACGAGCAAAGAGTTAAGCGCAGTGCTATTTCGGCTACAATGTTTGGCACAGGCTGTGCAGCCAAGCAAGGACAAGCACAACGGACTATAAGAAACCGGAGAACCTTTTTTCTTATTCATGTCATGCCTCTCCGCTTTAGAGTCACTTGTCATCCCGGACATTCTAGGGACGCCAGGCGCTCGTGGGGATGCAGATCGCAGTCTTGCCGCGTCATAGCTGGAAGGTGTTCTTCATCGCACTTTGCGACATGATCTGGCGAGATACATTTATTGAAACTATTCCATCTCATCCATATCTAGTCTACTTCGCTTTTATACATTTAATCTTAACTTACGACGCTTGAATTACAGTTTCTTTCCCTTTTGCCTCTGCTACTGCGGCTTCCTTTACCCGCTGATCCCTATCCACATTGATATCGTCCAAAATTTTTCTCGCACCTGTCTCGATCAGAATTTTCGCTATCTTCTCTCCAACGGCCTCGGCTTCACTGGCGCTTCCTACTTTCTCTTTGAGAGTGTGCTCAACGTGGGCTCCGCCGTCAAGGGCTGTCACACAGCCTGTCAGAGTCAATTCACCTCCCTCGCTCCCTGGGTCCATATGCAACTGGGTGGATACGCCAACGGGAACACTGCAACCACCTTCGAGCACTCTTAGACACGCTCGTTCCGCCAGACAAGACCATTGCGTTTCGCGATGGGTTATCTTTTTGCAGAGTTCCATTGCTTCCGCGTCGTCACTCCGAATTTCGACAGCCAATGCGCCCTGAGACACCGCATGATACAGAGTAGGAGGCAAAACATCGGAAGTCAGACGGTCGCCCATTCCTAAGCGAACCATGCCGGCTTTCGCAAGAATCAGAGCAGCATATGGGCTATCTGGGGCGTCCAGTTTTGCCATTCGCGTGTTCCTGGGTTCCAAAAGTTAGAAGCGGGGAGATGGCACAACGAAAAGCGTACAGATTACCCCTCTGATAGAAAGTCAAAATTGAGCAGAAGTCAGAGTAAGAAACCACGTACGACATCGAGGAACTTCAACTTCGGGAAGTTCCTCCGTAACTGTGCAACGCGACGAACACTGCTGGTGCCAACCACACTGCCCGGGGGCAGCTCCTCCAGACTTTTCCAGTCCTTCCCTGCCTTCACAACCAAACTGTCGACTGGGTCCTCCCTCTCCAGGATGGCGCCGATTACGCAGCCCTCGGGGAGCACGGTAGGCACATCCTTAAAAGAATGCACCAGCATGTCAACGCTGCCTTCCTTCAACGCGACTTCCAGATCCTTCGTCCACAGTGCTTTACCGCCAAGGAGGTACAGCGCTTGTGACTGGTTCCTGTCGCCGGCAGTGGTCATAAAAGAGGTCGCGAACCGGGGAGAGGATTCGCTGGTCAATGGAAAGAGAGACTCGAGGTTAGCTACGACGATATTGGTTTGAATCTGGGCGAGCTGGGATGCACGAGAGGCCAGGGTGAAGGTTCTGGGGGTTGGTCCGGACATATCGATGGGCGTTGACGTTGAAGGGCTGTGAGTTAACACAACGCGCGTTAATCGTATAATAAATCAGTGATCACACCGACACGTGCTCGCGCACCCAAATAGGATTCTCATCTCGGCAACCCGGATGACGCAGACCCAGCCTTCGATATCTCTTCGGGGACGGCACCTTTCTGCGCCTACGCGGCCCATAAAAACGCACGTCTGCCGAACTCAATCCAACAGTTCGAACGGTCCCGGTTGGCCAATTAGGAGGTTGAGATTTCGGAAGTGTGCGAGCGCAAAACTACCACGAATCGTTGGCCGCGCGAACATTGATTCCGAAATGAAACCGGAAACTCACAGCCGGGGCGCAAAATAAACCGCGGAGCGGCAAAAAGCAATATTGCAACACGTCAACAAAGATAGTCAGGAGCAAAAAAAATGTGTCTCACTCAGTCGTTCTCAAATTGTTAATATTCTTAAATAGTGCGAGGTAGTCGGAATGCGAGCGAGCTCGGAGAACGCTGGAGGGCGGGGAAGGCTGTGGCGCCGTGCGGAAGTACTAGATTAGAGTACTAGGTAGATTATTTCAAGTTCACTCAACTTTATTCCCTGCCAGTGGGCCCGGGCTCGCATAAACTTCGAGGGTTTCAACATATCTTACGTACTTCTGTAATAGCCTGAACTGCACTATACACACTCGCGGTCTGGTCAACGTTGTGCTCTATCATTACGTCATCTATTTACCTCGTTTTCAACTTGTTCCTAACCATCACCGTGACTGGCATTCGGCAGGTGGTATCTTCAAAATCCTCCAAATCGTCCGCGCCACATCCGATCCGAGTCTCTGGGGTCTCCATCAAAGGGAAAGTTGAGGATCCCCAGGAACTTGAAAGCAACAATACGTCAAGTAGCCGCCGCTCAACTTGGAGGATTTACATAAGGCGACTCTCGGTCTTCGTCGGGGTCTATAGTCAGCACGTCAAGTAGCCGCCGCTCAACTTGGAGGATTTACATAAGGCGATTCTCGGTCTTCGTCGGGGGGTCTATAGTCAGCACTCGCTCAATGTTTTCGACATGTAGTCTGCCCTATATAAGATGTCCGACAAAATGCGAGAAAGTAACTCTATATGGCGTCCCTCTTCGAACCCCTGAAACTTGGCAATATCACCATCCCCAACAGAATCATCATGTCTCCCTTGACCAGGAGCCGCGCGATCCCTGATCTGGTCCCAAATGATACTATGTTGAAATATTACCTTCAACGGGTCCACGGCGGGGCGGGCTTGATTATTACAGAAGGAACTCTTGTTACTCGTCAAGGGTATATTCGACATCGTTCGGCATGCCCATTATACTTATCTCCATGCGTCAGAACAGAATGGCCGTACGCACCTGGAATCTGGAATGAAGACCAGGTGAAGGGCTGGAAGAAAATCACTGATGCCATCCATGGCAGCGGAGGATTTGTTTACTGCCAGGTATGTGCGACCACGGACCGAAAGATGACCGAACACCACTCAACTTTGACTTCAAGCTGTGGCACGGTAAGAGACTTGTTACGGAGAGGTCTCCAGAGAATAATAAGTTCCAGTCGGTCGATTGAGCCACCCAGAAGCTCCCGAACAAATTGCAGCCGGCCAAGTACGTACAGAGGAATCAAGTTGGTGGTCTCGGGTCCTTATAAAAATTTCACAGCCAGTCTACGCCCCGTCTGCCATTTCTGCTCATGGTGGAGACGGGAAGTTCAGGCAGGTGCCCGGCCGTCCGGGATATGTGACGGTGTGTTTTTCAGTCTTGTCTTTAACGACACTGCCAAATTGTGAGGAAAGCCTACAGAGATTCCGGACCCTCGGACCTTGGTTGCAGTTTTCAAGCAGGCTGCTGTTAATGCGAAAGCGGCAGGATTCGATGGAGTAGAATGTGTGTGCTTTGCTGCCCCAGAGAATACAATATTTAAATTATGCAGTGCATGGGGCATACGGATACTTGGTCATGCAATTTTTGGATAGCGGTTCCAACTTGCGCACTGATTCTTGGGGCGGAAGTATTGAGAATCGTTCACGGTTCGGTCTCGAGGTTCTAAAGGCCTTGATAGAGGTCTTCGGTAAGCTTCCCCAGCACCATGGTATTTACGAATCCTCACTCTCCTCTTCCTCAGGTTCAAACGTTGGTATCAAACTCGGACCATGCGGGGGAGGAAATGACGTTGGGTATGTCGCCATTAACATGAATTTACTCGTGACATGGATCCCATTGTAGTATGCCGCTACAAGAAACCCTCGACACGTACAAGTACTTCATACGTGAAGCGGACAAACTCCAGCTCTCTTATATCGTCCTAATGAGGTATTCACCCAGTTTGGATGCTGAGTACGACGGTAAGGGGCGCAACATGTCTCGGTTAGGCATCGCCACTTATGTCGTTGATTGTTGAAAGGGAAGAAGAGAGCAACGGTGCACGACGTTCTTGCTGCATACAGACCGCTCATCAAGAACGCCAAGGTCATCGTCAATGCCGGCGTCACGCCAGAAGAAGGCGCCGAATTGGTTAAATCTGGGAAAGCAGACGCGTTCTCCATGGGCCTCAATTGGATCACCCATCCAGATGTAGCCAATCGTATCCAACGAGGTCAACAACTCGACAATGTGCTGGATGTCAAACATTTGTACGGCAACCCCCATGTCGACCTCAACATTGGTTACACCACGTATGTGTAAGGAGGTTTCGCTTGAAAAATGCCGTAGACGAAGACATGCTGAACCATGAAGTCCTGTGACCAGTTGCCGGATTGAGTAGCGGTCAAAGAGTAATATCCCGCGGCAAAAGAGCGTGCTAGAATATATGAACGCACTGAGTACTGAAATCCGTCCTGCACACTGTTATCAAGCTTTCCGGGCTTCGTGAGTTGCCGCCACTATGCTGATTCTTTGATTGCAACTTGACTTCCGCGGCCGGGGAACCCGAGGATTCACACCAAGGCAATACCGTCAATATATCTGTCGGCGCCGATAAACTGTTTATCCGGATTACGGTATTGTGACGCCCAGCCAGTCCTTGTTGAGGCCGATATCAGGGCCTTTTATAGCCCGTAAATCGAGAGTTAGATTCCTTCCACGGTGCCACTTTCTGAGCCACCATGCCTACTACGCTTTTTAGTCCCCTCAGACTTGGGAGCGCTACGATTCCTAATAGAATCGGTGTGTTCTGTTGAATTCATTCTACGTCATTGAATATACTAAATCAGGCATGCCAGGAATGAGTGCCTTAACGAGAAATCGTGCAGACCCGAAGACGACGATACCCAATGAAGTCATGAAGAAATACTATCTGCAGAGAGCTGTCGGAGGGTGTGGCCTCATTGTCAGCGAAGGCACCCTTATCACGCGGCAAGGGTATGATCACATCGATCTCATCGTCAGATGTAAAATCGTCGTCGAAAAATAGAACGGAATGGGAGCAGGCACCTGGTATCTGGAACAAGGAGCAAATCGGTATGTATCCACGTGAATTGCTAGACCAACCATAGCTGAGAGTACCAAGCTGGCTGGAAGATGATTACCGATGCGGTACATACCACGGACACTAAAATCTATTGTCAAGTCGGTCGTTCTTTATGACAATTAATGTGAGGTCTGACTCACTTTCCACCATCGCAGCTCTGGCACCGTACGTGCTTCCTTCCTGTCTTGTTCCCCAACAATCTTGTTAACATCAACTACAGTGGGTCGCATCAGTCATCCAGATGCCCCAGAACAAATCGCCGCAGGGGAGGTAGGTGTCGATAAGAATATGAATTACCGTTCCTTCTTCTGACTGTCTTGATGCTATGACTTACAGCCCGTTTATGCCCCCTCTGCCATATCTGCTCGGGGAGGAAAATTTCGCTTCCTTCCAGGAAAGCCCGGGTATGTCACGGTCTGCTTCATTTTTCTTGGGCCATTTTATCTTTGTCTGAGCTTACATCGTAGCCAACCGAGATTCCAGACCCGTCGACTTTGATTGCACTATACAAACAAGCTGCGATCAATGCGAAAGAAGCTGGATTTGACGGTGTAGAATGTGCAGTTCATGCTCACCTCTGCTGACGACGATCTTGATCATTCGTAGTGCACAGCGCGAACGGGTATCTGGTCCACCAGTTTTTAGATTCCACTTCAAACAAACGTACTGATACGTGGGGAGGAAGCGCCGAGAACCGTGCCAGCTTCGGGCTCGAAGCCCTGAAGGTATTGATTGAAGTGTTCGGAGAAAATGTCGCCATGAAGGTCAGTCCGGGTGAGTGATTTTCGTATCCCGTCTTTGTTGGCGATGATCTGAATTGTTTGCCACAGCTGGTGGATATAACGATATGGGCATGCCACTCGAAGAGACAATAGAGGTTTTCAACCATTACATCTCGGAGGCCGACAAATTAGGGCTGTCTTATATCGCGTTGATGCGTTATGTGCCCCATCTAGACTTGATAATCAATGGTTTGCATCTCTTCTATTTTTCACATTTGCGGTTTTCTGAAAGGTGGTCTCCGTCAGGGAAATCGCGCTCAACTCAGCACGATGTCGTTGCCACATTCCGGCCGGTCATCAAGAATGCCAAATGCTTTTTCAACGGTGGCGTCACTCCCGAGGAGGCAGCCCAGACGATCGAGGCGGGCACAGTGGACGGGGTTTTCTTTGGAGTGCCTTGGCTCGCGCACCCAGACCTCACGAAACGCATTAAGTATGGGAAGCCCCTAGATAACAAGCCAGATCCTACTACCTTCTACGGAACCGGGTACCCACCGGAACAAGGATACATAGACTACCCCGCGTTGGCCAGTTATGATTGATTAGAGCTGGAGAAGAGAGCCTCTGCATCGCGGAGTTGAAAATCCGGTTGTAGGAAGGGGATAAATTACGGTAACATCATGTAGACAAGAGAATTGCTTTGGTCAAGAATTATTGCGCAGACCCTAGTCGGCCATGGGCGTCAAGAAGTGTGAACGTACTACAGCCAAAGGGTTTATTTATATTTGCGAGTTGCTGTCTTCTATGACATACTAATAGATTCACGTTCGTTTCTCGCAAACGTTCTTGTGCACTGGCCAGTCTCATGCCTGTGAGCCAGTTAACATGATGGTTGAAAGGAACGGTTAAATTTTCACCTGATGAGCTCTCGACCAATAGAGTACCTCTCGACATTTTTTGGCAACGTTGCAACTCGACCTCGCTGTCCTCTGAATGCTGGACTTCGTACCCCCAGAGATTGCACACTATACGCTTTGGTAGCACATTGTCCCATTTACGGACCATGTGGCTATTCTCAGCCAGGGATAGGGATGCATCCATGTCAATGGCAGCGCAGTCGCGGTGTGGACAAGTAGAGTTGGTGCATGATCCTGGCATATCCCGGACGAGCGGTCCACGAGGACGGTGCAAAGGTTTGGTGAAAAGAACACAGGTCTTTCCCTCAGGGATAAAAGAGTGGAAGATGACGAATGGAGGCACGTAGCCTACGGCCGGGTCGGAAAGGAGTGAGCGAACAAGAATATCGACTTGGAAGAAACAAGGCAATAGGCAGCGACAGAAATTGTTGCATTCCTTATCTGAGGAAAAAATGAGCATCAGCCCCAATAAAAACTTGCATCGTTTTTGTTGCTCCTCTTCTGACCATTCGCCTTTACTAAGATCTGCCCAGTGTTTCATCGACAGGTTGGTTCGAGCCTCGTCCCAAGAAGTGACTATGATGGGAATATCGATATCGCCACCACATAGGATCCGTCCACTGCGTTCGAGGGTCCAAACTCCCACTTCTCAGGGACCGACGATAGGGTCCTGGTGGGTATGTCTGTCTCCGCATCTATTTCTATCATCTAAAGGTTAACCTAATGACCAACTCGAGGCCACACTTCCAAGTAATGCTGCGGCTGCACGCGGACGTGACGGACTTTTTTGGTGGGGTCAGCAAGAGGAGTTCGGAACTGTAAATCACGACACTGACTGGGTGGGTCACTCCCATACCCCTCAAGTCTCCGGGGTCCTGCCAAACTTTTCTCACTTTTTCCAGATGTTTTCTTTCTCTCGGCCGTTTCCCGCGAATTTTGGTTAGCACATAGATATATGTTACCTGAGTTGGATTCCAAAAAACTGTGTATGAGAGAGGTCTGAGAGTCAAGCTCTTCGTGAATTTGTGAAATGTCCGGATCAATCTGGGATCAATCCCGAAAAGGCAGGTGATCTCGATCATGCTTTTTTTTTTGCAGCGCGTCTTAAACGCGTCCTCAGAACGCGTCTCGCTAATTGGGCTATCTACGTCATGGATCTGAATGCCTCATTGAATGGATTCGGCTGTGATGCATTTCTGGACAGCTTCCCAACCACTTCCACCCCAATTCCCGCCAGACTTCCGCCGCTCATACCCTGGCTCAATGATCCTGTCTGAGAGTCAAGCGCCCCTCCAACTTGGTAAAAACTTTCCGGGATCAGTCAGCAAAGGGATCGGGAAGCCAACACAAACCTTACGCTTTGGTGGCTTCCTCAGACGCAAGACCTGTCAGACGGGGGGTCCGTGTGGGTGATTCCGACTTGGCGCGGTCCTTTCTCTTTCTATCCTCGCGTCTGTCGTAGGTGCGCTCTATTTCATCGAGTTGAGAAGGTTCGTGCTCGTACTCAGAGCCCAGGTCGGACGACGGATACAGATACTGCAGGCGAGGATCGCTATACTCACCTTCGGGAGACTGAGAGGTCATCCAGATTGCTGCTCAATGCGGTAAATCCACGTGCATACATCAGTCTAGATCACAAGTCTATGCCTCTTTGAGTCAAGGACCCCGTAACTCGCCCACCTGCCTAAAGCGGGGGTCGGTATCCGGGATTACAGTTCCGAACTCCTCTTGGGGGTCAGAGAAAATACCGCATACGGACTAAACGCAGAAGCGTGACTGCGGCTGGATTTGCAAATGGAGCAATCCCCAATCACTAGCACCGGAATTGGGTCGTCTTTCACGCTCATACTCAACTCATACTACTTTAAAAACTGCCCAAAGATCCTCAATACCAAACTTGGGCGTCACCGAAAGGGATTGGTCAAAACGGTGCAGCCTTACGGAAATAGCGGACTTCTTCACGCTGGCCATGCTCAGCTTTGTTTTTGGTCATTCAACTACGACAAATACGCAAAGTGTGGGTACTATGAGGCGCAATATGTCCTCCAAGATCAATGGAGAAATTCTTGCAGCTCGTTCCTTATCTACATACAGACGGCGAAATAGTGGCAAATTAAGTTTGCACAGGCGAACTACTTACCATATGAAGTGCTTCGGAGTTTGAAATAAAAGATGGCCGAAGCCCGGCGCGCCGCAAACTCCCTGATTACGGTACAAGTAGGCATATTTGGATTGTGGATACTCTACAATTTTTTGAGTCAATTATTGAGGCACCTACTACATTGAATGACAGTAAAATCCTGAGTTTTTCTTGAACTAGCTTGACAGAGAGTGGCAGAGTGGCGGTGGGCTTTGATTGGACCTGGATCTTCGTTTTCAAACTCCGAGGCAGTTGGTACTGTCCTGTACTTGTAAATCCAGCCCCTATAGCCTAGTCCTCTGAACGACCATCTTCAGAAAGCTATAGAGGCTGAATCGAGCCCATGGCAAGATGTGATGCGAAACACAGCCGGATGATCAGAGGAATTGAACCGATTTCGGCGAGCGCGAATCACCCCCAAATATAGGCTTGGATTTACGAGTACAGCTTAGTACGAGTCGCCTCGGAGTTTGAAAATTATGATGGCATGTCCAGCGCACCTTCCAAAGCTCCCAATGAAGCTGTTTTTTTTTGGAGATACAAATTTAGATCAATATGAAGCGCTTAGATTTTTTTCGTGGATTTTACCGCAGGTAATGAGGGAGCTCTGAATATTTCTTTTCGATAATTGATGGAGCTGATGGTTTAGCGGTTGCCAAGGCGTTTCAATTTCGAACTCCGAGGCGACTCATGTTCACCTGTACTCGTAAACTCCAGCCTCTCTAGTATACGTGATCTGAACGACTATCTTCAGATTTCACGCCCGGTAGACTAGAGAGGCTGAAACGAGCCTACCCCAAATACATCGCCGTTTACCAGAAAATTCCTACCATCATTGTCTCGAAATGTGAGCTTCGTCTGCTCAATTTCCCAGAAGGCAAACTACTTTCTCTCTGCCTGTTTTTTGTACCCCGATTTGGCGGCCTAAGTTAGGAAAGGGATCCACTTTGGCGGCCAGGACTTTAAAATTCCACGGCATTGCCATTCACTAAATCTTCCGGGGAATCTTTTGAGCTCCATCGGATGGCGAAGTTTTAACTTTGTTACGACTGTTTAGATGCACTCAGAAGGACATCACCTGTGGCTTACTGGCGGAGGATTCAAAACCGTATATAAGGCAGCGACTTAAACTCGACCTCTGTGTGCTTATGGCGGACGCCCCGGAAAACTCTCACCTGCCTTTCATCGGATATGTCGAAACTACTATGGATGCTTTGCGAGTAATACAAGCTGCATTTCTCGGTGTCATTCCTCGGGTTGCGCATCGCTTGAATGAGCTGGAGCGCAAGTCGTATGTCACAAGCGGCTCAGTCTTCGTGTTCCAGACCGAGGAAAGTGGCATACAAAGATGGACAGGTGGGTTGAATGCAACCCAATAGGCATGCTAATATTCACTCGTTTCAGATGGATTATTTTGGTCGCCATCCCGTGTAGATGGAAATTTTTTGGTGAGTATCGGGAGTTATTTTTTTGGGGGGGAGGGAGTTGATGCAACGGAATCGTAAGCTTTATGTTCAAATGAGTGACCGACTGGCGGGAAAGAGGTCTCACGCGAAAAAGTCACCCCACAGCGGTAGTTTGAAAATGTCACTGGTGGAGAAAGCCAACGGACTTCGAAAACGGGTATATTTTACGCTTCCACTTTCTAGTTGATTCTCATAGACAATCCAGACCTTTTCTATTAATATCAAAGGCATTGTCCTCCATCTCATCAGTTATTTCACTCCGGAAGACATCCAGTCTAATCGTTTGATGGTGGTTATGTCTCTGGTTTGTACAGGTTCTTCGCTAATAGCCTGTCATATCAAGAGACCGTCTTTACGCCCAGATATCATGGATCTCCATTTATGTCCTACGATATTCCGGTTGGATGGCCTCAGAGTACAGCCTGTTGTCGTAATCGGGGTGGACAGTGCAGCGAAGTTGTGAGTGCTCTCACTGAATATACCTGGGATAATTATCGACAGCATTCATTTATCAAGTGTGGAGATCGAAGAAAGCGACTCAGTTCATCTTACTGCGATTTCTCGTCAAAAAGACACGTCGGATGACTATCTCGTCCCTGCACAGCTCCTGGGCTCATCGCAGCAGAAAGCTACAAATTAAGGCTTGCGGTCCGTCCCCAATTCTCGCCTCGTGAGCACGCCAATTGGAACGTGTATGCAGTCTAGTGCACTGGTGTTGTTTTGTTCTGAAATAATGCGACCATATTCTTCATTGGCCGATCCATACACTGCCTGCAGTCTTAAGTTGAATTTCCGATCTCGAACACCCCAAAGCATAGGAAGTTGAACTCGTAATATACAATGTTTTTGTACCTGGCTATTGGCCGGAGCCCGTGTCCAGTAAGGTAGTATCTATCGGGGCTCATAGTTCTGAGGCGTCCGATGGCAGCCACAGATAAATCCGTTGATCTGTATCTCGCTTGAGAGGATGGAATTAGCTGCTAGCGTTCATGCTGAGAGAGTATCCATGTACTCATAGTTCTCGCCTCCATTGCCCATTCTTCCGCAGTCCCGGCATTGTAAACATAGAAAAGACGAAGCAAAGCTACTAATGCGGAGATAATTCTCATCGTGGTGATCAACAGAACGATGTATTACTTGGGGGATCATCCAGAGCGCGTCTATCGATCAATGCCAAACCTAGGTGAAATGTCAACTGATTTTTGGGATTTCAAGAGAGATTGAATTTGACTCGTTTTCTCCCAAACTGCGGCCTTTGAATCTCATGCAGCTCTGCAAGAATTGTTTTCCCGCGAAATGGGCCTTCAGTGAAATGAATCGGAAGCCCGATGAGGTTTGAGGGGGGATGGTGGTCGGGATGAATTTCACCATCCACCAACAAACCATGTAATTCTGAGAGATGCATGCTTTGAGACAGATCCCGACCGAAAAAATGTTCCATAGAAGGCATAGCAGGTCGCCGTTGTGAACTACAAAAGTATTAGGACGAGAGGTACACGCCGCAGTGCTCTCCTGTTCTTGGCACAAGCCTCAAGGCGCGGATAGTATACATAGAACAAATGAAGATATCTAAACCGTGAACGAAAAGGCAAGTAGAGCGTGGTAATGCATACCTATAAGCGGTTTCTGTGGCCCAGGAATCTGGGAGCTACTCAAGTGTAGACTCAACTGTATGGCCTTCATTTCTCCGAGAGGGCTTGAAGTGCAGGTGTTCGAGGGCCGCAAATTATTATGCCAATTTTCGAAAATGGGCCGGCGATTAAGGTCTTGTGTATCGAACACTGGAATAGAACGCTGCACCACCTCACCGGGGCCATAACCAGCCCAAATTGGGATTTAAAAATACGATTTCAGTCACGAAAGTGGCCAAAAGAATGCGATTGGCACCCTAATTTCAAAAATTTCCCACGGTAGGGCGTTTTTTTTTGGCTCTCCGAGAAATAAAGATATATAGATTGGGTTGATGGGCTGCTACACCGGGACGAAAATCAGCCTGTGAGGTATATCAATATATTTCCCCTGCAGAATAAGTCAGAATATAAGCGTAGGACGCCGAAAATACGTGATCCGGAACTTCCCGTAACCCTACCTTAGGTTCCCGATGACGCAATGAGGCGTTTTTCTGGCGAGAAAATTTTGAACAAATAGGAAACTCAACAGAATCCTTAGTTGTGCACACCATGGATAGCTACCATCCAATTGAGTCCATTCCTGCATTTGTGGCCAGGCAGCCAACATTTGGTATGTGTAGATAACATTTAAGTTTTCCCATCATTTTACACCCAATCGGGTAGTCGAGGTGTGGTGAGGGCACTGTATGGACAATGGAGTCATGAAGAAGGGCAGTTGCTGAATAATTTATGCGTGTGGTCTGTTAAATATTACAATTCATCTCTAGGGATATCAGCGTCCTCCACAGGCGCTGTATCAATCCGAAAGGACGGCTTGTTATTGGTGTCCAACTTGGGACCAGCAGCCGCAGCAAGCGCATTAGCATCGGCAGCAACGATACGCGACCGTATCACCCCCTCCTCCGCAAGCTTTTTGGCAAACCTTGAGATCTCCGAATCATATTCCTCCCATTCTGGTATCTGTCGGGCTCGCGCCAGCTTGGGCTCTTTCTGGATGTGGAGTGGAGTGAGTCAGACATTAGTGAAGTTCTGGGTACGTACAGTGAGAGGGTTTTGGCAAAGATCTATTGTTTTAGCGCGGTGGAGGCGATCTTTGCTACCTGTATTGGAGAAGCTCAGAATATCTCTACAACCATTATATCAATAACACGGACACCAAGTCTCGCACTGGGAAAAATCAGCTTTCATTGGGACACAGGTAAGACACGCATACCCATAGCCAATCTTCATGTAAGGAGAACTGCATATCCGGTTAGTTGCACAGTCAGAAGGTCTTGGATTAGAGCCCTCACGATTGGAACCTCCCGCTGCAGATTGTTCGGAAGATCTGAATATTGATTGATGAATCGGTCAATTTCAAGTTTACAAGTCAAACGAACCTTGGTCAAGGTTTGCTAGAGAACCGGGGTCGGCTGATAGTTGTTGATATTGCCCCCGCAGTATGTCCTGGAAGAATCTCAGCTGAAAAAGCAATGCACATGTGATTGAGAAAATACCCCAGCGGCAAGCTAGTAAAAACACATCAGCGCAGTTGAAAATGAGATAGAAATCACATACTTGACGGAACCGGACAAGATCGATAACATAAAGGGCACTGATAAAAAGTCAGGACGGTCGGAAATGTAAAATGGGATGGTTACCTAATATGGTAAGGGCGTCCTTGTAAGAAATCTTTCCAATAACCCGTCTTCCAGAAGCGGAATCCTTCCATCTCGACATTATCATCACCCATGGGCGTGTACCCGTACGGGGCCCCATGCAGGTCAAGATCAACGAGCTCTTTCAAGTCGGCTCGGACGATTTGGTCCGCATCAACGAAAATGACCTTTTTAAGGTCCATAGGGAATAGAACGTCGAGGAACAGAATCTTATATGCCCAAATGATCCGCTGCTTTTCTTTCTGCGCTCGTAACCAGGAAGGCCATTTATAGGTCACCAGTTCGTATTGGAAGTCATACGACTTCGCCAGATGCGGTATGAATTCCTGATGGTAATTAGCGAGGCAACTAAGTTATCGGCGGTAGAAATGCGCACGAGGAACGAAGGCGACAGGAAATTCTCGATAAACCAAAACTTCACGGTACTATTCGTGTTGCGGAGGACACTGAGGATCATGATAGACGCAAATCGCTTGAAGATTTCAGTCAATATGTCGAATATTTTAGCCAAAAGAGTCCCACCTCGTACAGTAAGCCAGAAGCTACGGTGAAGATATTGATGTCGGCCTGCCCAGAGACCGGGACTAATGCAGCTGTTTCATCAATGTCCTTAGCATGAAATATCGACTTCACCCTTGAGGAGAATCAGCGAGGTGGAGAGTAGAAGCAGGATATGATACCGCACCGCGAAGCCAGATCCTTCAGAAGACCAGGTGCCTTCGGATCTTCTACCGGAACATCAAGGACATCCTCAGTCTCCTTGCCCGGCAGCCTACTGAGCCGCGGGTAGATGGTCAAACCCTCAAAGCTCGTAACAGCAATCTCGTTCCCCACTTCGGCAACGGTACGACTTTCTAGTCCCTCGTTACCGACACTCTCCATGACGAAGATATCCCGACCGCGGCCCTTGCGTATTTCCAGCTGGAACACACCAGGCTTAGCCTTGAACTGTAGGTATCCTAGATTGGCGACGACTTGCGTGTCGTCGATGGGGCTGGAGTCACCATTCAGCAACTGCAGCTGCACACCGCGAGGTGGGGCATTGGTGAGCGGGTCACGAGCGTGACCCTCCACAACGAGATAATCGAGGTCGAATACTGCGTCGACGCTGTGGTCTTGTGGTGAAAGATTGCCGAGCTGAATATTGTCGAGGTCGTAAAGCGCCTCTCGGGGCCGGACGAGCCACGATGGCGGTACATCCATGGCAAGGGTATAGATGGGCTCGATCGGTAGGCCTTCGAAGATGGCTTGCGCCTCAATCTCAAACCTGTATCCGTTAAGATGCAGGGTCGACAAGAGAAAAACGGGACATACCCATCAGCGTCAAATGACAAGGAGGGGAGCAGATTGTATCGGTAGAAACGTTTGAGGGGGATCTGCAAGCATGACGAAAGCTGAGCTGGTGCTGCGCAACAAAAGAATAAAATGGACCTCCTGGTGCTGGGCCGGATTAGTGTACACCTTGATGTATATGTCTGGGATATGTGACAGCCACTTAGGTCATCGTTAGATACGCATAAATTCGAATGGGACGACGCCTCCTACCTCTAGAAGACTCGACCACTTCTGAGCCATCTCGCTCAATGGATCTATGAGCACCGCGATCTGATAGAGGGCAGTCGAATTGTCACCGAACTGGAAGGATCTGATGGCCTGCATGAGCAGGTGAATCACGGAGGTAGCCACGGAGCTTACGAGTACCGGTCTTCTAGAAGTCGATAATTTCTCTGCCTTGGTCGCTTAGGCGCGTCGAAAATTCCGCCTCCGTTCGGCTCAGGTGCCTGAATCATAGAAAGCACGGAGGCGGACATCGAAATGAGATTAGCGGAAGACGCCCTTATCCAATTATGTTAGGCCGCGACAGATACCAGCACGGGCAACCGACATACCGATCGGATTGCATAAGAGATGGCTTGAGGCTCTCAAGCGCAGTAGTAACCGCCTCAGCCCTCCTGCGCAGCTCATAACTCTCGAGCGTTTTGAAGTCCGTCGACAGAAAGTCTCCAGAAGGAATCGGACCGATGACCTGTTGAAGGGTGGCCGTATAAGCAGAGTCAAAAATGTGGCGCGAAAACGTCTTACCCGACCATTGACAATGAGAGCCTGCTGCCCGGGCGCCAGCTGAAGGTCGCGAGCTATCAAGCGACTGCTCTTGAGATACTTTGCGTAATCGTCGGGGCTGTAACCAGAAATCCCCACCCCATCTATCAGGTCATCTTTCGACAGCGGGATCTGAGCACCGTCACTGGGAGAAATGGGGTCATCTAGTCCCAGAGCCCGAAGAAGCCGTCTGGGAGAAGCTTTCGAAAGAAGGTTCTTCGCAAGCAGATGGGACAAAAGCCAAGATATTGGAGGCTGAGTCTTGGTATCTGCGACTATACTCGTTGGGTTGTGGATGAATGAGACACGAGTCTTAGATTGGTCGTCCTGCTCTATGAGATCAGTAAGATACGGGCGGCGATACTACGAAGGACATACTATTGATAAAAGTGCTTCCTTCACGAGTCCTAACCCTCCGTCAGTGTCAAAATCTGCTACCACGTACAGCGTCAGAGGGATCAACTCGGTCTCCGCTACACGATATGTTCCGTCAACTAAAGCGACAGCCTAGAAAGAAGCACGTACGCGGATAGATGAAGGTTGACGGGGTGGTGCGGTATCCACTGCGTGCAAACAGCTCCGGAAGACTAACGACCCGCAGGCTACCAGACGCGGGAAAGATATATCTGTTCCTGCGAAGACTGCTTGTAGGAAGATCGTAGAAGTATGTTCCAATAGATCCCGTCTCATCCGATATTTTCCCGCCATATAGCTAAGATATGTGAGTCATGATGGTAGCGAGCGCTTGAGGGCATTTACCGCTTCTTGGAAGTGCTGCAATTGCTGCGCAATTTCACCTTGCATGGCGCGCCAGAAACTCTGCATGACTAGGTCAGAATTTGAAGGAAGGAAACAGAGAGCATACATCATCCATGTCAAAATGTTTCCCGTTGACGAAGGCGTGTCCTCCAGAGGATGAGGCCAAGTCGGCGCTCAGTCGATCTGCGTAGGCACGACCCTTATCGATCGGCACAGGTACCGGCCCATCGCCGCGCATGATCACATTGAAATCCATACCCCGGGTCTCATCCGTCGTGGATTGCTCTTCCAAAAACTCAGTGAAGTCTACCTCGACAGTATCCCAGTCGATCTTTTGCTCCTGGCCAACTACGGTGAAGTCGTCGACTACCTGGCATTGTGCATGTCGGCAACATCACAAGAGGAGCGTGATCGGAAGGCACCTTCTTCAAGAAACCCATAGTCCTTTTGCGCCCATAGTTCTGCACCAAGTAGTAGAACAGCCTTGCCATCTTCACACCTGAATCACCAACATGAATCTCTGAATAAGTGCCTATAAAGAAGCGCCAACCGTCTTCGGTCTCGGTCAGAGGGACTATGCCGAACCGGAAAGGAAAGTTCCTGCTGATGATGCTGGCGACAGCGCCAGTGACCGTGTTCAAGCTGCTGTGACGCGAAAGATCGAGCACGAGCACGACATTGAACAGGTTTAGCTTGATATTGTGGAATTGTCCAGGATACAAAGGGCGAAGAAGCTACTCGTGGCACGTCAGCAACGTGTGGAGGATGTAGGTGGCAATGCGCACGGAATGAAGTGACGGGGACCACGAAGCATACCTGGACACATGACTCAGCGGGCAATTCGAAAGACAGACCATGTTGTCCTCACCGACTGTCTTTCTCAAGATCGTTCCACCAGACGATAACATCACCGTCCTCCGGTCGATCACTGGCATCAAAGACGTTGTCCAATACGCCCACGTCGCCCTGGGCGGCGGTAACGGCAGGATGCGTCAATAAATCCAGTGCTTCCTCTCGAGAGAGTCCCAGCGAAGTGAGCGACATCATCACACTACGTTCTTTACGTAGCAGCCGCAGCAAACCCAGTGGATTGATGTCCTTCTCGGCCAGCGCCGCTCCATTCAGCCAAAACACATTTACTCCGGCTTGGGCCTTCAATTGATTCAAGTGCACTTCCTCCTTGAGACTCTCGTTAACGACGACGCTTCGGGAGAGCGCGGCGACATATTTGGGGAAGTTTTGTGAGAGCTGAGCGAGTGTGGACAATGGCTCAGAAGAGTCTGCGATGAGTTGTGTTGCTTGGAAACCGACCACTGGGAACTATGAGTTATAACGCAGCCGTGAAACCAGGCAAAAAGTCACCTGTGATGGCCTCTTCTGAGAGTACGGGATCGATTGCAGTGCTTTCGGGCTCTGGATAAGCAGCAATGAGCGCCATGATTGGATCGACCTCCGGCATCCTCGTGTCCGCAGCGGCACCCCGGTCAGCGGCGTCACGGTGGCCAGCGTTTCGATCATCTACCGCTAAGTAGTCCGTCTTCTTGAGGTCAAGAGAGACACCATAGCCGGATAAAAAATTGCGCGAAGTTGCTCCGGTAGTATCCGGGATATGTCGGAAAACGTATTCAATTGGCGGAGAAGATTTTTCTGCTAGCCCCAATAAATATGAATGGAGTTCCCGAAAGTTTGAGGAAGCGAGGGATGCATAAAAAATAGCAGTGCGCGGGGGTCGTTCTAATGTCTGGGTTGGAGACGGGTGGATATGATCGAACGTGAGGATTTTCGGTCTCGTGAATGATGTCCTGTAAGTATCAGACATCAAGCCGGGGAATTAAAGACGAGAGGTTAGGGCTCACGAGTCTACGGAGGATGTGTTGGTGGGATCTATAGTCTCTATCCCCGCAAGATGGGACAGGGTCTCGACATCGCATACGGCCACTCCATACCAATCGACCCATGAACCGCAGTCGACACCCTCAATGTGGGTGGCGTAGTGGTGGTAGAAAGCTTCAATTTTAGGAGTTGCCGTGTGGAGAGCGAGGTTCATTTCAAGAGTCGCCATTGAGCCAGGGTCCGAGAGGAAACCGTGTGTCGCCGCAACTTCGAGAGCAAACGAATGAATAGCCTCGTTGGACATCTCTTGCGAAGACGGGATAAACTCCGGGTCCGTGACTCGGTCCAGGAACGGAAAGAACGCATCGGGATTTTCCAATGCGACGGTTTCGCTTGTGTACAAAATCAAACTTCGTCGAAAACGTGTGAGAAAGAACGCACATAATCTCCAGCAGAATTGGTGGTGCATTCCAGGAAGACCTCAAAGTCACCTTGACTGGTGGACTTGCTGCAGCCACGGTAAGAACAGCCAGAGCAGCAGCAATGATTGCTCTCATTCTGCACTTCATTTCAAGGCGAAACGTAGACCGAGCACTGCTAAAAAGCAGGAGGAGCTAACAGAGTGTGTATCGAGTCTATAAGGGTTGATAGAAAAAAGAACAGTTGTGGAGGAAAAGGAGAACCGAGGGCAATGTCTAGTAGTTGCGGACACGTCAATCCCATCACACGACCAAAGAACGCGTCAGCAAACGTCAACAGGTCGTTGGCTTTTGAACCAAATATTCGCACATGCCTAACAGTGTTCTGAAAACCAACTGAAAACAGCACAAGAAAGCCTGTCCGGCCGCATCTAAAACTCTTCGTTTCTTTTTTTTAAGAAAAGAGGGGGGGAATGCGGCGCGCGCACGTACATAGTCCACCAGGGTATGATACACCCACTTTTTCAGCCCTCCTTCCATACCACTGAACCTCTCACTGGCACTATCATATTTATGCAGGAAAAACTGCACACAAAAGTCAGCAAGGAGGCGGCCAGAATCGAGGGTGCGGAAGAATAGGTGTTTCGCGTTGAATGGTTTTCCAGTTTTCCACGCAATGAGACGCGAGTTCTCGAATACCATCCTCTGTCATGTCCTTCTCTGTAACGGCATCCTTTCCCGTCGCAGCACTGCGATGCCAGTATTAAAATGGAGATCCAGCGTCGCCCCACCGCTCCTCGAGTGTGTGGAAAAGCAGGTTCATGAGTTCGTACACATCTTCAGTCCTGACTTCATGATTTACGATGTGGTGAGATTTGGACCAGTGGCGGCGGTGAGAGCAGCATTGGCCATGTTTGGCGGCAGCTTCGGGCAGCTTAGGTCATCCTTTGTGGTTTGTAGCGTGCATCCACCAGCTTTGGCCGCAGCTTTGTGCTAGCTCCTCTGGAGCTCTCCTAGCAATCCGGAGTAGTGTGCCCAACGAACTCGCCGTTAGATATTAGAGCTGGTTGCATGATGAAAGCAGAGAATTATTTCAGTCACAGTACATCGTGTACAATAGGGGTAAAATCGATACACTGTCCTACTCTAATGGACTGAACGATGGGTGGGTTACACAGACATGTACTGCGCCATGCTATCAAATTATCTGGGTGAAAATTCAGAAGCACGATGATGAAGGGATACTAACGGAGATTTTGGTGCTTTACTCTCAAGCCGCTGCTCGAGTTTTTTGAATTCGCTCAAAGCGATCTCTTCATCCCGGTCCAGGACCTGAAATGATATTGATTACGGCGCAAAAGAGCGGGAGACTTGAACTAGCCTGTTCCACACCCTTGACCTCCGGAATGTAATGCATGAGCATCCGCTCGATCCCGCTCTTGAGCGTAACAGTGCTCGAATCGCAACCTCTGCAGCTTCCTTTTAGTTTTACCTTTACCAAGGCATCACCACCCTCGTCGAATCCGCGGTACTCAATGTCGCCTCCGTCCTCCATGATGGCAGGGCGAACTCGCGTCTCGAGAAGTTCTTTGATCATCGCGACGGTTTCCGAGTCCGTGTCAAGGATCTTGGTATCCTGAGGGCCAGCATTTTCCTTGTCTTCTTCGCTTCGAAAGAGGCTCTGGCCTGAGGAGAAAAACTCCATCAAAATGGAGTATATCTCGGGTTTGATGACGGCCCATGGGTTCTCCGAATCCTTGGAGACTGTCACGAAATCGGGGCCGTAAAATATCGCCTTGACGCCGTCAACGCCCATGAGACGGATGGCCAAGGGGGAGCTTAGAGCTGAACGGGTGTCGAGGAATTCTGCTGTGCCATCACCCATGACATCTATGCCTGGTATGAATTTGAGCGAGTCATCGTTTGGGGTCGTCTCAGTTTGAATGAACATTGAGCGACCTGCATGGTGGGCTTGAGAAGAATTCAAATATATTACTTCGTCCGCTTACTGAGCGGCGGTGTTGATTTACTGCTCGATGCATCTTGCCTTCGCGGTAAGACAGTCGAGGCGGTCGCAAAAGTTGGACCCCGCTTCAAGATTGCGGAGCGAGGGACGGACGAGGATATCGGACGGACGTGCGGCTGGACCAGAGCACGCCGTGCTGGCTTTGCCTTGAGAGCAGTCCTGAACAGAGCAGAGGAAGACATGGTCCGGTGGAGAAAACCGGTTGCTTCGTCATGGTACAAATTCGGTTTGCCGCCGGCAATTGGCACTGGCCTGATTTGGACACAGTGAAAGCTCGATCAATGTTCACCGTAAATTACGAGGCGGTTGCTCCTCGTCTTGTCGTCGCTCTAGCGGTTCTATGCTTGACGTGGAAACTATGGGCCTTCCTCAAGCCCCGAAATCAGCACTCTCTGCGCTCGGTAGCGATCGTTGTGTTGGGCGACATTGGACGCAGTCCACGAATGATGTATCACGCCGAGAGTTTCGCTGAGAATGACTTTTTCACCGAGCTAGTTGGCTATGGCGGTACGATTTGAACCCCGCCTTGAACCCGCGATTGAGATTAATGCAGGGTCCAAACCAATACCGGCCCTTGAGCGTCTTCCAAAGGTGCGGATACGATACCTACCCGAACCACCACAATGGCTAGGCGTCTTTCCTTTCGTCGTCTCTGGACCGATAAAAGTGGCGTATCAAGTGCTCTCCATATTCATCGAATTGTTCACTATTCCAAACCCTCCCGAGTTCATTCTCGTCCAGGTGGGCACATTGTCCTCGAAATCGAGCTAGGAACTGATACTTCCGGGTGCAGAACCCGCCCAGTATCCCGACTTTAGCCATTGTGTGGGTTGTTGGGCGTATTCGCGGAAGCAAAATCATCATCGACTGGCACAACTTGGGGTATAGCATTCTGGCCATGAAGTTGGGACAGCGTCATCCATTCGTCGCCATCGCAAAATGGTACGCGATGTCCTGTTTGACTAAGTAATTTCCTCACTTCTTTCTCAGGTTTGAGGCGACTTTTGGGAAAACAGCTTATGCTCACTTGTTTGTGACAACGGCCATGCGCGATTTCTTGGTCAAGGAATGGGAACTGGAGTGCGTTGATTCAAATCGCTCCCCTTCTTGAGATGCTCATCCTTCCCAGGGGTTTCAAAATTGTGCTACATGATAGGCCACCTCGGCGGTTTCACAGGACAACACCTCAAGGAATACATGACGTATGTAGCTACCCTCCAGCGACTTCCTCTACCTGACACTCCAACAGCTTTTTGCTATGAAACTGCAAGAGCCGCTATCTCTGCAAACATCATTAAAAGATTTTCTCCCGGCCTCTGACCCTCCCTATTCGACCACCTTCACTGACACCAACTCGTCGACGTCTGATCCTCGTGGATCGGGAGGAACCCCTCCGCCTACAACTGTAATGGATCCAATCTACTCCCGAGTGCAAGCTACGACTCTGCGCGAGGATAGGCCCGCACTGCTGGTCTCTAGCACCTCGTGGACGCCCGACGAGGACTTCAGCATCCTGCTGGCTGCACTCAAGAAGTACGATGCCCGAGCGACAGCATCCAATGGGAGATTGCCGAAACTTCTTGTCTTGATAACGGGCAAGGGCCCGCTGAGGGAAATGTATATGAAGGAAGTCGACGAGCTGCAAAAAACATGGCAGTGGGTTAGATGTATCAGCATGTGGTTGGAAGCCGAGGACTATCCTGTCCTTTTAGGTATTTTCTTTTTCTTCGCGTCATTCAATTTCTTACAACATCGTATGTATAGGTGCAGCAGATCTGGGGATATGCCTTCACTCAAGCTCCTCTGGTCTGGATTTGCCTATGAAAGTCGTCGATATGTTTGGCTGTGGACTGCCTGTCTGTGCACTTGATTTTTCTTGGTGAGTGGAACCTTCTACATTCTCCGCTGTCTAAGTAGGTGAATGCAGCTTGGATGAACTTGTCAAAGATGGGACGAACGGCCTCATATTCAAGGATGCTTCCCAACTTGCAGAACAGATGGAGGTGAATTTTGTCTATTCTATCCTCAGTCTTATTGTTTACCTTGTCGTAAACGCAGACTCTTCTGACCGGGTTTCCCAAGTGCCCCCACTTGGATAACCTGCGCTCTGCTCTTCTACCAACTTTAGAACGACCCACTTCACCATCTCATTTGCCGCATTCACACGATCGCTCGGAAGACCTGTGGGAGACATGGGATGAGAATTGGGCGCGGTTCGTGAGGCCATTGATATTGCAAGACGTTGGCCGGAACGAGTCCTGAAGATGTACTGCATTAATGTAATACTTCCCCCGAATAATTCTATACACTCGTAGTCACGAGAAAAAATTACAACATCTATGTAAGATCCCCCTCATGTACTAGTGGCTGACATCGTCATGGTCTCTAATCGCCCTCGTCCTTTACACTCCTTCTGTAACAAGTCGTTAATGAGTCGGAACTGACCCGGATCGATGAGCATGATCTAGGAAGTTAGCTTGAGTCAGAAGGACATCGATGCTGGTTTAAAGACTTACGACTTCCCACTCGTCTTGCCCCATCTCGTCGTCCTCTACCGTCTGCGCACCCTCCAGGACCTTTTCTCGCAACCGCTTGCCATCTACCGTCGGCATGGTGACACGAACCCGCATCCTAGAGCGCTGTATAGGGAGGGTCGAATCCGATTGCAGCTGCTTGATGCACTCCGAGACCTGGCAGAGGTCAACGACCTTGTCCGGGGAAACAGCGAAACGCACGAACCTGGCTTTTGGCGGATTTGTTCTGTTTGACACTGAATCCCGCCTCCGCCATGGCCTTCTCTATCATGCCCACTGCATAGGGTCGCTGTGTCGCAGGGTCTTCGCATTTCTCTGCAACCAGGGTCGCGATTTCCTTCCGCAAAGCCGACAAGTCGTGGTCCCGTTCCTTTTCCCCCACTTGCACCTCCCCCTTCTTGAGGATCTGAAATGCGCTTGGTTCGCAAATGCAGAGCTTCAAGGTCGCGATGAGCTCACCTCCTTCACGATCTCTGAGATCTCCGTTTTCCCGAACGCTTTTTGGAGATCATTTGTTTTTGAGACCTCCCCTTTTGAGACGTTTGTGAAGACATTGCTAATCTGCAGCACATCGTCTAGATTTGTCTCTCTGGGAAATGTCAACAGCGTTGGCGTGCAGAGGCATACGAATCACCTCACACTCCAGTTCTCCATTCCTGGACTTTGTTCTTGTAACACGCGATCTAAGGAGAGACGGAAACGTTTGCTAATTTTCGAGGAATCTTGATTGAAGAGCTACCTCGAATCGCTTCCCACCTTTCTTCAGGCGCACTACCGAGACGTTTGTCAGCCTACGAGAATAATTGTCAGAAATTGAATTTCGCTGAAGGATAGGCAGGGGCACTTGATTTGATTGGAGGGCTGGTTTATCTTCGACATCTTCGAGGTATAGACGGAGTGCTAAAGCAAAAATTGAGAGAACAGTCACGGCACGGGACCGCTTAGGGCGAGGAGGCTGTGCACTGATCGAGTTAAGCGTGCGAACTGTCTACATCGTCATCCGCATTGCCATACATTGGGCGCACCTCTCTCCTTCAGTCTCCTCTTCCTCCGACTCGCACTCATCATGAAGGGCTTCACGAAAACCATTAAACGGTACATCCCGCCCCCGCGCGTTTCTTGGACTAGCGGCTAAAGTATCGCCTACAGAACGCCGTTCCTGGTGACCAGTAAGGTCGGCATGGCCAAGAGTGAGGGCGTTCTTCCCGTTACGCGTTGTTGAACCTCACCGGTGTATTTCCCGCCTCCGCCTTTATTCCTGAAGAGTCCACCGACCCCGAGTTCGATGATTATCAACGGCATTTTGGGACCATGGAGCAGGCTGCGGAGAAAATGCTGAAGGATACCAAAGCATTTACTGACGCGGTGAACGGTGGGCGAATTCATCTGCACATCGATTGCTTCCGTTGAGCCTATTTCTGCAAGGCCTCTTCACCTCCGGCGCCGAATTCGCCACCCACTTCTCCACCCTATTCCACCCCATTTCAGGCGAGTACGACCTCATTGGGAAGAATCCCGACTCTGCGCAGACTGTGCGTAGCGTGACCAAGTACGAGACTGCGATGGAGGAACTGCGGGCGTCAATCGGACCTGAACTCGAGCTCATCGAGAGCAGAATTGTCGGGCCCACAAAGGAATTGCAGCAAGTCATGAAGTTGATCAGGAAGACTATAACAAAGCGGGACCACAAGGTGCGCGCATCCAAGCTTATACATGATATATAAACTTCATCTTGAACAGCTCACCGATTACGATCGATACAACAACTCGTTGACGAAGCTCCGAGACAAGAAGGAAAAATCCCTGAGCGACGAGAAGAATCTGTTCAAAGTGAGTTGCTACCGCCGCCTTTCTCCGCGTTGTCGATTATTGATCACCTACTCAGCTTGAACAAGACTTCGAATTGGCTACCAATGAATACGACTTCCTCAACAACGCTCTCAAGTCTGATCTGCCTCGATTCATGACCCTTTCCACCCAGTTCATCGACCCCCTATTCTCGTCATTTTTCTACATGCAGTGCGTACATTTGCCACCTGGAAAAATCTTTGGGTCGCCAAGTGTCTGAATCAACAGGTTGAATATTTTCTATTTAATCCTCGAAAAAATGAACGGATTCGGCGAAGAGGCAAAATACGATATATCCAACGTCCCTGGATCACAGATTGCCGAAGATTACGAGTCAAAACGCACAGATGCTTGGAGCGCGATCGAGGACCTGAACATCACCAAGAGAATAATCTCAGTCTGTAAGTCGCTTTCGTGGCGAACTTTCTCTCCGTGACTGACGGTATCAAAGCCAAAATGGTGCAGGCAAATCGCAGTCAAAACGGTACTAGTAGCACCCCTGCTAGTCTCGGTCGCGCAGCATCTACTGCCACAGCATCCTCCGTTGGTTCCACAGCGCGAACGCCTCCGCCGCCGCGTGTGCCTTCGTCGTCTTCGTTCAAGAAGGTCCCACCCCCGATTCCAGGCTCCCACGCCACTGCCCCACCACCACCATATTCGGCCGGGGCCGGAGTGGCATCCGCGGCGGCATCCGTGGCAGCGACCAAGAGAGCACCGCCGCCGCCTCCCCCCTTAAAGCCAAAGCCGAAGATCGCGCCCAAGGTACAATATGTGGTGGCCCTGTACGATTTCGCTGCTCAAGCCGATGGGGACCTGTCGTTCAGCACTGGCGACCGGATAGAGGTCGTTGAGCGGGGGGCAAGCGCGGAGGATTGGTGGACAGGACGGGTCAATGGCCAGCAGGGAGTGTTCCCAGGTACGCGCTCGTTCTCGTTCCAGTGCCTTCCACCGAACCTAATCTGACGTGCTCCACGTAGGAAACTATGTTCAAGACATGTAGACTGGTCTTTCCCCACACACGCCGCGGGGCTTTCCCCCTTGCGACCTCTCTTTCTGACTGTATTTTTTATCACGATCCCGATCGACGGATGTACTTCTGCGTAGCCAGTTATAGGTTAATTGACCGACTTGTGGCATTGCACGGCACGCGCATTGGTGAATATCCTTGAATGTCGGTATGTGCCTCCATCCGTGGTCCCCCTTCTGCCTGGGTGGACCAGGCCGAGGCATCACGAGTTAATTGGGCCACCAATTATAGCTCTGAACGTTAACGCGTTCTTTAGCCTTGGGTTGATGGACGCCAGCGTCCCCATTTGCCGCCGACCAGGGTCCCCGCAGCGGGCGCGCGTAGGGCTCGGAGGCGGCGTAACCTTAGGAGTGTCAGCTAGAGGTGCTGCGCTTTTGAAATAACTCGAAAATAACTGACAGCCATCTAGCGCGCCTAAATTCTTAACTAGGCGCTGGCGACCAATGCGGGGCCTGACGCGTGACGTTGGTGGTCATTGACCTGGAGCATCAAGAATGCGCAGCACTGCCCGTTCAACAGCAGTTTGTATACGCGAGCTGTGCACAATTCAAAACGGGAATGACGTAAGATCTCCTTTCCTATCCTCCTCTTCATGGAAGATAGACGTAAGATCTTTTTCTGTACCAATTCTTGTTACAGCTTCTTCCATACCACCTTCGCGGGCCACGCTCTCGAAGAACGTAAAAGGATTGTAAAAGGGCAGAAAAATTAATAGCACATGGGAGGGTTCTGCCAGCTTGAGGCATATTTTCTTCCCACCAGCAGCATCTCAGGAAGTTGGTTGGATTGACTCGGAGGCAGGGGGATTCGGATCCGCCATATGCACCGACGTGATTCCTGTTAGGGTTGAGTTCCTGATTGGACTTGATTGGGCGCTTGTTAGCCGTGGTCGACATCGCCATGCAGACCGAAAGGGGTAGGCGTCATGACCTTCAGTGACTCACATTTAGCGATTGCGGAATCGCAGTGCCCCGTAGCGCGTCTAACTGTGACTGCCACCCGCGGGATACTTGGGAATTCAAGTGCTTATAACCATATGCGTTGTCCTCGATACCCCAGCTCAAAGCCCCCCCGCCCCCGCCCCACATTAGCACAATGCCCGGAAAGCATGTACATTTCTCGGAGGACGTATCGTTCCCCCCCACCCCGTCACCGACATTCTCCTCCAACTCCCTCCCGTCGTCGTATGGGCCGTTGACACCACCACCGTTCAACAGCAACCAATACCTGCCTGCGAATGGCGTACCCATGATTCACCCGACACTCGCACCGGCAACCCCTATGCCGTACCTGCTGTTCGACGTCACCCTCCCCGCCGAGAACGTTAAGCCGTCGCCCAACGCACGATTGTCGCAGGGCATCATCTTCGAGGCCGCGACATCGCCCCCCCTCCCCTCCATCCTCGTCGTCCACCCGCAGATTCCGCGGTGGCCCATTATAATCACGCCGTCGGAGGGCAAATACGTTCGCGTGTGCGATGTCCTGGCAGGCATATACAAGTCGCTGCGCACGTCGGCGGGCGAGGCCGACTTCCAAGCACTCCCAGCGAGCGCGCAGGCCGAGGTGACGGCTGCGTTCAAGCGGCGTTTCCAGAGGATGCCAGACCCAGCGTCGATGAAGCTCGAGAACAAGAAGGGGCTCAAGTGGGTCGATTTCTTGGGCAGCGCAGTGCGGTTCGTCGGGCTCTCCAAGGCAGCGGAGGGGCCGAATGTCTGGCAGCTCCATCTGTCGACATGACCGCGTCCGCGACGGCCCCGAGATATACCCAGCTACCCTCATACCCCCCACTCATGTATCAATATCCCCCCCCCCCCCCCCCACCCCGCCGTGCCTGTGACACTCCGGACGGATGTTTTATTACTATGTAACATTACCATAACTGACACTACTAGTACTACGTCCCGTCGACAAAATATCGACATTTATGTACCCAATTCGAAGTGCTCGATGCCCCTACCTTGACAATTTATCTGACTCTTGAACCCTGCGATTGTTGTCTGGACGTTATCATCGAGTCGTTTTCTCGCAAATTCAGGGAAGAAGAGGAAAAAGCTAGAAGTCAAGCAAGAGCAAGGCCTGGATCGTGTAGGAAATAGGGGCTTCTTCAATCCGCGGCCTCCGATTGGTTGTGCCAGGTGGCACAGCCAAACATGGCCACAGTCGCTAAGTCAAGTCAGCAATTTCTTTGGCTCAGGCCACAACCTCTGTCGTCTCTTCCATGTCGTCCTCGGTCGTTCGTTTCGCACGTCTCCACCATGCAGCGCGCTTCTCCTCCCTCCCCTTCCTCTACCCCTGCATCTCCACAACCGTGGTCCCCGCGCGGCGGGCAATGATGTCAGCATTCCGGCCGCGGGAGCACGAGCACGCGCTGCCGCTGCCCGAGACCCCGCCCGTGGTCATACCCTCCGCCGCGTCGCTGTCGCCTGACGCCGCGGCGCCGCAGACGGTCGCGCGGCCGCCCCCGCTTCCGAAGGCGGAGAAACCGCGGCCTGTCCTGCGGGCGACGAAAGCGGCCTTGACGATTGTGCGTGGCATCCTATCCTATCGGCATCGCTGTTTCTGAGATAACTAACATATTGCGTAGACGCCTGAAGCCGTGGTGCGGCTGCATGCGCTGATGAACGGGCCGACGCCGCAGCTAATACGCATTGGCGTGCGGAACAAGGGTTGTGCCGGGCTGTCGTACCACCTCGAATACGTCGAGAAGCCGGGAAAGTTCGACGAGGTGGTGGAGCAGGACGGCGTGCGCGTGCTTATAGACAGCAAGGCGTTGTTCTCTGTAATAGGCAGCGAGATGGACTGGGCAGAGGATCCGCTTAGGTATGTCTTCCTATCATGATAACAGTCCCATTTCATTAATTATTTTTCCAGTTCCAGATTCGCCTTTAAGAACCCTAATATCAAGGATGCATGCGGTTGCGGCGAGTCGTTCACTGTAGGGTCTTAATAACTGTATCATTGCAACGTCAAATTACTACATTAATCTGTTGTATCCATATCACGATTTTCGGTAGATAGTTCACATCCCACCTTGCCCGTCTTTTTGTTCGGCATGCGTCTTCTGTTAGGCTTGCGGGGGAAAACCTCAGGATACACATATCGGGAACCATTGCAAATGGCCCACCTTGTTTGCCTTGCCGTTTTCTTTGCGGTGACCGTAGCTGCTGGCAGCCATCGTCCCATCCCTCTCCGTCTCCGCTCCTTCAACAGGTTGTTGGAATCGCCGAAGCCAGAGATCGTGCATTGAGTCAAATGTCTGGGACAAAATTATGAGTCGGGGATCATCTACCCGCCGTATCGTGGCCTGCACACTCGGGTCCTCCGCGCGACAGAGCGGGACACAGACGACCAGAACCTGCAGAAGCAGACACCCGGATAGAATCTTCGTCAAGACGTGGACATTCGTCGGCCGTATTTCACTTTTATAGTTTTGTAAAGCGAGGTGCGTCAACGCGGGGAGGTCTGCGAAGGGAATATGGCGCCAGCGCGGCGGGGGGTCGAGAATTTGGAGATGCGTGAGGTGCGCGAACGCCGGGTGGCGGAAGTACGCGCCCCCGCCGCGGCCAGGCCGTCGATGGTGTCGAGGCTGATACACATCCTCTCCAGCCGCAGCTGGCACAGAACTGCGAACGGCGTCCGGCCGTACGACAAGTCGACGAGGCTCACGATGTTGGTGCACAGCGACAGGATGCGGGCCACTGCAGGATCGTTTGAGGTGAAATAGGGGTTGATCTGCATTGATTTGACCCATTGCGCGTAATGCGTCGGCCGCGCCTCGATGGTGCGCAGAAGGGCGGACAGGCTCCAGCTCGACTGGCATATCACCACGGAGCGGTACAACGTCGGCTCGATCCTGCGGGCGTCCCAGTCAGTCAGTCAGTCAGTCAGTACCATAGCCCGCGTACCAGCAGCGACACCGGTGCGCGACAAGTATAAGCTGGACCATCGAGCGGCGGTCGTCGTGCGCCGCCAGCTCGAATATTGCGCGCTCGAGGTCCTGGGGCAGTCTTGGCTCAGTGGACATCGCAGGACGCTTGGAAAAAGGCGACAGGGGTAAAATCATACCCGAAGCTTTCCGTCCGCGGAAGCAAATAATTGCCTGAGTCACCACCTTCACCAGTCGTGCGGGCCCGTCGAAGTTAGGCGGCTCCCGACGATCGATAACTGGGATTTGCGGGCTCAGCGTTGATTTTTTCTCGGTTTCCGTAACAGGGCGTGCATTGATTGGCATATAAGAAATAATACGAAGTAAGCGAATTGATAGGATTTAGAGGGTGCGGGCAGGCTACCAACGGAGCGTGTTGAGCCCGGACGACTTCGATAAATGTGATGGGAATCGTGTCTTTGCGACCTTCGACAAATATTGTTTCATAGGACCGACTGCATCACGCGTAAACTAGAGTTAAGGAAACCGACATAGAAAGCCAAGAAGCCGCAGAAGAGAGATGAGGCGTTCAACAGAAATTATCCAGGTGCTCCAAAGGAATGCCAGGCGTCACTACCGAAGTCAGAGGTGCAATGATGGTAGACCGTAGCCAATAACAGTCGGACTTCAATCTCGTCGATGAATCAAGTATCGCAGCAGAAGAGCTGCTTAGAGCCAGCCGCTTGAAGTCCCTGTGGCCTTTCGCGGATGGGGCCCGTATCGGCGGCCTCAAGTCGACGGATGGAATAAATAGAGCGGCATTTGTAGGTGAAGAGCCCGTGAAATTGTCGACTAGAAAGTCCAAGAGATCTAGATTCTAGCCAGCAACGCATAGTGACCATAGTAGCCTCGTAAACGTGCTTGATGTCACGGGTCGCCGTGAATAGCATCGAGGCGGACCGGCGGGACTGTATACAAGACTGTGCGTTGGACAACCAATGACCGTGGTATCGTACTGACAGAAGCACCCGTATCGCGATGAACCAGCTAGCTGGATCCTTGAAATTTGGACTCTTCAATTCGACGCGTCCAAAGCTGAAAGACTCCAGGAGCTTGGAGTAACGCGGCTACTAGTACTTGACCGTTGACGTGTTCAAGTTGCACAAGAAAGATCTCAAGCACGTGACATGCTATGATTCAAGGTCAAACAAGTCGATGAAACTCAACTGAATTACTTAGCCCGTAACTCCTACCTAAAAATTATAGGTCATGTCCATACAATACGTCCGAGAAACCGAGCAAAAAACAATCATCTGGCTTTATACCGTCCACCTTTCTCCGCCTCCGCCCGCACATCTTTCTTTTTCTGCTCGTGCATCGCCTGGGCCTTCTCGTTGATCTCGTTCGCCTCTTGTGTAGTCGGGAAACCGATGTTCCAATAACTTGGAGGCGTGCTCGCTCGGACCCAATGGTGGCGATGCCGTGAGATGGCCTGCTTGTGCGAGGCGATAGCATCCTGCTTGCTGGTCTCTGCGTTGTGGCGGCATGGTTTCCCTTTCTCAGGGCTGTTGGGTGGAGAGCGCCAGAGGGGTGGCTGCAGGCGGTTAGGGAGAGGTCCGATAGCTTCGTAGTACTGGATGTATGTTAGGGGGAACTAGGTAGCCTGAGAGACGATGCAGACGCACACCACGGCAACACTCGCAGTCCCCGCCCTCCATTCTCCTCCGGTCCTCTTTGCCTCTGACAACTTCGTCGTATTGGAAGTCCAGTCCACCGTTTTGAGCGGGGTCAATAGCATACGTCGCGTTGATCGTTTCGTTCGCACTGCTCAATGATAAATGATCGAAAGGCGAGAGGGAGTCCTGGACGTACGATGAAGGTCCCTTCCCATAACGCCCTCTTCCTTTGAAGGCTGAGTAATCTGTGAGTTGTTTGCTTGTACTGGCGTTAGCTGGCGTCGATGTCGGTGTATTTTCGCTATCCTTGGCATTACGTTTGAGACCCAGAGGAACTTTGCGATTCTCCCTTCCACGAGCAGTGCTGGTTTCGATGGTGTCTTTCCTCTGTTCTGAGTTATCGTGCCAGACGGACGACTGTACCGCCATCGGAACAATGACAGCAAGAGGAGAACGAGTAGGACTACTGAATCGTCGGATTTTACGCGGTCTGTCTTGGTCGTCACTGTCACCGTCTGGCCGCGGATGCCTTATAATTGTAGCAGTGGGGAAGGCATCACTATGCCTTTGTTTCTGCTGTGCCCCGAACTGCGGGAAAGAGGGTCGAGGAGGTAGCGTTGGGTGTGGTGGAGGAAGTCGATGGTTCTGTGCAGTCCTAGAGGCTGGCGTTGGCCGATGGTCTGGGATTACTAAGATGAGGCTTGAGTTGAAAGAACATGCAAATAGCAGAAAATTATACGTGGAACATCGCCTTGTGGTGAATGCTTTGAACTTGGGCTTGTTGATACATCGAACCCTGTATGGTCGAGGAATGAGGTCCCAATTGCATTATTGCACAGGCAGCTGACCTTGCGAATCATCTTCTGTATCAGACGAGTCTAGTACGACGATGTGGTTCTGCCTATTCGGTGCTGTTAGCCAGATGGGAGAAGAGCTAGGCGAAGGATAAGACTAGAACAGTGTTGATAGATTCAGCGAAACTCACGACTGAACCGGTTTGAAATTTGATGGCTTAGCGATGTGTATGGCCTTGAATTCCAGTGGGGTCCGAGTAGACGAGACGACGAGGGGAGATGAACTCTTGGCACTTCCAGATGACAATGGAGTCACGTTCTCAGACATTACGATGGTGGGTGAACTCGAAGAGAATGTCGGTGGATTACTCAAACGGCGCTTCCTCGTTTCCTGCAGTGGGGTATGTTGGTGATCCGAAAGGGCATTGCGAGGAGTTAACTCTTCTGGACTCCAAGTCATTTGGTAGTGGGATAAGGAGGGACAGAGAGACTGACCAGGATCAACTTCTGGATCCAAGCCCATGTCCTTTAGCTTCCGCCACATCTGTAGAGAGAGGGTATTTAGACGTCGTTTATGCTCCCCCGCACTAATGCCCTTGCTCTGTCTCTTCAGTTCGGCCTGTTTCTCCTTCAGCGCCTGCCCGTATTTCCGCCACTTGTCGTAGTGAATCTTGAATTCTTCTTGAGCGCGCCGTGCCTTGTGTACTGCTGCATCGTGACACATTTGTAGCTCGACCAGTTCTTTAGCCAGGGCCGGGGCGCTAGATCAAGGAAGATTAGTTCTAAATATATGATTGCCACCAAGGGATTTGTGGAAGATGATGCACCTCTGGTTTTTGGAGACGGTGGCCTTCAATAAATCTCTCTCTTCCATCAGTTCCAACACTTCGTCCCGCAGAATTTGGTTATCCTGCTTCAATATCAGAAGCTCGCGCTTGAGCGCGTCGATCCGTTCTACGAAGTCCACATAGGAAGTCCGCTCGTTTGTGACATCGATATATGCCTGAGCTTCGCCGAGGAATCCGAATCCAAAGCTGCGAGCAAGCTTATCTCCTTGATTCTCTGAGAGAAAGAGAGCATTGGATCTTTCGTCGTAAGCTTCTCTGAGTCGCTGAATCTTCCTCTCCAGGACATAAATTTCTCTTTGGTGTTTTTCTTCTATGGCTTTGTCGCGTATCCTGAGTTGAGCACTGGAGTACGCGTTTCCTGAGAACATAGCGGGGAGCTAGGACGCGTTTGACGCGCTCGCCAGCAGTTGGCTTTGTTGATGCTGGACGCGGTCAAGTGATTTGAGAAGGAAATGACAATTATTGCAAAACAAAGCGTGCTTGTCTCTGTTTGAAGCAACGTCGTTGGGCACTCAGAACTCGACTTTCATTCAGACATTCTACCCACTCCCTCTCTCTCTAGAAAATGGTGGAAATCACCATACGAAAAAGGCCGCGAACTGAATCGGTTGTCACTCAACGCAAATTTTTCAAAAAGACTGCGCGAGGCAAAGTTATCAAGGTACTTCGGGAAAGGTACCTCCGCGACGACGTTGGATGTGGCATCCAGAACTGCAGCTCCTGTGAAAACTCTACAACAAATCCCCTTCCATTCTCTGGCAATACGCAACACAAATTGTTCCCTGAGGGTCACTTCGTATTACCAGACACAAATGTCTTCTTGGCACAAATGGATCTTATGGAATCAGCCCTATTTACACCTCCCATTATACTTCTTCAGACAGTGATGGAAGAAGTACGACATCGCTCCCTCCCTTTATACAACCGCCTCAAGGCCCTGGTGCGGATGGATGACAAACGCGTATGGGTTTTTTATAATGAGTATCGGTCGTGCGTGTTCTATTTCGCTATAGCTTCAGATCCCCTGATTTTCTTCCAGAGAAACAGCCATAATTAGAGATGATAACGAATCCCCTAACGATCGCAATGATCGCGGCATACGAAAAGCAACTGAGTGGTATAACACCCACATCGGACTCAGCCGTCTTGTTATTCGTGGCCAGCCAAAACCGAAACTTCCGAGTGTCGTTCTCATGACTGAGGATGCAGCAAATCGGAAGAAGGCGGAAGAGGGTGGAATTCCTGCTATATCTAGTTAGCCGTTGTCTCGCCAATCCTCTAGTGTTGTTGACGCCGTTTTGTAGTCCGAAAATACATCTCCTCTCTTTCTGAGACAATAGCGTCGCAATTGCTGGACTTGTTATCTACCACAAACGATAATGAAATCGAACCCACTAGAGCTGCGGGTGGTAGACAGCCGATGTATCCCGAGGCAAGTCGCCCTGTTCTTAGACTCAATGTTACACACACTCACGATCCATTAGTACCTTCCACAATCAACCCTTCAAGCCGGGATTTCTGCTGGAAAACTTTACAAGGGTCATTTTACCGCAAGCACTTACAACTACCTTCAAGGATCCGTATCTGTACCTGAATTTCCTAGGCCAGTATTGCTCATTGGTCGCGAAAATTTGAATCGCGCGGTGCATGGAGATATGGTTGTAATCGAGGTGCTTGAAGAGGCAAAGTGGGGTGTAGAGGGTGACGAGGTCGTCGATCAAGAAGGTATTCTCTTCGTCCAAGAACTTCATGGATATCAACTCATCGTCGATTCCAGCGACGTTGAAAAATGATGATGCTGCCGATTCGGACGATGATGAAGAGAATGATGACGTGCTGCGTCAGGAGGCTAAGGCAGTCCGAGCGTCTGAAGCCATGGCCGAGCAAAAGGAAAAACAACCGACTGGCCGAGTGGTAGGAGTAGTTAAGCGCAACTGGCGTCCGATCGTGTGCCACATAGACGCAACGGCCCTTCCATCATCTGGTCCATCCTCGTCTTCAAGCGCTGGCACTCTATCAACTCAGACCCTCTTGGCCCATCCTACATCCACCCTTCTCCCTCGTATTCGTATCCGCACGCGACAAGGACCTGCACTCATAAATAAGAAAATATTGGTCGCCATTGATGCATGGGGCACAACATCCAGATATCCGGACGGGCATTTCGTGCGCGTCTTGGGCGAGGTATGATTTCCTCGCTTTCGTGATTGTAACGTGAACTTTATCATTCCAGGTCGGAGGAGAAGACGCTGAACGGGAGGGGCTTATGCTCGAATTTGGCATTAGCTATGGAGCTTTTGGAAGTGCGATATTAGGTTGTCTCCCAACAGAGGGTGAAGCGTGGGTTGTACCGCCTATGAGCGAGGATGGTGTATGGAAGGGACGGGAAGACCTGAGAGACCTGACAATTTGTAGTATCGATCCCCCTGGTACCGTTTCTTGCTTTGTCGATGCACCTGCGCACACTGACTTGGAATCTGTAGCATGCCAGGACATCGACGACGCATTGCATGCGCGTCCCCTTCCTAATGGAAACATCGAGGCTGGCGTTCGTTAGTCGTCTCTCTTGATCATCCATTATAACCTACTAATGCTATCTACGCTGCGTCAGACATTGCCGACGTATCTAACTTTGTGCACGCTGACACGCCGATGGACACTGAGGCTGCCGCACGAGGGACAACAGTGTATCTCGTTGACAAGCGGATTGATATGCTTCCCGCGCTCCTTGGCACAAATTTGTGTTCCCTCAGACCCAATGTCGAACGCTTGGCGTTCTCAGCCATTTGGGTGATTTCTTTTCGCGTGACTATCTACCCTGTCAAGCTGAATTGTTTTGCGCAGGAATTGACACCGGAGGCAGAGATAGTCAATGTCCGATTTACGAAGTCGGTGATCAAGTCGAAAGCGGCATTCACTTACGAGGAGGCTCAACTCAGGAAGGACGATCTGTTCGTCGAAACCTTTTTGATCTGCGGTCCACTAATCATCACACATCCGCAGTCAACGTCAAGATCCATTAACAACAGCCATCCGCCTCCTCAATACTCTTGCGCAGAAGTTGAAAGCCGCCCGAATGGCTGCAGGAGCCTTAAACCTCGCGTCTCCCGAGGTCAAAATACACCTCGACACTGCAGAGTCGAGCGACCCTATTGACGTGGAGCAAAAGGAAATGAGAGAGACAAATTCCTTGGTGGAAGAGTTCATGCTTCTCGCGAATATCAGCGTCGCACGAAAGATCTGGGAAGCATTCCCGGCCACTGCCGTTTTGAGGAGACATTTGCCACCCCCGCGGACGAATTTCGACAAGTTGAAAGATATCCTTGAGAAGAGGAAGGGTATGACCTTGGACGTGTCGAGCTCAGGTGCTTTGGCCGATAGTCTGGACAAGTGTGTTGACGCCAATGAGGTTGCGTTCAATACGCTCGTGCGGATAATGGCCACACGGTGCATGCTTTCTGCGGAATATTTCTGCTCTGGAAGTGTGGGACGGGATACGTTTGGTCACTACGGGCTTGCAAGTCCCATTTACACTCATTTCACTAGTCCTATCAGGCGATACGCTGGTCAGTTAAGGCGTCTTCATTCTATCACTACTAACTTTTCATAGACGTTTTGGCCCATCGGCAGCTCGCAGCGGCCATCGGCTATTCACCTTTGCATGCATCTTTGCACTCCAAACCTCACGTAGAACGCATTCTAGAGGTAGTCAATCGCCGACACCGGATGGCGCAGATGGCAGGTAGGGCAAGTGTCGAGTATTACGTCGGCTTAGCTCTCAAGGGGCGGGGCGAGAAAGAAAAAGGAGGTCGGGTCACCGAAGAGGCCTTTGTAATTCGGACGTTCCGGAATGGACTCGGAGTTTTCGTTTCCAAGTAGGTTTCATTCCTCGCCAACTCGTCGCTTTGTCTGAGCTTCTTTCATCCAGATTGGGCATCGAAGGACTGGTGATGTTCAAACGCGATTTGACCCAATTCGACGCGGACAACTACACTGTCACCATTCCAGGGTCTTCGACCGCAGTATCGAGCGACGAGGACGTAATGATTTCCGTCTTCGACAAGGTAGTTGTGAACATCGAGGTCGAGAAAGACAAAAACACCCAAAAAGGCAAGGTCAAGATGACTCTCGTGCATCCCATCGATTCGCGAGCATTGTAACGGGCAATATCGTTATCTTAGCTTGTACCAGATAATCTGATCGTGGGGGGTGAAGTACCATTATATTCAGTTACAATGTTCATACATAGAGCGTTTATTACCAGTCAGTAACTCAAAAAGATACAAAGAGAAATCGAAAAGGTGAAAATCAATGTTGCTGCCCTTGAATCACACATCGAGAAATTCCTTTTGCATGTCAGCGAAGGCGGCGGCACCAACGCCTGATAACGCGAGCTGGTAAACACAAGCAGCGGTGTGCCGATAGAGTGTCTCTAGCGCTGGCTGTGCAGGGCGGCCTTGAGATCCTATTGGGAGCGTTCAGTAGATGTATAATGGCCTTAACAAGGACCGCGCACGTAAGATAGCCTGGTTTAGCTCATTGGCGAGCTCAACTCGGGCCTCAGGTCCAGCCACTTCGGCCGCGACGCCGCCGTGTTCAATCGGGTCGTGCCAGGCAACGATCCCGACTGTCCGGTTAAACATCGTCTGCACCTCGGGGCGTTTATCCAATGAGTAGTCGTTGAGTAGTGTCTGGCCATAGATGATAGCTTGGTTCAAAGCGCTTTCGACCTGCGCTTTACTCGCGGCCCTCCCTGGCGAGAACGACACGCGCTTGGTTCCCGTGGGCGAGAGTCGTGTCAGAACCGCAGAGCTCAACAGCATGGCATCATCATCGACGTCCATACCCATCTCGTCGTCGTCGACGCTGTCCTCTGCCTTCATCTTCTTGTGCAACTCTGTTGCCTCGAGGAGAAGCTCTATGAACTTCCGGCACCGCAGCTTGAAGAGCATTAGCCCCTCATCAACCTCGAGGACAGCTGGGTAGTGCTTCTTCGTCTCTGACAGAGTAGTGTCGATATCTCCTGCAACCACTGAACTAACGATCTGGGTCCGGAGTTCCATATCGCCATCGAAACCTAAAGCATCATCCTTGGTTTTGGGTCCAGCATTATCCATATCGACATCGTGGTCGCTGGTAGTGGACACATCGTTTGATGAAGCCATGCATTGTTTCTGGAACGCTCGTGCCGTTTTGGCATAACCGTGGTGAGCAAGGTATGACAGCACCAATTTGTTGATAGCGCTTTTGGTCTGCTCCTCGGTCGCCGAGGTCGATTTCGCCTTGGAAGACGTGGCAATCTCGTCATGAAGATTACCATCGCCGAAAAGCGCAGGATCGATCGGTGTTGTTAAGATGTTGGACCAAGTCTGGATGCGCTGCTGTTGCACATGGTATTCGATGTCGAACTTGAATGCTTCCTGCCCAAAATTGACACGAACAGCTTCGCCAGAATGGCGGAGACCAATCGAAGGGTAGAGGTCAGATGACTTTCCGATGTCCTTGAAGGCTGAGCCTGAGAGAAAGTCAGAAGGGCTAAAGTGATGGATATAAAGGCTTGACCTATGAGGGTGCCATTCTTGGTGAAGAACGCTTGATAGGTGCTGAAATCAATCCCACATCCAATCGTATCACCGGCTGGGTCGTCAACGGTTAGGTCGGAAGGAAGAAGCGAAAACAAATGTGACTGACTGCCAAACGTTGGTCCGAATGGCGTGCCATTTTTCTCCGCAGCGAAAGAACAACCGTCATCACCATGATATCCCCACGAGTTTTGCTCCCAGCCTGGCAGACGGGACAGTCTGACATCCTTACCGGCCAATCTGGGGATTGGCTTCAGTGCACACGCTTTTGAGTTGTATAATGACAAACCCGATACTGATATGGCTGAAAATTGTGATTAGATGGAGGGAAGTACATATTTCTTTTCTCTTACTCACCCTTTATTCCCTTTGCTCAAAATGTCAACTTCATAATAATAGATACCACACGCCGGGGGGATCGGGTGCGTAGTCCGAGCGGCGGCAGCGTCCCTGTCGCCATTACACGAAGCTCCTGCCGAATCATTAGCTGAAATAACTAGGTAGTTTGATATTTGGCTACCTTGATACGTGATATCGCGTCCATCTGGCGAGATACTCAGAAGTTCGTGGCGATAACGCTCACTCCAACGAGTAGGTAGGTTGAGCACCCGAGGCGGGGACTCCAAGGCCGGAGTCACACGGCTAGGCGGTGGACTACCTTCGTCATCGCTGTCTGAGGGGGGAGACAACGATCTTCTCGATGATCCTGCTTTCCGACTGGGAGGAAGAGAAGGCGAAGATTCTGTCTGAAGCATATGTCTCAATGCAGAGTGCTCGAGATAAGCCGGTCGTGCAAATGAGGTAGCACGCGGCGGCGATGGTTGTACAGCTGTTCCCGAGAATGATTTTTGGGAGCTAAGGGTCCTGGCCTCAGTCGCACTAGGTCTGCGTGTGCGAGGCAAGGAAGATGAGGACGATGGGAGACATGCGGGGTCAACACTCCGAGAAGAATCCGCACGAATAACCCGTGGCTCGAACCCATTGGAGCGAGGTGAGGATCGCACAGGGATGCTAGAGGATGAGTGAGTGAGGGATCGGGCAGAGGGCCTGGTCGGTGAAATACTGGAAGCACTATTGCGCACTCCACGGACACCGGTTCTGGGGTCGTTCCCGCTGCGGTGATGGGAGATGGGTATAGCTTGTGCGCTGGCAAGACGGGGACGCGGGGGTGCAGTGTACGGTGCACTGAAGGGAATAGATATAACGGACTCGATATTGCGAGCAGGGGAGGTGGAGGAGGAACCCTGGGAATCGGGATGCTTGCGGATCTAGACTGCCGAATGCTCATGGTTGGAGTAGACGGAGGGCCACGCTGGCTATAGCCAAGGGTTGTGTCCCTTGAAAGTTGAAAGACTTGGAGCAACTAGGGTCCCCGAGAACCGTCAAGGAGGCAAGTCAAGTGCTCAATTCAATTGCTCATCAGTTGCTCACACGAACCGCAGTGACCGTCTCGTGAGCAGCGTGTTACTCTGTCACTCCTTACGCGTCTCCTTCTACGGTCATGGTCTGTGTTCTCGCGTTCTCGATTCACGCGCCCAGCTGAACGCAGTCTGCAGGATCCATCGCTGAGAATCGTTCCTGCAAATTCCTCCAAGACGGCCTCTGTCAAAGACACTGCCAATAGTCTTGGGCTTCACGACACCCTGCGATATGGGCCCCACAGCATCGCCACAGAAATCAAAACCGAGGGTGGTCTGAGAGAGCGTCTCGAGAACGTCGTATCCTTTCTCTCTGTGATAATAGCTGGCCCACTCATCAGTCCTCTAGTGGGAGGAAACACAAGACAACCTCAAACTCACTCTCCAGCGCAATATTCACGGCATGCACGCTCCCATGCGACTTCTCATGGAACGCAAGATAGTATCTGCTGTAAGGGCTGCAAATATTGATGTCTTTCCCTGCTTAAATGCCACACAGAGCGCCCATATGCCGGCATTCCCCCAGTCAAATCTGCACCTCGACATATTGATGGGCCGGGACGAGACAATAGAACCTGTAGACATCTTTGGTGGTGAGCTAAACATATTTTCTTGCGAGATTCATATGTTGATCTGTTACAGGAATGGAGGTTATGCCGCCTCAAGACATCCACAAAGACATGGAAAAGAAGCTCAAACTGTAACACCTATACATCCAGACTTATGCGAGAAATTGCTCTCGGAATATGACCATCTGAGCCTTTCTGGCCCATTTAAACCGTGACCGACCCGATTTTGCGAGTTTATTCCTCTGTTGAAATTTTAGCGCCCTCGAGGCATAACTTCCTCTCATATTAATGTCGAACGAATCTTCTGGGTGTGTCCCCTTCACGATCTACTATACAGGACTCGTGTCGGAACTTGCAATTGGCGCTGTAATTTTTGGGGTCGGCGTACTAGTAACTGTAGTAAACCTTGTGATTTGATGGAGGTACATTTCGCTCAAAAATTCAGCTTGAGCAAATTTTTGCCTGTTTCGATATTGTAAGGCTGGTTACGCCATCGGTCGCTCCATTCACACTGCAGGACAACCGCAGGAAGGTTTTGAGAAAGTTAAAACGAGGGTTTATTTGGCTATGTGTTCTCTGGATTGTTTAGCCTTGACTTCTCAACAGCCTCTCAATGTCTACTGCCCCGCGGAAACAGGCTCCCCGACTCGCTAAACCCGCCGCCCGTTACTGGAAGGGAAAGGCTCCCAAAGGCGTTGTAGATACCGACTCTGATTCTGAAGCAGAAGAAGCGGGCTCGATCGGCGAGGAAGAGGATGTTGACATTGGTGGAGACCAAGATATTGTTCCGGAGGACGAGGATGAGGACGTGAAATCGCCACCGAGGCTTCAGAAACCCGCCAAGTCTATGAATGTATCCTTGAGGGACGTTAATATCTCGAAGGATGGAAAGGTCATTGTAGCTGGCAGGGAGGAGTCTGGTCGGACCGCTTTGGAGGACGGCAAGTCAAGCAAGCCTACACGGATCTCGGACGTTTGCTAACAACCCCGTTCTGCAGAATCAGAGGAGGAGTCAGACGAAGAAGAAGAGAAGTCACGACCTCCAGGACTAAAAGCCGAATCCGATGAGGTATTTTCATCCGACGCGTCGCTGGTCTGATTCTAATCTCTCTTTTCATCTCTCTAGTCCAGTGAATATGAAACAGACTCAGAAGAAGAGGAGAAACCCAAACTGCAGTTCAGGCCTGTTTTCGTCCCCAAGTGAGCGTCAAATCTATTTTAGTACTCCATGTAGCTGAATGTACAGCCAAGACGCGCGCGAGTAACGATCGCTGAGCGCGAATTGGCCGAAGACTCGGAGGAGGCCCAACAGAAGAGAGAGGAGGAGGCTGAGGAGCGCCGCAAACAAAGCCACGACCTTGTCGCAGAAAGTATAAAACGAGAACTGGCAGAAAGTTGGTGAATTCACTCAACTCTTCATTCTCTGACTTATTCCTTGCGCTTACAGAGGAGAAGGAGGACATAATACCAGACGTCGACGACACGGATGGTTTGGATCCTGAGGCAGAGTTCGAAGCATGGAGGCTGCGAGAACTTGGGCGGATTAAGAAGGAGAAGGAGGAGGAACTTCGTCGGGAAGAGGAACGGGAGGAAATTGAAAGGCGGCGCGCCTTGCCTGAGGAACAGAGGATGAAGGAGGATCTTGAAAGAGCACAAAAGCTGCGCGACGAGAAGCCCAAAGGTTCTCAAAAGTTTCTCCAAAAATACTGGCATAAGGGTGCTTTCCACCAAGTCTGTCTCACCGTTCTGTGTGTCTGGGCAGTGTTGATTATATCTTTCCAGGACGAGGAGATTCTCAAAAGGCACGATTTTACAGAAGCAACCGAGTCCACAGTGGACGTCTCGCTGCTGCCCAAAGTCATGCAAGTCAAGAACTTCGGCAAGCGCAGTCGCACAAAGTACACGCATCTACTCGACCAAGATACTACTGTGCCTACTGGTGGTTTTGGTGGCAATGCTCCTGTGAAGGCGGGCGGAAAATCCACCGAAGGAGGTGGATGTTTCTTATGTGGAGGCCCCCATCTCAAGAAAGGCGCGCACCCCTTATTCTTTTTTCCGTTTGTTTTTAATCCCAGGTTTAGATTGTCCACAAAATACCGGCCCGTTAATGCATCTTGCCGGATCAGGCGCAAACGCCGCTCCAACTGGTCCAAGAAAAACCTGGGGTGCACCCCCAGATTCTGGAACGTGGAGGGACCGAGATGATCCTGGGAGTCGCGCGGGGAAAGAGCGCGATCGCGAAAGCTACATGGACTCTCGTGATCAGGGAAAAGACCGAGAAAGGTCAAGGAGCTATTACGACAGCCGGAGTTCCCGTCGGCGATCGCGTTCTGATTCCAGGTCGAGGTCGCCCCCGATACGAACCGGCCGCCGGGACGACGATCGTGGATGGAAAGAGAGACGACGGAGCTCTCTTGGACGATCACCAGACCGAGACCATGGGGGGAAACGACGACGCCTGGACTAGGTGTGCGCCATCCTTCTCCTGTACATGTATCGTATCAGTGATCAGCGTATTGTATGAAAAGCCATACTGCTGTTACTTCCGCTGTATTTTAGGCTCCCGGTTTGGCGCGCGTTTAATCTCGGCGAGTCCTAGGCTATCGCAGCGCCTATCGCTTATGTTATAAGCTCGGAGTGTCCTCGAAGTGCGCCGCGTCTTCTTGGTGACTTTCACCCAAATACGTGTTGGTCATTGTCATCCCTCTGGGTCAGGTCGTTTGTGAACTGAAGATATATCCCGATTGACCTTTGATCGCAGCTGCCTCTTAGTACATTCGATCTCAACTCGCGATGCAACTATTTATGCACAACATTGTGTTCTCTGCCAACGAGGAAGATCTCACGATCGCCATCGCGCAGAGGTTGCATCGACCCCCGTTCCCACTAGATCCACCTACGAATTTCAAGGTCGAGATCTTTCGCTCCAACCGTTCGAGAGGTGCGACGCATCGTGGAATGGGAATTTTGACCCTGCCATCATCCGAAATTGGAGAAACGTTCCTTGATTTATTTGGGGCGGGCATAGCGGTGAACCAGCGTCTGGTGATGTTCAAAAGAAGTACGCGTCGAGTTAACGAGGGCCTCATCACCTTCGTTCGAACTAGGCCCTGGGTAGATCCGGAAACACTTAGGGAAGAAAAGCAGATGCGGGCAAATTTGTCAAGTACCATCAGATTGACAAATTTCTCCTTTGGCCGATTTTGCAGAGACGGCGTCTTCTCGGCTGAAAAGTCCTACGGTGGCACCGTCGTTTGCGACGTCGAGAGAAGGAGGATAGTGTTACAGCTCGATGCACCTAGTCAGCGTTCGGGACCTAGTTCAAACCCGGGCCTGAGTTTGGGGGAACTCTTTGGATCTCTACAGTGGCTTTCCCTGGAATCCCCAGACCTACCACAACCCGAGTTTTCCGTTTGGTATTCATCATACCGTATCATCGCCGTTGCAGCTCCCAGCGAGTCAAACGCCTCTGAAAACCGGGTGTTTCTGCAATCAGACTTGCCACCCACATTCGAACGCCAAAAACATTCCTTCTTTCAATCTATGCTAGATGAACCCCCGATACCCGAACGCACATCAACCCTTGAAGATGGAGACCATCGCGTCACCTCATATACGTCTCAGGGTTTGTGTCTCACGTTCGTGTCACGTCAAGACCTCGATACTTTCCTCCAAAGGTGCAGAACTCTTCATCTTCCGAGACCGCTAATTCGCGATATCCTCGTCGAAGGACGCGATATATACAGCCCCACAAAGTTGGCGGCTTTGCAAGATTTCCTCAGATCTTTGGCCTTCGGTCTAGCCTTCGAGGTCGAGAAAGCGGTGTGGGGAGGCATCTTGGAGCCCGCAGAAGTGGTTGCGATGAAACAGAGTATTCTAGACTTGCAACAAAATCAGCAAGAATTTGGACCAGCAGCCATTTTCCGCTACTTTCTCACAACACTCAGAGTCCCGAGACTGGACTCGGCTCCTCCCCCCTCCCAGAAAAGCAGACGCCGAACCAAAAGGCGACGAGTAGCTGCATCGCCTGTCTTGGACCTTCCGGGTAAACTCGCAGAAGCTGTCGATGCATATATCGAAGAGCTATATCGGCCTAAGGGCAGATATTCGCCGTCCGCGGGCATATGCCAGGCCTATCACCTTGTTCTCACCCCGTGCACCCAGATCTTGGAAGGACCTTTGCCTGATCAGACAAACAGCGTCCTACGAAGATTCGAAAACCACGAGTGTTTTCTCCGGGTCTCCTTCCAAGATGAGAATCGTTCCCCCCCCCGTCGAGATCCAGGATTGTCGATCGATGAACTGTTAGAACGGCGCTACAAGCAGCCTTTGGTTTCAGGATTGCATGTCGCGGGCCGAACATATGAATTTCTCGGATATTCTATGAGCGGCTTGAAGGAATACTCCTTTATATTTGTCGCTCCATTTACATATCTAGGGTCGGAGATGAATGCACAACGCATTCGAGATCGGCTTGTGCGTGCTTCAGTGCTCAATCCACTCCTTCTTTTTCAACATATTGCAGGGCGATTTTTCCAAGATTATATACAGGCCAGCCTTGCTTGGGGCGCGGTTCGTAATTGCTTCCGAATATCAAACCGAATTTTGACAATCTTGTAAATTGCAGCTGGAGCCAGGCTTTCTCCACCTCCGATCCATCAGTCACGCTTGAACCATATCAGATACAGTATCGTGGCGATAAAGTTTCGACTACGGGTTCTCTGTTCACCGACGGCTGCTCTTCTATCTCTGAATCGCTCAGTCATACGGTTTGGAAATCTCTCGGAAATTCCCGAAAGATGCGAGCACCATCTGCCTTCCAATTTCGCTGCGGCGGAGCTAAAGGTGTCTTAGTCCAAGACCCGAATTTGGAAGACGATTCATTGATCTTTCGACCATCCCAAACAAAATTCGAGGCTGCCGACATCCGTACGCTGGATATCGCTGCCACTTCAGCGCGACCGATTCTTGTGTACCTTAACCGACCTTTGATCGTCCTTCTTGAGCATCACGGAACACCAGCTGAAGTCTTCTTTGACCTGCAAAATTCGGCGATCGACGAGGTGCAGAGGATCAAGGATTCCCTCCAACAGGCGTCCAAGATCTTCTCCCAGCACGGCCTCGGAGGTTCGTTCCGTCTGCCATCCTTATTCAATAACCTCTTCCATCAGCTCCATCTCGAAATCGGGCCTTGGGAAGATCCTACGGTTTTCCGCCACCAATTAATCAAAACTACTCTTGCCTATGCTACGACCCACGTGCTGCGAGAAATTAAACATCGGGCCCGCATCCTTGTGCCGGGTTCTTACACTCTCATCGGAGTGTCGGATGAGTGGGATTGCTTGGAGGAGGGCGAAATATATGCGACAGTCGTAGACGAACGAAAAAGTTTAAATCTGGCTGTCACGGGTCGAGTCCTGATTACTAGGAGTCCCCAAATCCACCCGGGTGATGCACAGTTTGTGACGGCTGTCCGCCGTCGAGAGTTGAGTCACCTACGGAATGTCGTTGTCTTTTCGTGCAAGTACGTCCTGCCCCTCACTACTTTGGACCGCTTCATTCAAAAATGGCCATAGAGGCTCTCGAAGCTTGCCTTCGCAATTGGGTGGAGGAGATCTCGATGGTAACATTCTAGGCTCCTGTTTGGAACCATTTCTGAACTTTCTCGCAGGGGACATTTACAATTTAATCCTCGACGTGAGCATAACGATCACTAGTGGCGCTAAATCTCAAGTGCTGCTCACAGGAAAACTTATTCCCTCCCAAAGATTTCACAGCAGAACCTGGCGAATATCAGGCCGTCGAACCTAAAACCACATCCGATCCATGCACCGTTTCGGATGTAGCTGACTTTGTAATCGATTTTGTGCGTAAAACTGAACTTCCAAGTTGTGATAAAGGTTGATCCCAGGTATCTTAGATCAAATCCGATTTGCTCGGATACATATCGCACCTTCATCTGAGGATTGCTGATCTGGATCCTGAGGGACCTGGCTGTGCCGACTGTATAGTGTTAGCTGAATACGCTTCTCATGCTGTCGACTTTAGTAAACGAGGGGTACGCTTTGAGGCTTTTTGCAGGGAAACAAACAAACGCTGATACAAAATATCCACACATCAGGTCCCAGTCGATTTCAAAAAGCTTCCCCGCGCTAGCAGCCAATTGAAGCCAGACTTCTTGTCTGGCGAGGGTGTCAATCCAGACACGGGTTCCGCCTATTACCCCAGTGCCAGAGTGTTAGGGAAACTGTACCGGAACGTTCCAATGGATGACTACCTCCCAGACCCATACGAACTCGAGCAACAGCGTACAGACGGGTGGAAAATACAGGAAGCGTTGACACGACTTGGACTTAGAAGTCTCGGACTTCCTTCCCTCAGCACCGTTCCTAACGAAGACCTTCTGGAAGAGATGCGACACATCTTTGACGAATATGTAGACCAGCTTATGGCCATCGCTAGAACGCACACGACCTCGAAGCGCGCCAACGCCTATCTCTCCGAGGCGGAATTGGTCAGTGGTACCATCCAAGAGAGGTATACAGATCATCGCAAACGAAGGGAGGCGGTAGCAGCTATGAATCTCCAGGTGAGAGAGTCCACCAGGTCGAAGCCACCATAACATATCGCCCTTGTCAGACTCGAGAACTCGCAAAAGCTATCCGATACGAGTTTCAGTCACCCTGGTATCGCGAGACCCAAACCGAGGACGCCAACGACGAGGAAGAGGACACTCTTGAAGAATACGATGATTATGACGATCAGTGGGATCTCGCTGGTGACGAAGAAAGGCGTCGCGATAGATTTGAGCGAGCTTGGGCAGCTTGGCTGGTTGCTGAGGAGGCCCTTCAAGACGATCACTCGTCATATGGCCCCTCCAGCTTTGGCCTGATCGCGCTAGGCACGATTCTGGAGGTTGTGAAGGAGGCGCGAAGCAGCGTCTAAGTGAAGTCGCTCCAGTTCAATAGACAACGCTATTGTAGTACCAGTACGATCATCGCGAGCGCTGATCAATCATGTCATTTTCGTGTCTTCGTAGTCCGTGTGGGCCCGCAGTGGACTTTGTCTCTCGTATGTCTCTCTTGTACCACCGCTTCACACTGTGCTCCAGGGCGACTCCTGGGGAAACGCCGTCAACGCCTGTCACGCCGTCGAGAAATTGATGCCCATCAAAATGGGTCCAAAAGCAGCAGCAATGACGCACACCGCCGCTGTCAGATTATGTTCCCACGCTCCTCATTTGGAACGAGGATGAGGAGAGGTGTTAAGGAGTGCTCCCAGGGAGCTTAAACACTGTCTTTTACAGCTACTATTTGTTGGTAATAGTCCTGAAGTGCCCAGGGACACTTTCAGGAATATTTAAAGACACCAGGACCCGAGGAGATGTGTTTCAGGCAAAAAAATAGTTCTTAATTCTACGCAGGCTGATCATGACCAGGGAAATTGTGGATAATTAGTTTTATCCAAAATATTCGTATTTCTGAGGTCTCTAATTTGGAAAAGAGGGAAATGGCTTTCAACTGCAGAAAACATGAACTTGGGAAGATTTGGTTGGTGGCTGTGGGCAGTGTCAGTCTGCACGTGCCATATATTTGGCGTATGGGAAAATGATGATGCCTGATCTAATTAGACTCCGTGGAGGTCCGAGTTTGCCAACTCGATGGCCGATCCGAGTTATTAATACAAATCGAAACACTTCACACCGGTACATAAGCTAGTGGGTCCCGAAACTTCACACGGCTCCCTCTTGCGGAAAATTGGGCCCCCATTCCCTCCAGCGTCCATGGCGACTGGCAGGACAGTCAAAGTTGCAGTACGCTTGGATCGTTCCACAATACATGCGAACTGTCATGATAAGCTATATTCCAGGTCGTTGGAAGTGGCTTGGCCGGCCTTACATCGGCCTATTTGCTGACGTCCCGGAACGACGTAGACTGCGATGTCAACTTTGAGGCGCATCTGTTTGAAAAGGTGCTACATCTATCTCTGCGAGATCGAGAATTTTGCTTACTTCTCTAGGCTGCCACCCTTGGCATGGATTCGTCGTCTATTTCGGTTGTGGGCACCGACCAAGAGTGGAGGATCGATGTGCCCATGCGTTCTTTTCAAGGAGGTATCCATTGGGCCAGCTTGAGTATTCGCACTTGCACATAAATAATCATCCAGGATATTACCCGCACCTCATTGCACTCTATAAACAACTAGGCGTCGCGTTCCGCCAAGCGGATTTCTCCTACTCGTTCTCGCGTCTATCTCTGGAATCCCAAAAGTCGCAGTCAAAGCGATTACAAACGACTATGATCTACAATGGCGCATCAGGCCGTGATGGTCTCGGAATGCCCACTATGTGGCAGGACCTGCATTTATACCGCAAAGGGCACGCCACAGTAACGAAGGCTCTAGCCTGGGGCCTGTTTATCTTCTCGGCAGTCCAACTGTTCGTGTGCTACATGCGGTTGATACTTTTGGCACTCCCCGCTGTGAGGTCCAGGAGACTGAACCTAATGACATTCGGAGAATGGGCTGCGGAGACTGTTCCCCAAAATTTTCTTGCCAGGACGTTGCGACTGGATGCAAGTTGGAGGTCATTCACACATGATGTTCTTGTGCCGCTGTTTTCTGCCGTATGTACGGCGTCCGAAGAAGATGTATTTGCTCACCCAGTGGAGAATTTCTTGGTTAGCTTTATTGATACCTTCATTACAAGATTGCTGACGGAAAGAATCTAGATTACATCTGGCTTACCTTCGGCACACACCACTACGTCGTAATCAACGGTGTGCAGGACGTCGTAAAACGCCTAACATCAAACGTGCAACATATACACCTCTCTTCATGTATAACAAGCATCCACGTCGACCCGGTGAACCCCCGTCTTGCTTCAATTCAGTGTTCTACAAAAATTGGCACCCAAACACACTCTGGGTTTCATCACGTTATATTTGCAACACAGGCAACGCGAGTCGGCCCTCTTCTGGCTTCGTATGCCTCGTCCTTGCCGCCCGATTCACACCTGCGGCACCACATCATGTCCCAGATAAACTGTCTGGAGGCGTTTCACTACATTCGCACCATAGTGATCAATCACACTGACGATACCTGCTCACTGATACCCGATGACGTGCGAGACCGGCGCGACCTCAATCTCGTCTGCTTCGATCGGAAATCGGGCGATATACGGTCGTGGTCGCCGAGACGAGTACCAACGTCTTACGCCATGGCGACCCAGATGCTGTCACCACCGCCGAAGCTTCAAGCAGAGCTCGCTGTACCTGTCTTCCAAACCACAAATCCGTTCGTGGACATTAAGGACGATCGAATACTCAGCGTCGCCACATTGGAGCGCGCCGTGCTCACGATGAACGCGAAACACGCGCTGCAGGGCTTGTACAAGGAGAAAGGGCGACGTTGGTGGCAATGTTCCGCTGAAGCCGACAGCGCGTTGGGGGATCTGCAGGGAGCAGGACGATTGGAGTCGGACGCCGGTCCAGGGATCTGGATATGCGGCTCTTATGCCTATGCGGGAATTCCACTACTAGAAGGCTGCGTGGTGAGCGCGCGTAATGTCCACCGAGCGATATGCAAAAGTGAGGGCGTCGGACCTGGTGGTGCTAGTTCATTTTAACAGGACGTGTAACGTAGACTGAAGTACTGACACTTTACATTATGGCTCTATGTACATTAATGCCTAATGGACTCGTGCAAGTCACTTGCAGTTGTCATCTATGTCTGCGAAATCAGACCGTTTTCTATAGGGTTCGAATTCCCCTGCGTTTTATAACAAAGGCTTCGCTTCGGGCACCTGCATGACATCCTTCACGGAACATCGATCTTGGTGGTGTGGATTATAATTATCTTGTCATCACCTCTCGTACCTCAAGGTGATATTATCGAGGGGTAAGGTTCCACGCCAAGAGGGTCGAAAATGACACCAGAATCCAACCAGAATCCCAAATGAGTCGTATTGACGAAGTATATAAGCTACTAATGCGTTGCAAATGCCCGCGAATTACAAGCCAACTAGCCATTAACTGTACAAGATCTTGCCAAAACAAAAGAGAAACAGCGACGTTTTGTTCACATGTTTACCATCAACAGGTATTTGAGACGGATTTGCGAGGCGTCGTAGACGATATACTCGTTGTATTGGAGGTATCCCTGACGTGGCCTGAGCCCGACGAACAATAGTAACACGACACGAATGCTTACTCCGGAGGGAACGGGTGTATCTTGACAAGGACCGTCTGGCATATGGCATCCACTGTACGAAATCCCAACTTTTAGATGGTGAAACAGAAATGAGACGGAAACGGCGCACATCAGCTCGTCGTTCCCGAGGGATTTGCCAGCGTCCTTCCATTTTCCGGGCTGGGTCCTTCCAAGACCTTTGGTGGCCCTACAAAACTGCTTAAAACAATTGGCGGAGCAGCGATTCTTGGCCCTGACCTCGCTTTATGTTTTTTGCAACCCTCGTCTGCATCGTATTCCTAAAGGAGTCGAAGTATTAGGCAAAAGAACCACTGGTCAAAGGTGGAGGCTTACCGCGGAAATACGTTCATAGAACGGCTTAGCCGCAACCTCGCACAACAAGAGTAGACCGGTGTTACGGCTCAACCTACATCAGAGGCTTAGGGTGATCGCGGAACTCACATGCTAACGAACTCACCCTGGGTAACAGTAACCAGCAGACTAAGAGAAAGTCAGCATCGCGCTCTGGTCACATAATTCAGGCATTCGGACCTTGGACATCATCTAGAAACCAGTTTTGTGAGCGCTAATCTGTGAGGAGGGCGGCAAACTCACGTCGGCGAAATACACGCCCTTGCCAAACATGTATCTAGTCAATATTTCAGCACAAAGTGGGAAGAGGCAAAAATTTGGCGAACCCGGTAACAGGAGCTATACCAACGTCAATCAAATTTTACGTAGATATAGAAATTGAGCTCACCTTCAGGCGGCGCAATACGCAATCCTTGCTTGAGGATACCTGTCACGCGATGAGCATCGAATGTGGTCAACTCAGTAGCCACAAACCTGCGAAGTTGGTACTCCTGGATCCATGCCACAAGAGAAGACGCTCTCCGTCTCCCAGAGAGTCACAACCGGCTTTTTCCCAGGCGGCAGTTTCTCCAGCCCTAGTAGATATTTTCGTTTAAAGAAATAGAAGGTGGAGCAACGACCGAGAGTCGCACCTCTCGATTCTGTAAGCGTGGGTGACAGCAGCCCTGATGTGGGAATGGGTAGCGCCGTGGGTGTCCCGCGCGTACGTCTCGAGGACTCTGAACTCCTCCGAGCCCTTCTTGATCGGCTCCATGCTGGTAAGTCCTAGGGAGCGGAAATTGGCATCCAGAGGGTTGATCGGGTTGCCGTCAGTATCCTCGTGGATATTTGAAGCAATGAGTTTCGAGGCAATTTCCTGTTGGGGGTGTGAGGGACAGATGAGCCCGAACTTGTTGAAAACGCACCATGTCTCCAAGGGCATCGACAAGCTCAAGTTCCTGTTGCGAACAATGATTAGTTGGATGCATCACATGGAGAGAAGTGGGTACCCTCTTGAGCATACCCTCATTGTTGATAGAAACGGGTCTGGCCCTTCCGAAATCATGTGGGATGATTCTAGGACAAGGTGATCAATTGGACGCGCGGAGACCAGACAATCACGACGAACGAATAATATGCGCTGCTGAGCGTCTCGCAAGCCTTTATCTTGCCCCCATATTCTTTAGCCGTGTCGCCGTCAGGATTCTCGATGACCTCGGAGAGGGTCTTGAGGCAGCGGTATGCAATCTTAGACAAGTCAATGAGTGAACAGAGGATTGGCCGACCTTCAACGCAGCGAAACCCTTGAGAATCGTCGATTTAGCCAGTTTGCCTTGGGCAGTACACGATCAGCCAGGGATCGAGGAAGAAGGATGGTATGAATACCCAGAGGGAGCTTATTCGCATCATAGTTCATCGACGACAATGTCGCGTCGATGATGCTTGAGACGATATCGTCAGAAAGAACCGACTCGATGATCGGTGTACATACGTGGTCGAGAAAATGAGATCACAGAGATCCTGAAATACCAGTTGAGTCACGAGAAGAGAGATGAAACGCATTCGCTGTACCTGGATTTCCGGTTCGAGAGCAGAAGGAGGGATAGGTGCATTTTCCTTTTTCGCACCCTTGCCTTTGTCGTTGGTCTCCTCTTCCTCCTCGTCGTCGCCGTAGTCGCGCTCTGGGGACATGGGTTAGGCCTCAGTCAGATCCCACCCATTAGCACATACCGAGCCACGTATATTTCCCTTGAGTATTGAATGAGTGAGGGAATGGGTGAGGCAACTAGTTGAGAACACAAACCTTTTTTAGCAACCATACCCACTCGGTTTTCCCAGTCCGTCGCAGCCTTGGCCTTGAACTGTTTCTTGAATTCGCCGATGGCAGCTGAGGAAGGCCAGGGTCCCTGGAGGATTAATAAAGTTAGGAGTGTGCTTCTCCGTTACTTCGCGGTGGAAAGAACCTTTATCTGGGTCTGGCCATCAGCGCCGACACGACCCCAGCGCGTGAACAAGATGCATTGAGCATCATTGCCGATCGGGTGTAAAAGTTGTAACACGTAAAACCTGTGGAATTCGAGTAGGCTTGTAAAGCATCAAGGAGGACCAGAAACTGACTTGTTGTTATTATCACCGATATTGGTCTGATTTAGCACTGCGAATTGGGGATGAGTTGCGGATCGCTAGAACGCTGCACACACTCACTGGCATCCCAAACTCCTTCCATGTTGCTGTACACCTGGTGGGTATCTTTACGAGCTCTGCTCAGAACATGTCGGTTTCAGAAGTTGAACCTACACACCAACTTTGTGCGAGCCTGGGTCGACAGGAGCGCGACCCCTCTTGAGAACAGTGACCTGGATTGCGAGTTGAGCTTCCTGCGCATGCCAATCCTTCACTGATAGACGAATTCACCATTTTAGCAGGCGCGTCGTCGTCGGCGTCCGTGGCGTCGTCGTCAGCATGTTCGTCATCATCGTCGTCGGCTTTCTTCGCAGGTGCCTTCTTGGATTTCTTGCTCGCAGGCTTTTTGACAGCGGGCGCATCATCCTCGCTGTCTGATGCTGCCCGGGCGCGCTTGGACTTCGGCTTGGACTTCGGCTTGGAGGTCGTGGCAGCAGCTGGCGCTGGGGCAGGCGCAGTTTTGGTTCGAGTACTCGACCGAGTGGGTGCGGGCGCAGAGCCATCGGCGGCAGCAGCTTTCTTCCTGGGGGGCATCTGACTAGAAGTTTTGGCTAACGGTGTAGAGGAGGCAAGTGGAAACGGTTGATTTTAACGGTAACGCCGAGCCCCCACAACAAGTCGAATGACTAATACACGCGATCACGTGAACGCCGGCACCGCAATAGTCAGAGCAGATTTCAGAGGCTGACTCTCGTTGAGCAATCGCGGCAGACACGCAGTCACCTTTGGGTCCCGCCTTATTCCCAATGGTCGCCTCACCTGGAGCCAGCGCAGAAAATACATCAGCTGTCGTTTTGGTGGGACCCCACAATATGCCCCAATGCTCAACACTAACCACCTCTTCGGTGAATTCTAAAATGTTCGCTGGCTCGCACTCTTTGTCGTTTTGGGGTCCTAGACAAGTGCTAGACTCAGGTACTTGTCCGTTGACGCCTTAGGTTTCACTTGTTCTGCTAGCCGGCATTGACCGCGATCGTCGGCACAGCCCCCCTGTGATTATAACGAGGGTGCATCAACACGCCCTTTCGGATCGCCCAATCGGACGACGCCTTCATTGTCACTCACGTGCAGCAAGGAAAACACCCTCCTCCCCTCCCATATCAGGACAAGTCGAAATGGCTCTCATTCAACCGCCCGGTACGTGTTGCGGATCTGCTGCCATATATAAGGCCTTCAACATGGGTTGCCTCTGGCCTGCTCGAAACTCCCTACTTGCGTTCTGTCCACAATGTCTACCTCCACACACCGCATTCGTTCCACCAGTATCCGAACCACGCCATGTATGTTCCTATGTCCTTTCTTTGTTTTAAGTCTGGTTGCTAATGATGGTTTTCAGATGGTGCTGGACAATTCATCCAGTTCCAAGCTGCTGCCTCAGACTCTTCCTCGTCTACGCCTTCCGTGGAACTTTTGATTCCTGTCCCTACCCCCGAACCTTGGCCCGCATATGGCTTGATCTCAGGTCAAGTGCCCAGTCCAGCGTCTTCCACAGAGTCTTGGGGCCCCGCCGATTCGCCCCCCTCGACTCCCGGCGACACCACGATTCATGAGGAGGGCCCGACTCGCGAACAAAGAAACACTTCCAGGGGCCGACCCGCCAACCATATTCCTCGTCCACGCAACGCTTTCATGCTATTCAGGTTCGTTCATTCCCCATCTCCGTTGCTCGCATCCGATCATCAATAACATATTTCTTCAGGTCCGACTTCTGGGCAAAGCAAAAGATCACCAAGACCGTCGAGGCAGACCACCGACACATCAGCCGAATCATCGGCCACTGCTGGAGCGAGCTTTCGGAGGAGGAAAAATTCGAATGGCGCGTCAAAGCCGATATCGAGAAGCTCGAGCACGCGAAGATGTACCCCAATTACCGATTCACGCCAACCGTCCGTGCCCAGAAGCCGATTAAACGCAAGGTTCAGCGTAACGGCCCGAAGGACGTGGCGCGGTGTCGCAACGTTGCCATGCTTCTTCTCGCTGGCAAGCAGGGCGGCGAGTTGGAGTCGGCGGTCTTGGACATGGACATTACCGCGCGCGACAAGCCTGACGCAAAGGCCTCCGATGCCCCGGCTTGTCCCGCCTCCGCTGTTTCGCCGAACTCTTCATCGACGCTGCCATGCCCAGTCCTCAAAGGTTGGAAGCCGGCGCATGGGACGTCTGAGACCATTGTTTTCCCCGATCCCTTTCCTCATCCGACCGCCCCCCTCAACAACATGCGTCGCGATCCCCCGCCTCCCGTTCCGACGTGCATGTATGACGGGTCTGAATGTCACAATCCCCTCATCTATTATCCTCCCTACCACGGACGACTCGATGAAAACTCTCAGCTGCATACTGACATCGCCTCCTGCCCCCCCTTCATCGAAACCCCCCAAGAGCCCCTCTGCAACGACGTCTCTCCGATTTACGCGCCTTCCCCCGAATTCGAATTCAACTCCGGCTCTTATGACATGTCTCAATTCGTATCAAACGACTATCTGTTTTCTGCGCCCCAATCCCTTGGGCTTATGGGATTCGAGCCTATTCAACAAGCCCCAGATTTAGGTTGGAATCCCCAATGGTGCGTTCCGCAATACTAAAATATTACACGAACTTTCGATATGGACCATGTCCCAGCATCTCTATACTTATGAACATATTAACCAAATGTAGCATTTACCTATCCTGTATACACTTCGCTTTCTACTGTACATCCGCGTTTTCAATATATACATACTTACAGGAAAGAATAAGATCATTCCGTCCGTAGAATCTCGAACGCGTGCACCCCTTCTTTGCCGAGCAGGGTGGCGCATCCAACAATGACAGCCCCAGCCTTCTTCATTCTCACAGCGGCCTCCTTGGTCGTAACACCCCCGATGCCGACGATGGCGATCCCGGACAGCCCAGACTCATCTGCCTGCTCCTTGAGTAGCTTCGAAAACGTATACACATTCCCCAGCGCGAGCGCATGCAAGGGTTCACCCGCCAGGCCGCCCAGCGCAGTGGGAACCGCAAATTCGCTGCCCACCGACGCGCCAGAGCCTACCTGGTCGGCGAACATCAGGGAGTTGCCGAGCGTGTTCGTGCATGCGAAGTAGGCGATGGGATTCCTGACCTTCCCGGATGCGTCCGCACAAGAGAGGCCGCGCAGCGTCTCCAGGACCCCAGCGAACTGCCCCGCATAGACGTACGGCGGCAGCTTCAGGCCCAGCGTCAGCGTGTCGTCCTTGCGCCATGCCTCTGCTAGGACGCTGAGCAGCGGGACGAGGCTGCCGAACGCGTAGCCTGTCGGCGCGGCGCCACGGATATTGGGGCAGGATGTGTTGAATTCGACCGCAATTTGCGAGAAGCGCGGCGATTTGTGGCGGAGCGCCTGGATGGCGTCGATGGTCGCTCTCATGGACTCTGGGTCGGAGGCGGTGATACTTATTATGAAGGGTTTAGCTGACGACTCAGATGCTTGCGTGAGGATGGATTCGATCCACACGAGGTACGACGACAATTTATGGGGGCTGTAGCCATATGAATTCAGCGTCGAGATAGTGCTGGACGCGAAAGCTACCTGGGTGCATAATTGATAATTGATCAATAGCTGGTCGACGGGGAGCAGCTAGAACTTATGCTGACGGTGTGCGATTCGTCTTCTGCAAAGCCGACCAATGTCGATGTTCTAGTGGTCACGGCCCCAGTATAAGGCGAGTCAAAGAGGGCTTGAAGTTGGTTGATATCAGACGTCCATGCGCAGGAGGCATTTATGAGCGGGGGAGAGATCGACAGACTGCCTACTTTCACCATCGGGGAGTCAAGTGCCAAAAGGCTCGGGCGTGGCAAATGAGTTCAGCCAGGCTAGAGTTACAGCACTGAGACTCGGAGGATCTGTTAATAGGGATATGTTCAGCAGGAGTCAAGTAGTCCTAAGGGTGGAAACTAAGTTTACTTGGGCTACTAGGGTTGTGGCCGAACAGTACTCGCAACGAGTCCTTTCCTACGCACTAATCACTTGTCAAAAGAGATCCACGATCAAAATCGATCAATCCACAGATCACGCTTGAGCATTGGATGCGCACCTCTTGTATGTACTTACCTTGTCTGACTCGGAATTACGGTTTCCGACCCTTGAGTGGCCCCTAAGACTCTTCTCTTCTCGTTACATACTGCTTATCGTACTCTCCCGCTGGATTGGCAACCTTCTCGTTTTTCAGAATCATAACATTCTCAAGTCGAAGGCACCACTCAACATGACCATACCCAAGGATTCCTGCGTTGATTCAGGTGCTGAACACCTCGCCCAGCTCATCCTCGAGGGCGGAGGTGACGACTCGTGGGACCAATGCGTTTGCGAACAAGTCGGAGAACGGATCGTTGTCACTCGCCCCCCGCAAGATGTGCAGCAAAAGCAAAGGAAAGACGAGGTTTCACACAACAGGCAAGTTGAAACACTAATGATCTCGAAATTTGAGCTTATTTAAACACACGCACAGAGCCGAGATCAAAAAAAATACACCAAGAATTGCGAACACACCAGGAGATTCTCGATGAGTACAATGCGCTCTTCACCGAGATTTTTTCAGAAGAGCTCAAAGAAACAGAAGCCTCCCTCGCGAACCATCATAAGATACTGCTATATGAGACATTGGATAGGGTCATACAAGGCAAGTTTGATGTTGTTGCCCCGATACCTTGTTGTGGACTTCGAAAGTATCAGGTCTCAATGACATTGTCATGGATGTCAACTCCAGAGGACCGCGAAAACTTCGCAACCAGGAAAAGCGAGACCTTAGAAAACACAAATTGCCTTGCAGTATGCATCGCACTCAATCAACATTTATTAATTGACTTACCGATTAGAATCAGTCACCGACATCGTCCACGCGGCTGACGGGATACCCGAACACAAACGGACCAAGCTAGCAAAGGCAGCTCTGGAATCCCTCCTCACTGCAGAAGAAAGGCATCTTTTACGCCAATGTATGAAAGTCAAGGACACCATCATGGTAGCTCGCCATGAGAACAACACCCACGCCCTTGGAAGTCGACGGCCATCAAGCTGACGGAGGGCTATGATATTGACCGAAAAAGCATAATCGATTTCATAAACAATTCGCCGATGCGCGTCCGGCAGGAGGACGGTGAAGATACGCAACTCTTCCCGGACGACTTGGATTCGACCTCCGAATTGCTCGCAAATCGCATCAGTGAACTCCAAGAAAGGATCGGCGCCAGGAAGGGGAAAGGGGTCAAACGGGCCCGGATTTCGTAGAGGAGAGCCGCTTTTGAATTTATGAACCTACTTTGACATAAACCGATGATTCTACACTACTAGTCTTTGCAATTGTACTGTACTCCGTCGACATCCTTAAACTCGCGAAGCGCGCCATGCCGCCAAATTGAGTGAAGGGGAGAGGCAAGATTCGATAGCAGATGTCGTGTTGTAAGATTCCACGAAATGTGCCCGGTTGGCTGGCTATCGCAACCGCCTCAAGAAGCGATCGAAACGGCTAATGGCATACTGACATTGAAGTCTCGTCAACCACTTGCTTCAATGCTTGATACGGCGGTTGCCGCACATCAAGAACCGTCGGGTTCCACTCCTTCTCCATCATCCCAGTGCGCCACATCTCCCTCCCATTCAAGCAACGCAGACTGCACATCAACCCACCACCTCTTTGCCCCGACGACACTAAGGCGCCAGTCGGTCTCGGCAAGCCTCATCAGCGCAGCATGCTCAAGCCCCTCTGCGTCGTCGTTCCCAGGTGGGCTGTCGCTGCGGTACTCAGCGACCATCTCCACGATGAGCCGGCTCAGGTTGCAGAATCTGGGGAGCTCCAGGGCTTTCTTCAAGTCTGCATGCGTGCAAGCGGTATGTGGAATGCGCAGATGCGAGAGCCCAGGCGCGGCAGAGTCAACAGAGGCGAGGAGCGCGGCGCGTCTGTGCGGAGAACTTGCCGGCGGGGCGAAGCGCAGGCAGCGAAGCGTCGGGAGGACCGGAGAGGCGGCTTGGGCCAAGCGGAACAAAGATGGCGGAGTCACTACCGATAGAGCGGGCGGGGAGGTGAATGGACCGTGCAGTACAAGGTCCTCCAGGTGAGGAAGGAAGACAGGATAAAATGGACCGGAACGTGTGAGGAAGGTGAGGTGTGTGTGCAGTGCACGCAAAGTTGGCGCAACGCGTTCGAGAATACGGAGCACTGACTGTTCAATGGCATCCTGAGTAATTAGGGGCGTGTGGGTGAATGCTGTCATTTGTAGCTCAGGGAACAGCGTATCCGTGAAGACGAGGTTGCGTGTACGCTCGTACGCAGGATCGAAGCGATAACTTGAGGGATAGAGCCGAAGGTTTTGACAGCCGATGAAAAGCGACTGGACGTTCTGCAGGCTCTCGGGAGTGGATTCGAGAATGCAGAGGAAGCGTAAGATAGGTTTGGCGCCAACGAGCGCGATCGATTGGAGCTTATAGGGAGCCGAGAGGGTACGCCAGTCCTTTGATACTAGCGACAACGCACGGCCAGCAGACCCATCGTCAGTGCATGCAAGGCCATATATCTGTGTCCAGATCTCCACCGGAAGGTATGCTGCCTCCGGGTCATCCATGGTGGCCGAAGATTGGCCGAAGAGGGAAGTTAGCTACCATCGCATGAGCGCCTAAGTAGCGTCAATTGCAATTCCATGGAGATCCGAGCTCGAGCCCAGGCATTAGTGCTTTTGCGGCGAATGTGGCGACTGCACTGGTTGTTGCTGGATGACTGCCAGCGCTTGAGGAAGCCATCGACGATACCGGAATAGCGGATAATCGAGTGGCAGCAAAGAGAAAGAAACCAGGCACGAAGCAAGGCCGACGATCGTAATCTAAAAACACTTGTTTGATTCTGTCCTTCTATGTCGGGCTTCCTCTGCTGTTTCAACAAGGCTACTTATGGGTAACCGCGAAAACTGGAAGGAGACATACATGTAGAAACGAGCAACACGAAGGGATAGTAACAATTGGAATCTTATTCAGTTCTAAAGTACATTATGCCCCGAAAAGAAACGGAATACAAGTATCATGTCGCGCACAGGTCTGAGATCCGGGCTTGGCCTTTGAAAGCTCTTTCGTGCAAGAAGTCAGGGAAATCCCTCTTACAGTTTCTAGTATTACACAGTTGGTGTTCGGGTTTTTGGCTGTATCCAGCCATGGCAAGCCGGTACGTCTCGAAAATCGAACTGTCTGCGTCAACAAGGACTTTGAAGTGATCATTTTTGCTTCTTGTTTCATTTTCCTCTGCACAGGTCGACCCAGCCTTTGCGTCGTCGCATGTGAGAGGTTCGACATCTAGATTGTGAGATGGAAGTGCCTCGAGTCGGAAACGTCAAAGCTTGGGCTCAAACTAAGCGCAGCGGGGCGGAAAAGGGTAAAGAATTGAGCAAGAGCGGCGAGAGTACATTGGCAGACTCAGAGCTCAGAGGAGATGTAACCCCGTGACTTGGAAAAAATTCATTTGCACCATTCGTTTCTGAAGCACCGGCCTCCGACCTTGGGTTTATTCGCTCTTTACCGTGAATGCTGCGTGCGGTTGTTCGTTGTGGAATCAAATTTCACTCGCTTAGTTTCATCACGTGTGCGCACCCTGGTTACATCAACAAACACGCGAACCACAACTGCTTCAACCCAACCACCAACTGCACGCGCCACTTCACAATGAGCTCCTCAGCGGGCGAGAATTTTGATTTCATTGACGACGACATATCCGACTCGGATGGCTACGCGCCGACAAAGAAGGTTCGCGTTGTTAACGCATCCCACCACTCCTGACATCGGGTTCAGACCACGAAAGCACCAGCGAAGCCGAAGGTCGCGAAACCTGTGAAGGTAGCCGCAAAGGCCAAACCCACCACTGCTGGAAAAGAAAAGGCCGCGACGAAGAAGAAGGTCCTCGTCGACCGTAATGATGCAGACGACAGCGCGGCCGATCGAGATGACGCGTCGGACGACGATGTTGCAGGCCCTTCCACTGCCAATGACAAGCCCGCTCCCGTTGGAAAGCCAAAGACCGCGTCTGAGAAGTACACCAAGGCACGTCGCGCCACATTGCCTGATTTCTGACTTTGGCTGACTTTGGACTGACTACCACCTAGCTCTCCCAAATCGACCACATCCTGAGGCGTCCCGATTCGTACATTGGAAGCGTTGAGAGTCTGACACAGACTATGTGGACGCACGACGCGGACACCAACCGCATGGTGTTCCGCGAAGTCACATTCGTTCCTGGCTTCTTCAAAATTATCGACGAGATCCTCGTCAATGCTGCTGACCACAAGGTGCGTTAGTTATTTAGCTAGGCTGTCAATGTGCTTGCTAATCCACCTTGAGGATAGATTAACGACCCTAAGATGGACACGCTGAAAGTGGAAATCGATGTCGAGGAATCGACGATATCTGTCTACAACAATGGCCACGGCATTCCCATCGAGATACACTCCACCGAGAAGGTGTACATCCCAGAACTTATCTTCGGTCATCTCCTCGCAGGGTCCAATTTCGACGACGACGAGAAAAAGCTTACTGGTGGCCGGAATGGTTATGGTGCCAAACTTGCCAACATCTACTCCCACGAGTTCACAGTCGAAACTGCGGACAAGAAAACTTCGCAGAAGTATAAGCAGACGTGGACGGACAATATGGGCAAATGCGAGAAGGCAAAGATCACCAAGAACGCGAAGGGCGAAGAGTGGACTAAGATATCATTCCGTCCTGATCTCAAGCGCTTCGGGATGGACAAGATCGACGAGGATACCGCCAGTCTTCTCCGAAAGCGCGTTTACGACATGGCCGGCACTGTCAAGGACATCAAGGTTTTCTACAATGACAAGAGGATCACCAACGTCAAGAATTTCAAGCAGTATGTTGAGCTGTACCTCAACTCTGCGGCAGAGGCGGCGAACGACGCTGGTGGTGCTGCGCAACCGAAACCTTCCCTCATCTACGAGAGGATTAACAATCGTTGGGAAGTTGGTTTCGCCGTCTCAGAAGGGTCGTTTCAGCAAGTGTCATTCGCCAATTCTATCTCGACTACTAAGGGTGGTACCCATGTTGGCCTGATCGCGGACCAGATCTCAAAGAACCTCCTCGCGGCGATCGGCAAGAAGAACAAGGGTGCAACCGTCAAGGCAGCCCAAATCAAGAATCACATGTGGATCTTCGTCAATTCGCTCATCGAGAACCCGACGTTCGACAGCCAAACGAAGGACACCTTGACCTTGCCGGCTTCGAAGTTCGGGACCAAGCCGGTACTGTCGGAGGAGTTCATGAAGAAAGGTATGGCAGTTCGTGCTAGACCAAGCTTCCGTGGCTCATTTGCTTGCAGTCCAGAAATCCCCCATCATTGAGAACATTCTCAACTGGGCTCAGTTCAAGGCTGATCAGCAAATCAAGAAGACGGACGGAACAAAGCGCAGTCGGTATGCCGATATCTATCTGCTCATGGTTTCGAGCTCATTCCCGAGTGTAGTTTGACCGGCTTGCCCAAGCTTGCCGATGCCAACAATGCTGGAACGAAGAACGCCAAAGATTGTACTCTCATCCTCACCGAAGGAGACTCTGCCAAGGCTCTCGCTATTGCTGGTCTGAGCGTGGTTGGGCGAGATAATTTTGGCGTGTTTCCTCTCCGTGGTAAACTGCTCAATGTCCGCGAAGCGAGGCACGATCAAATCATGAAGAATGAGGAGATTCAGAACATCAAGAAGATCATGGGCTTGCAGCACAATAAAGACTACACAACCACCGCTAGTCTGCGGTATGGAAGACTCATGATCATGGCGGATCAGGTTCGTTCATTTCTTCCTACTGAGTACCCTTGCTCAAGTTACACAGGACCACGACGGTTCACATATCAAAGGCTTGATCATTAATTTCCTCGATCACTTCTATCCTTCGCTCCTCAAACTTGACCAATTCCTGGTCGAGTTCGTCACTCCAATCGTCAGAGTCAGTTGCGTCTTTGATGAGTTGAAGCATCGCATCTGACCGCTTTCCAGGTCACGAAGGGAAAACAACGAAAAGATTTCTTTACCATCCCCGAATACGAGCAATGGAATGAAGATACTCCTGGTGCGGATAAATGGGACGTCAAGTATTACAAGGTCAGCGATTTCGGACGTCTATTCAGTCTGTTATGTACTGATAAATCTACCAGGGGTTGGGAACAAGCAAAGATAGCGATGCGCGCGACTACTTCGGCCACATGGAAAAGCATATGATTCCTTTCGCCACCACGCAGGAAGGCGATAGGGAACTCATTGAACTCGCCTTTAGTAAGAAGAAGGCGGACGAACGCAAGGAATGGCTGCGCCAGTTCAAGGTATATTATTCTTGTTTCCCCAACGTGTTTGACTTACGTCTGGCATGATAGCCCGGGACCTACTTGGACCATCGTTTGGAAGAGATCCCCTACTCTGAGTTCATTAACAAGGAATTGATTTTGTTCTCTATGGCCGATAACGTCCGTTCCATCCCTTCTGTTGCCGATGGGCTCAAGCCGGGCCAACGGAAAGTGATGTGGGGTTGCTTCAAACGTAACCTCAAGAAAGAAATCAAAGTCAGTGGACTCTTCCACCCTGATAAGATCGTCTTACATGGCCCTAGGTCGCTCAACTCGTTGGTTACATCGGAGAACACGCTGCGTACCATCATGGCGAAGTCAGCTTGGGTCAGACGATCATCAATTTGGCGCAGACTTTTGTTGGCAGTAACAACATTAACCTCTTGGAACCAAATGGGCAGTATGGTACCCGTGATTCGGGCGGAAAAGATCACGCCTCCGCTAGGTATATCCATACACTACCTACCCGCATATCGAGGGTCATATACCACCCCCACGACGACCCTCTCCTAAACCAACAGAAGGACGACAATCAAATTGTCGAGCCGGAGTGGTATATGCCCGTCGTTCCTCTTGTATTAATCAACGGAACCGAAGGTATTGGCACAGGTGAGGTCTCGATTGAAGCTTTCCGACTTCATTCACTGATTCGATTCTAAGGATGGAGCACCAACATTCCGTGTTTCAACCCCGAAGATATAGTCGCCAATCTGCGACGGATGATGGCGGATGAGGAGATGGTTCCGATGCATCCTTGGTGGCGCGGTTTCCGCGGCGAGATCAAGGCGACTGCAAAGAACAAGTATGACGTTACTGGCATAGCCAAGAAGCTCAGCAACACGACAGTCGAAATCACTGAGCTCCCTATACACAAATGGACAACTCCGTATAAGGTGGAGCTCGAGGCCATGATCGCCGGTAAGGAGAATGAGGAGGGAACGATCAAGGTTAGTTAGTCAACTGAGGTACTGTTCGTTCGCTGACAGACTTGGCCTCGTAGGAATATAAAGAGCATCACGATAGTGAGAACGTGCATTTCATCATAACAATGGACGCCAAACAACTCGAGAAGGCGGAAGAAAAGGGGCTCGTCGAATTCTTCAAATTAACGTCCAAGATCACCACTAGCAACATGATTTGCTTTGATTTCGATGGCAAGATCAAGAAGTACAACTCGCCGGAAGAAATCATCGAAGACTTCTATCCTGTGCGACTGGCATATTACCAGAAGCGCAAGGTATGTAGACCTTCTACTTGTCGATACTTGTAGCTGATACATCTCCCATGTAGGACCACTTAGCCTCCGAACTGCAAAACATATTCGAGAAGTTGACTAACCAGGCACGATTTGTGAAAATGATCGTCGACAAAGAACTCGTCATCTCCAATCGCAAAAAAGCCGACATTGTCAGCGATTTGAGGAAGCACAAATTTCGGCCTTTCCCCAAGATCAGTAAAGCGAAGGAGGCTGGCGAGGAGGAAAACGCTCTAGAGGAGGAAGAACAGGGCACATCCAATGGAAGCGACTATGAGTATCTTCTGGGAATGGCTATTTCGAGTCTCACCAGAGAGAAAGTACGTGTGATTGCCAAACTGTGCCACTTTTCCTTCTAATCCCCCGTCGCAGATCGAGAAACTGCTCCAGACTGCACAGGAGAAGGAAGCCGAACTCCTGGCACTCCTCCAGATCTCCCCCAAGCAGATGTGGAATACTGATCTGGACAAGTTCCTGGCCGAGTGGGAGGCGAGTGTTTTCGACAGCAGAATGACCTATAGTCTGATCAAAAGTGTAGGCCCTGCAACGGGAACTTGAGGTCAGGAAGACGGACACCAATGGAAAGAAGATCAAGCGCAAACAGACGGTCCTCAAGACGCGGAAATCCATTGGCACAAAAGGTGGATCTGATTCCGAAGACGATTTCAAGCCTATCAAGGCAGCAGCCAAACGCAAGGCTCCCGAACCTAAACGACCGAAACCTGTCGATGACGATGACAATGAACCCCCTCCGCCACCCAAGAGAAAGGCACCCGCCAAGAGCGTCGCGAAGGATGATGGGATGGATGTCGGCGAAGCTCCGCCTCCGAAGAAAAGAGCACCCGCCAAAAAGGTGGCGAAAGATTCGGATAGCGAGGTGGAGGTTGTTAAAGCGCCTCCAAAAAAGAAGGCTGTGCCCATCGATTCTGATGACGACGAACCTCCAAAGGCGAAGGGGAAAGCAAAGGCTGCTCCGAAGCGCAAGAGGTATGTACCTGCATAGCCCCTCGAGTCCGTACATCACTGACGAGAATTCCATTCCAGCCTTGACACCGAAGTCGACAGCGATGACGTTGACAAGCCACCAAAGAAAAAGAAGGCATCGCCCTCTCAGCCTGCGGTGACCGACTTCTTCTCCAAGGCCGGCCCTTCTGAAACCGCCAACAAGCCTGAGCAGCGGAAGATCTCAAAGAGCATGAAGCCAGCTTCCCCCCCTAAACCGAAGAAGGCTCCGCCAAAGAAGATTGTGGACAGCTCGGACGATGAAATGGACTACGACGCAGTTCCCGCAGCTCCTGTACGCACAGCTCCGTCTCGGCCTGCTCGCAGTGCGCCGAAGAAGTATGTCGAAATTTTATCTGACGAAGACGACGATGCCACGGGGGATCAGTCCATGTTCTTGGATGACGATGATTGAACGCGCGTCTTTTTGTACTTGTTCTTAGAACGACCATTGGCTATTTCAGGGCGGCACCTCATCGCCGTATCCTGTGTTTCACGTACTCTCATGTCTCGTATATTATATCCCCTCATGCATGTCCTTTGTCTCATCGCGATGCTATCTCCCTCCCGCTAGTCGGTATAAATGATCAACATCTAATTGCGTAGATAGTTGCTCAACGGGCTGATTGCCATCTTCCTTGTCTTCTTTCAACAAGGCCTCACGAGCGCAAGGGGTTTGAACCCACAGTTTAAAATCCTCTACACGAGGTCGGAAAAGTAGATTGAGGTCCTCCAGACTGACCCTACCCTATGGCGTTGTCTCTTGGCTTCTTCCCCCAGGGGCCCTTGCGCGAGCCCGCTCGATGATTTCCTGCTTCTTGATATCCCACCTCCTCAAAAAAACCTCACGTTGCCAATGGTCGGGCCAGCCACACTCCTGATAAAGACCCATCAGAGCAGCCCATTCTTCTCTAGTCTGCAACTATCGTTAATTCACGTTATACGACATGCAGTTTTGCGCACCTCGTTGGTGACAAAACGATAACCGGGATGCGTTTCTTTTTTACGGTCGCTTTTATCCGGGTCAATGATAGGTAGCCTCTCAAGAGAACGATATGCATCAATGACTTCCGTTAGATACCGCGCGGCAGGCACAAGCGGTGCGCGTCTGTACTCCGTCCATTGAGCTGCCTCCTCGGCTTCCGTGTTGACTTCGCCATGTCTCCTCCATTCAATGCTTTGATGTGACGGACTACGTTCGGTACAGTATGCGCGGATGACACCAATGTTTGTGTCGAGAATGACGTTCCAGCCATCTCTGTTGGGGAGCGTGAGTGGAAGCAACCAGGGGTCAAGATCTGGGCATCCATCTGTGTACAGATAAGGATACGGATGGCGTCCCTCTTTGAGATCTTTTTCGCCTGTGTAGTTGGCGAATCGAGTGCGGGCGATGATATAGTGTTTCTGCTGATTGCATAACGAGACGAGATATGGCAGCTTTTGCATTAACGATATAACGGCAGGCGAGTAGCCTAATTGTGTGGCGAGATCCGAGTTCACGGGAGGATTGGTATGAGGTGCGTATCGTATGCTACCCTCTGGCCAGTGACCCATGGTAACCATGAGCTCATAAAATTGGGTTATGAGTGAAACAATTTCGCCAGGATTGTAGGCCGCGGAAGCGTCCTGCTCGGCTCTAACCAACTCGGCCACTTGACGTGCTAAGTCTTCATTCTCAGCCCGCTGCTTCTCGGAAGGTGTGGGCGAGGGGGGCCACCCTGACACAGCATCCTCTCGAAGATCAGTCAATTCCATCTCGTCAAGACCCTCCGAATCTTGTTGTGCATTGTCGGAAACCTCCGACTGCTCGTCGGTCTCAGAGTCCTCTGAAGGGGTGTAGTCTGACCCGTCGTCTGAGCTATTCTCTGATCGGGAGTAGTCAGTGTCGATCCAATAACTTGCTCGCAACCGTTCTTCTTCCGCAATCCTGGCCTGAGCGGTAAGGAGATCTGGTTGGCCCCATGGCCATGGGTAGTATCTGTGTCGGTGCGTCCTTTCGGCGTCCATGTGCAATACGAAACAGTGTCAGTCTGAGTATGTTTTCGCTAGCTGGCGGGAAAGTTTGCGAGGTCACGTGCAACTTGAATCTCCAACTTTCCTTCTCCCAACACCCTCCGAGGCTTTCGTATATGAAAAATTCGCGTGTCTCCTTCCCAAAACCTGTCAAATTTGTAGCACAATCTCTGTCTCCTGGCTTCGATTTCCAGGGCGGATCCGAGGGCTCAGTTACATCTTGAAAACTCGAATTTTCCCATGCAAGACTTCAAGCTCTTCCACTGACCATTTCTCCAACAGGATAATAATGGATTAAGCACATCCAGTCTCTTTACCCTGTCATCCAACACTCTCCGACTTGACGGTCCTCCTTTGACTTGCGATTCCCATATCCGTCCCGATCTCTTATCTTATAGTGTCGGAATACGACTTCTTTAGCTCTGGCGTACACACTTGGCTGCAGGGCCTCGAGGGCCGCCTCGGGCGCTTTTTATAGCGTAGCGCGCGCGCGGCATCGGCCGTGCTCGCACCCACACTCGGCGCACTCGCCCCGGGCTCCTGCGTGCGGGTTGTCGACCTCGGCGCGGGCATGGACGCGCCGCGGTCCTTCCTAACAGAGACGAGATAGTTGAACTATCCTTGAGTCCTGATATTCTCATGTGCTCGTCGAACCTTCGCTGTATAAAAACGACGGCTAGGGAAGAGGAATCTCTAGCTTGTTCACCTTTTGCTGTACGTTCTACACGCCTGGCATCTCACCTCGCAATGAACTTTTTCTTCATTATCGCCACCGTACCTTCAATGGTCGAAGAGGTCGACGAGCTACCACAAGTCAACGAGGATAGTGGTTCAGGTTCCAGCGGGAGCTGCGTTGTCGCCTGGTTGCGTCTGCGCAACCACATCTACTCTACTATATGGTATATTTGACAGGGCTACTGTGAGTAACCTTTCCTTTCTCCTGACTGGCACATATCGATTCTGCAGGAGGATAGTGTCGGATCCATTATAATATCAGCCGAATTGCCAAAGGAGACGCCTCGACAGGGGGGTTACGCGCCGCCGCGTTGTAAATAACTACTTCAACTTTCTCTGCCTGTATTTTTCGTTAAGACACCCTCCCCCCTCCTAGCTGTTGGGAATGAAAACGAGCATGTTTTACCTATTGCGGCAATTAGAAATGGTTTCGCATGGACCCTTGAGCTAATTAGCTCTGCTCAATCTTTATGTAAATGAGTAAATATATACGGGGTATCGGGCCGTTGACTCCGACTTAGGCACTGTTATTCAGCTCCAGCAAAGTCCAGACAAGTGCCCATAGATATTCTCTCATGGCGTCAGATCTATCGGTTCTTTCTCTGTTCCCAGCAACCCCACAACAAATTATACAGGCCCGTAGGAGAACCTTGCCTGAGTGGGGTAAAGGTTTGACTATTCTCTCTAAACTACAGACGTTCAAGTGGATCTGGCTCATATCTTGTTTACTTAAGGTTTGACACTTGAGGAACATCTGCAGCGCGATGCAAGCCAGGATGAATTCGAGGGTTCTCGCGATGGACGTCTGATTACTTGGTAGGTCGGCCGCCAGACTAGGTCGGAGAAAGTTGTGTTCCAATTCAATTTTGACCCGAAAAATCAAGGGTGCTGGCTCCCAGGGAGGATCCGCAAACTTTGGACTTCAAATGCGCATGCGAGACGTGAGTCGCAAAGATACCAGACCAGAAAATGACATGCAGCTGGCACCACCAGGTTCAAACGGACTGGCCTGATCGCTGACTCGGGAAAAGACGCCCCGGAAACTGTAACCTCCTACGCCATTGCTTCCGTATTTACGCCGCCTAAGAATCGCGGCAAGGGTTTTGCCCGACATATGATGCGGCTTTTGCACTGGGTTATCGCCGACGAATCGCTCCTGCATCCCGGCGAATTTCCTGCTGCTTGGGGCGAACCCCCAGCAAAGGTCGACGGTGCTGGGCACGGGCGCTTCTCGGCCCTCTGGAGTGATGTGGGCCACTTCTACAACGCCTGTGGGCCTGTGCCCGGCGTGAAAGAGGGATGGGTTGTCAGAGGGACCATGACGACAGTTTGGGACGTCGATTCGAGCCCGGTGCCGGAAAGCGCTCTCCAGTGGACCTGGCTGGACGACTCGGGCGTCTCCGAATTGTGGGACGAAGATGTCGAGACGATACGGTCCAATTTAAAGCAAGCGGGAGTCTCTTTTTCATTCTTGCCAAACACTGGCGTGGCATCATTCCAGCATCGAAGGCTAAAGGTATTTTTGGAGCGTCTTGTTGTGCCCCCGATCGAGACCTGGGGAGTAATTTCGCCAGACAACAAGGCGTTCGCAACCTGGACTGTTGACCCCAGACCGCCTGCTCCCCGGACACTGATTGTGAGCAGAATCCAAGCCAATTCGCAGGTTTTCGAGGAGTTGGTAGGAAAGATCTTAGAAATCGCGAAGAAATACAACGTGAAACGCGTAGAGGTATGGAACTTGCCGAAGGAATTAGAGATCCTGGCCACCACGCTTGGTGCGGAAACGTATGAGCGCCAAGAGCATCTCCCTGCATTCAAGTGGTACGGAAAGGAACCTGAGTCGAGTGTAACGTGGGCGTACAACGAAAAGTAATTATCTTAGTTTTCAAGTGTGATGCAAACAATTGACGAGCGCACACAGATTCTGCTGGTGTTAAGGATTATGTATAACTAGCTCCAGTGTTGTAAGAAAATGTAGGAAAGCGTTCAAGAATCACGGTGTCAAAGTGAAACTCTCATGGAGATCTCTTCACCCACCGAGGGCCAAAATTCCTTCTCCAGCTCAATAGTTCGCGCCCAGATCTCCTCCGCTCTTGCGCGATCGATGCTCAAGGTGTTCACCAGGTCAGCGAGATCATCGACGAATTTCATAAACTCTGAGCATGTCCAGTTATTGGCAAACGTCGTCAGAGGAGATGAATTATCCGGCGAGAGATCGGCGGCTCGAGTCACGCGCTTTTCGCGGACAAACGTCCACGCATCGAGGTAGGTCTAAACAATACTCAGCTGCCTCATTCCGAAACGAGGTTCATCAAAAAAAAATCACTTGTTCCATCGCCCACAAGAACACTAGACCATCTTCCATCCGCCCACCTCGTACAATGCTTCCCATCTCAGCCACATAATCCCGCGTCCCCTTCCGCTCACGCCAGCCCTCGAGATCCAGGTGCCATCTCTTGGCCGTCTCGCTAAAAAAGTCGACCTCCCTGACGATGTTCTCCAACGAATACGTCAGCACCTTTAATATCCGTTGTTTCAGTGCCTCCGTGGGGGAGTCGATTCCGTCTTCCTTGCTGAACGGGATGGCCGCGATGAGGGCGCCGATGAACCGCGGATACGCGTGGGCAGCGTAGATGCGGTCCTGCGCGAGCCACAGCGCGAGGAGATCGTGGTTGAGGGTGCCGTCGCCAGCCGATTGCAAGAACGGGTGGTTTATGGCGTCGGTGTAGGGTGCTGGTGTGGAGAGGGATCGCAGATGGTCGGTCAGTGGCCGGTTCGACATTGAGCGGCGCACAAACTCGGACAAAGTCACAACCTGCCTGGTCTAAATATGGCAATTTTCGAAATTTTGAGCAATTTTGAGACACCACCCACGGCGGGCAAAAATAAGGTACGCACGAGTGGGCAGATTATACTAAAACCTGTTCAGAATACATATCCTACGCATTGTACCTTGTATATCATCATCTATTATACAACAAATAGTCCTCTACCTCTAACTCCGCCAATATTGCGCAAGATCATGTATCCGATCCAGCACGACCGCGATGTACGACGTCTCGTTGAGGAGCGCCTCAAAGTGCTTGATCGCCTCCTCCTCCGTGAGATCGAGGCGGAACTTCTCCTGGATTTGCTCATGCACGTCGCGGTGCTTGATGTCGGGGATGTTGGCATCGACCATAAGCGCGACGAGATTCAGAATTAGGTTCGCGCTCTTGCGCAGGATCGTGAACGCCGTAAAGCAGAAGTTCTTGAAGCGCGCGTAGTGCGGCGACTGCGCGCCGCCCATCCCGTCGACCATCTCCTTGCACACCTTCACCGGCGGCGGGAACGGCTTCGGGTCGCGCCCAAGAATGTATCCAAAATCGACTGTGAGGTGTCAGATAAGAAGATAGGTGGGAAAGCTGGACCTGCCGTGGAAGAAGTGGCCTATGGGGCGAGTGTTAGAGAGTGAAGGTAAAGGAGCTGGGGACGCTCACCATCGGGGGCGAGGAGTAGATTGTCGAGATGCCGGTCACCCACGCCGAGTAGATACGTGACGACACAATACCCGGCTAGACGGAGAGATAAGGACCCGGCGCCACAGAAAACAAGCGAACGCACCGCAGCTCCGCACAAACGTGTCGATGACCCCAGGCTCGACGCCAGACGTACCGACACTCCCCGCATCGGGGTTGTTCACACGTAAATAGTTGAGCAGGTTCCCGTGCTCACTCACGATCGCGGCGATCGTCTTGCTGGGAATGAACTGCGCCATGCCCTGCAGCGGGCCCGTCGCCAGCACGTCATACGGGCTCAGCTTCAGGTCCAGATTCTCCTTGCGCAACAGGCGGTCCATGAGCGTGAACAGCTGGATGACAAGCTGGTCCTGGCGCATGTCGTCCCCATCCTTGAAGATCACGGGGAACGTGCTGCCGTCCGTGCACTGGAAGTACAGCAGCAGCGGGTACAGGTTGCTCTTGAACACGCTCGATTGCTCCGCAACGATGCCCGTCACCTCGATCGCGGCGTTGAGCGGCAATGGCAGCGGCGCCATCGTCCCGAGCCCACCCTTCACGTCCGTGAGTGCCGCGCGCAGTTTCTCGATCTTCTTCGGGCGCGGGTCCTTCGACGTGCGCAGCTCACGCGCGCGTTTCGCTAGCGCGTCGACGAGCAGGCCCTGGCGGCGCATGAGTTCACGCCGCTCGGACCCGCCTGGCGCCTCGAGGATCTTACCCATGAAGCGGAACACGACGCGCCCGTACATCTTCGCCATCACGCGGTCCTCGAGGGCGACTTCGACCATGAGGTACCAGTACAGCCGGTTACCGAGCACGGGGTTCGCGACGCCGCGCGTGATGAGGAAGTCCGTGAGTCCACTGTCGTCGTACGATATCGCGCTCGTCGTCGTCGAGCGCGAGGAGCGCTGGTCGGCTGCGGCACTCTCGAACTTGAGCGCCTGCACGAGCTGCAGGAGGTATAATCGCAGTTCCTATGGCGCGGATTGAGCGTGGCTGTAAGAAAGAGGAGCAGAGCACGTGCGTCATCGTCGGCGCGGCTCAGCTGGCGGACGGCGAACGCGCGCACGCGCGAGTCGACCGTGCCGGGCCCGAGCAGCTCGAGCGCATCGTCCGTGTCGATCTCCGTCCACTGCGGGAGCAGCTCCTCGACCGCCTGCTTCACCTCGGACGAGTCGCGCCAGGTGACGGACTTCAGGAACTTGGTCAGCCCGCGCTTGTCACGCACGAGGTAGAAGCGGAACTTCCAGATGAGGTCCTTTTCCTCCGAGTTCAGCGGTTGACTAGGCGCATAGTTGAGAATTTCCTAAGGGTGGTTAGTAGCTTTGAGATAAGGGAGGTCGGAACGCACCCCCAGCTCATCACGAATCTTGGCGTTGGGCTTGAGCTCGCGGTCGTACGGACTGCTGCGGTGGCTGCGTACAAGGCGGCGGTGCTTGTCCTCGACGGGGTTCTCGCGCGCGACGTCCGGGTCTAGGACCGCCCAGAGGTGCGACTCTGAGGGGAACACGGACGACGCGGACGTAGAGGCGGGCAGCGGCGCCGCAGGCAGGAGTGCGGACGTCGATGCGGTGGGCGCCTCGGGCTCACTGAAGATCACGGGAAAGTCGAACCGCGGGAGGTCGATGTAGAGGAAGAGGCTCTCGGACTTGGCCGTCTCCGCAGCGTGCACCTCCTCCATCTTTCGCCAGGCCATCTTGTCGAGCCAGTCGGATTTTTGGAGGTCGCCACGCTCGTATTTCTTGACGAGCTAGAGGGGCGTGAGAGGGGATGTGTTTGGACAGAAACGTGCAGACCTTTTCTAGCCGGCCCATCTCGTCTCGCTCTGCGAGTTTGCTCGGGGTCGTTGAGTCGACTGAGCCGTCGCCCTCGACTCCGGGCCATAAGAGTAGTCGGTGCTTTCCGCGCCGTAGTGTCCTGGGGCGCATTAGGAAGGACAGGATTGACCGGGTATTCATACCATTTCTTGCCAAAAAGACGAAACGTCGAGCCGCCAACGGGCACGGCTGCGCGTGGGCCCGCAATGTCCCAGACGGTAAACACGATTTGCGCGCTGAGCGGGAGGTCACAGTAGCGGATCGGGAGGGTGAGCCATTCGTTCCACGTGTAGGTGCTCTTGAACGCCTTGAAGGAGGTGCGGAAGGGGATGGTCAGTGGCTTGTTGTCCGCGGTGAGCTGGCAGGTGACGTAGAGATCTGCGGGGGTGCTTGAGCGGGGTTATTCGGGGCGTGGCGCGGGTGGGGGGCGACTCACGGAGACTGCACGCCGTGGAAGCGCAGCTCAGGCTTGTCGAGGAGTTCGGTGAAGGAGCGCGGCTGACGCGTGCCCTCGAGCTGGGAGCTGCATGGGGGTGAGTGGGAGGGAGTAGAGAGAGTTTTGTACTTGCATGCGAAAGGTGAGTGGGAGGGTGAGGTCCGAGAGCTTTGCAAAGGTAAAGTCGTCCCTGTCCATATGAGAGCCTGAGAGCTGCTCAAGTGGTGGCAGTGCCGGAGTTGTGTTCTACGGGGTTTGCCAAGCAGCGCTTAAGACTCAATCTCCTCTGTCTCCCCCAGGTCTCCCCTCGGTCAAGTTTAGTACTCAGTACTCTGTGCCCAAGGCGTCTTGTTCAGAAGGCCTTTCCCAGCTCATTATTTAGCCCTTGAGGGTGGGGGGGATGGCTCTTGGGACCAATGCGATAGCGAACGAGTGGAAAACCGTATCGGGCGTATCGTCATCCCCGACTCGGAGTTGTTCCCCCCAAGATACACCGCAAAACCAAATAAAAGCCGAAATTCCTGCGAAGAGGCAAGTTGATATAATCACTTTGAAAATTGGGCTTCTCTGAATTTGTGCCCAGAGTTGAGACTGTCGAGTTACGCTAAGAATTGCAAGACCTGAAAGCGACTGTTGCTGAGCACGAATCTCATTTCATATACCTTCTTTCGAACGAGCTCGAAGAAAAAAGAGCTGCCCTCGCCAGACATAAGCTGATCCTGACGTACGAAACTCTGGACAGAGTGATCCAGGGCAAGTATGATATTGTTCTTGCATCAATACCTCGTTGACTGAAAGGAATAGGTCTAAATGATATAGTTATGGCCAATTCTACAACGCCACGAAGACTAACGGAGGAAATGAAATAAGACTTGAAAAAATGCAAGCTGTTGTAGGGAGGCAACGGTCACGGTCATGGAGGGTGCGTTGCGTTGCCGAAAATGAGGCGGGTCACGGTCACGGAGAGCGCCGTTGCCAATGAAATGTCGTGACATTTCAGCAATAAAATAAAATAAAACTCCAAGGGCTGCCCAGGGCCCTTCAAACAATGAGGAAAAGGTGGGTGGATAATTGATTTGCCTCATTCCTCACACCAGTCCCCTAATGATCCTCTAGGTTGCTCAAAAACTCTCAAAAAGACAAGTGAAAAAAATCCCCATTGCCACTTTTTTTTTGAGTCACGGTCCCGAAGGCCGCCGTTGCGTTGCCCCCGTCTGTTGGCCCATGTCGCGGTGCCTGGTCATTGCCTCCCTACAAGTACGTACAGTATGCATTGCACTCAATCCATTGATCTAGTTTATTAACAACCAAAATCAGTTCTTACCAATGTTGTTCACACTGCTGACGGTACGCCTGGACACGAACGGACCGAGTTAGCGAAGACAACGCTGGAATACTTCACCGTATGGTCGCCAGGGAAGCCATCAAAATAACTCGCCATGAAGAGCAACATCTACGCCTCTCGAAGTCGACAGCCCTCGAACTCACGGAGGAGTATGGCATCGACCGACGTCTCATTAGTGGCTTCATAAACAGTTCTCCATTGCGCCTCCGGCGAAAGAAGCAAACCTACGACCAAGACCGCCACCTCTTTCAAGACGAATTAGACACAACCTCGCAGACTCTGATAAATCATATCAATCAGTTGGAGGAGCGGATTGGCTGCTTTTTAGTAAGGCAAAAGGTGTTACAGCCTGGTTACAGCTGTTTCCGACAACCTTGACACTGGTCAAAAGTTTTTGCTCGTCCCGAGTTTTGACGGAGGGCTAAGGATTACTGTTTTTGGTACGGATCACAGTTACATAAAGACAGGATAGGAAGGCATTGTTACAAATTGATTGTTTCCCACTTAGATCGCCCATGCTAGTGTAAATAATTTTGTTGATCCGAGTTGTGCCACAACCAACAAGTGGTGGCGGTGTCGTTGTTGATTTCTAAGGAGCGTGGCAGACAGAGCTACTCAATTCTGTGTCCAGTCCTCAACGGTGCTCAGGATGGCACGGCCTCGGGAGCCGTTGCGGGTGAACATCCCGCCCAGTATCAACTCGCAGCAGCCCATGCCGTTTGACAGGGGCCAGCCCATGTTCTCCCCCGCCCTTCCCACGGCCCTCCAGCAGGGCATGTTCCCCCAGTTCCCCCTCCGCACCCCCCTCCAGCCCTTCTTCAATCCCCCGCCACCCGGGGCCCCCGGACGCCCCACCCATCGCCAGGGCAGCGCTAGCATCGCAAATTTCACCCCGTCCGCCCTCCAGTCGTCATTCCCCATGACCCCCCGCGGTGGTCACTTTCCCCACCCCTCCCTCATGCTGGCTCCTGGCCAGCCGTTCCCCGGTCCCTCTGGCGGTGGCCCTCCCTTTCTAAATAGAAACAGGAGACAGCCTAGCATTGGCGGGCCCCCAAAAGCCGTCCTTGGGGGCCCCGCTCGCAAGCACAGTCCTCTGCCACCAATCGCCGCTGCCGCCCCACCAGCCCCGCCCCAGAAGGTGCGAAAGTCAGTCGTCAAGCTGCCCAAGGAGTCCCCCGTGGGAGAGGGCGGCCAGCCTGCAGAAAAACCCGCATGGGCTAGAACACCGCTAGAGACACCCTTCGTGTACAAGGAGGTCCAAGTCGTAGAGGCGGAACTCACAACCGCCGAGCCGTTCCCGACAGACAGCTGGAGATACACTATGCCCCCGACGGTCGACGTCTTCCTCCCCGGCAAGGTAATCTAAATCACTGCGCATTATCGTCTGCCGTACATTTTGGCTCACTCGATCGTCATCAGCGTGCCTGGCAGGATATTAAAAAGCGCGAGATTGACGAGAAGCTCGAGCGTCTGGGTGTCGAGCGCGCCACAAATGGCCACATACATGCACCCCACGCCCGTGCAGCTTCGGTAAGTGCAACTCGTGCCATGCACGTGTTGCTCCCATACCTAATTCTTTGTTTAGATATCCTCTCCCGCCGACCCCGCCCTGTTGTTCTTCAAGCTCAACAAACTCCAGCAGTCCCAGACCGTCTCGTCGAACAACTCCCTTTCTACCTCTCCCCAGCCCCCGCCTTTTGGTCTTTCACCATCACCGCACCACCAGCCGCCACCGCGCTTCCTTACCAATCGGCACGGCTACAGCATGTCACTCGCGCAGCCACCGACATACCGTTCCCCCTCCGCAGGCTCGTCCTCCTTTGGTGGCCCAACGCACAATCCATTCGGCCCGCATGCCTTCCTCGGGTCGGACCAGCGCTCCCTGCCGGGCGATCTCGACCCAGAGTCAGACGCCGAGCCTATCCACGCGCCGCAGGGCCGTGTGCCCTTGACCATGCCGTCGCTCGTGCCCCCGGCGCTCTCCTTGGGGCGCCCCGACAGCCGGCCGGACTTCATGCGCGGCTTCGGGCTCGACGCGACGGAAGAAGAGGATGAAACGGAAGAGGAGGGCGAGGATGACGACCGCTTGCTCGCGAACGATGAGGGAACCGCGGACGGGGAGGACAGTAACGAGGACGGTGACGGCGTGCGCACCGCGCGCCACTCGCGGCACGTGTCGCGCCTGTCTGGGGCGCTCTCACTGCGCTCGGTGGGCGGCGTCGTAAGCGAGGGCCTGAACGCGAGCATGCACGATCGTACGGACCCCGCGCCGGGCGATGCGTCGCAGGACATGGATCTGGACAACGAGGTTGCGGCGGAGTGGACGGGTTCGGAGGACCAATACAACGACCACGAGACATCGGAGGACGAGGTGCGTCGGTTTCTCTTTGTTTGGTGTGGTAGTCGGTGCCTGACGGCGCGCAGAGCATCGGCGACTGGTCAAATCCCTCGGACGAGGAGCACGCGCGGCAGCAGCGCGTCGAGCGTCGCATGCGGCGCCGTATGGACGACCAGCCGCGGCGCGTGCCGAACTTCCCCCGCCCGCCGGACAACACCATCATCGTCCCGCGGCCGCGGGACGAAGAGATAATATCGAACCCAAGTGAGGAGGAGGAGCGCCTGCACCACCCGGAGTACCTCGGCGTCGTCGACCCCAACGCATACTACACCGGCTCCCCCTCAGGGCGGTCGCCGCGGCCACTGCCCGCACTACCACACTCGCGTGCGACATCGGGGAACTTCACCGCGCACGACCCCGCGCAGGCGCACTCGCGCTTACCGTCGGACAACTTCGTCTACCCGCAGCCGCAACAGCAAGCGTTGTCGCCCGCGCCGCGCCGCGACTCGCTGAACCCGTACGCAAAGCCATTTGTGTTCGGCGCACCTGTCGAACAGTTTGTATTTGGCGCGGCTAACGGCGCGGCGACGCCGAGCAACCCGTGGAGCGGACACCGCGCGGTCTCACCACTGAACGCGCCGCTGATCACGCACTCGCGGCTGCCGTCGATCGCGACGGCGCTCAACCCCGCAGCACAGGAATTCAAGCCCAGCGGGTTCACGTTCCGACCGCCTGCGGGCGTGCCGCACGTCGCGTTCCCCGAACCCGAGCCCGCAGTCGCGATGCCGACGGCCGAGTCGACGCCATACAAGACGCAGGGGCGCGAGAAGCGCCAACGGCGCAGCCTCAGTGTGGGCTCCGCTGAGGAGGGCGACAGCATGTCGTCATTCCGCTTCCCGCCGAATGCGGACTCTCCGGCGAGCATGCGTCGCCCAGCGCCGCCGTCAACCGCGCACAGTTCACTCAACCCGTCCGCCGAGCCGTTCACGTTCGCGGGCTTCACGGCGGCCGTTGCGCGCGACACGGTACCGCTCCTACCATCGCTGATGCCGATGAGCCCCGGCGCGGAGGACACGCTGCACGACGAGAGCGTGGACACTGCCAAGGCGGATGGAAAGGACGACAAGGAGCCCAACGAGCGCGAGTTTGCGCTGCCTGTCGGGCGCCCGAAGCGCGCGCCGATCCCTCTCGATTTTACGCGGTCGCACGCGGCGTCGCCGAGCACACAGCTCGACTTCCGCTCGGGTACGACGGTGCCCGCGGGGTTGTTCAAGGCGCTCGCGAACGGCGGCGACGAGCGCACGCGGCGCACGGTGCGTTCGCGGCTCAGCTCGCGCGATGTCTTCGACCACTCGCACCGCCCGTCACTCGACGACCGCAACGTGCCGCCTATCTCCGGCACGCGGTCGCGGCTCGTCACAGACCCGGGCAGCCGGCGAGACGACGGGGACGTGTTTGGCGCGTCGGTGCGGCGCCACGGCCACGGCCGTCGGCGGTCGTCGCTGCCTGACGCGCTGCGCGACGCGACGAACACGAGCGTGTCGGAGGAGGATGAGTCGACGCCTGCGATGGACCTGACGAGCCGGATGGAGATGCACCAGTACGAGCAGCGGCTCGAGGCGCTGCTGGACGAGAAGTTTGATGGGTTGAGGCGCGACGTCGTGCGCGCGAAGGGCTCATTGAGCCCCTCGGCGGAAGCGGCGATCACGGAGGTCGTGCAGCTATTCCGCAGCCAGTTGCAGGACTCAGTGGCGCGCGGGCTGGAAGACAGCCACATGGACGCACGCGGGGAGCTCGATTTCGAGCTGATCAAGGACGCCGTGCAGCAGGGACATGCAGAGGCACGCGCGGTGCTGAAGCGCGAGCTCGCGGACATGGGGCTGCGCGCGGCGCAGGGGCGAGCACCCGTGGACGCTGTGGAGAGCCTCGCGCCGGTCATGCATGAGCTGAACAACCGCACGGTCAACGCGGTCACGGAGGCGATTTCGGAACTGTCGGTGCGACTAGAGGCGATCAGCGTCGCGGCGCCTGCGCGGGAACGCGACTCGATGGTCGACGCGCTCATGTCGGCGCTGTCGCCTGTGCTCTCTTCCCTGCACCCCGAACCAGTCGACTACGACTATCTTACTGACAAGCTCACGCAGGCGGTCAAGCCGCACATCTCGCAGCTCATTGACCTGGCCTCCGACAAGCGGGAAACGGCTGGGCTGATCGTGGACCGGATACTGCCGCTTCTGCCGTCTCAGAAGTCACTCAAGGTGGACACCGACGCGATTGCGCAGCGGCTATGTGCCGAGGTCCGCCATGCTATTGCGCCGATCGATGCCTTCGAGATCAAGGAACAGGTGGCCGACCTCGTTGTGGAGCGCCTAGACTCGCGGCTTGCGGTACGCGATAGGGCCCTCAACGCGGACACAATTGCTAGCAAAGTGACTGACGGAGTCACGCAACTACTGACACCGATGAAGCAAGTAACTGATGATTTGACAATACTCTTGGAGGGCCAGCAGTCCCTGTCGAGTCAACAGACAGATTTGTCGTCCACCCACAAAAAGGTTGTCGATCTGATGTCCGAGCTGCCGCCCCGGCTTATCTCTGCAATCGAGGCTCTCAACGCTGCGCAGGCAAATGTTCCCAAGGCCAACGGTGTCGTTCCGGATTCGCGGTCGGACGAGCATGTTCTGCATATCAAATCTGTCGTCGAAGACCTTGCTGGTGGTCAAAGGGCTATTTCTGCTAACAGCAGCTCGCTGCTGTCTCTGCACAAGGAGGTTCTGGAGCAGCTGGGGGCCCTACCGGAGTCGTTCGCGGCCGCTACAAACGTCCTTCAAGGAGTGCACGCCGAGTTTGCGCTGACTCGTGACTCAACTAAACGCGAGATGGATGAGCTTCGCAGGACCAACACCGAGCACCAGATCCAGCTGGCGAAGGCACGCGGAGCACACGGACAAGTTCGCGTCGAGAAGGAAGTTGTCAGCGAGAAACTATCCATCGTCGAGGCCGACCGCGACCGTTTGCGCGCGCAGTTCAAAGAGCTGCAGGCCTCTACTTCAGCAAAGGCGCTTGACTTGACCGCGGTGGAGGCGCGAAACTCAGAGCTCGAGGACGCGCTCGCGAAAGCGCTTGCCAGGCTGCAGGCCTCTGATGTGGCGACGCAGACGAACCAGGAGCGCATTTTGGAACTAGAGAAGGTAAACCGCGAATTGGCGTCCGAGAAACAGACTCTCAAGTCTAAGGTAAGCGTTTCTTTAATTTGCAGCATGTCCTTGTATACTCATTTTCCTCGAGGTTGATTCGCTCGATCTTCAAGCTACATTCGCGGCCCGCGACAAAGAGTCCGCGTTACAGGCTCTCGCTGCGCTGCAGAAGCAGCATGACCATCTCACATCACAGCAAAGTCACTGGGATGACCTTCGTCATGCGTCTGGCCAGATTGAGATGCTTACTAATCTAATTGGTCAAGCCGACAATGAAGAGCTAAAAGACCTGAGGCACGTTCGCGATCGCGCCAAAGTCCTCGAAGGGGAGCATGCTGCGCTTCTGAAACGTTTCAAAGATCAAGAGAACAAGGTGGCGAACAGCGAGAAGGCTGCGCTGACTGCACGACAAAGTCTTGCTCAAGCTCAGCAACGTTCGGCGGAATGGGAGAAGCGGGCAAAAGAATACGAAGGGCAGCTCGAGATGACACAGACCAAACTAGATCAGGCGGAGCAGACACAGTCGCAATTGGATGCGGATTATTCCTTGGTTAAACTACAACTAGAAGAACGAGAAGCTGACGAACGTCTAACCAAGGTGAGTGCCTGGCGTTGCACTCCTAGATCGATTGCTGACTCCCTTCTTCAGGACCGCGATAACAAATTCCGCGATCAAATCGCAGCTCTCGAGGCCAAGGTCAACCAGCTGCAGATCGAGCTCGACCGCAGCCGCGCCAAAACGCCCACGAAGGTCGCCCCTGCTGCTCCGGCCACGCCGTACCGTAGCATTACCAACGGCAGCATGCACCGGCCCGATTCACGCACGAGCACGGTGTACCCCAGCCGTCCACCGTCACCCAGCGCACGAAGCGTCACGCCACCGCATCCATCTGTGTGGGACTCTATGCACGCACCCCGCGGGCCTAATGGTACGCATAACTCGAGCGCTGCGAGCATGCATGCGCCGAAGGTGCACACGCCTACGCCAGCGAGCCGATATTCGTCTATGGGCCCCGCACGGCGCCCGCCGTCGCAGGCGTACTCGCGATACTCTCAGGCACGCGCGGCACCGCCGACACCACCGTCGCCGACGCCCAGCACTGTGTCGCTTGCCCCCACGCAAGGCCCGGATGGCTGGTGGCAGTAATTGCGACCAAAAAAGGATCGCCTTGATAACCAAGGTCCCCTTCGTCGTTGTCTAGATTCTTTTTTGGTTATTTCGTCTGATGCAAACTCTGGATTCCACTCTCATATGCATCTACACATTCCCGCAGTCCCTATCTTACCTGCAATCTACGCATCTATCTATTACCCTCGAATCAGCTGGTTAACGATCCTATGCTCTAGCGCATCCACACCCTCATTTTCTGTAATCCGCATATACTTACATACCCCTTCCTTTGTTTGTCTGCTCTATTTGCAACCACATCTGTACATCGCTGGAATGGATATTCACATCGGATTTCACGCTGAACTTTGTTTGAATTCGGAGCAGATTGACTGAGAGCAAGCGAAAAACGGTGAATATGAGGAGTACGTGTCTTTTACATCTGAAACCCTCGCTCGTTCCTCATTCTGGACATTCACTAAGGATTTGGGGCCACCCGAACAATTGGTGTCACTGGGGCGTCCAATCTAATTAGAATAACATCAAAGTACAACAATAGACTCGAACCAGTCGCTATTGGGGAACGCTGGAGATTTGATGACAGTCGTTCAAATGGCAGCACGCTTCGCCATCGGCTTTTGATCGACTGTCATCAAAACTCAAGGCGTTGCTGCTGGTTCGAGTTAGTACAATAAGAACGGCCCGATACCCGGTCTTGAATTATCATACTCAACGACTCGGACCACTGCCACCTCTTATGAGTTAACTTACATAACTTACAGCATGCTTTTGCCGGTACTGCAGTGATACCGAACTCTTACGCCGTCTTACAATTGGACGCGCAGCGCCCATTGGGCCACGGAAGACCCTTTGCCGATGTACGCGCGGCCACCGCCCGAGTCCGCCGCCGAATGGCCAGCGTGGCGCTTCCAGTCCTCGTATAAAGACAGCATAGTATGAACTTCCGTTGACCGACTCCAAGACTTGACACCCACCATCCATGGCCGCGAATAAAACCATCTTTATCACTGGAGCGTCGACTGGTATAGGCTTGGCCTCGGCCAAACTTTTTCACTCCATAGGATGGAACGTCGTCGCAACGATGCGCAATCCTGCCGCTGATCACGAGCTTGTGCAGCTGAAGGACCTGCGCATGTTTGTGCAGCGCCTGGATTTACAAGACTTCGACTCTATCCAGCCGGCTATCGATGCGGCGATCGTAAAGTTCCATACCATCGACGTCCTCCTCAACAACGCGGGATATGGGCAGAACGGTTTGTTCGAAGAAATCCCGCGCGAAAAAGTACAGGAGCAGTTTGACGTTAACCTGTTTGGTGTGTCATCAATCTTCATGGTGAGAAACCCGCCTACAGCTAAATATTCTATAGGATTGATGGATGTTACACGCGGCATGCTGCCTCACTTTCGCGCCAGTGGCGGAGGCGTAGTGGTAAATGTCAGCTCTGGAGCTGGCCTATGGGCGCTCCCCATGACTTCCATGTATTCGGCTAGCAAGTTTGCCCTAGAAGGCTTCACAGAGGCACTGTCATATGAACTCGCGTCTCAGAACATCTATGTCAAGTCCGTCATTCCTCATGGTGGCGTTACCTCCACAAGTTTCGGGGCCCGATTCGGGGCGTCAAGTGCGACCAACCCCACGCTGACATCCTACGACCATTTCAAGGAACACATCGGGAAGAGGTGAATGCATTAGACGAGCCGTTCTTATTAGCAGAAACCGATTACATCTTTATATAGCTTCCGCAGTATGATCGCCGCCTCTTCTGTCTCTTCCACAGATGTCGCGGAGACCATTCGCATAGCTGCGACGGACGGTACAGACCAACTAAGATACTTGATCGGTTATGACTCGCGTGGCTTCGTGAAGGCGAGGTATGAATCAAAGTCGGACAAAGAATACATGGATTACATGCATTCGTTTTTCAAGTAGTTTTACTTCGACGGTACACCTCTACCCCACCGTCCAATTGTCCCTCCCCGCACCTGTTACTGCTAGGTACATGTTCCGCTATGACCAATTTACTCTCCTTCAACATTCCTCAGCGCAGTCGCAGTTTTCTTCTGCCTTCGACGTGCGTCTTTACTCCTGCCCTCCATATCAACATCCTACCAGTCTTCCTTCCTTCACAAAACCCATCCTTGTTTTGATACAGTACAAAATAGATTTTATCCTTCTTCATCATGTTTTCTGTGTTAATTTGGACATCTCTCCTCTTCCGTATTCCCCTTCCCCTCCCATGTTGCATAACCTCCCATCTTCCTTCGAATTATACGGCACATTTATTTTGCTTCTATTCTTTCGACTAAATAGAAGGTCGGGACGGTATTTCGATTCTCTATCGTGAGCGCATGGGTCAATCCTTCGCAAACACATTCAGACTCCCAACCGCGAAAATTGCAATATTCACAAACAGAAACTTTAGTTTCTGATTGTTGTGCTATGAGTACCGAAAATGGCACAGTTTGGCTTATATAATCTTGTAATCATGTGCTCATTCTTGTTGCTCTAGGCCACCGGCAACGGGACAGCAATTTGATCGCATCACCGTGCGTGTCCGAATTGGGAAGCTCTGCCATTTGGCTGTATCCGATGGCAAGGATTAGTGCAGGCTCAACGAGGCACTTTCACGCATGGTTTTATGGGTGAAAAATGCTTAGAATTAGATTTTACATGTATTCTTGGTGACACATCATTTATTCCCCCCACATGGCTTGAAATCAACCCTTCCTGTTGCTCGATTGAGGCACTTTTCAACGGAATTTTCCAGATCTTTTACCAAGAATACATGTAGAATGCGCAAAAACCACCCTTTTGGCACAATTTAAGTCTATATTGGGTCCCTGACGGCGCGTGCTGGGATGACTTCCATCAGCCTAATAATGCGTTTGAAAACACGAACAAACAAACGCGCCACGCTGACTTCCCGCTCCTCCACGCGTATTCGACGCGTCAAGCCCGTGGGGGGCCATGGTCTACATCTCTGCATCCCTACGATACAAAGGAACACGTAAAAGGTGGACCGCGGCTCAAAAACAACATACCAGCTCTCGACTTCTCAAGAAACCTGCGCACCCAAGGCCAAAACGGGTGCAAACGGACGCGGGAACCGAGATAATTGGTACACATACTTCAAAGAAGCCATTTCCAAGCGTGCCGAGATCCTGGAATGCATCGCCGCTGGCCCTAGTAGCGTGGTCGAGGAAGCCATGCCCGAGCACTGGCAGTCAATGTCAATCAAGCTCAATGGATATTGATGACAAGGTGTTTGACAGTGAAGAAGAGTGGTATGGAAGCTAGCATGGTTTCAGATATAGATAATACATGTATTGAGAGTAGATAACAGCCAGAGGACGGGAAGAATGCGACGGGAGCGCTGGATGAAAGACATTTGCCGCCCATTCAGCTTTGATCTGCTTAGGTAAGCGCACGATTTTGGAACCCCGGTTGCCGGTGGCCACAGGCTGAGGCTGAGGCTGACCAAAAATGTCGCGGATTCGGCTTATTGCTGAACCTTTAGGTTTGGCTGCCCAGGAGAACATCGATTTTGCGAATCAGTTTTTGATCTGTTTGTCATGAAGAATTGGTCATCACAAGAAAAATTGAAAAGCAAGTGGGGAAAGAGAAAATAAGCAAGGAAAATGGAAACATATTTTTCCAACCTTCCTTCTGCTTCGAATTCCTGCGTGCTAGCTCGTTTCATTCACAGAAGGCAATGCAATTCTCTTAAGTTCAATTTCGGTCATTAGTCATTTCTGCTTGATGTTCAGGTCAGTCGTGGGACTTTCGGACATCCGAACATCCGAAATTCGGATGTTGTTCGGACTGGAGAGTTATTGGCGATATTTCCGAGTCTCCGGCGACATCTTTGCTTGCTACTCCTAGTCTCCATGTTGGTTCTTGCTACATTCTAGACTCGTCACCAGTCCACTCTACGGCATTTGAGGTGCTGCAAGCAGTTTGCCGTAGGCAGGCTGGTACATCTCGTGGAGTTTGAACTTTTTTCCTTCTGCTCTCAATTTACATCGAATGTCTAGACTCAAAAGTTAAAACGGTGGAAGGAGTCTAAAGGCCAATGACTTGAAATCTGTCTCCTTACAGTAGAATTTCCACTAGGCTTCTCAGGATAGTGCACAAAACCTTCAAATTTACTTGGGAATTGATGGCACCCACGAAAGTGATTTGATGGCCGTGATCGGCCCCACCCAAAATTTCAAACTCCTCAGCCCAGGGGCTTGACCCGTACCAGTCTGCCTGCGGTAAAGTGCTTGCACTCGCAGGAGTCTAGCTATCTTCTGTGATGTGCCCATCTCTCCTACTTAGTCTGGTGATATTTCCGAGTCTCCAGGGACACACAACTCAAGATCTTTGCTTTCTCCTCCATGTCGTTTCTTGCTACCTTCTCTGATGTGCCCATCTCTACTAGTATCTCCTAGACAGACACCTCAACTGACCATATGATGGTTGTGCTGCAAGCTCTTATGGTGCTTCCCTGGATGGGTGGTCTATCTGGGCTCCGTCCATACTTACAGGTGTCTAGGCCTCTGAGTCCGGCTTGGTGTCTGGCCTGTACTGGCTCCACTTTTGTTCGGAACTCTTCACCGGAGCTTCGTGCATCTAAGTTGTGGGGGCTCAGTGTCACCGTGTCCATATACATGAGATGGGGAATTTATTGTTCTACCCACTACCGAGACACGAGTCATTCTCGTCGGGCCCCCTCAGACGAGGCTGAGTATTTATGATAATATCCCTGTCCACACCTACCGTCTTTGCTATGTTATGAGCCCAAATATTTATCTTGTATCTTGTAGTAACACATTATAGTAGCACATTATAATTAATATTTCGTCATCAGAAGCAAGCGGCGAGCAGTAAACGATCGAAGTGAAGTCACAGTTCACTGGCGCATCCACCTAAAGGTTCAGCACCCGCCTCGAAGAGGCCTAATCCCAGTCATATAATGATGCACTTTTGTCATTTCTGCTTACCCTCTTGCCCTGTGCTCATCCCTACGAAGCCCAATGCGAGCTGGCCGACGCGCAAGCGTCGGCCGAGCGAGCGTTGGGCCTCCCCTTCCATATTTTATTTCTTAGCAGAAATAAGCAACTTGAACTCAAAACTTTACTCCCTATTCTGTTTGTGCCCCGCCGCTTGCCGGCCACTCACCTTCATTCACAAACAGAAGTTTACTTCGGTTTGTGCTCAGAGCTCCAAAAATGTTACGATTTGGCTTATATAATCTTTTGATCATGTGCTCACCGCCGGCGCTTTCCGTCTCCTTTTCTCTTCCACTACACGGTGTGGATGGCGTCTGACAGCTCGATGACCGGAGTACAATCGACTTCTAAACGACATCGTACTTCGAATTCCTCTGCCAGTGAAGATAATCCGGGTCCACGTAAACGTCTTAAAAGCATCAGTGGCTCAGCAGCGCCGGCAAATGCAATTCAGTCCGAGTCAATACCAAGTCTGTAGTTCCTCCTCGATAGGGTTTACTCATATGCTGAGGACGCTTTAAGCTCATTTCGTGGATATATCGGATGAACTGAAGACTCGCACTCTCCGGTATATGCTTGAAAAGATTATTGCTGATCCTTCTACTGTCTCTGCTAGCGCCCTCGTCACTTTGGCCTGTGAACACAGATTCCAATGCATGAAGAGGCCACTTCTTATGGCTGCTCTGCAGTCTCACCGCTGCTCTTGGGCTTGTCTTATCCGTTACACTGATGCTCGAGAAGCAGGTCAACTTGACGACTCCATCTCTATTGACAACATTTCGCCTCCTTTCAACCGACAGCTCATCTCAGTTGCTCATAGCCCAGCTGTGCGCATGAACCTTTCCCGTAAACGAACTTTTAGCCGCCGTCTTCTCGATCTTGAAGTTGAACAAGACGAATGTGCTATCCATTGGCTGCAGGTCGAAACTGACGACTTTCACAATGAGGTCTGCCTTGCCTGCAGTTGCACCTGTATGTTCTCATCCACGTCTAGATCATGCGAGAAAATCGCGCACAAACCTCAGCTGCAGCACTCGCACGCAGTCCTTGCTCTTTCTGCAATCGGAACGAGCTCGCTGCGGTGCTTAAAACCTGGGCTACCTCTGACCTAGATATTACCCTCCTCGAAAGAACCGTTGATAGTCTTTGTATCCATTATAATCTACCAAACATCCAATCCCATTCCCTCCACAATGGTCGATTCCAGGCATGTACTACCTGTGCCAGATGTGTGAAAGCCCGCAGATTTTTCAAAATCCCTTTGTACAGCTGGGCAAACGACTGCTGGATTGGCGAAATTCTGGCAGCCCTATATGGACTCACTTATGCAGAAGAACTGGTCATCGCTCGTGCTCACACAACGAAGTGTTGGGCTAAAATCAACTCCGGATTCGGCCCTCCCATCCTTCATCAGAGATCCGCATCTGGAAATGTATGCATTCACCCCCATGATATCTCCACCATTGCCACAGTTCTCCCTCGTCCAATGTCTGCCCTCTATGATGAAATCGTGGTTATATTTGTGACTGATGAATATGAAGCTACTGCAGAAATGTTCAAACGAACACCTTTTCTTGTCCGCCGAGGGCGAATCTTGCAAGCCCTTAGCTGGTTGAAGGCCAATAACCGCCTTTATTCCGACATTATCATAGATCTCGTCGCTCTAGCAGAATATCCAGCCGATGAAGATGGCTGTGTCCCATTTCCTGTGCAATTCCAATCTCCGAACGATACTATCCGCGAACAGAATGCGACATACACCGGCCATGGTATTGATACCACGGAGGCTATCTTCGCGGAAAACACAGACCAAGAAGCTCAGATTCCACTCTCACTTTCTGGCAAGCCTGGTTGTTGTACAGCACCTGCTCTTTACTTACCTACTTCCAGGCACTTTTGACGTCGAAAACACGGAAAATTCACTGAATTCTCGGAAAATTGAAGCCCTTCATCAGCTTAAAGCAGGTGGTGATTTCGTCAAGTCTCCGACTTCTACTGAAACACTGTCTACTCGTCACAACCCCGACGTTTATGGCATGCTTTGGCCGACTCTTTCCCCTATGGTGTAGGGATGTTCGATGATCCTGTCCGTCTTCGCAAGGATTTAGGCCTCAAACCCATCATGCTAAAGTCACATGTCCGACACTATTTGCAACTCGATGACCGTCGCTTTCAAACTCACATTTCCTTTCCTTTCGCCATGCATAATATCATGATGATACGTAAATCCTCTTTCCAATCTTGACTGGCTGTTCGTCGGGCCTGGTGGCTGAATGCCATGTCAGCAATGGCTAAGATTGACGATGAAAGTCTAGCTAGCCTCACAACAGCAATGGCGGCGAAGAAGGCTCGGAAAGACTACTCCAGATATGTTCCTGAATCCGCTGCCGAATCTGCAATTTTCGATCTCTTGCGCTATGTAGACTACGTCAGCGACCACATCGAAGGCTCAACTTCCGAAGTTCTTGCTATGAGAGAAGAAATTTATGCAATCAGTCGTTCGACTGGGACCGTATCCATTTTTTTCACTCTAAATACAGCCGACACCTACAATCCTCTGTCCTCATTCACTGCTGGCAGCAATATTGATATAGATACCATGTTTGGAACCTCCGACTCCCGATTCACGTCGTTCGAACGAGCTCGACTGCTTGCCTCGAACCCCATTGCAGGCGCAGAGTTCTTCAAACTGATGGTTGATCAGTTCACCGATACTTTTTTGGGCTTTGGGCGAGCGTGCAAACACGGTGTATTCGGGCGAGTTAAACACTACTACGGGGTCTTTGAGGCCCAAAATCATGGTTCGCTTCACCTTCATATTCTCGTCTGGCTTGAAGGTACAATAACATCTACTTTCAGCGACTGCATATAGTCTTAATGTTCACTGTCTCTATAGGTGCTCTTTCGCCAAAACTTATTCATGAACGGGTGATTGCAAGCGATCTTTTCAAACAAGAGCTTCTCAATTGGTTGGAGAGCATCATTAAACACGACCTTCCTTCTGACACCCACTCTCTCCTGTTTCTGCCGAAATCACTGCGAAAGAAATGTCTCATGGGTCGCCCTCCCCATCCAGATCAAGCTAGTTTCCATGCTGAATGGCCTCAATTCTTGCGCGAGGTCCTCGATGCATCTGGCAACGTTCATGACCACAATGACACATGCTACAAAAAGACTCCTTTTTCCATGGCATCTCTCGAACCACAGGATTGTGATCGCCTGTGTCGGTTCAACTATCCGATCACCCTAGTCCCTGTATCGTCCATGGATGAGAATGGGAAGATCTCTCTGAAACGTCTAAATGAAAATGTTGTGGGTTACAATCCGACAATCAGTGGGTCGTTTCAGTGCAATACGGATGCCAAATTTGTTGGCTCCGGTCCATTCGGAATGGCTCTTGCGATCTACATGTGCAATTATTCCGCCAAATCCTCTCTTGACTCTGCCTTGATCATGAGCGCACTTGCTGCTGCCATGAAATCCCTACGGAAATACAACCTAGATGACCCTCCCCAATCACTCGATGATGAACACTGTCGGCAGTTACTTTTAAAGACTCTGAACCAAATTAATGGACGCCGCGAGTTGTCAGGTCAACAAGTTGCCTGCGCTCTTTTAGGCATCTCCAATCATGTTACTGATGCCTGTTTTGCGGTATTTCACTGGTCCAGCTGCTCACCTGGGCTGCTCCGGATATCTTCCCTCCATACTGCAAGCTGAAACCAGAAAATGCACCTGAGAGGTTTGCGGTTCATCATTATCAGCTAATAATGTTCTTATATTCACGCCAGTACTGATCTCACCATCGATGGCAATGATGATCAGAACGAGCCCCTAGAGTAAGTTTTTAACCTGCTTTGTATGCACTTCCTCATATTTTCAGTGACGATCTCGACTTGTCTGAACTCCAAGAGCAGAGTGAAATTATTGATCTCGCTGAATCCTTGATCATCCTCAACGAGCATTCAGTACCTTCACTCAACTCCCTTGTATATGATGTCCTTTTCCAACCTGCCAAGCTAGACGATATATGCATGTGGGACCAATTCAGCCAGTATGAAAAGATTGTAATACCCAAAGGGAAACACGTGTATGACTCGAACGACTCAGATGACTCGGACACTGAAGATGTAGAATGTACATGCTAAACCTCCTTGTTCGCATTCAGCTACTTACAGGCTTCTAGCACCAACATCCTTGATAGATTTCCGTTTTGAATCCGGTCACCCTCAAATCTCAACTCATTTGCTACGTAAACGGAAAATCATTCACATTCCTGTTCTGTCTGGAACACCCATTCCACATTCTGACCTCGAAGAACACGCTGAAAGATATTCAGTGGTGATGCTTGCTCTGTTTCTTCCTTGGAAAAGGTCTGCGTCGTGCCCTCTGAAGACCGAGAGCACTTCTTGGAAAACGGCACTCGAAGAACTCCTAGCATCCCTTTCACAAAGCAAGCTCAAAATCATCTCCCACATGCAGGAGCAGTGGGAGTGTCGATTGGCTGCCGACGATTTTACAGCAGAATATAAAGCGCGCATGGCCAATTTCAACGTCTTGAATAATGTTTCGGCTCAACTCGATGAAGTACATGAACTTGTTCACGACCTTGATTGGCAACTGGGCCAACTCGACCAAGCCGTTGGACCTGAATACACCACTGCCACAACTGACTTTGACGACTTCTTTGAAGAGGGTGGGAAACGCACCAGGCTAGCAACGGAAACAGCTATTGCATTAGCTGGAGCAGCAAATTTCTACAAGGTCTCGGCTCCACCGGACAATATGCACGACCTAATGGCAGGTCACGCTGTTCAATCACACGATGCCTCCGCACACATTAAAGCTCATGCGGCCGCTCTTCTGATAGCAGAAGAAAAGGCCTTAGCAGTTAGTAATCGGACTCCACGCAAAGGTAGCTTTTATTTCATGTGTCTGCGTTACAGTCCTAATTTTTTTTTCAGATCAACACCCGAATTCAAATAATCCTCCCAAAGAGCACCCGAATGACCCTCCAGCTCTTCCCCATCTATCTACCTTTGCTGCAGAGCTAGAACTAGCCCGGTTGCGCATCTTACGTTTACACAACGGAGATGATACTATTTGGGAGCAACTTAGGGAATGGAAGAAAATTGCGATCGCAGTCATCATCAGGTTCACCTTAAACAAAAAGCAACGTTTAGCATTCTTGTTGAAAGTTGACGACCGCATGCAGCAGCTGGTACCACATGCAGACCACAAACCTTTCCGACTCATTATCGGCGGTCCCGGAGGTACCGGAAAATCTCACATATATGATGCTCTCAAGGAATGTCAATCGGGACGCCAAATATGCGAAGCCTTTGAAACAAGCAAAATATGTGTTCATGATTAACAAGCCAGGTACTCGCATTCATACTTTCGGCTTCCGATGCAGTTTCATCTTCTTCTCTCAGTAAACGATCCCACCCTGGCCCCCGACTTTCCCGTCTCCATTGCAGCAGTCCAAAAATATCAGTCGTCGATCTCCAAAACTGGTAATAACAAGTGGCTTGTCGTCAAAGATGGATCCGAAGATGCCTTCCATTTTGCATTTCCTGTATTCAAGCCAAAGGTAATGTTCGCCTCTTCTCGTCATCGTATCTTGTCTTATCAATGTTTCAACAGGATCCCGACGCTGGTACTTCTCCGCCTGAATGTCTCTAATATCTACTAACTATATAACAGAACAAACCACGAACATAGAGACCTGGCCTGTACGTACCGAAGCTCGCGATGAGCTTGCTAGCATTACCAACTCCCATTCCATCTGTGCCTTTAATGTTTTCGACACCGACCATTCGCTCATCGACGCTGTTGACATTCCCAACAAACTCAAGGGTGCCATCGTCGAGTGCTCCTTCGGCGTTATCCACTATTCCATTGGCGGAGATGACTCTTTCGTTGGTAACGACTGCTTTTTCCCTCCCTTCTATGTATATATATCTCACTCCGCATTTCCTCTCCTCACAGGTGAAATAATGCAGGTTCTCATTCTGCGCCCCAAACGAGTTCAGCCGCCGAGCCCCTTCAAGTCAGCACCGTCCAAACCCTATCGTCCAGGAGTGATGTCTCCCGCTCAGGTTCACGCTCAGGAACAGCAGGCCGTCAATCACTTCACACCCCCAGTCTCTACTGCCGGTCCTTCAAACCTCCCGGTTCCCCCGAGTAAATCTTTCATGTCTACTGTAGCGTCCACTTACATGCAATTACAGGAATCGAAAAGCGCAAAGGAAGCAAAGAACCCGAAGGTAGCGCCCCCAAACACTCCAACAAGGACTCCAATGAACAAGACGACGCAGCGTCGAAGAACGGTGAAAGCGGAAGTGGTCAATAGTGGCAACAGCACCAGCAGCGCTTGCATTCTCCATTTCGTCTAGTCCCTTCTAGTCCCTGTACCTTGCCTGTCCAAGTCTACTACCCAGTGTAATATGATTTTCTGTTTGTGCCCCGCCGCTTGCCGGCCATTTACAACTCATTGTGCTATGAGTACCGAAAATGGCACAGTTTGGCTTATATAATGATGCACTTTGTCATTTCTGCTGACCCTTACCCTCTTGCCGCGCGCTCATTGATGAACAATGACGTAGCCCAATGCGAGCTGGCCGACGCGCAAGCGGCGGCCGAGCGAGCGTTGGGCCTCCTGGAGGGTGACATTTTACTTATTCTCTCATTGTTCTCTCACCAGATTCACTCCCTATTCTGTTTGTGCCCCGCCACTTGCCGGCCACTCACCTTCATGCGCATTTTTTGGTGGCCAGTGGATGTTTTTTCTGACAAATGATCGGCTTGCTCAATCACACTTATTTCTACGTGGAGTGAACTATAAACCCCCTGTCTTCATTCGGCCCGCTTGATCCGCATCAGTCTCACACCAAACAGCCACCAACTTGGAAAACTTCAGTCACATAGATCTGCTTGAACTATAGACTGGACTAGCTTTGAAATAATACTGCCCCTGGACTCAGACCCTGATGGCAGTTGAAGCCCCCGCAGCACCCTCCGTTAAAAAGGTGAAGAAATCGAAGGAGCAAAAGGCGGCCGACGCCGATGGATCCCAGAACGTGGAAGGGGAGGTCAAGTTGAAGAGCAAGAAGCGCCGTGCTGACGCGGACGGTACTTCCTGTGTCTGTTTGCGCGGGAAGATGATGCTAACGCTATCATATCATACGTAGGTGAAGGCGATGTCGGTGAACGTAAGAAGAAAAAGCGAAAGAACAAGGAACAAGCCATGTCGACCGAAGTGGTCAACGAAGAGGCGGCCGCGGTGCAGCCGGATGGTCAATTACCATCGTGATGTTTCTGGTGCGCAATTGACGATAGTCTCTAGCTGAGGAGCCAGAGAAGAAAAAGAAGAAAAAACGCAAGCATGCTGAAGCAGAAGCAGGGACGGAGACAGAGACCGTTGTACCAGATATTGAACGTAAGCAGGTGGGGGTTGCAGTATTTTCGGAATCCTCTGATCGTATTCATATAGCAATAGAAAGCGAGAAGAAAAAGAAAAAGCGAAAACGGGAGGAAGATGCTGCTCCCGGCCCCGTCGCTGACCCCTCTTTCTCCGTCCCCGTCCCCAAGGCCGAAAAAGACAAGACGAAACACAAAAAAGACACCCCCGCGTCTCTCCTTACCGAATCCTCCGCCACCCCACAAGCGACCCCAGAGGAAGCCGCGGCCTTCCTTGCCGAGCACTCCATTACTATCCACATGCCCAACGACGAGGAAGCGCTCCCACCCATCCTCGCCTTTACGCAACTCACGCTCCCGACCTCACTGCGCTCGTGCTTTGCAGGCTTCTCCGCGCCTACGCCCATCCAGGCGTGCACCTGGCCGCCTGCGCTTCTCGGCCGTGACGTCGTCGGGATCGCCGAGACCGGCAGGTAAGCTGTTTACAGTCATGCAGACTTCATGTAAGTATATGCTGACGCACAAATTGCCCGCAGCGGTAAAACCCTCGCGTTCGGCATCCCCGCACTCGCGCGGCTGGTCTCTGCGCCACCGAAAAGCGGCGGCGGGAGCACGGTTAGCGTACTCGTCGTTGCGCCGACGCGCGAGCTTGCGCTGCAGACGCATGACACGCTGAGTGCGCTCGGGGCGCCGCTAGGAATCGCGAGCGTCGCAGTGTTTGGCGGGGTGCCGAAGGAGCCGCAGGTGCGCATGCTGCGCAACATGAGCGCGGGCAAGGGCAAGGGTGGGACGACGACGCGTGTGGTGGTGGGTACGCCCGGGCGGATATTGGATCTGGTGCAAGAGGGCGTCTGCGATTTGAGCGGGTACGTGCTGAGTGCTCCTTTCTTTTTGCGTGGGCGCTGATGAATTGTGTATGAAAGGGTAAATTACCTGGTGCTGGATGAGGCGGACCGGATGCTTGACAAGGGTTTCGAGAACGATATCCGGAACATCATCTCACACACGAAGCAAGGAGCGGAGCGGCAGACGATGATGTGTGCGTGATACGTCTCGTCTTGCTTCAGTCGCATGCTCATTTATTATTCACTGCAGTCAGCGCTACGTGGCCAGACGCGGTGCGGCGGCTAGCAAGCACGTTCCAACAGAACCCAGTGCGGGTGACGGTTGGGAGCGACGACCTGACGGCAAACAGCCGCGTCGAGCAAGTTGTGGAGGTGTTTGACGACACGCGGTCCAAGGAGTGAGTATTGTAGGTGACTCGGACTTTACTGGACCTCACAATGCACAGCTCGCGGCTCCTAGGACACCTGCGCACTCTGGCGCACAAAAAGACGACGACGACGGGCGCAGCGGAGGCGCGTATCCTGGTGTTTGCATTATACAAGAAGGAGGCTTCAAGGGTAGAACAAATGCTTCGACAGAAAGGGTACAGTGTCGGGGCGCTGCACGGGGACATGTCACAAACGGCACGGATGGAGGCGCTGGACCGATTTAAGAACGGGACGACGGGGCTGCTGGTCGCGACCGATGTCGCAGCCCGGGGGCTAGACATCCCGAACGTGGGTGCGGTGATCAACTACACGTTCCCGCTCACGATCGAGGATTATATCCACCGCATAGGGCGGACGGGTGAGTGGGCTGTTTTTTTTGTGCCGTTCGAACTTATGGCCACGCAGGACGAGGGGGCAAGAGCGGCAAGTCGATTACGTTTTTCACAGGTGAGAACCACGAGCGTTCGCTGGCGGGGGAGCTGGCGCGCGTGCTGCGAGAGAGTGGATTCGAGTGCGAGGGGTTGAAAAAGTTCCCTATGACGATCAAGAAGAAGGAGCACAGCGCATACGGGGCGTTTTTCAGAGACGACATTCCCATGCCCAAGGGACCGACGAAGATTGTATTTGACTGAGGGCACGTATAGAGTAGACTTGGTTGAGGATGATCGATTTACTTGCTTGTCGCTTACATGAGCTGCGCCCCCCTGTCTAGTTGTGTTGTTGTACAGACCTTTAACCGACTTTACTTGTGTGTAGGATCCAAAACGTCGGACAAGTGCTGTGCTTGACTGTTCTCTCTTCCTACCGCCATGATGGGTCTCTTCAGCCAGGCTGGCACTCATCTTCGCAACGCAACAAAGCCTCGAGGCGCCCCCGAGGACGACAGGGCCCCAGAAGACACCGAGCCAGACGATACCTCCATTCTGTCCGTTCCTCTCCCCCCATGCCCTCTCGCATACTCACCCCCCTCAGCGATGAGAATGAGGGCTCCATTATCACATCCCTTATATCCCAGCTGAGGTGTGCTGTCTCCCTTCTAGCCCGACTTGGCTGACATTTCACAGAGTCGGCATGGATCTATCCCGCGTAACCTTCCCTACATTCGTCCTCGAGCCCCGCAGCATGCTCGAACGTATCACAGACTTCATGTCCCACCCAGATCTCATCTTTGGGTGAGTTGCGTCATCACCGACTGCGGCACCGCTTGACTGCCGCAGAGCCGAAACCTGCGCCGACCCCGAGGAACGCTTTATGCGTGTCCTGCAGTATTACCTCGCCGGATGGCACATCAAGCCCAAGGGTGTAAAGAAACCCTATAATCCCATCCTGGGCGAGTTCTTCCGTTGCAGGTACGACTATCTTGACGGCACCCATGGGTACTATGTTGCCGAGCAAGGTACGTGTCGCTACCGTTGACCTTGCAGCCCCCGAACCCATCCGCAGTCTCACATCACCCACCCGTCTCCGCCTTCTACTATATATCCCCCGCGAACCGCGTCAGCATCCTCGGTGAGCTGCGGCCGAAGTCCAAGTTCCTCGGGAACAGCGTCTCCACCACAATGGAGGGCGAGAACCGCGTTTCCCTCCTCGGCAACCCTGATGACGGCGGTGTGTCTTCACCTGTCCGTCCGTGTTCTCGCAGCGTCTTAGTCGCCACACAGAATATGTCATAACGATGCCAAATATGTATGCGCGTGGCATACTTTTCGGCAAGATGGTGCAGGAGCTTGGCGACACCTGCACGGCCAAGAACGAGAAGAACGGTCTGTCCTGTGACCTCGAATTCAAGACAAAGGTCGCTCGATCTTCTCCCATATCATTTCATTTGTACTTATGCTTTTGCAGGGCTTCTTCTCTGGTACGTATAACGCCATCGCGGGGCGCGTGCGCCACAACTCGTCTGACGTCGGCGAGGTGTCGGGACGGTGGAGTCATGTCATGGAGTTCAAGAGCTCCAAGGTGCGCCGATTCCCTTTGTCGCTGTCTGCAGATATACTCATTTGCTGCCCAGACGGGCAAGAAATATGTCCTGTTTGACGCGATTAAACACGGGGATAAGATCGCGCAGAAGCAGGTACCGCCTGAGGAGCAGCAGGAGCCAAACGAGTCGCGCCGGCTGTGGCGCGACCTGACTCGTGCGATCGTCGCGAAGGACATGGAAGCCGCGACGGACGCTAAGACTACCGTGGAGGATGCGCAGCGCGAACAGCGCCGGCGGCTCGAGGAGAGCGGCGCGAAACATATCCCGCGGTTCTTTGAGTTGCGCGACGGACGGTGGGTCCCCAAGCTCACGTACGCCTCATTCATTGTCTTGTTTCTGTGCATCTCGTGCTGACAGACTCGTCCTCAGCGTTCCCTCAGACCCGCAGACTGCGTCGGCAGCCGTGCAGGACTGGATATGGGCTACGTCGCCCCCACCACCGCCCCCATCGACCCCGCCGCCTACGAACACAAACTCGAAATAATATAATATATAGTCACCTGCTAGATGCTAGCCTTGTACAAGTCCTATGTACCTATATAACACCTATACTCAACGTAGGACTCGTTGCTGACCTAAATTGTTGTTGTATAATGATCATCGTGGTCGAACTGGACCGAGTGTGGGCAAGTTTTTTTCAACGTAAGTCAGTGGGCCATTCAGTCTTCAGTATGAACTCGGACTGGCTTGCGGAGAGTTCAACCTTGGTTCAAACTTACAAACATAACGGGTATTATAAAATATCGCGGATCGTGTACTCTGACTGGCGCTAGGCCTGTCCAGACACATCGACTTCAACACGCAATACCATGTGGCAGGCGCCACCAAAGGACACTGTCACGGTATTCAGTGGATACTCTGTTACTTCACGCTACTTCAAGTTAGAGTTCAAGGAGCTACCAAAAATCCAGTCTCCTACCCAGCCGCACGTTACGGGGTTGGCGATTCTCAGTAGCAGGTAGGCAGGTAGGTACTGTAGTATTTCCGGCGCGGTCCCGGTATACTAGTTACGTCAGTAGGAATGCTTGAGTAATGATGATGACAATTTGGTGACGGCCCATCAATCCATCACACATTCCATACTCCGAACTCTTATTTTTTCCAACCCCTCCACGCATTACTCAAGCATTCCTACTTACTGATATTTCGACCGCCAATACTGCTACTGAGAATCGCCAACCCCATAACGTGCAGCTGGGTAGGAGACTGCCAAAAATCTAGATTTTTGGTAAGGCTGGTAAGATTATGTAAAGTGGCTCCATGTCAGCATGATGTCATAACCCAACTCTCTGACTCGAACGTGCAGGTCTTCAACAGACTCAGCTAGTGCTGACTCGAAGAGAATCAAGGCCATCGTATTTAGACGACAATCTTAGCGCCCACTTTTTGCTCAAAGTTTACTGCATCGATGAGCGACCCAACTCTCTTTCCTTCCATCGGCGCTGTCGCAGATCAGGCCGATCTTCTCAAGGAACAACCGGACAGCCCGACTCTCGAGTCCACGAATGAAAACGGAGAAACAGAGGAAAGAGTTGTCCAGGAAATCGAGTCCCTATGCATGAAATGCGGCGAGCAGGTCTGCATTCGACGCGTCCCTGTCTGCTCAAAGTCTTGAATAATTTGGTGTAGTAGGGTGTCACCCGTCTGCTCCTCACATCTATTCCGTACTTCCGCGAGGTTATTGTCATGTCTTTCCGCTGTGAGAGTTGTGGTGCGACCAATAACGAGATTCAATCCGCTGGGTCTATTCGACGTCCGTGCATCTGCCTACATCGCGTTTCGTTTTTTTGACTCCCTTGGCATTTCGATTTTAGCGGAGGGCACGATTTATACCGCACGTATTCTCCAGCGCACCGACCTCGACCGGCAGATCGTGCGATCGTCAACCTGCGAGATCTACCTCCTGGAATATGAATTGACGCTTCCCGCATCGAGCCGTGGCCAACTAACCACTGTCGAAGGTCTCATCCGCGATGTCGTTGCGGACTTGAGCATGGACCAGCCACTGCGGCGCATCCAGGACCCGGACGGCCACGATAAAATCGAGGTTCTCGTCGGGAAACTCAAGGAGATTCTCGGCGATGAGGAAGATGAGGAGCAAGATAGCGGTGAAGCCAAAGTACAGGTCGGCGTAGCTGCTAAAAAGCTGCACCTTCCGATGCCAGCGTTTACTCTCAAACTGGACGACCCTTCTGGGAACTCTTTCATTGAGTTCGTGGGGAGCATGGCCGATCCAAAGTGGAACATGCGCACATACCCTAGGACGCTGCAGCAGAACATCGACTTGGGGCTCGTCGCAGCTCCGGAGGAGACGCCGCTTTCTAGCGTGCAGGAGGAGGTGGAAGATGTCTCGGGCGAGACCGTCGAGGCCGACAACGAGGAAATATATGTGTTCAAGGGTGTTTGTTCCAGCTGCGGCCATCCACTCGACACGCTCATGAAGAAAGTCCTGATTCCTTATTTCAAGGTTCGCTTCCTCCGCAGAAAACACAGTTCCCCATTAATTTCTGCGTGGCATAGGATGTTCTTATCATGTCGACAAACTGCGACCGGTGCGGTTACAGAGACAACGAAGTCAAGTCTGGCGCTGCGATCTCAGACAAGGGCAAACGGATCGTCCTCAAAGTCGAGGATCGGGAGGACCTGAGCAGGGACGTCCTCAAGGTACACGGCTTTCATCCGCAATTCCCCTGGTCATACATACCCTAACTGCGCACCGCAGAGCGAAACCGCAGGCCTCGAGATCCCAGAGATCGACCTGGTGCTCCAGCACGGGACGCTCGGCGGGCGATTCACGACCCTCGAGGGCATCCTCGAGCAAGTGTACGAGGAGCTGACGGAGAAGGTCTTCGCGTCCGGAGACTCGTCCGACGCCGAGGGCCGCAGCACGTTCGAGGCCTTCCTCGGGAAACTGAAGGAGGTCAAGGACGCCGCGCGCCCTTTCACGCTCATCATCGATGATCCCCTGGCGAACTCGTATGTGCAGAATCTGTACGCCCCAGATCCGGACCCGAACATGGTCATCGAGACGTACGATCGGACGTGGGAGCAGGACGAGGAGCTGGGGCTGAATGATATGAAGGTGGAGGGGTATGGAGCATCCGACGATGAGGCGGCTGATGAAACGGCTAAGGCGACGGTTGAGGAGGCGGCTGGGCGTCCAGATGTCCCGGTGGACACTTGATGAGACTTAAATGCATCTCCCTTGACTAGACCATCCCATTCGACGTGAGCATACTAACGAAAGTCACCGAATAGAAGAGTGTACATGTGTACTGTGCATCCCAAATGTTGTATAGCTTCAAGGGTTTTTCAAAGCTGTTGCCTTCAAGCAGATCGGTTCACTGTAAATTGCCGGAAAAAAATTGTCACGATATTCGGACGATCAGGGGATTCGGATTTTCATAGCCTAGTGCATTGCTTTCGCGACTGGTTAATCCAGACTGTCATGACACGGGACGTGGAAGTATGGTCCAAGACTATGCAGTGTATGACATGTGCAGAGACACCAATTAAAATGACAGTGTCTGGAAGATCACCCAATCCAGCGCGCAACCTACAGCAGAGCAAAAAAAACGCCTCGCCTCTACGGGTCCCTAGGCCTCTTCTGTCTTCTCGTCAACGGACTTCTCTCTCTCCCCGGCGATTTGAATGTCGCCGTCCTTACCGATAATCGCATGCGCGCGCAACCTCTTGGCCGCGCGGACGGGCTCGAAGATGCTCTTGCTCTCGAGGAAGATCCGATCCACGCTCTCGAGGTGGAGGCCCTGAGTTTCAGGGAAGAGATAGTACACGGCTGGTAAACCGAGACGCGGATTAGCTGGCGCGACACTAACCCAGGACACATTCAACGCACTGGGCAGGATTAGGAACCAGTTAATGACGGCGTAGATGATGAAGTACTTGAATCCGAGCGAATTGAAGCCGGTGGGCGTGGCCTCGACGACGGTGAAGTTGAAGAGCCACGTCGACGTCGTGGAGAGCGCCGTGATGGGCGTGCGCACACTCAGCGGGGCGATCTCGGACGAGTAGAGAAACGCGAGGCCGAGGTACCCTGTGACGAAGAAGAGGCTGAACAGGTAGACGAAGGCGATCGCGGCGTGCACGGCGGTGTCGTTGGTCGGATGCGACGTGCAGCCGGCGATGAGGGCCATGCACATGCCCATCCCCGCGGCGCCGAAGATCATCAGTTTGCGCCGACCGACGCGTTCGATTGTGTAGGCGCCAATCGGCGCGCAGAGGGTTTGCCTGCGGGCATTGTGTAGTGAGCTCGACTATTTGGTTTTTTGAGACAAGGAGAGATCTGGTCACCTACCACGTAAACACGGTAGCGGATAGGATGCGGGCCGTACTTGAGTCGAGACCCAAGAACGTTCTGAATATAGTCGCTTGGTAGAATCCGAGGACATTGATGCCGCTCATCTGCTGGAAACACTGGGTCGTAGCCGCGATGAAGGCGCGGTTGGCGAAGCGGGAAGGACCGTTGCGGAAAATGTCCCGGAAACTACCTTTGCCGGTCTCGTGCAGCGATACTTCAATCTCGCGGATTTCCTGTGCGATCTCGGGACTGTCGAGGGGCACGTCGTCCAGGGCAGCAAGCACATGTCGTGCCTCCTCGATGCGGCCCTTCTTGACAAGCCACCGGGGCTATGGAATGATTCACGATCAGCCGTGTAAACCGCGAGGGGGTAAAAAAGCTGACGGATTCTGGCCAGAGGGGTACCGATAAAAATACGATCACAGCAAAGAAGCAGGAGAAAGCGAGCGAGAAACGCCATGACACGCCACCGGTGGTATGCGAGAATCCGAAATTGAGCCAAGCGGAAATAGACAGCCCTCCTGATATGAACAAACCCTCAAGCATGACTACGAAACCCCGGTGTCCAGCACGACTGCATTCTGTTTGCCTGGATAAAGAAAGTGCAGTCAAGAATCTGAGAAGAAGATACGTCTTAGCTCACCAATTTGGCGCAGTAGCGCTAATTGCACCAAACCCGAGGCCAGTAATTAATCTCCCGACGATCAGTTGCGGGAACGAGAATGCTGAGCACTGCAGAATCGACCCGATGCATGTCACCACGGCCCCTAACATGATGGTGCGCCGTCTACCCAGTTTGTCTCCAATGAGCGTGCAGGATAATGCTCCAAATAGGGCGCCTAAAGTGTAAACAGCGACGACTGTTCCCTGAATATGTGAATTGTGCGCCTTCTGCCGACCCTTGGTGTTGACAGTATCGATCTGAGGAAACAGGGCGACCCATGCCGGGAGGTCGAGTAGGCCGCCAGCCACCCCGTTGTTGTAGCCGAAGAGCAAGTAGGCCGGCATGATTACTGCCCACACGAGGGCAGCGTTAAGGGACTTTCCTCGCAGACCGAAATACTTCTGCATCATCTATCTCGTATATTGGGTGCACAGCGAACACAGACTTCAGTTTCAAGCAGGGAGGAGAGTGACGGGGAAGCGCAGTGGGTCCAGATTAGCACGATGGAGGTATTTCTTGAATCGCACACTTCCCATTGGCCGTGGAAGAGAACGTACTTAGGTGCGCGACATAGCCGGTGACTCTCGAGTCTGTGATAGGTTCCAAACACCGTTAGTATCAACAAATCCTTCTGAACCGCCAGCGCTCGAATTATAATAAACCTCGGGCTCATGAAGCCCGGCCGGAGAAGGCTAATTTGCGCAGAGACGCTCAAATACACCAGTACTTGGGCCAGAAACGGAACGCAGGAATGCCGTACAGTTGAGCTTCCTGGAGTCTGTTTTTATCCAGTAAAGACTTGTGACTTGTGAGGAACCTGGACCGGGACCGGGACCCGTTTCTTGGTCGAACGTGGGACCGTATTGACTTTTCAGGGCGACCGACGACCAGCTTTGCGAGGGACGTAAGGATGAGCGCAAGTAACAGGAACAACTTATTGTTGCATGTTTACTGGACGAGAATACTCAGTGCGCGACGCGACTACTGTGTTGGCGCTCGCGACATCACATTTTCTCTGCATCCTTTATGAGTTCGTACACACCATGCGGAACTCCGGACTTCTAGTCCCTCCCGTTCCTATCCTGGTCTGGTGACCTACAGAGCATTTTGCGCACGACTCCTCTTCCTTTTCGCTCATGGCAACAGAAAGGGTAGCCCACTGGGCCGTCAACCTCTCGTACTCAAGCCTGCCTCCTGAGGTCGTTCAATCCGCCGTTCAAGCCTTCTACAACTGGGCTGGATGTGCCCTGGGCGGGTCAGCGCATCCCACGACGACTAGAGCGCACGACGCGCTCGCGCCGTTCTTCGGGCAGCCGACATCTACGCTCTTCGGCCGCAAGGGAGCGCGCACGGACGCCTCGCACGCTGCGCTAATCAACGGCATCGCGTCGCACGTCCATGACTATGACGATACGCACCTCGAGACTATCATCCACCCCACGGGCCCCGTCGCGAGCGCGCTATTTGCACAGTCCGAGGCGCTGGGGTCCGTCACCGGAGAGGATTTCATCCTGGCGCTCGTAACTGGCATCGAAGCCGAGTGCAAGCTCGGGCTCGGAGTGTGGCCAGAGCACTACGACATTGGCTGGTATGCTGCAAGCTTCCATCCATGCGTTGTAAGTTAACCAGTACCTAGGCACATCACGAGCACGGTTGGCTCCATTGGCGCGGCCGTCGCCGTCGGCAAGCTCATGAAGCTGCAGAAAGAACCCATGCAGCACGCGATCAGCATAGCCGCGACGCAGGTCACCGGCCTGCGCGAGATGTTCGGCACGGACACTAAGTCTTCCATGTGGGCCGCGCGGCGCAGAACGGTCTCATGGCCGCGGTGCTCGCCGCGCGCGGGTACACGGGCTCGCTGCAGGCGATTGAGGCGCCGCGCGCTGGGCGCACGTGGTGAGCGTCTCGAACGACGTCGACGTGCAGGTCGCGTCGCTCGGAACGGTCTGGGAGATCGCCAAGAACGCTTTCAAACCGTTCCCGTGCGGTATCGTCGTGCATCCCGTCATTGACGGCTGCATCCAGCTGCACCGCGACATGACGGCCAAGGGTATGTCAGCGGCAGATATTCAGAGCGTGCATGCGCGCGTGCATCCGCTTGTCTTGGAGCTGACGGGCAAGAAGACGCCGAAGGACGGACTCCAGGCCAAGTTTAGCGTCTACCATGGCGGTTCAGTTGGCCTCGTGTTGGGTAAGGCGGGCCCGGCGCAATATGAGGATAAAGTTGTGCTTGACGACGAGATTGTCGCTCTGCGCGACAGAATTACTGCGACCGCCGACGAAAGTCTTGGAGCGGACGAGACGGAGATCACGCTGATCTTGCGCGATGGGACGACTATGACGAAACACGTCCAGCATGCCATCGGGAGTCTGGAGGTCCCATGTCGGAAAAACAGCTCGAGAGAAGTTTGTAGATCAAGTGAGTCTTGTGTTGGGAGCAGAAGGCGCACGGCAAGCCAGTCAAACATGCTGGGCTTTGCAAGGCATCAACAGTGTCACTGAGCTTGCCAAGAACATTGAGTTGCTATCGAACTGTACGCAAATCTAGCCAGTACGACCGTCGCCCTCGTCGCTAGTCCCTCTAGATCTGTAGGATTTTCAAATGTATGTGATCTTGTAAGAAGGTTGTAGTTCCTTGGCGGGGCACAGGTCGCGCAGGTACTACCAGTGGATCCGTTTGTCGGCAGTGGTAGTGCCGTTGAACGAACCACGTATAGTCATCCGTCGGAAATGTTCAACAAGTTAACAATTGCAAGTTGCTCAGTACTTCAGTACTGTAGTGCTCGAATTTGTCCCCCTACCGTTTTCCATCGTCAATACTTATGTAAACCGCCTTCGAACGACGCCCACAATCACCCAATGGAATGCAAATGGAAATGTCTGAGCCGAACTCAGACTCTACACGTTCAACGTCAACGTTGATCTGTTGACGTTGCGGCGGTCTCAACCCTTAGTACCCCATTCACTGTTGAAGTGAGAGACTCGGGCCGTGCCTCTGACCTACTATGGATGAAATCCTGAGTGGCCCCAGGGTATCGTGCATCAGTAATGTAACATTTTACTTGTGACTTGTTAGACTTTTTCACTTGTGAGAAAAAGATAAAAGTGCAGAAATGATAACTGGAACAAAAAAATTGAGCAAGCTTGTCGGCAAGAGGACATTGCTGTGGGCTTGTAGCTTGTGATACTTCGATGCCCGTAGTATGGGCTTGTACAAGCGCCGGCAAGTAAGATGTTAAAAGCCCGATGTGCTTTTCTCTCTCTCTCTCCCACTGTTCACTTGAACTACACGACATTGCTTGCAGGACGCATTTACCGCAGGAACAATTCTGGATAAATCAACCGTTCCTCTTATCCGTGGGTATATATTGCGTCTTTGGTTTCGCCCAGGGTGGATTCCATCGTGGACACCACCGGCGCTGGATGGGGCCCGACCTATTATGAGGAATCGAGGATTCGATCAGGGCAAAAGTGCCTTGAACTTTTTTTCTACAGCATCTGTGGGAACGATTGGCATCGAACAGAGATCCAATGTACTCGATGCCACTCGCGTCTCTGATGGTTCAAGGTTGTATTAAAACGCATACGCACTTGGACGCCTGAAATCAACCTAGGATTGTATTTTTAACTCCGGAAAATGCTTTACGATCCCCAGTCACTCCTACCGTCTAATTGACATGATAACTGTCAGACAGATTTGCCATTATCGTGATACCTTTTCTCGGGCATTCGACTCCCGGCATTTGGGGAAGTCACGGATGCGGTGCGCCAATTCTCCACTGCGGCAAGTGAGCATCCTCATCTATCTGTCATTTCTCTGGTCTGACTCGTACTGTGGCCTAGAGCCTCAAGTTCATGCATGCCCACAACTTGGCCCGCCGGTGCTTCCTAATATTTCTGTCCTGTAGGGATCTAATTCTGAGACTAGCGACGCTTGCAGAGGCAATATGATCATGATGATGGACTCCATTAGAGCAATTCCAAACGGCTATCATTTCCTGCGCCCTGGAGTGACGGTGGCTACGGCTTTGGTGTTCACTGGCAAGCTCGTGCATCGGTCTCGCCAGTGGACTACTACTCCATTGATTTTGGACTTTCGATTACTGCCGGAAGGCCCAGAAGGAACTCTGTGCTGGGGATCTTTGGCCAGGACAAGACTGTCCCTGAACTTTCGGATACTGTGCCCTGCGTAGATATCTATCAACTGGGAAATGGATTCGTGGACCTTATCAAGGTACGAATTGTACTATTCACGGATACTTTGCCGTCACCCCGACTACAGACCAGAAATACACCAGCATGGCTCATTTGGAGTCTCTCGCTGCGTCACTGACTCGTCTCAACCCAGATGAACGTCCATCTGCTTACGAAGCTTTGACTTCTTCGAAACTATCTGCTCTGCCATTTCTTCGCCGGATCTGGCGGGTAGGTTGTACCTTTGGTCCCCAGTTCCGATGATTCCGATTCCGAAATCTCTGGGGCAGGCAACTCCGACTATGAACTGGTGCTAGCATCAGGTTCTTCGGGCAACCACTTGGCGGATCCCCACGAAAGTGTTTTGAAGGATGTAAATTCTTTGACGATATCGGACGAGTGACCCGGTCCACAATCCGAACCAGTTTTTTGTGTGATATGTGTAGTTCTTTGTAATTCTTCTCCGAGCAGCCTATGGCGGCGTCATTGCTCGCCTACATCCGTCGCTGAGAAACCTCTTCGCTATCATACCAGTGACGCGGCCGGTATCTGCGTGCAGAAGACAGCAGGTTAACAGCAGTGATTTAACAAGAAGACGGGCCAGTGTGCTTCGCGCGCTTCACAGGATCATGAAATGCTTATCGCGCCCTTGTTCTCGCTTAGATACAAAACACATAGAATACACAAGGACCTACAGCAACAAAAAATGTTGAGCTCAACAAGGAACAGAATCTGGTGGCTGAGGCATATAACGCAAGTGCACGCATGAACAAAAATTATAGAACGGTTGAGACCGAGTAAGCCTCGTGACTCGGATGCGGACTGAACGATACACCCATAATTCTTTGCCTGCATGATACGTCGACCAGAAGAAGAAACAAAGGGTATCTGTCTAAGGAGAATCCTTGATCACCTGCTCACCAGTCTGATGCGTGAGGTCGCACCGAAAGCAACAAGGGCCTGCGAACAATAACAAGTTATTAGAGCCGCCCTCTTCACAGCCCAAGTTCGCACCGAAAACGATCGCCTCGTGTGTCTAGCCATAACGGGAGTCGTGACTCAGACAGTGCGTCGCTGGACACACGAGGCATTGACCTGCTACGTTTTGAGATGGGAACAAACAATCTTGAGCTAACAGAAAAATATTTTCACTAGTCTGACTGAGCGGCTCAAAAAAGAGGTCTTCCTCGAGGTGGCAAGACTTCGTTGAAGGGGATTGAACGTGAAAATGGCGTAGAGACATGGAGCATCAGAAGAGGGGTGCTTCGGCATTTTGTAATGAGGGAATGTGGCGCAGTTTTCCAAGGTAGGTCGCCAAAAGTTGTATCTAACCACAGAGGATATGATAGCCACGTTGGAAATTTCCTTGGGACTGCAAATGAGCAGAGAGAAGCCGGAGGATCCTCGTAAGTCGGGACCAGAGGCGTCCGTGTCCGCGAGCAAAAAAGAGAACAAAAGGCTCGAGGAGAGAGCGGCCGACGATGAATGTCTGTAATCAGCTGTTTGAAAGATGCAGCCGCCACACTGAAGACAAGGGTGGCACAAGGACAAGACAAAAAAACTTTTTTCAGGACCATTTTCTGCACACTACGTGGCAACGTTGATGTCTGAGATCCAACCAAATTGGGAGTCCTGACTCGACCTCTGTGGGCGTCAAGTGGGCGCTGCAAACACATAACGACTAGATCTACATTTTACGATTGGACACAGCCAGACCTGGAAGTTTTTTTTTTCACCAGCCCGACCGAGAGTGGCTCGACGAAGATGTCTTCCTTCGGTGGCCGAAACTGCCAGATCTGCATTTTACGATTTGACACGGCCAGACCAAAAAGAAAAATATTTTCATCGCCCCGACTGAGGGTGACGTGAGACGAGCAAACAGTGATCACCTTTTCGTTGACTTTAGAGACATCATCTCCGGTGGCAAGTCGTGAAGACTGATTTCCCCAGCGCAGATCGACGTTAGGTATCGATCGCAATTTCAGAGCATCCAAGAGCCCAGCATGAAAAGCAACGGCGACTTTTTGAGTATACTTCGTGTATACCTTGCCGGATTTTGCGATTGATTACGATCAGTCAAGCCTAAGTTGCCTAACGACGAAACGAAAATCAAGGCAGGATGAGGGCGAGCCAAAAAGTCGCCATCCACCAGTCGAAATGCAATGGGGTGTTTCATAATTAAAAATCTGAGCCCCAACTTGTGCCCCAATTTCGACCCCAACTTGAGGTCAAGTTGGGGCGTGAAATAGATCGGGGCACCAAGTTGGATGTCAGATCGTGGTCCGGACCACGATCTGACGTCCAACTTCGACGCCAACTTGGTGCCCCAACTTGAACTGGCCGATTTGCTCCATCCCCCGTCCTTCCTGGTCGCAAAATGTGACTAAGTTGTGACCCAAGTTGGGGCCAAGTTGGGGTCGAAATCGGGGTCGAAGTTGGGGTCAAAAATCTAATTATGAAACACCCTAATGCATCGGTGTCAGCGGTAAATACTTGCTGTCCAAACGCACCACAAATGACATGTACAACTCTATTCGAGCACCTCCTCAAACGTTTCAACTTTCTAGCCATAGGATGATGATGCAGTTTTTTTGGTCGAGAACAGTGGGCCCAATGGTAGATGTTAGTCGTCCCAGCGATTGCCGTAGCTTGGCGACAGAGAGCCAGAATAAGTGCCAAAGCAAGAACAAGGTGGCCACGGAGTAACAATGGTTCCGAGTCTGCTACTTGTGGCTGTCCACGTGGCAATTTGGCTGTGAGGTCAGCGCTGGTGGTGACAGTCACATCTCCCTGCCGTCCTCCTCCTCCCACGGAGTCCCACCATGCTTTGCGCGACTACGGACCACAGTTTTTTCTCCTCCCCCACGGGATCGCCGTCTCGCGCGTCAACCTCCACTACCGTCGTCACCACGCGTGTCATTCGCAGGCCACCCCAGAAATGCGCTACTTTGTCCTCGAGCCCTCCTCGTCCGCCGAAGTCGAATACCTCGTCGCCTCTTTCTTCGCCCCCCACATCATCCCCGGTTTCTAGCCCGCCCAGGAAACGCAAGTCCGCGTCGATGGGGTCCATGCCCGAGGCCGAGTCGGTCCTTCCACGCGAGGTCAAAAGACTTCGTGGCGACAAGCCGCATAAACGCGTGGTATCCGCGTCGAAACTACCTTCACGTGCTTCTAGCCAGCAGAAAACGCTGCCGCCGTCCCCGGAACCGATATATCGGAGCAGCAGGTCGCGTTCCACGTCATATTTCACGCCCATTGAAAGTGAATCACCCGTCATCCGACGGCAGTGGTTCACAGACGAAGATGCAGGCGCGGACCCCGCGCATTTCAGCTCGGAAAAGGCAGTCGCGATGCTGCTTCGAACATATTGTGCATGTATGTGGACACCCTTCTCGACGCGAATAGATCGTAACCTCCACCTGGCAGACTTTAAAAACCTCGACGATCCCTCGGACACGAGTTTTAAGCCGCACCCGAAGGACTACCCGGTTGTAGAATTGGAATATCCCAATACAAATTCTTCTGAGAGGTATATCAATTTTTCTCCGCAGAGCAAGTCTCAGTTATTGATGCAAATACCATGTGTCTTAGATTCATCCTTCTCGCCCCGAAAGATAAAGACCACTACAATCCAATAATGGACGTCGAAAAGACTTTGTACACAATAATAGAATGTATGTCGAAGCCTCTCGTTACCAAGTTATTCATCTCATCATCCTCAGGCTATTTGACCCCAGCGCAGCAGGCCCTGTTTGGCCCAATACCGAAAGACACCCTTTTCGATTGCGACGACACGTCACCTTCACCATCGCCTTCTCCTCCGCGTTCCCACTCTTCAAATGGAAGCACGAGTTCCTTATCCAGCTTGTTGTCCTCGACCTCCAGCTTGTCGTCATTGTCCGAAACTTTGGACTCGCCCTCTTTCGCCGTTTCTCCTGGGAAACCAAACTACCTTCGTGCTGTCCAGCGCGCTATACATCGACGTGATGGACCCTCCTTCATGCGAGCTTTTTCCGAGATCAACCGCATTCTGCGTGCTCTCAAATACCCAAAGCTGCCGACGGACACATTCGAGAATCCTCCGCCCAACTCTCTTAGGCAAATGGTCAATACCTGGACAGACACTGGCTTACCAAAAAAAGTGCTCATGCGCATCATTGAAGAGAACTACCAACGGAGTGTTGGTCCGCACGTACAGAAGCTCAAGCAATACGAAGCGTTCTCGAGTGCCGTTTACGGAGAGCTCATGCCATCTTTGGTGCATGAGATCATCCAGTTCACGAAACTGAAGGAGGATTCCCTTTTCCTGGATCTTGGAAGTGGAGTCGGGAACGTGGTTGTGCAAGCTAGTCTGCAGACTGGTTGCCGGAGTTACGGGATCGAGCTCAACCCCAAACCCGCCAAAGTCGCCAGGGACATGGCTGCCCACTTCAAAGTCCGCTGTCGGATGTGGGGCGTTCGGGTGGGAGACATCGAGTTGGAAGAGGGCGATATGCTGCATAGCCCGAGGGTCAATGAGCTGATCAGCCAGGCCGACGTCCTGCTGGTCGATAACAAGGTTTTCGAACAGAGTCGTGCGTCCTCTCCGTCCTGCTTGTTTTGTGCTGCAACTGAATGCGGGGGATAGTGAACGAGCAGCTTCGGCCGAAGTTCCTTGATCTAAAAGAGGGAGCCTACGTCGTTTCCCTCGCTCCGTTTGTTCCTTCCTTGAATGCCCGCTTTACAGAGCGGAATGTACGTCGTCTCTCTTCCCTTCCCTACTGCCGCTCACCTGCTCCTTTCCTCCGCTAGGTCGATGATATCAGCGCCATCTTTGATGTTACTGAGCGCTCATATCATTCCGGCAGCGTGTCGTGGGGCAACAGCGGTGGCTCCTACTACATTCATCGCGTCGATCGGGCAGGTTATGCCGATATTCGCGAGCGATTTGAGAATTCGCGGGGTGGGCGGGGCAGCAGGCGGCGCTCGTGATTGTGATCTTCACTGGACAATAGACCCGGAGTCCTTTATTTTCTTTCCCTTTACGCACTGGCTTTGATACACACCACGGATCATCGGTATACCTACACTCCACGGTCCTCTCTCTTGCTGTCATGTTTTTTTATTCTATTTACTTTACTTCTATTCTATGTAGTTTACTTTTTTTGTTTATTTCTTTCCTCGTTCTCCCCGCTGTTTAAATGTCTTTATAGTCGTACGCAGCCTTGTCATGTAAATAACGGCCAAGGAATCCCAGGTGGCGTTGCCACAAAAACTGTAGTGCGTGTAAATAATGGTGAAGTCAACGTGGTATCATCGATATCATCAGACATGGAAGATCCGTTCCCATAATCAATTGACTGAACGACATACAGGGAGTACGATTGTATACTACTGTATCAGATGCCATTGAAAGTGAGACTTGTCCGATGTCGAAGGTCCATGCGGAGTCCATGCAGTGTGCATAAGCCAGTATACTAATCGGTTGACGAGCACCGGAAGATGTCCGAAGCCAGGTCGGCGGTGAACGTTGGCACTGAACGAGAACATCAGGTGTCAGCAGTAACGTTTTCCAGGTGTATCGGATCATGCTTACAGTTGGTGCCATTATCGAATTTATAAGTCAGGTACCCGACATCGAAGTACTGGACCGTGGTGACGTCCTGTTATGCGGGATCGGTCGGTATGGGCCCGCAAACCGTCGGGAAACTGCGTGCTGTGGGCGCTTCCTCGGTGGAGATGGTGACGGTGATCGGGAGGGCGGTGGGCAATGTGACGAGCGAGTTGACGCCAGTGTAGTTGAGGACGTTGCTGGCCCCGTCGGTGCTTTGCACGACGAAAGTTTTGTTGGTTTCGCATTGGGAGTTGTCGAGGATGATCGACCTGCCCCATGGGACGGGCTGGAAGCCGTCGGTGTCGGTCTGCGATGAGAGTACCGTCAATGGATCGTCGCATGTACCGAGCGGGACAGTTTTCCTACCCAGATGTCGCGCTTCGCAGGCCGGTGAGCGCCGTCGCGTTTCGCGGCAGCCTCATCCGGGACGTTGAACGTGCCAAAATCAGAAAAATTGAGACTCTGCGGCGTCCCGTCGCTGCTGCCCGTGTAGCTTAGGGGCAGATATCGAGAGTTTTTCGGCCTGCGATACACCACGGCGGGGCTGGGGTCGGCTACAGACCCGGACAGCATGAGGCACGGTGGAACGCGCAAAGGTGCTAGCTCACCAGACAGCCTGAAACCGACCTCATTTCCACTGCTGTTCATTTTTGCTGCAGGGGCACCGCCGACGAAGCTCTACCAGACGTCGGAGGCGCTGGTTCGCGCATCAGTGATTGGAGCCTATTGTTCCATAGAAATGAGCTGACTCGGAATTTTATTCAGAATTGCAAGAAAAGGGCCTACGTCCTTGTCGTAAGGACTGGTATATGTTGCCCAGAAAAAGGCAGAGTTGACTGGTACCGAATCCCTTGTCCTGATGGATGGGGCTGCAGCAGCAGTGATGAACGTGGTGAGACCAGCGGCTTGGCTACAGAGAAAAACATCGAGAAGAAACTGCGATGGCGTATCCGGCAGGACTTGAAACGAAAGGTTCATATAGGATGCATGGTCCTTGCCAGTGGAGCTGATGTCGCAGAAGGCCATAAAGCCCGAGCTGCCAGTGCGCGAGGCGTTTCCAGTGTCTGCACGCCGTCTGTGAGCAGTTCGATACAGTCTGGCAGTGGTATTAGAATAGATTTGCATATGGACGTGAAGCTTGGCATCCAAGAAGCGCATAAAGAAATGTTGGAGAAGAACTAACAAGAAGGCAGGGAAGAGCCACTTGATGAGTTGTAAAGGCGCGAATTCGGTCGTTTGGTGCATTGTCATTTTTGTTTGCAAAGTCCCTATGACTTCTTCTCTAGATCGATTCGAGCGACTCAAGTCCAGCCCAAGCATACCAACGGATAGGAAGATCGGTCTCTGGCGACGAGCTAACACAGCCACAAGGCTTGATGCTAAAGTCGGCGGCGCCGCTGGCTCTCCAAAGCGCTCAGCGCTGAGCCCCAGAACTCAGGCTCTCACTGTGACATTCAACTACTTAACAGATCTACATCGCCATAGGTTCTACAAGCTCCGAATATGGGCTCTACAAGCGACCTTATCCCGGACACAGACCAGTGCGAAAACACTTGGCTGAACTTTGAAGGGCTCGATACTCGAGTTCAATGCGTGTCTATTGATTTAAACTGTCCTATACTTTATGCATCGACTGCCACGCTACCGCCTCTATCATCAATCGTCTGGCGGGCACCAGTAGATCTGTGAAGTCAAGACGGCGGATATCGTGGGCACTGAGACAGAACATCAGATATGTCCCGCAGCATGAGACGTGCACTTGTGCTTACGATTAGTCCCGTTTCCGAACTTGTACGTGAGGTATCCGACATCGAAATATTGGACCGTGGTTACATCCTGTTTCACGCGCGGAGTTTGTCAGTATCTCGCGACGTCGGCCAAGATACGCACGTTGGGTGTTCCTTGGTCGAGATAGTGACAGTAATAGGAAGAGCGGTGGGTAAGGTTATGGAAAGCTCATTCAGACCACTGTAATGTAGGACATCACCGTTCCCATCGGTGCTTTGGACAACGTAGGTCTTGTTAGAGTGCTTGCACTCGCTGTCGAGGTCAATCGTCCTGACCCATTCCACAGGTTGAAATCCCGTCGTGTTTGTCTGCGAGAGTTATTTGCTTTTTTTTCTGGCGCAATAAAAGCCTACCCATATTTCGCGCTTCACCGGCATATGAGCGCTATCGCGTTTGTCCGTAACATTCGGGATGTGGAAATTTGTGGCAAGCTGAGCAAAGTTGAGGCTTGAGGCAGCTCGTGAGGTGCTGCTGCTCCCCGTGTAGGTCATGGACATGTATCCAGGGGTCTGGTCGATGTTTTGCATGCGGTACACGACAGCCGAATCGTGGTCGTCTGTGCTTAAACAAATCAGCTGTGCAGACATCCTATCAGAGCAGCTCTCCTACCAGATAACCTGAAACCAACTATGCCCCCGCCACTGCCCATTTCTGCAGGGGAAACACCGTCGACATAACTGTACCACCCGTTCTTGGAATCAGCAGTTCGCGCGTCAATGATCGGGGCCTATCATCCAGAGCTGAGTTCGACATAAGCCCACAAAAAAAATTGTCTCACTCACGTCATTGTCGTATGGACTAACCCATGTCTCCCAGCTGACGGAGCCCAGGTCCAGCGTCACTGTCGTGGCGGACCTTGCTGGGATGGATCGTACAGCCACAGAAAGGAACAAAGTGGCAAGCCCCACTGTTTTGGCTAGAGACGTGCACATTTTGGCAGCGGTGGCAGGAATGAATCTCGCCTGGTAGTATGGATGACACTAAGTCGGTTAAATATATTCGAGTCTTCGAGATGACCGCAGTTGGACCGCAGCCATCAGCGTATGCATACGGACAACATCGTGGCCCATTACGTTTGTGCGACGCATATGCGAAGGGCAAGTCGTGAAAAATAAATTGCACCGCAAGCCCACATGGATGGCGCCTGGTGGTCGCCATGTTACTTCGGCCCTCGGGTTCTGATCGAGGACCGCCGATATCACGTGTTAGGTGCTAAGTTGTTCAATTGTCTAACAATCGACGAGTTGCTGACTAGTTTCTAGAGCAATAAAAGACAAAGCCGCACAAGCATTTATTACCGCTTTTCATTGCTTTTTCATCTGCCTGCTTCCCAACAACCCACTGGTCCGAGAATTCTCATCTTGACTCCAGTTTATGTTTACCTTATAGGTCTGATCACGACGGACGTCAGCAGAAGACACAAAAAGCCTTATCAAGTGAATGGAAATAATCCAATGTTGTACAGATGTAAATGCGCCAATAGGTTCTTCACCTGTGTTTCATCGATTTTTATTTGATTTCTATGGGTGTCACAACAATCAGGGCAGCTGTAGAAAGTGACGACACAATAGTACGGAGCTCTCTATATGTGTACCTTGATTCATTAGAACCAACTATGCTTTATTGACAATATCCTACTTGGCTTGCAGTATCGTATCTTGTTAGAAGTCTTTTCAATTTGACTGCAAGGGACAGATTCCGTGTAAATTTGAACTGTGTCATATTTTGAGAATCACTGGAAGTCATTATTTAGACTGAGAAACGGAAGCAAAATAAATTGCCTAATCTGGAGGAGGGACGAGTTTGGTTCTGTTGATGCCGTGGGTTTTCTGGATCAGTGACCAACGCCACTGGTGACCGCGGAGGCGATTGGCACTCCATCTGGAGTGTTCGTTATGGGTCTTATTCTAGTTTTAAATCATGTGGTGCTTAACTTTTTCTTGATGGACAACCATATTGGCCGTACAACTCCTCATGCTGATGGCCTATGTTCTATTAACATAACGTCTCCAATGTAGATACGACGTATATAATGATAGTTTCTTCATCCGCCGTTCTGAATGAGGGTGGACAGTGCGCTTCTATGTCCGGCGATGAATTGATCCGAGTCTTGAGTGTTATGGGAACCCAAAAGTTGGCATTATTCGGTATTTTCAACTTAATGCACGAAGAGATTTTTTTGACTTTAATCAGTTAGCTCTTTCTTTGGAGCTTTCAGGCAGCGGGTATGATTTCGTTAACGGCGAAGTAAAGGGTGATGTGGACCACGTGAAGTGAGTTCATAAGATTCAAATTGGAAGAGAGAAGTTTTAAGCGAGTGGTATGCCGTCATTTTCTACCGAGCTTTGCCCAACGATCCCCGGGGAGCCTTGGCGGACGAATAGGATACTTGCCTAATATGGACGGAGGACGAGGATTTTGCTCTTATTGACGAAGACCCTGACAGCGCCAAGACAACGCATGGTTCTTCAACGTCCATACCAGAACTGCTCATCCAGATCTTGGAGCACCTCCCACTAAGAGATCTTATCGCTGCCACTCACGTCAATCAGCATTGGCGTTCTCTTGTCCCAGCAATCAACTCGCCTATCCGACTCCGCCTCCTTGGTCTCGCATTCGGTGATGCGGAATCTTCTTATCCTGTGTCTTTTGC